>CM060904.1:641764077-642389077 GCA_030737815.1 Allium fistulosum
CATATGCTGCTTTGTATATAATGTTTGCGTAGGCTAGTTTATACCTATTTGTATTATATGGCATATATATAAGGTTTAAAAATATATATTTGCAGTGCATATGTTTAACTCGGTATAGATATACATATGTTAGTTAGGGGAAGATATATTTTATAAAAAGTTTGTACAAGTCTAATAGCTATATATGTTTTATATATTATTAATATGTATTATAAGCTTTCGTGTAATTACGTTTTACATATGAGTTGGATGTCTGCATGGGTTAGTTTATATATATATATAAATTTAATAAACATTTGCAAGTTATATGTATGATATCTTGTATATAAAGTTACACTATATATATAGGAGTATATAAGTTTATATTAGTACTACAGAGCATGTCGTGGTATATAAAGGTTTATATATGTGTTTTTGGATTATATATGATATTTCTAATACATATTATATTTTGATAGTATTTTTCAGTGCATGCATTTGAAAGGAAAGAAAGGCATGTAAATGTTCTGTTCTATATGATAGTATATAAGTAGTTTACACGCTCTGTTATTATTGAAGTGTCTGTTATCATACATAGTTCGTATCATATATATTGTTATAGTATATATATTATAGATGGTAAAAATATGTTCTGCATTATATGTATCTAAAATGGTATATATATTTATCTACAGAGTGGTATATATATGTCCTCAGTTTCATAGTTGTATATTAGTTAAGAATATATATAGGTGAGTGGTTATGTCTGAAGGTATATATAAGTATAATTTGTCTTAAGATTTTTACAGTATATATATTTTTATTTATAAAACAGAGCAGGCCTATTTTGTACTATATATTATTTGGTTATATAAGTTGTATAACTCTTGTGAGTGTGCAATATATGTATTCACCATATATTAGTATTATATTTGGGTTTTATAAAGTGATAAATACAACTGTCTGTTTACTTGTCTGTTTATATAAGTATATTAGTCTTATTTGTATCATTTTATCAATACAAATTTGTAAACAGTAATATAGTGGTAGGTGTTGTGTTTGTATAAGAGTTTGCATATGTGAGATATGAGTATCTGACTATTTACAATATATATAAATATAAATATAAATATATATATATATTTAAATATCGGTTTTAGAATAAACATGGATCTTAAAGTATAATGTGTTAGTTTATATAAGTTTAAAATGTTGATTTCGGGAATGATAATAATAACAGCTTATATATATTTTCCACTTTATATTAAAACTGATTCTGATTAGTCTCCTCGTTTTCCCAATTGTCAGCTTTGTCCGTCGTGCCTGTTTGCTTCATTCAAATCGTATCCAACTAGCGTTGCTTTGGAATTCGTAGCTTATTTCCTTGTCAAATCCGTCTAGCCTCGAAAGGTGAGCAATCACTCTGATTAACGTTCTTATGTTTATTAAATTTGATTTCAATTGAAACGACAATTGAAATATGCTGCTGCTAGTTATTTACATTGCTATATATATGCCATTACTTGTATATGTTCACCTATGACATTCGACACCATTATCTGTTAGTTATACTGATGATATATGCCTGTTACTGTTGTTATTTTATTATCATATCTGTTATCACTCTGCAAGTTCCCTGTTAGTATAGAATCACTATGGGTTGAAATGATACATACCCGAACGATCTGTAGAATAGGAGAAAATCGTTATGGGTTGAAATGATAAACCCAAGCGATTTTCATTGAATTGAATTTGGGATTTCGGGTTGAAAAGATATATACTCGAATATGTTTTAAATTTCGGATTGAAATGATAAATATCCGTATCACTTGACCATAGGATAGAAAATTATATACAGACACCGTTGGTCTATTTATATATTTTTGAAATGGATTTCTATGGTTTTGAAAGGAAATATATGGTTTCAAATAAATATTGATTTTAAAGATTCATTAAAGTTGATTTAATAAAGTTGATAAATAATATGTTTAAGTATTTATTTAATATCTATATTTTTAAATATAGAATTTATAATGATTTGAAATTGATTGAAATTATATTTATTTAAGAATTAAACTTAAATAAGTTGATTTGAAATGTATTGAATTTGTAATTTAAAGAAGTATTTTACAACTTGAAATTTGAAAAGGTGACTTAAATGGATATTTCAAACTTATATATATTTAAATGGGATATTTTGTTTATTTAAATTTGTAAATTGAAATTGCATTTAAATGTTATGGAAATGATTAAGTTAATATTTCAAAACTAAATAATTTTAAAGTGAATCTGATATGTATATAAATTTATCGAATTTAGTTTTGAAATGTTGAATATTTAAAGCTTTGAAATATATTAAAATTGAAATGGCTTATTTTATGGTTCAGATATGTATTTGAAATCGATAATTTGAAATGGTTTATTTAGAAGCTGAATCGAGTTGAAACTGATGACTTGAGATTTGATTAAATTAAATTTTTAGAATTCAAGTTAATTTGAATCGACTTGTGAAATTTGAAGAACTATCTTATTTTATAAAGAAATTTTAAATTATATTTAAAACTATTTATACTTTACTTTATAAATTATTTGGTTTTATTTAAATGAGATATTATTGAATTGTTTTGGAAATGGAAATGATATATTATGGAATTGGGTTTTGAAATGGAAATAATACATTGATAATTTGGGTTTGAAATAGTAATGATATTTTGGTTTTGAAGTATAAACTATTTTTGAAATGACCACGGGGTTATAATAAAGATTGGTTGGCAAAGAGACTGGGATCAGATATGGACATACTCTCTGTCGATACCGAAAACCACTTTGACAACTGTGTACGCGATGGAGTTTCCAGAATGAAGTAGGATGGTGGCGACGATCCTAAGGTATATACGTGGACCCAACTCCCGTGAGTTGGCATAAGGTGGCTAAAACAGGAGCGATCTCGGGCCAGTGAGGTAGCACCTCGTATCGGACACACTTCTTCGATTTCATTCTATTACTTGTTGATTTTGGTGGCCACCCTTCGATTTGGGAGTGTTGTTCGAGGTGGAACGGTAGTGGCTGCTATGCGTATCCATCAGTCCGTGTGCGTAATTGGTATATCTACCCTGGCATTGCCTAGTTGTGCCGTGTCACCTACCATATCGAGCTTTACTACGATTATGATTTTAAGATCCGACCGCGTTAAGGTTCTCCATCCCCTTAACGCTATTTTCTATATGATTATACTTTACTGATTAGACACTACTGTATATAGCGTATATTACTACATAGTAAATAGTTTAATGGATCCTTAAGGGATGGTTATCCCAAACATCCTTTAAGTTGTATTTCAGTTGATATTTCACTTGAGTTGGATTTATTAATATAAGAATGTTAATCCTGACTCGAGTGTTTTGTGTTTTGCTTTACGCTCGGGTCAGACTGAGTGATACAACATTTGAGACTCACCTCTGGAGTTGGAGCTTCGCTTGGAGATCCAGCTATCTATCGATCCTGCTTTCAGTTATTTAGTTGATTCCAGTGATGTATTCAGATCTTGTATTTGATTATTGTATTGAGACATCTATTGTATTCGAGACTTCTGTTGTATCTTGTTTAACTCTGTTATATATATATAGTAGCTTCATGAACTACTATCCTTTTGTTTCCGCTGCATTATTGTTATATTACTCTGTGTCTGTGATCTGTAATTATTTTATTTACTGTATATGCTGAGTTTTGCCAAGTTTTATTTACAATACATTGTTTTGAATTATTCAAGTCCGGCATGTGTGGATTTATTGTCGATTTGAATGGTCCAAAATACTGGGTCGTTACATCATTTTTCTTTAATGTGGTGTTGATAAATTCCGTTCCAAAACAGGATAACTCGTTGAACTTCGTCTCATATTCTGCTACAGATAGAGCCCCTTGCTTCAAGTCCATGAAGTCCTTGTACAACCTAGTCCTTCCTACCGTTGGGAAGAATTGGTCCTCAAAAACTTCTTTAAATCGGGCCTACGAAAACTCTTCTTCTGGAACATTTGCAGTAAGGGAGTGCCACCAAGCTGTTGCTCCCTCGTGTAGTTGCCATGCTGCTAAGAATCTTTTATGTTCATCGCATAAAGCAAGACCTTTAAAAATATTTTCACAAGATCGCAACCAAGCTTGCACTTCAATGATAGACTCGGTTCCCCTAAACGGTTTCCCTCCAAGATTGGTGTAATCCTTCCATAAGGCTGCGAAATGCACTCTTGGCTGCTCTAGCGCTGCCTCTTCAGCAATACGAACTCCTCCAGGATTTGGGGTTCGACCATTTGTAGTCATAGTGCTACCCATTCCCCTACCTCGTATACCTCTGTTACTCATGTCTTACTACTTGGACATAGTAAGATAATTCATAGAATACTTGAACGAGATAAATCTTGGAAGAAGGGTACTAATTAGACCTATCAAGCTGATCTATCTATCATATATATATATATATATATATATGCGTGTGTGTGTATAAGAATAAAAATTACAACTACGCACTCTCGAAGTTGACCCCAACCTAAAGCCTAGGTGTTCGCTTAACCTGGCTCTAATACCAAATACGATGAACTGCCTTTCTTACTCCGAAAAGACGAGTCATTAAGGGTAGAAGAAAGATAAGAAGAAACTACACAATCACAGAATCTCACCATGACTCGGAACAACATATAATATATAACATAGGATATTACATAGTCATTTCCATACTAATAATACATCAGGGTCATTACATTATGACTTTTAACTGGATAATTATAACTACCCGCCCATACAAAATACATGATCATACATACATACACAGTTGAAATAGAAATAATTAGCTAGCGGTGAAGCTACCTGCTACAGCTCCTCCAAAATGCTTCCGTGAGAAATCTGGATCATTTAGCTACTCATACAAATTTGAGTACCAAAGAGTTTTAGGAAAAGAAAATAAAAACTTCGGGTCAGACATGGGTCTGGTGTGAGTATACTCAAAACAACTTAATTTTTAACTTTTATAAAACACTTTAAAAATCCAAAGTTTCCCATAAGACTACACCGCACATAAACACGGACGGGTTTTTACCTTACGATAACTAAAACACTTTATACAAAAATCTAGTAAGATTATGATAAGGTCTAGGGTTTTCAAGTAAAACAAAAATAGCTAAAAATGCTTGCATCTTACATTCCAACATATTTGGGTACAACTAAATTCCGTACGACACATTTGAGAATGGATTCCATACAATGACTGGGATACCGGGGTACCGCCCATCATGGTGCATCTCTAGATAGGATAACACCGAGAACCTCGTCGAGATCCTCTACCAACACAAGACCGGCCTACCCCTTGCTGGATAGTACCGAATAAGCTCACCCCTCAGTTGGGATCAACAACTGTACTGAAGCATACATGAATTGATAGTAAGGACTCTAGATGGGGATGACCTTACCCTAATGGGAGCGACCCACTTAGCCTTCCTGCATCTCCTCTGTTTTAGTCATTCCTGGTTGATGAGGCCTGAGGCTACGTCTTTACCTTTTTACATATAGCACTTCCCTCTTGGAATGCTAAAATTATCTTCCAGATGTTGACACAATGTCAGACATCATCCATACAAGTCGTTCAGGAGATGAATGAACCAAAGGCACTACTTCTACTACATCCATTTTGGAATCACCCTCAAGGTTAGTGGCAAATAGCCCTTGTTATCATCAGAAATCACTCCAACTTTATCGAAACCTTAAAGAATACAGAAGAAGGATTCATGAAGAATAATAGCAATAGTAAGACCTTTCGAAAGAGTCGAAGGGATGCTACTGCAAAATGTTGGATGAGCAATGGACTTTCAAAGAGGTTGAAAGAGGACGAGGCTTCCCTTCTGCTTCAGATAATCCCTTTCGAAACAGTTGGTTCTGCATACATTAAGGAGAATCATATAAGTTAAAAGCACCTTTCGAAGGTATTAAACAACAAGCTTACGTATATGCGCAAAACCTTTCGAAACAGTTGGTTTCGCAATTGTTTAACTTCCATAGAAGAACATTTGGCCAAAGCAACCTCTTTGAAAGCATAAATCAGCCTTTTAAATCGGTTGAAACTAACCACGAATATGAAGGAAATCTCGCATATGACCAATATTGCTTCCTCAACCACCAGAAGATGGAGGTTCCCCATTAATCAACAGGAATGCTTTTGAAAGCTACCTTCCGCGATTAAGCCTTCTACTATGCTTCAAGTCATTCGAGGCCCTGATAATACCCCTTTCGACAGTGTTGAAAGCCAACATCCTTTCCTACTTACACAACACATCAACAACAAGGTGAAGGACGCTTCTATACCTTTTGATGGAGTCGAAAGCACCCAAGTTTCATTCAAAAGTGGAGGTAGATGGGCGCCTTGAATTCAATAGCGATGAAAGGTCTTCAAGGCACCCTATTGACTAAGTCGAAAGGACTGATGCGAAAGGGTCCAACCCACGCCTATAAATAAGACCCTAGGAGTATTGTTTTGGGGAGCCGAATTGATTCATTCTATACTTATTCTTTTCTTAAATTTGTAAACCCTAAATCTTTAAATCAAATTGGGGATTTAACTTCCTTGTAATACTTAAGCCTTTTGTATTCATGAAAATTTATTAATAAAGCAAGTGCATGGTGTTTTCAAATGCATAGGATCTGATTCCATGTCATATATGGATTCGATTATCGACTGCTTGCCTCAAAGCTTATCGAAGGGATACCTTTTGGAGGAATAAAACCCTACCGATATAGTTAAAACCCTTAGATACCATTAGGCCACAACCTTTAATTACGTCAATCATTTCGAAAGGTGGATTCAAAGGAGTCTTAGATTACATTGACTGATTCGAAAGATGGTTTCGGAGAGGTCTTTCTCACTTTTAATCCTACTTACCTCAACCATTTCGAAAGGTGATTTCAAAGGATTCTTAGATTACCTTAACTGATTTGAAAGGTAGTTTCAAAGAGGTCGTTCTCACTTTTAATCCTACTTTGGGGTGTTGAAAAGATTTCTTTTTAACATTTTTGGCGCTAGAAGGATTGCTCGAACCTCCGACTTTGTTAAATTCCCAACCTTACTTTCCTTTATCCCTATTTCATTCCAAGTTAACCTTAGATCCTACACTACAATGCTTAGCAAAATCAAAAAAATCAAGCAAGGATCTTCAGAACGACACTTGACTAGGTCCTTTAATAAAATTGTTGAGGATTCAAGACTGTATGAAGAACAAATGTTAAGATTGGAAGCTTTAAGAGTCATGAAAAAGAAGAGAGATGAATCTTATGAACCAAACAATTGGAGCCTAAACCCATTCCATATTGGTCCTGCACCCATCTTTGCTTTAGGAGAAGCAAGATGTAAAGGTGATAATTTGTTTGTTCAAATGAAGAAGGCTATCCGGTGCTATGCAAAAGGGACTATTTTTGAAGAAGGAATGATGGCTGATTATTACATCTTTTCTCAAAAATGGTATCAAGCAACAAGTGGATCATTACCTACATGTGAGCTTCAAAAGGTTTAAAATGGAAATTGGTCCTTAAGAATGAATTTTCCGAATCGAGCAATAAAAAAGCTAGAAATCAACCTTAAAAGACAAGCTTCAAATCAAGACTCCCTAAAGAGTGCAACTTGATTACATCAATCGAGGACATCTACATATTAACAAGGGAGGGACTCAACTATTGGTTGTCTAAAAAGAAAAAGCCCAAATATGAAAGGAATATAGGAGGATCTTACTATCACTATCATACGATGAATGGGCACGAAACAAATTAATGTAGAACTCTTGAAAGAATGGTTATCAACTTTTTCAGACAAGGAAAAATCAATAGATTTGTAAAACAACCTTAGAGAAATTCAATAAAGAACCTTTTCAAGGAAATCTACATGGTCTGGAGAAAAGTTCTCCTTAAACTTGAAAATTGCCTTAAACAATCATAAGCTTTTGTCCACGTCGAGTTGGCTAGGTCAAAGCACCTCTTGGAGGAAGGTTAGAGTAAACCTTTATCCATGCCATGCTATGGCCAGGATAAAGTATCTACAAGCCCTTGATCGCACCACGCTATGGCCATATCAAGGCACCTCCAAGAGGGGGGACGAAGTAAGCCCTAGAATGTGCCACGCTATGGCCAGGTCAAGGTACCGACTAGCCTTCAGTCCTATTGATAAGGCCTGGCTGGAGCACCTTCAGGAGAGAAGATGGAGTAAGCCCTTGATCCCGCAATGCTATAGCCTAGTCAAGACACCAAACAAGCTTCGGTCCCACCTATAAGGCTTGGCTGGAGCACCTCTTGGAGGGAGGTTGGGTAAGTCCTTGGGTCCTACTTGTGGATAAGCTAACCAAGCGCACTGGGCAACCATGGACTAAGATATGCAAGCCCTAGAAGTGGCACACAAAACATCAATGATATACAAAGCCTATGGTATGGTGTGTATCAAAAGAATCAAGTTCGATGAATCAAAGAAGCAACACGAAGCAAAAAGTTTAGATAATCAAAGTCCGAAGAGTGACACAAAATAAAAGGTTCAGATAAGGATTTCTGAACTTCCGTTATTCATATAGTTTTTAAATGTTCCTTCTTATTGCCAGGAACAGATTTCTAATCATCTATTATTTTTGGATAATAATGGATTACATATGAATTCACTGTCATCAGCTAATTTCCAAAAAGATGATTTTTGGACTTCACTCATTAATACCCGAATTTGGGTTTCGGATCTTCTATTATGAACTCATGGGCTATCATTATATCCAGAAGATGTTTCCTGAGTTTCACTAATCAATACCCAAATCTGATTTTCAAAGCTTCTATTATAAAGCATCTTTGGTTCTCTATTAACTTCCAAATAATAATTTCTAGATCTCTCTTACTAATATCCGTATTTGGGGTCTCAGGTCTCCAACTATTAACATTTGGATGACACTTATCAACACCCGAATCTGAGTTTGAAATCTTATTTTATTTCCGGATAAGGATTTCTGAACTCTTTTATGATTTAATTTCGGACGATGATTTTTGGGTTTCTAATATTACCAGACCATTACCATTGATCATTTATCAGTTATTTCAATGAGAAGATTTCTAAACTTCTATTAAATGGAGACAAGTTTCCAGTCTCTTCTCATTATTACCAAGTGGATTTCAGGACATCTATTATTGTTTGAGAAGAATTTCCAGCCTTTGATCGTTTCCAGTTGTTGGATTCTCTTCACATGATGATCTATTAACTTCCATTATTTAGGTTTTTGGAGTTTTTCCTAATACTATCGCCAATAGTATAGAAGAATTACCAAACATATTCTTATATAAATTTCAAATTAATAGCTAAAAATGTTGTCTACTTTGTACTTTTCAAGAAAACAGGACTAATGATGGAGATCAAATGATTCAACAAACACAAAAGAAAACTGTAGTTAAAGCTATCAAAAGGCAAATTTAAAAACAACATTATGAGTACAGGAAATGACAACAAACCAGGTGATATTTACATAATTTACATAAATTACAAAATTATTTACAGGAATATTATATGAGATTAGCCTATACATCAAAGATCCTAGACAACCTTATCTAAATTCTCAGTAATTAAAGGATCGACAATATGGCGAATTGCTATGCAAAGAATTTCTTTAAACTTATTTTCCTTCTTATTAATTTCGTCAAAATTATCTTCAATGTATGATTGAAAGCATTGTTAGCACCTTTAAGGGTCATATTTTGTCTTTCTAAGTCGGCGATACGCTTTTGAAGAGGATATTTTTCATGTTCAAGCCTTTGGATTTTGGCTGGATATTCATTAATGCGTTGCGAGTACCTCATTTTTTGTTGATCGTCAAAATATCTCATCATTTCAAATTTAACCTTTCTGCAACATTCACCTACCACCTTCTTGTCTAAACCCGAGGGAGGGTTTGTTGTAGCAGAAATTTTTTGAATAGCTAAAGATGAAGACTTTGTCGATTTCATAACAGATGAGGTGATTGGAGAAGTTGGTAAATTGATATTCGAAATGTCACCTCCCATGATAAATTCCAAGGATTTACATTGAGCTCGATTATCTTTTAATTTTATCTCCAAATCACTTACCTATTGGAAAAGCTTAGACATCTCATGATCAAAGTCGATCAAAGGGTTTGATTTAATTTGGTGTGTTAGTTGGGAAATTGTTTCATCTTTATTCTTGATATCCGCTTCGAGATTAGTGATTTGATCATTAAGGTCTCTAATAATCACCTTTGAAGCAAAAATTTCCTTTGCCAGTCCAACGCTTCAATATTACTTTGAAGTTAGATAGATAAAAGATCTTTAAATAGGCTTCTCTTTTCAAGATCATCCACCAACCTATATCTAATACCGATGAAACGAGATAACAGATCTAGTGAGAGTGAGGTGGTAGCTAATTGTAATTCCTATTCAAATAAAAAAAACAAATTAATATCCAAAAAAAATTATTTTATTACAATAGTAGAGGTTGCAACTCAAAAAGAAATAAAACAAAGGGTACACTATTAATGTTATAGTCAAATACTTGCTTTCCCTATCACACTTAAAGTCTATAAACAACATTTTTAACTTTATTCAAAGAGTTAGCCGAAAGAGTGATTGTCGATTCAAAAGTGGTATTAAATCCTTCTGGGGTAATAACTGGGGGACATTTGCTATAATCCCATTCTCCGGCTGGAGGACTATCATGACCACAAATCAATTTTGTATGATATGTACGAATTTCCCTAAGGAGCTTCTCCTTTTCTTCACCTAGAAAATCAAAGCGAAGATGGGGATGTTGCATATAAATCTTCTGTAGATCTTTAAGAAAGAAATATCTAGCAAATCTTGGGGATTTCAAGAGCAATGCCTTTTCAAAGTAGTCTCTTCTTAATTTGACATGTTTGCCTAAGTAATCCCTAGTAACAAGGCTGCTTTAGAGATATTCACTCTATAATAACGTAATAAAATATGACTAAGTATAAAAGAAAACTAATGCAGAAAATTTACAAATCAGTATAATTACATCATTGCATACTTTTGTATGGTTCGTAAAAATTTATTTTTTGAATAACTCAGAAACAAATTTATCCTTATAATATTAGAGTTTCTCTGGAGGCAATACGCAAGGAATTGAGTTGACTCATGGTAAACTCTAACAAGCCCCCGGATGTGGATCATATCCAAATTCATCTAAGTACCTCTTATGTAGATATCTAAGTAGAACCCCACTTAAATCACCCAAGTATGAAAAATCTACAGTTGGATGCCTGCAATAAGCTTTATATAGGAAGTCTACCAGGATATTTGTATCCTCGATCAATATCCAAAAGAGTGTTATCAATTCTCAGTTCTCTTCTAAGAGCTTGTCATAGCAAAGGTGCGCCCTTTTCAATCTAGGGGCCGCTTCCTGATGTTGAAAAGACGCTAATACTGCAACGCTTTTATTAAGCTTATAATTGTTTATCTAACTCCTTATATAAGCTATTTATTTCTGCCTGTTTTCTTTTAAGATCTGTTTTTATAAAGATGAAAGGATTTCTTCCTTATCTAAAATGGAAAGATATTAGCCAATATTATCTTGGAAGTGAAAGCCATTTTGACAAAGAATTCCATACCTGAAAATAGGGATTGAAGTTTGTAGGGTATGCTTTTTCCCCTCTTGCTCTCCAACATTAATATCGGCGTCTTTTTCATGAAGATCAGAGGGTTCGGGAAATTCAGTTTGACCCTCTTTGCTGGCACTAGGATCAGGGATGACTTGATATGAAGCCCTGGAAGTGTCATCGTCACCCCCTCTTTGAGAATCATCATGATCGCCCCCATGGTCGCCAGAACCTTGACCTCTATCATCATTATTAGAGCTACCAACGTCATCGTTGTTGCCACCTTCTTCAACGACGGCTTCATCAACCTCATCGTTTCCCTCCTCATCTGAATCAGAATCTCCTTAGGAGGGACTTCAAAAGATAGGAGCTTTATGGCATCAATTTCTTCTCTATCCGGGACCTCAATCCCTTGCTCTATTTCCTTGATTTTTCCCATGAATCTTTTAACCAATACAGGATCAAGTGAAGGAAAGGTTAAATCTAGGCACTTCTCTATATTATCAGAGTAAGCTAGCATGGATGCATCTTCATAAGAATTTACAATAATATTGTTCAGAGAAGTGCTCAGAAATTGAGACACCTTTTGCTTAGCCTCGGAAATGGTTTTGATGGCCTTGGTTAAAGAATTCTTTTTATTCTCCAATTTCTTTTTGAAAAATGTACATCTCTTCTTGAGAGAAACATGTTTAGCATCCTGGCCTTTTCATCCTTCGACTCTTTTAAAGTCATTTTCAAAGCCAAAACCTCATCGGCTAAGACTTGTTTAGCCTTCCTCTCCTCGAAAATTGTAGATTTTGCATGAACAAGAAAAGTGCTCAGTCTTTCTTGTTCCTTTACTGCGTTATCTTTAGCAGCAGTGAGGGAAGTAATCTGGTTACTCAGAGTTGAGACTTCTTCTTTGAGCTTAGATGTCTCAGCGAAAGACTTTGAAACTTTTTCTTGGAGGGAGTACTAGCTTTTGGAGATCTGAAAGGATAAGTAAAACGTAAGTCAAGATTCAATATGAAATGGTAATAAGAAAATAAAGTAGTATGGAACATACCAGAAGTTTTTATTCAATAAGGGATCGACAACATCTTGTCGGATCGGGTACAGAGGTAGGCGGTTGAATATAAGTGAATGATAGAGAATTCATAATATATTGTTAAATCTTCTCAAAATCATTAGGAGACACCGGTGATGGGGGTCTAGAGGGATTCACTCCTGGGAGGGAGTTGAAGTGCCTAAATCCTTTTGCATCTGCTCAATGATGCTGGGAGAATCAGACACAACTATGTGAAACATGAAGTCATCCTTTGAAGGAATCATTTTGGGTTGGTCAGCAATGGCATCAAGAGTAGGACCTTCTGGAGCTTTGCCTACATCAATAGGTTCACCCTCTTTTGGAGGAAGATAAGACTGGACATCAGCAGTTTTAATTTTCTTGGAAAAAGACCTGCAGCAGTCACTCCGCTCAATATTCTTTTAGCGATCATTCTCGACCTAGCATTCGCCTGGGTCAAATCTAAAGCACTGGATTCAGAAGGTAGAGGGAGTGGATCTCTTGTTGATAGTTCAAACAAAGAAGCAGCTGCTAAAACTAAAAAGCATAAATTAGCAAGGCAATTTTAGGAGTAACACAACGGTAAGTTACAAATGGTACACTTAAGTTTACCAGGTTGGTTGGGACAAATCGGAGACAAAGATGAAATTTTTTTGGGGTCATCCAAGGATAAGAAGCATTTTCTTTTGGAAGAATGCTATACAAGAGGAGGTTGTCCAAGAATCCTCTGGCCTTCTGAAAGGAGAGAATATTTCTGAAGGTTGCTGGGGGTCAGTAATGTGAGTCTATTTCCAATGCTGTTTGAGGTAGCGGTTAACAATTTCATAATTCTCTTGCCTTCATCAGCAAGATCCTTGCGAGCAAGGCATAATAAGACAACGTAATTCAACAAAATAAAACAATTTAATGAAAAAATGGTAATGATTTACTTACGAGGAGAAGAGAAAGCTCCACTAATACTTATAAAGCATTTGACATAAAATAATTACGTCTCCCAATCTTTGAACTTGTTTACTCCCTCTGAAACTAACTTCTTATGAGGGTTAGCCTTAAAAAATTGGCTGTTTAAATTGCTAAGCTTGACAAGACGCACCAAGTAACCGAGAACTTCAGCACTTAGATAAGGAATGCCCAACTCTAAGGTAATGAGCTCTAAGGAGATGAGATATGTATGTACATTTGGCGATAATTGAATAGGATCTATGCCAAGGTGACTCAGAATTCTTGATAAGAACTCAGGAAATGGAATGAAACCTCCATGCCAAATGTGGATGGCGGTGTAAGCAAAATATCCTTTGGGAGGATTTTGAATGGTGTCATTGTCGCTAGGAGGAATAGCTTCAACTCCTGTAATTTTAAAGTCATTAAGGATTGCGTCTACCTCATCTTGAGAAGATATAAGGGAATGCCTTAAAATTACTTCAATCTTCTTTGGGGAAGATTCTAGTTCTGAAACTATATCCTTTTCTGATTTCTTAGAAGCTCTTTTCAAACTCATGATCCTGCCAAATGAAATAATTTCATTAAAGTTATATTTCATTTCACTATTAACGCCTTTTAAAGGTGTCGAAAGCCTGTTGCAATGGCTCAAATATCCACCGAAGCATATGGTTCCATGCCTTCGAAAGGGGGTTAAAGTTAACGAGAATTATGAAATTCATCGAGCTTTCGACAGTGTCGAAAGGGAGGATAGAATACATGCACCTAAACACACCCTTAGACAATGTCGAAAGCCTGAAGGAAAAAAGAAAAAAAAATATTATTAATAAGTGTAACTATCCACAAAATACCAATTTGAATATATACATTGCCAAAACCATTAACTACATCCCCCAATTAAGTCAAATATACCTTTCGACAATGTCGAAACCCACAGATTTTATTCTACTTAAAAACATGAACATTGCCAAAACACCATACTCTCATTAAGTCGAAAGACTCGGAGGAAAATAATTTCAATACAAATGAAAGGACCTCAAGACGTTTCGACAATGTTTATGTTGAGAAAATGATAGTTATATTCCTGTTGACTATTATGGGTTTCGAATAAGTCGAAAGGGAAAGATATAATTTCGAAAGCGTACAAATACCTAGGCTTGTCTCAATTTTAGGGGTTTCGATCAAATCGAAAGGTTGGATAAAGCTTTCGACTCTAACAAAAAGTACATTTTTCTTAATTCAATTCATAGTGAGGTACGTTAATTTTTAATATAAAAAAATAAAATCCTCCTAGACAAATTAAAATTGAGCATAATAGAATTCAAGCCTGAATTTGCATACAATAACGACAAATAGCCCCAAATTTGACAAATTCAAGTTCGAACCCTAAATTAATCGAAATAAACAAAAAAATGAATCTAAAAATCATTTTATACGAGCGGTAAACTTAAATTATTCTCAAAAATTAAAACAGTAATGCAAATTCAAACCCTAAGAATTTGAAACTGAAATTAAATGCAAAAAATCGATCTGTAATATAGAACAATAGATGCATACCTTAAATCTGAACTTGCATCTCCTGAAATTAAGAATTTAATAAGAGGTTGAAATTCCTGATTCTTACTTCAAAGTTTTTAATCGCAGGTAAATGAAAATGGGGAAGAAGGAAGCATGATTTATAAGCAAAGAAAATGCAAGGAAAGCCATCAATCAGATTTAAATGAATGGCCAAGATTCATTTGGGAATATCAATAGGCAGGAAAATTTTATGCTAAAATAATGATGGGTATCGAAACGGTTGACTTGAAAAGTCAAGAGCATCCCTTCACTAGGGGGAGGGGCAAGTGTTATCATCAGAAGTCACTCTAACTTTATCGAAACCTTAAAGAATACAAAAGAAGGATTCATGAAGAATAATAGTAATAGTAAGACCTTTTGAAAGTGTTGAAGGGATACTTCTGCAAAATGTTGAATGAGCAATGGACTTTCGAAGAGGTCGAAATGGGATGAGACTATCCTTCTACTTCAGATATTACTTTTCGAAATAGTTGGTTCCGCATGCATAAAGGAGATTCATATAAGTTAAAAGCAACTTTATAAGGTATCAGAGAGCAAGCTTCCGCATATGCGACAACCTTTCAAAACAATTGGTTTCGCCATTGTTTACCTTCCTATAAACAGATATAGTTTCTTTCTGTAAAGATCAGTTATTATCTATTATATTTTATTCCTCTACGATGTGAGATTCTGTGATGTTGTTTCTATTTTCTTCTTCTACCTCTTTCTTCTTTAACCCTAACGGTTCGTATTTCCGTTCTTTTTGAGTTGATTTGATGGAGATTAATGTCAATTAAAGGGGTACGGGCTTGCGGGCTGTTACATATTAAAAGCTTGTTTCTCCAACTTATAATTTCTATTTAAAACACACACACAATTTTGCACTTCGAGCGAAGAGGAAGGAGAATTATATGATTAAATAAAACACGTGCTATGAACACATGTGTTTATCTTTTCAGTTAATTCCTAATCTATTCGTTTGATCGTTTTGACCTTTGGGTCTAGTTTACCGATGAAATGAGGTGAACTTTGTACTGCTTTGAGTGTGAAATTGACTAACGGTTAGTAAACCGTTTAGTGCAAACGTGGGGTATGGGACCCACGTTAACATTTTCCGGGTTCCTTTCTGAGAGTTGTGACACATTCCGCCAGTTAGTGGTGTCCAGTACTGGGCCTCCGGACCTTCGCCACTATGGTTTGTTGCCTTTGGGGTCTGTGGCCTTCGGGATTGAGCCTTCGGGGTTTGTTGCCTTCGGGGTTTATGGCCTTCGGGCTTGAGCCTACGGGGTTTGTTGCCTTCGGGTATGTTGCCTTCGGGTTTGTACCTTCGGGTTTGTTGCCTTCGGGTATGTTGCCTTCGGGTTTGTAGCCCTGTAGTATCTGTAACAACCCGAGATTCCGCAATTATTTTGTTATCGTCTTTAGACGATCACTATTCCTAGCTATTTGTTTTGAAATTTTAAATCAGCTTGAAATTCCTTGAGAAAATATTAAGCCGGCCCTTCCTTTATTATTATTCAACCCGATCCTCTTCTTTGTTCTGGAAAAATAAATGGCGGCCGCTTCTTTGCTCGTTCCTTCGATCTGAAAATTAGGGCTTTGGCTCTTCGATCGATTGCTGGTCGTTCTTTGATTGTTACTTGCGGTTGCTTCCAGTTAGCCCGTTCCTCTATGATTTGGACTTCGCCTTCGTCGATTGTTGTAGCTCTGGCTTGACGTCTTCGTTTAGTCTGGAATTGAAGCTACGGCTTTGTTGATCTTTGTAGCTCCTTTGTGGTGACTCTGGCTTCGGTTTCACTGCTGCTTATTTGCTTGCGATCTCGACTGTTTGCTTTGGCACGATTCTGAAATGAGGGCTTTTTGGTTTCTCGAAGGCGATTGCCTTCGTTCTGCTCAATCGAGTAAGGAATTGTGCTTGCTCGTCGAATTGAAGGTGAGTAATTTCTCACATCTAATTCGCCTTAGTAATATGCTTTGCGTATGATTTCGTTTACGTGATATTCACGTTGTTGAAACTTTCCTATTATAAGCTCCGGTATATTTGGGAATTTCTTCCAACTCACGGCTTTGTTTTGAACGTGCGATTTTACTTGAATTTCACGGTATTGAAACTTTCCTGATTTTCAAATCTTTGACCTTTTCAAAAAGAAAGATACGATCTTTTTTTCTTTGTTTCGTGTACTCTGTATCATGCGGCTTTGAGATTATTTCTGCACTGTTGAATTTCGTTCATCCACTGTGGCTTTCGACTTTACATTCTCTGATTGTTTCTCGACATTAACCACTGTCCTCATTGTATATTCTGTAGCATGGTCTGGAGTTGTTGTACTTGTGGTCTTGCATTTGGTTTAGTGATGCATTCATGTCTGCTTTGTATCATTCTTGAAGTCTTCGTTTTACTGTATGCATCACTAGTCTTTCATTTGATCTGCTGTCATGGTTGCTGTGATGTTGTTTCTGGTTCTCGTTTCACTTGCATATTGTTGGTCGAAACTGGTCCTTGTATCAATGCTCTTCATTGCTGTTGTGTTGGTCCAATTGAGTCTGCACATGTTTGGATTGCATATATGTACTGCCCTTGTACATGCTTCACTGCACCTTCTTCTACCTGTTGCACTTGCAATGATTTTCTCCATTTCATGTTTGAATTCCTACTTGTCTGCACTGATGTTCATCTGTTCATGTTGCATATATCACTGAGTTGCCATTTCATATGTTTGCACTACTTCATTTTGTATTCGTTTTGATCCACTTTGTCACTGCATATCTATATATGCTTGACCTGTTTCATTTAGTTGTACTTCCCTATGTTGTCACTTGATCTTGCTGTGACATTGTGACTTGTTGTTCTTCCACCATTAAGAAGTATTGTTGCATTTTAGATGTATCTTGGTCTTATGAACTTGAATTAGTAGTCTACACCTCTGACTTTTTCAACTTGTAAACGTGATTAACATATACAACTTTGACTTGAAATTTCTTGACTTCACTGTGACTTCGGTGATCTTCTCTGATCATCTTCACTACTGTATATATATACTGTTCTCTGACCATATGACATTGGCTTCATTACCTTGTTGCTCCTGCATGTAGTTTGACCATTTGTGTTCACTGTGTATTCAGGTGCATTGATACTCTAGTCTTGGTTCACTGTTGCTGTGCATTCATTGTAGCTGCTTCCCTGTGCACTTGTTCTTGATCATCTCTGAGTTCTTCCCTGTTGATTAGATCATCTGGAATTTTGTCGTTGACCATGGCCTTGACATTATTTACTGTTGATCATTTACTGTTCTTGTTTATGCTGTGCATGTCAACTTGTCACTGATTTTAGATGTATTGTACAGTCATCATTTGATATGTAGTTTACTGCATTATTTCACCCTGTATCCTTGAAGCTTGATTCTTGTCTGGTCGATACTTTTATTTCAACTGCAGTTTTATTATGCAGTGTTTCTTGCTTCTTTTTGTGCAGTTTCGCCTTAGTGATCTTGTGGTGACTGCAGTCTTGTTGCAGATTGCCCTTGTAATCATATGTGGCTGCAGTTTCGTCTTACATGCAGTTTTGGTCCTTGTTGTTTTGCATTGCATTAATGCATTTGGATCTGTTTTCAAATTCACTTGTGTTGAACCCGATTTCGGGGCTTGACCTGGTGATCATTTGTGATTTTCATTGAGCTTTTGTGTATCTCCTGCGATAGTGGCGAGGCAGTACACGCGTGCATGTACTGCAGCCCTATCAGATTTGACAGTTTTAAATTGATGTTTCGATTTGCTGAATTGTTTCGTTGGTTAAATTCAATATTTTGAAGTTGTATTTTGATTTTCGAATCTACTGATTTGCTGTTTAACACTGATACGTGTTACATTTATCGTTATCCAATTCTCTTATTGAAGAGTTGGATATACGAGATTTCTGTGACTGTCGTCTATTTGATATTTGATTATTATTGCTTCTGTGCATTAATAACTGAGTTTGAATTAGACTGACCCGTGTATTATTTTCCTTTGAATCTAATACTCGGGTCAGACCCGAGTATTTACAGGTTGTAGATTTTTAGCTTTGGGTTGCTGCTAGAGCTATGAAGACTTTTCATATCATTTGAAGCATTTTGCGTCTTTTTGTTGTAGTCAGTGTACTGATTAGGATGATGTGTATTCATGTACATTAGTTGATAATGTATTTGTATACATAACTTTCAGAGTCGACAGTTGTAGTTGTATCATATGTACCATGTCAAATGTATTGTAACTGACATCAGTTATTATATATATATATATGAGACTTTTTGTTCCATCTGTGTTCCGCATTTATGTTATCTGTGTTATTTTTATATTTATTGTCCTAAACTAATATAGCCACTATGTAGTAGCTTTGAGTTTCTATCGATATGTCGGATTTCCTCCTTAAAATAGAAATGCATGTTATACTATCTGACATATCGGTGCTCGCACAAAGCAATTACATGGATGGTCGCTCCTCAACAGCCTTATTCTTCGTGCTAGTTGACAGCATTACACCGTAGTGTTCTTGGCTAGCGTGGGCATAGAGGTGGGGCGTCACAGCTTGGTATCAGAGCCTGGGGTTTGGGACAATTATAAAATATAACTTAGATGGAACATGTGTTACAACTATTTGTCGATGTTTTATCTCTCTTCTGTGCCTATATTTGATTTTGATTTCGTGAAAGTATTTTTGGCTTCTGCCTCCGTTTGCTTTACGAACTCAAGTTGGGTTTTTGATGATGTGGAATTTGTTCTTGTGTTTTCGGCTTTGAATTGATTTAGCCGACGTTGATTTTGCTCGAATCTCAGCAATTTTGAACTTGATATTTTGTGTTTTCCTCGGCTTGGTTTCCATTCGACTTTGGTCACTTTGTTTTTGAGAAATTGCTGATTTTTTGATTTCCAAGACTCTGATTTTGTTTGCCGTTGGATTCTTTGATGATGATATTGATTCATTTTGTACTCAACAGTGACCATTAATTGTTTACTTCGATATTGACTTGACTCTTATTTTTGTTGAAGTCATTTATGCATTTATGCTCGTTTTGCTTTGTTTTTCCAATTGATAATCGATTCTTCTTTTCCAAATTAGTTGTTATCACCTTTATTGATTTTGATAACTTCTATTTCAGGAATTTTTGGGTATTCCTACTTTGATGAATTTGGAATCGAATTCTTTGGATTTTATTCACGTCTTCGAATGTGAATTTTAGTGAATTGATTTGTTTCCTAATTTAATCGATTCTTGATCATTTCCCCGATTTGTTGCTATCGTTTATTAGCAACTTTAATGACATTTTCTTTGGGATTTTTGTGAGCATACTTTTAGATGGATTCAGTATTGATTTCTTTGGATTTTATTCACATCTTTGTATGTGAATTCTTGTGATTGATTGTTTCTACAATCATTTTTGTGATTTGTCACTTTAAAAATATAAAGGTTTTCTATACTAGTAGTAAATATTAAAATCCTTTTTCTCCAAACGATTTCAAAACTATTTTACTACAAAGCTCTTTTTCTTAAACCGTTTTCCAATCTATTAGTATATACAAGCCTTTATTTCACTCGTATAAGAAATTGAATTAAACGGCCTAGTAAAACAAGTGGTATGAAACGCTTGCGTTTACTTCGTCGGTTAACTCCTGGACTTGTTCGATTGAACCTTTTGTGACAATTTCCTAGTGAAGATTTACAGTTTGTTCGTAAATATTTGAGTTAAGCTAGTGGTTATGGGACATGAAGCTAAACTCTTATATTCACTAACTTAATGTAATTGACACTTATTAATGATCATGACGATCATTTTTTGTGATTTGATCTAGGCTAGCGATTGTGCGATGCCTCTTTGTCTGCGTGGGAGACTATACCCCGTTTATGTGATGTTTCGCCATCACATATGTAGGGTAGCACCCTACGGTCTTCGGGCCATTCCTGTGTGAAAATTTAATGGATAGCTTCCATGAGATAGCTTCTCATCATGTGTTTTACACGTAGGTGAGTTTTCATGCTCCCATTCATGTGTTAGGCCTTTTCCCTTTTTTTTATTATTATGATTTAGACTAGCGATTGTGCGAAGTCTCTTTGTCTGCGTAGGAGACTATACCCCGTTTATGTGATGTTTCGCCATCACATATGTAGGGTAGCACCCTACGGTCTTCGGGCCATTCCTGTGTGAAAATTTAATGGATAGCTTCCATGAGATAGCTTCTCGTCATGTGTTATACGCGTAGGTGAGTTTTCATGCTCCCATTCATGTGTTAGGCCTCCCCCCTATTTATGTGTTTTCTGGATTTCTTGTGTGATTTCTGGAATTTGTGCTTCACCAATTTTCGTGATTTTCATTGATATGATATCAGTTTTTGTGCATTGGTGAATTCATGTGTTATTGACTTGTTATGAATACAAGTTTAGGGTATGACATCCCTTTCTATCTTTGAGAAGATTCTTGTAACATTTTTGATGAATGAAAATTCATTGGTATTATATTTTGATGCCAGTTATTTTGATGAGATTTTGACATGTTAACTTCATTAACCGTCAATTTTTGAAATGGATTTACAAGCGGTTCTCCCGCAATGCTGATTTTGTTGTCCGTTTTACTGTACTTTGAGAAGTGCAACTTCCTTATCAAAGTTGCTACTGATATTGCTAATTTAATCACGTGTTTTCAAAATTCTTTATTTTTAAAAGTTGTTTCAAAAATATAAATTAAAAATTGTTTTCAAAATTTTTACAGTTTAAATTTTCAAAAGAACGAGGAAGCGATTTAAATGTTTCAACAAAATCAAGGACTATGACCCCTTTCTTTTAGTGATTCGTTTAATTCCGGACTTGTCCGTTTGAGAATGTGGAATGTTATTTTTAAAACACACAATTTTGCACTTTCAAGGAAACGATAAAGAGATTTAAACGATTTAGCAAAAGTACGGAGTATGGAACCATACTTTTACTACTTCGGTTAATTCCGGACTCGTTAATTGAATATTTCTGATTTCTGATTATCGTTTTTGTTAATCAGATATTTGTGAAATTTGATTATCATTTGTGATAATTAAATATTTGTGTTTTTGATTATCGTTTTTGATAATCGGATATTTCTGATTTCTGATTATCGTTTTTGATAATCGGATATTTCTGATTTCTGATTATCGTTTTTGATAATCAGATATTTGTAAGATTTGATTATCATTTGTGATAATTAAATATTTGTGTTTTTGATTATCGTTTTTTATAATCAGATATTTCTGATTTCTGATTATCGTTTTTGATAATCAGATATTTGTGAGATTTGATTATCATTTGTGATAATTAAATATTTGTGTTTCTGATTATCGTTTTTCATAATCGGATATTTCTGATTTCTGATTATCGTTTTTGATAATCAGATATTTCTGATTTCTGATTATCATTTTTGATAATAAGATATTTGTAAGATTTGATTAGCATTTGTGATAATTAAATATTTGTGTTTCTGATTATCGTTTTTGATAATCAGATATTTCTGATTATCGTTTTTGATAATCAGATATTTGTGAGATTTGATTATCATTTGTGATAATTAAATATTTGTGTTTCTGATTATCGTTTTTGATAATCGGACATTTCTGATTTCTGATTATCGTTTTTGATAATCAGATATTTCTGATTTCTGATTATCGTTTTTGATAATCAGATATTTCTGATTTCTGATTATCGTTTTGATAATTAAATATTTATTGATTTGATTATCGTTTGAGATAAGTAAATATTTGCGATTTGAAAATTCGATTATCTTTTGATGATTGAATATTTGCGATTTTGAGATTTGAGCTACGTCTTGTTCTCTGGAGATTCAGGTGAGTAATTTGATTTACTCACATTCAATTCGTGCTCAGTATGTGATTTCTGTTCTGATTCCTTTTCTTTTAATTGCTGGAACTCGATTGTTCTTGTTTTTCTTAGTCGATGACGATATTTGGGGTTGTTAATATAGTCGTTTGATTTTGATTCCTTGATCCCCATGATGTTGATTCTTTTGATTTGAAGTAGTCGAACCTTTTGATTTTATATCTGATACTTCCATGATTTCAATACTTCCCTGTTGACATTTGCTTTGCTTATGCATTCGACATTGCCATGCTCTTATGGTTGTTACCTTTTATCCATTTATTCCTTATGATTACGAGGACGCAATTTCTTTAAGGAGGGGAGTTTGTAACAACCCGAGATTCCGCAATTATTTTGTTATCGTCTTTAGACGATCACTATTCCTAGCTATTTGTTTTGAAATTTTAAATCAGCTTGAAATTCCTTGAGAAAATATTAAGCCGGCCCTTCCTTTATTATTATTCAACCCGATCCTCTTCTTTGTTCTGGAAAAATAAATGGCGGCTGCTTCTTTGCTCGTTCCTTCGATCTGAAAATTAGGACTTTGGCTCTTCGATCGATTGCTGGTCGTTCTTTGATTGTTACTTGCGGTTGCTTCCAGTTAGCCCGTTCCTTTGTGATTTGGACTTCGCCTTCGTCGATTGTTGTAGCTCTGGCAAGACGTCTTCGTTTAGTCTGGAATTGAAGCTACGGCTTTGTCGATCTTTGTAGCTCCTTTGTGGTGACTCTGGCTTCGGTTTCACTGCTGCTTATTTGCTTGCAATCTCGACTGTTTGCTTTGGCGCGATTCTGAAATGAGGGCTTTTTGGTTTCTCGAAGGCGATTGCCTTCGTTCTGCTCAATCGAGTAAGGAATTGTGCTTGCTCGTCGAATTGAAGGTGAGTAATTTCTAACATCTAATTCGCCTTAGTAATATGCTTTGCGTATGATTTCGTTTACGTGATATTCACGTTGTTGAAACTTTCCTGTTTTAAGCTCCGATATATTTGGGAATTTCTTCCAACTCACGGCTTTGTTTTGAACGTGCGATTTTACTTGAATTTCACGGTATTGAAACTTTCCTGATTTTCAAATCTTTGACCTTTTCAAAAAGAAAGATACGATCTTTTTTTCTTTGTTTCGTGTACTCTGTATCATGCGGCTTTGAGATTATTTCTGCACTGTTGAATTTCGTTCATCCACTGTGTCTTTCGAATTTACATTCTCTGATTGTTTCTCGACATTAACCACTGTCCTCATTGTATATTCTGTAGCATGGTCTGGAGTTGTTGTACTTGTGGTCTTGCATTTGGTTTAGTGATGCATTCATGTCTGCTTTGTATCATTCTTGAAGTCTTCGTTTTACTGTATGCATCACTAGTCTTTCATTTGATCTGCTGTCATGGTTGCTATGATGTTGTTTCTGGTTCTCGTTTCACTTGCATATTGTTGGTCGAAACTGGTCCTTGTATCAATGCTCTTCTTTGCTGTTGTGCTGTTCCAGTTGAGTCTGCACATGTTTGGATTGCATATATGTACTGCCCTTGTACATGCTTCACTGCACCTTCTTCTACCTGTTGCACTTGCAATGATGTTCTCTATTTCATGTTTGAATTCCTACTTGTCTGCACTGATGTTCATCTGTTCATGTTGCATATATCACTGAGTTGCCATTTCATATGTTTGCATTACTTCATTTTGTATTCGTTTTGATCCACTTTGTCACTGCATATCTATATATGCTTGACCTGTTTCATTTAGTTGTACTTCCCTATGTTGTCACTTGATCTTGCTGTGACATTGTGACTTGTTGTTCTTCCACCATTAAGAAGTATTGTTGCATTTTAGATGTATCTTGGTCTTATGAACTTGAATTAGTAGTCTACACCTCTGACTTTTTCAACTTGTAAACGTGATTAACATATACAACTTTGACTTGAAATTTCTTGACTTCACTGTGACTTCGGTGATCTTCTCTGATCATCTTCACTACTGTATATATATACTGTTCTCTAACCATATGACATTGGCTTCATTACCTTGTTGCTCCTGCATGTAGTTTGACCATTTGTGTTCACTGTGTATTCATGTGCATTGATACTCTAGTCTTGGTTCACTGTTGCTGTGCATTCATTGTAGCTGCTTCCCTGTGCACTTGTTCTTGATCATCTCTGAGTTCTTCCCTGTTGATTAGATCATCTGGAATTTTTTCGTTGACCATGGCCTTGACATTATTTACTGTTGATCATTTACTGTTCTTGTTTATGCTGTGCATGTCAACTTGTCACTGATTTTAGATGTATTGTACAGTCATCATTTGATATGTAGTTTACTGCATTATTTCACCCTGTATCCTTGAAGCTTGATTCTTGTCTGGTCGATACTTTTATTTCAACTGCAGTTTTATTATGCAGTGTTTCTTGCTTCTTTTTGTGCAGTTTCGCCTTAGTGATCTTGTGGTGACTGCAGTCTTGTTGCAGATTGCCCTTGTAATCATATGTGGCTGCAGTTTCGTCTTACATGCAGTTTTGGTCCTTGTTGTTTTGCATTGCATTAATGCATTTGGATCTGTTTTCAAATTCACTTGTGTTGAACCCGATTTCGGGGCTTGACCTGGTGATCATTTGTGATTTTCATTGAGCTTTTGTGTATCTCCTGCGATAGTGGCGAGGCAGTACACGCGTGCGTGTACTGCAGCCCTATCAGATTTGACAGTTTTAAATTGATGTTTCGATTTGCTGAATTGTTTCGTTGGTTAAATTCAATATTTTGAAGTTGTATTTTGATTTTCGAATCTACTGATTTGTTGTTTAACACTGATACGTGTTACATTTATCGTTATCCAATTCTCTTATTGAAGAGTTGGATATACGAGATTTCTGTGATTGTCGTCTATTTGATATTTGATTATTATTGCTTCTGTGCATTAATAACTGAGTTTGAATTAGACTGACCCGTGTATTATTTTCTTTTGAATCTAATACTCGGGTCAGACCCAAGTATTTACAGGTTGTAGATTTTTAGCTTTGGGTTGCTGCTAGAGCTATGAAGACTTTTCATATCATTTGAAGAATTTTGCGTCTTTTTGTTGTAGTTAGTGTACTGATTAGGATGATGTGTATTCATGTACATTAGTTGATAATGTATTTGTATACATAACTTCCAGAGTTGATAGTTGTAGTCGTATCATATGTACCATGTCAAATGTATTGTAACTGACATCAGTTATTATATATATATATGAGACTTTTTGTTCCATCTGTGTTCCGCATTTATGTTATCTGTGTTATTTTTATATTTATTGTCCTAAACTAATATAGCCACTGTGTAGTAGCTTTGAGTTTGTATCGATATGTCGGATTTCCTCCTTAAAATAGAAATGCATGTTATACTATCTGACATATCGGTGCTCGCACAAAGCAATTACACGGATGGTCGCTCCTCAACAGCCTTATTCTCCGTGCTAGTTGACAGCATTACACCGTAGTGTTCTTGGCTAACATGGGCATAGAGGTGGGGCGTCACAGTATCGCTTTTGGAGTTGGTCATTCGTCACCGCTCGAGAGATATTTGGGTTTGTTGCCTTCGGGCTTGTGGATCCTTGTTTTACAGTACTGAGCTCGAGCATCTTTTGTTTCTTTGACAATTATATTTCCCTAGTGTATCGTCTTTCGGTGTAGGTTCTTTGAACTACACGATATATATCGATTACTGATGCAGCGCAGAAAGTTAAAGGCCTAGGTCGCTCACGACCTAAGAAGTTCGTAGGTCGCTCACGACCTAGCAAGATAGAGGAGGGAGCAAGTAATGCTGGAAAGAGTGGCAGTGTCCAAATTGGTGAAGTGTTAGGTCGCACACGACCTAACAAGGCTTTTAGGTCGCTCCAACGACCTACCGAAGATTTGCAAGCTAACGAGCTAATGGAACGACCTAACATATTTTTAACCCGTATACGACTTAGCGAGTTAGAAGATAGGTCGCAAGAAGGACTTAACCAGTTAACTCGTGTACGACCTAGCGAGATAAGGAATAGGTCGTTGGAACGAGCTAAGAAGGTGCTACGAGTTAACAAGGCGCGACCTATGATAGGTCGCAGGAAGACGTTACGACCTAAGTTAGGTCGCAAGGAGTTAGGTCGCGGAGTTTTGATTCGACCTAAGTTAGGTCGCATAAATGAGTTACGACTTAAGGTAAGTCGCTGGGTGAACTGGGAGTTAAGTCGCAAGGACTTAGGTCGCAAGGCTTAGGTCGCAAAGTTATTCCTGGAACCGCTTATCTTTTAGGTCGCGAAGCTCTGGAAGCCGTTGATTCGTCTACCGAGTTAATCTCTGCCTTTGATTCCTTTAATACGTTGATTTGGGATGCCGCAAGTTTAAGTCGCTGAAGACTTGTTGCCATGGATTCTATTGCCGACTTAATCTGGACCGTTGCTTCCTTAGGTCGTTGATAGATACAGATGTTATGTCGTATGATTGTAAGTCGTGAGTAGTTAGGTCGCGTATGACCTAAGTGTTGTAAAGACGTTGTGTTTTGTAATGGTTGTGTTGTAATAGAGACTGCTAGGTCGCTGGGTTTTATAGGTCGCATCATTGTAGGTCGTAGGTCGTTCACGACCTAAGTACTTGTAATATTTTTGAAGTTTTCTGTTGTGTTGAGTTGTAGCCTATAAATAGGCATGTATGGTCATTTGTAAAAGGTTGTTGATTTTTGAATAAAATTCTCTTTTGATTGCTGTGTGCTTTCATTCAAATTGGTAGTTGAGTGTAATCTCCTATCTCCTCTTTCGGATAATCGAGTGCGCTCGATTCAACGATTGTAGAAGCCGATTCACGGAATCAAGTGCGCTTGATCAACGCTTGAAGAATTGAAGATCTTTGAACCCGGTATCGTGCACGATCAACGAGTTCGGGATAGCTAGAATTCGGTATCTTCAGATCAACGAATTTGGGCATTTCAGTATCTTCCAATCCACCGATTGTTATATTCATCGTATTATCTTTGTTTTGTAATATCCGCTACGTCATTTTGGTATCAGAGCAAGTTCTAGCCAATCATAGCTAGATCGAGACTTGGAGCCTATTCATTTAGAAGTCGAAGTGATTTGCCGAGCTTGAAGTGAAGATTTGAGTTTGTGTTTATCACGGCCGAGAGTAAGAAGAGTTCGTTCGAAGATTGATTGATCGAAATTGAATTGGAGGCCGAAACTTTGTCCATCGTGTTCATCGCGATTTGCTACAAAGTGGAAGTTTTCGATCCGTTTCATTTTGGATCAAAGTCCGAAAAGTGTTGAAGTGTTTGTAAAGATTTCAAGTATGCCGCCAAGAAGAGCTAATCGCCACCAAAACGTAGAAGCTTTGTATCGATGAGAAGAAGCTGATGAGATGGAACAAAGAATCAATGAAAACTTTAGTGAAAAGCTTAACGAAGGAATTGGCCGGTTAGAGAAGCTTATGACGGAGATGAATCAAAATCGGAGAAGGGTTTCACCCGAATCTAACCATGGGGGAAGTAGAGTCTCACCGCATTCTAATCGAGACAGAAGTGTTGAAAATGATCAAGGGCGTGGGAGGAACGTGAATGATCGTGAACGGAGAAATGTAGGTGGCAGGGATGATGGTGGAAGACGTAATGGAAGTAGAAATGTGGGTGGACGAGATAGACAACGATATACATCTGATTTTGAAGAGGAATATGATGATGGTAGTGTTCGAGGACAAGGAAGAAATCACTCTGAGTATGATCACAAGTGGGAGTCGGGGATGAAGACTGAAATTCCTGAATTCAAAGGTGGTATGCAAGCAGAGGAGTTTCTAGATTGGGTGGCTAATGTCGAGGAGATTTTTGACTTCAAAGAAGTTCCAGAACAGCATAAAGTGAAGTTGGTTGCTACGAGGTTAAGGGGTAGAGCTTTGGCGTGGTGGCAGCAAACCAAGCTTACACGTGATCGGATGGGAAAGTCAAAAGTTGAATCTTGGGAAAAGATGAAGAAATTGATGAAAGCAACGTTCTTACCATACAATTATCAATCTTTGATGTATCAACGTTTGCAGAACTTGAGGCAGGGCACGAAGACAGTTAATGACTATGCTGATGAATTTTACCAACTGATTGCTCGAAATGATATTATGGAGAAGGAAGAACAACTGACAGCTAGATTTGTTGGGGGACTACGAATGCAGATCCAGGATATGGTTAATATGTTTGATCCAAGATCTATAGCGGAAGCACATCAGAAAGCGTTGGCTTGGGAGAAGCAGGGACGACCAGGAAGTGGTGTGTTTACTAATTCTAACAATCAAGCGAAGAGTGTTGGTGGAAGTACTAATGTTTCTAAACCTATCAGTAGACCAGTGGTGAAGGAGGCTGAGAAGGCAAGGGTTAACAATGGTTTCAAATTTTACAATTGTCAGGAAGTGGGTCATAAAAGCAGTGAGTGTCCAAAACCAAAGAAGAGAACCATGATTGCAGAAGTTGAGGATGAAGAAGCTGAATGTTCCAATTCACCACCTGATGAGGAGGAAGAAGAAGTGTCGGGAGACGAAGGTTACAATCTTATGATGAAGAGGTCCTGTTTAACACCAAAGCAAGAGGAGGATTGTAGTTGGTTAAGGAGCAATATTTTTCAGTCAACATGTACCATTCTGGGGAAAGTTTGCAAATTTGTTATTGATGCTGGAAGCTGTGATAATATAATTTCATCAGAAGCTGTGAGGAAGTTGGCATTGAAGACTGAGAAACATCCGAAACCGTACAAGCTAGCTTGGTTGAGGAAAGGCGGGGAGGTGAAGGTTGGACGAAGGGCTCGTGTGAAGTTTTCCATTGGGAAGAAATATAAAGACGAAATCTGGTGCGATGTTGTGGACATGGACGTTTGTCATTTGTTGCTGGGGAGACCGTGGCAGTATGATAGGGCGGTGCAACATGATGGGCGTACCAACAGTTACAGTTTCATGTTTGAAGGCACAATGATTACTCTAGTTCCAAAGAAGCGACAACAGGAGGAAAACAAGTTGGAGGAGATTGAAGAGCTCAAAACTTTGTTATCGTTGAAGGAGTTTGTGAAGGAAGTAGAGGAGGAACCTGAAGTGTTTTTGTTGATTGGGCGAGAGAGCAGTGAAGAGGTTGAGATTCTAGAAGAAGTTAAACCAGTTTTGAAAGAATTTGACGATGTATTTCTAGAGGAGTTACCAACGAAGTTGCCACCGTTGAGGGATATACAACATCAGATAGATCTTGTTCCAGGTGCTGTGTTGCCACACAGACCACATTATCGAATGAGTCCGAAGGAACATGAAGAGTTGCGGAGGCAAGTGGAAGAATTGCTTGAACAGGGGCGTGTGCAGGAGAGTTTAAGTCCTTGTGCTGTACCAGCTTTATTGGTACCCAAAAAGGATGGAACGTGGAGGATGTGCACTGACAGTCGAGCATTGAATAAGATTACTGTGAGATATAGATTTCCAATGCCGAGGTTGGATGACTTGTTAGATCAAATAAGCGGAGCTACTACATTTTCGAAGATTGATTTGAAGAGCGGATATCATCAAATTCGTATCAGACCAGGCGATGAGTGGAAAACTGCTTTTAAAACCAGGGAAGGTCTATACGAATGGTTGGTCATGCCATTTGGTTTATCCAATGCACCGAGTACTTTTATGAGGGTGATGAATCAGATTTTTCGACCGTTCATTGGGAAATTTGTGGTGGTGTATTTTGATGATATTCTGATTTACAGTGGGAGTCCAGAGGAACATTTGAATCATCTTAGAGAAGTGCTGATGGTATTGCGACAAGAACAATTCTATGCTGCAACGAAGAAATGCGTGTTCATGACGCATAGTGTTTTATTTCTGGGATATGTTGTGTCGGAAAAAGGAATACAGGTTGACCAAAGTAAAGTTGAAGCAATTAGAGATTGGCCGCAGCCCAAGACGATAACGGAAGTTCGTAGTTTTCATGGGTTGGCTTCATTTTATCGAAGGTTTATTCCACACTTTAGTAGTGTGATGGCGCCTGTTACAGATTGCATGAAAGGTAAACAATTTGCATGGACAGAGGAAGCAGGGAGTGCTTTTGAGAAGATCAAGGAGTTGCTGACAGCTACACCAATTCTAGTATTACCTGATTTTCAGCTAGTGTTTGAACTACATACTGATGCATCGAAGGTTGGGATTGGAGGAGTGTTAAGTCAAAGGGGTCGTCCTATTGCATATTTCAGTGAGAAGTTGTCAGGAGCGAAGATGCGATACAGTACATATGATGTGGAATTCTATACTGTTGTACAATCTGTTAAACACTGGAGACACTATCTATTTCAGAAAGAGTTTGTTCTGTATACGGATCATGAAGCATTGAAGCATTTGCAAGGGCAAGATAAGATTTCAGCGAGACATGCATCGTGGATTGCATATCTGCAACAGTTTACTTTTGTTGTTAAACACAAGTCAGGGGTGACGAATCGAGTGGCTGATGCTTTGAGTAGAAGGAGTCATTTGTTGACTACACTGAAAGTTGAGGTGACAGGGTTCGATGTGTTGCCAGAATTATTTGTCGATGATCCTTACTTTGCAAAGGTGGTTGATAAAGTCAAGGAGGGAAAGACGGATGAGTTTTTGATGGTAGATGGTTTTCTATTCAAAGGAAATCGATTGTGCATACCGGAGGGTAGTCTGAGAATGAAGATTATCAAGGAGTTACACGAAGAGGGACATGTTGGGAGAGACCGTACCTTAAAGTTGATTTCACAGTCCTACTTTTGGCCATCAATGAGGAAAGAGGTGGAAAGGTTTGTGGAGCGTTGTCATATTTGTCAGGTTTCGAAAGGAACTGCGACTAATGCTGGTTTATATATGCCATTACCTGTACCAATTAAACCATGGGTTGATGTGAGTATGGACTTCGTGTTGGGATTACCGAGGACACAGCGTGGTAACGATTCCATATATGTGGTGGTGGACAGATTTTCGAAGATGGCACATTTTATTGCTTGTAAGAAGACGGCGGATGCTGTTCATGTTGCTCAATTGTTTTTCAAGGAGATCTATCGACTTCATGGATTGCCAGAATCTATTGTGTCGGATAGAGATACTCGATTTCTGAGTCACTTTTGGTTGAGTTTGTGGAAAATGGTGGGAACGAAGCTGAAGTTTAGTAGTGCTTATCACCCGCAGACGGATGGACAGACCGAGGTGGTGAACAGATCATTGGGGGATTTGCTGAGGTGTCTTGTTCAAGATAATGTGAAGAGTTGGGATATGAAGTTATGCCAGGCAGAATTTGCTCATAATCATGCTGTGAATCGAAGTACTGGGTTCAGTCCATTTCGGATAGTATATTCAAGTTTACCGAAGGGACCGTTGGATCTAACGGTAGTGCCACAATCAAAGAAGACAGTTAAGAAAGCTGCTGATTTTGTTGAAGGGCTGACGGAATGTCATAAAATCGTTCAAGAACGATTAGAGAAAGCAAATGAGAAGTATAAACAATCTGCAGATTTGAAACGACAAAATGTTGAGTTTAATGAAGGAGATATGGTTTATGCAGTGTTAACAAAAGATCGTTTTCCAGTAGGCGCTTATAACAAGTTGAAAGCCAGGAAAATTGGTCCGGTGGAAGTTGTAAAACGGATTAATGAAAACGCTTATAAGTTGAAACTGCCGGATGATGTGTATACGTCTGACGTGTTCAATGTTAAACATCTTATACCATATCATGGGGATGAGTCTGTTGTGGAAGAAGAGGGTGCAAATTCGAGGTCGAATTTTTCTCAACCTGGGAAGGATGATGCAGCGCAGAAAGTTAAAGGCCTAGGTCGCTCACGACCTAGCAAGATAGAGGAGGGAGCAAGTAATGCTGGAAAGAGTGGCAGTGTCCAAATTGGTGAAGTGTTAGGTCGCACACGACCTAACAAGGCTTTTAGGTCGCTCCAACGACCTACCGAAGATTTGCAAGCTAACGAGCTAATGGAACGACCTAACATATTTTTAACCCGTATACGACTTAGCGAGTTAGAAGATAGGTCGCAAGAAGGACTTAACCAGTTAACTCGTGTACGACCTAGCGAGATAAGGAATAGGTCGCTGGAACGAGCTAAGAAGGTGCTACGAGTTAACAAGGCGCGACCTATGATAGGTCGCAGGAAGACGTTACGACCTAAGTTAGGTCGCAAGGAGTTAGGTCGCGGAGTTTTGATTCGACCTAAGTTAGGTCGCATAAATGAGTTACGACTTAAGGTAAGTCGCTGGGTGAACTGGGAGTTAAGTCGCAAGGACTTAGGTCGCAAGGCTTAGGTCGCAAAGTTATTCCTGGAACCGCTTATCTTTTAGGTCGCGAAGCTCTGTAAGCCGTTGATTCGTCTACCGAGTTAATCTCTGCCTTTGATTCCTTTAATACGTTGATTTGGGATGCCGCAAGTTTAAGTCGCTGAAGACTTGTTGCCATGGATTCTATTGCCAACTTAATCTGGACCGTTGCTTCCTTAGGTCGTTGATAGATACAGATGTTATGTCGTATGATTGTAAGTCGTGAGTAGTTAGGTCGCGTATGACCTAAGTGTTGTAAAGACGTTGTGTTTTGTAATGGTTGTGTTGTAATAGAGACTGCTAGGTCGCTGGGTTTTATAGGTCGCATCATTGTAGGTCGTAGGTCGTTCACGACCTAAGTACTTGTAATATTTTTGAAGTTTTCTGTTGTGTTGAGTTGTAGCCTATAAATAGGCATGTATGGTCATTTGTAAAAGGTTGTTGATTTTTGAATAAAATTCTCTTTTGATTGCTGTGTGCTTTCATTCAAATTGGTAGTTGAGTGTAATCTCCTATCTCCTCTTTCGGATAATCGAGTGCGCTCGATTCAACGATTGTAGAAGCCGATTCGTGGAATCAAGTGCGCTTGATCAACGCTTGAAGAATTGAAGATCTTTGAACCCGGTATCGTGCGCGATCAACGAGTTCGGGATAGCTAGAATTCGGTATCTTCGGATCAACGAATTTGGGCATTTCAGTATCTTCCAATCCACCGATTGTTATATTCATCGTATTATCTTTGTTTTGTAATATCCGCTGCGTCAATTACCTTGTAGAAACTTGTGTTACCTTCATTGGTATTTGTTATTTGCCTTTTTGGCTTGTTTTGGCATATGATATCCTTTGTTTATTTGAGTTGCCGATGATATGAGGCTTGTTATGATTCATCTTATGTTAGATGATTTGGTTATCTCCTTTGGAGATAATTTTGGTACTTTATGATCTTGTATGTTCATTATCATTTAGTTTATCTAACTGATTTGTTTAGCTAGACTGACCCGTGTATTTTATACTCGGGTCAGACCAAGATGTTTTAGGTTAGGTACATTGGACTTAGCCTATTTTGCTTCCGCATGGACTATTCTTCTAGCTCCTTTTTGTTATAGCTTTTTGTGTAGTCCTTTTTGGCTGTAACTTTGATATGCATTCTTTTGACTCGCCTGTATATTGTGGTTTACTTTACCACTTAACATGTATCATTTTGTATACTCTGTAATGTATATGTATATGTGTAAATGTATGTGATGATCTACTGTTCTTTGATGTGTATTACATTTGAGTTGTTATATTTTGTTCTGATAGATCCTTCAACCACCTATGGTTTTGTATTAAGTATTTTTTGGATATGTCGATCCACTTGAGAAAGGAAAAAAAATGTATGGCAATTGTCGGCGTATTCAATAGATAATTAAGACAAGGCTATAGATGGTCGCTCCTATCCAGCTCTATTCTCCGTATTAGCAGATGGTGTTACCTAGTAATACTCTTTGCTAATGTGGGTCTCGGAGTGGGGCGTTACAGCAAGCTTTGGTGACAAGCACTTTACTACCCTTATAAACAGAAGCTTTGCATGCGCTATTTCCCTGAAAAGAAAGGCCCATAAGGCACTTTTCATTTGACAAAAAAAGCACCATTATGCAATAACCTCTCCATGTCCTTTATTGCCACTCAGGCATAGCACTCCTACACAACCACTCCCAAGTCCCATGCATATCCCTAGCCAGGGCATTCTCAAGCACGGACCACCAATTGGCATCATGTGTCTAGCTAGCATCCTGGCTGGCGCAGAGCAACCAAGCGCCTTAATCAACGACCCAGAGTGATTTCAGGACCTTGGTAGCATAATCTCAACCACTTTACGTAGATTGCAACAGCTATAAATACATCAAGACATGCATTTTAATAGGGTAGAACATATCAAACTTTCAAGCAATGTGTTTCCTTGTAATTGTCTCTTATAATTCAAGCTATTTTAAGAGAAGAAAAGTGATAGATTTAAGGGTGTGCCTTAGGGGCAATTTTATAATTTACTATAACTAATTAACACTGTAATAAAATCCCGTTCCAGCTAAAAGGTGTGTTTCTTTCTATTATATACTCGATATAATATGTTACATTAATTAAATAATTTAATTTAAGTATATTTAATATAAAATCCATAAATAATATGTTTTGTGATAGTAACTACAATATGTTATTATCATGAGAAATTTATCGTAATGAAAACAAACATACCGTTTTAAATATTCACAGTCAAGATGTATTAAGACGGGATATTGTACATCCGTTGAGACTAGAGTATGTAACACTCTCTAAATGTTGGGCGGTTTATTAATCATAGCTCTTGGGAGCACCAACTAGTTACGTACTGATAATTATTAGATAAATATGTAACGACTCACTCGGTAGCTTTCTGTTAGTTGATATATTAAGGTCAAATAGAAAATATTTACATGAAAATATTACAAATTCTCTCGACTTGAGAATACTATCGAACTTCAATGTGGAAACTCCACTTTAATTAAAGTCAAAATGTGGCACAACGTCCATCGAACAACTATAGTTGGGTTGAGTTGAAGCATTGGAAGTGAAACACTATTCAATAGAGAATTCATATCCTCAGTTATATGAGGCTTCTATCACAGTCAACTAAAGTCAACTGATAGTTAAATCTCTAGCCAGAGCAGTTCGCTTAACAATAATTATTGTGTTTGGACTAAGTGAAATGTGAATGATATTGGAATTTTGACTGTTGTCAAATTCCAAAAGTCCTAATACGATATAGTTTAGATGAAGAGAATTGGTGTAAATAATTACCAATACCGAGTACAACTTAAAATAAGTAAAATTAAGTTAATTTAGTCATGATATCAATTATGAAATTTTATTTGATTTGTGCTGAAAATAACACGATATAAAAGTTGTATGCGCACGTACCGATATACGATATTGATGTATGTTTAAATTAGATTTAATTGTATTTTATTTGATTGCGTTGGAGTAATTTGGAGGCCCATATTCAGGGAAAAGATGGTCGACCATAGGTTGGTAAAATATGAGGTTGAATTTGATTCAAAAGGAGTTGGAATTGGTAGAGATATTTGTGGATCTAGATCCACTTTTTGCTCTTCTCTCTCTACTATTTAAACACCCTTAACCCCTCTTTTACCACTCTCTTTTGGCCTCCAATCCATCTATATCTAGCCAAAATTGGCATCGAACCTCCTTCTTTAATTCATGCTTTGGAAACACACAATCGCATCAAAATAAGGACAACGGTGTGTAGTGCTTTCAATCTGGTAGCACTTTTTGGAAGATTTGAATACAAATTTAAAGGAGTCGATCGATTTAGCATTCACCATGTACTAATTACATTTTACACAAGTTAACTATTTTGCTGATGATTTGATATATTTATTTGATAATTATATCAAATTAAAATGCTTAGTTTAGATCATAATGTCACCATTACAAAAAAAATGATCTTATTACAACTAGTTATTTACAACATTCGAAAAACGATAGTTGTAATAAAGGTTTTTAACAACTGATTTTTCTAACAGTTGTAATAAACATATTTTTAATAACTATTTGTTTTACTCGGTTGTAATAGGGATCTATAACAACTTATTAGTTAGGACCATTGTAAATATTGATATTTTCCTAAGGTTTATAAAAAATTGAAAAATTGATATTACAAAGTTATTTGGTTAAGACTTTTCCTTGAAAATTAAATATATATTTCAAATAAATAATACATCCATCTAATAAAGGAAATACTAATTTTTATTTTAAATATATTATGTAAACATTAAGTGTCTAACATTTTAGTCCCTCCAAGTATTTCAGTCCGCTCAAAGATTTTATTGTTTGTGCTAACCGATCGTGCAAAAAATTAAAAAGGCATAACAAAATGTAGAAAAGGAACTTCGTAAATTTTGAAACTGTAACGACCCGTAAATTTTAATTGTTTTAATATCGTAATTAATTGAAATTTTGTGAAATTTTAAATGATAAATTTTGAAATATAAATTTGATATTTGGAATGCGTCTAGTTGAACATAGCAAGTGGTAAATTTTCGTCCGAAAATATGAAAGTTTATTTCGCGCGTAAATTTACTTCAATTTAATCAGTTAAAAAGCGATGAAAATAAAATGTTTTCAGAACCTAAATATTTTTACATAGAAAAATTCTAAACCATCTTCTAAGCAAACGTCATTTTTCGTTTTTCCAAATTCGGACTTCTTTGGCTCCGTCGATCTTATTTTTCTACGTTTTTCTTGCATTTTCCGCCAGTAGAAAAATTCGAATTTTATAAATCCAATCGTACCACTGATATCTGTATATCGTTTTGATCGTCTCGTCGTGCTGATCTCCACAGTATATTCATTCGGGCATTTCGGAGGGCCGGTACGTGACGGAAATGATAATAACTATTCATTGTAACGGTACCAAAGTCTGTAACTTTCCTCTTTTCTTTGCCTTTCAAATTTGAAACATATAGCCTGGACGACTATAATAAATTGCCTTAAAAACGTTCAGCTAGATCAGGGAGACTGACCGTTACCAATTACTTTTATTTTATTTAATTATTCACTCAATTAGATTTGTCATTTCATTCTTCCTTCATATTTGCCTTTCTGTCATCCATTCCTTACTCACGTCTATTATCTTCCTGTAACGATACGGATTTTTCGCGTTCGAAAATCAACATCCGTACTTCACCTTGTACTCGAATGCCGTAGATTCGACCGTTCAAATCCGATTCGCCGGAGCTTATAACACACTTAAGTAAACAACACAGCGGAAGAAAAATAATATAGATATACAACATCTGATACAATATCCAAATACAATGATGATACAATATATATCAATATACATCAGAGATATGATACAAGAAATAGCAGCGGAAAGAAAATAGATAACACCATCAGCGGATAGAATATCCCCAATAGAATGCTCCAATCCATAGCTAGCGGAAAGCAAGGTCAGTCGTCCAAGGACTGACTAGCTCCAGATAATCTACTCAACCTGAATATTTGAAAAACCCAACTCTAGACTGCCCGTGTGGAAAATAGTGGGCACCCAGAGTTTAGGAATGGAACAATAAACTCCGGATCAGTCATGGGACTGGTATGAGCAAACAAAAGCAGTTTATCTTTAAAACAAACACAAAAGGCTTTTAAACATTGAAATCCGCAATGCTTTTCGAAAATTAAACTACCATAAGACCTCCCACCACACACACAATGCAAACGCAGAATTGGAGGAGATTTCTTCTTATGATAGTCAAAAATGCTTACTACGCAAAATCATTCGATATTATTATCATTAGTGCATAGTGTCGAAAACCATTTCGAAAATATAATATTAATCTTAGCCAGCATACAACCATTGTTGTATGCCTACTATAGCTACTACGTTCAATAGCAGGTAATACAACTAAAACCGTACTGGGTTCGTATTGTTTCTTTGGATTTCCAACAAATGATCAGGCTAAGGAACTTCCTTACCGAAATAGAAACGCCTCTGGAAAGACGCCTCGGATCCTAACCGGATCTCCGCAAACAAAAGGTCGACGCTACCTCACGTTGTACAGCTGTAACTAGGTAACTAACACACTGACGCTACCTCACGCTGTACAGCTGTAACTAGGTAACTAACACACGAGTCATGTCATCCCCCGGTCGTCACCGACCTTTATCCGAGGATCCTCAATCATAAAGCAACAGCCACAATGTATAATCAACATAGGTAAAATATGTGACGCCCCACCTCTATACCCACGCTAACCAAGAACACTACGATGTAGTGCTGTCAATTAGCGCGGAGAATAAGGCTGTGGAGGAGCGACCATCCATGTAACTTCTTTGTGCGAGCACCGATACGTCAGATAGAATAGAATGCATATCTTTTAAGGAGGAAATCCGACATACCGATACCAACACAAAGCTATCACACGGTGGCTATATATAATCTTCGGAAACAAACATAGAAATAATCATAACATAAATCAGTCACAGACATCCATATCACAAAGGCGGAAGAATATATGAATAAATATATAACACATGAAAGTGTACATCAGAGTAGTGGTCAGAAAGATCCACGATAATACAAAAGAATAGCATCACGTGCTATACAAAAGAATAAGTACACAACATAGAGTCTATATCTCAAAGGTGTTCATCCAAAAACTACTAATCTATGTAGTTAGCCAAAAGTCAGAAATATCCGGAAGAGAAGTCAAGCAGAAGCACCTGTAACATCTCGGTCTGACCCGAGTATTATTTATAAGAAAATAATAAACGGATCAGTCTAACTATAAATATCAGATGATATGGTATAAAGTAAATGGCATGACATGAACATGAAATAACTATTACGGCATACTACTATAAGTATGTAAATGATAATCAACAAAAGATTAATCAATATCACAAGAATCTTCTCAAAGATAAGGTAGGGTATCATACCCTAAACTTGTATTCATAACAAGTCAATAACACATGAATTCACCAATGCACCAAAACTGATATCATATCAATAAAATCATGAAAATTGGTGAAGCACAAAATTCCAGAAATCATCATCAGAAATCCAGAAAACACATAAAAGGGGAGAGGCCTAACACATGAATGGGAGCATGAAAACTCACCTACGCGTAAACACATGACGATAAGCTATCTCATGGAAGCTATCCATTAAATTTTCACACAGGAATGGCCCGAAGACCGTAGGGTGCTACCCTAGAAATGTGATGGCGAAACATCACATAATCGGGGTATAGTCTCCCACGTAGACAAAGAGACATCGCTCAATCGCTAGTCTAAATCACAAAAATGATCGTCATGATCATAAGGAAGTGTCAATCACACCAAGCTAGTAAATATATGAGTTTAGCTTCATGTCCCATAACCACTTGCTTAACTTAAATATTTACGAACAAGCTGTAAATCTTTACTAGGAAATTGTCACAAAAAGGGTTCAATCGAACAAGTCCAAGAGCTAACCGACGAAGTGAACGCAAGCGTTTCATACCACTCGTTTTACTAAGTCGTTTAAGTCGATTTCTCATTCGAGTGAAGTAAAGGCTTGTATATACTAGTAGAGTGAAAATCGGTTTGAGAAAACGAACTTTTGATATTAAAAATAGTGTTGAAATCGCTTTGATGAAAGAGTTTTGATATTTACTATTAGTATTGAAACCTTCATATATCTTTAAAGTGACAAGTCATAAAACGATTGTAGAAACAAATCAATTCACGTTCGAAGACGTGAGTAAAGTCCAAAGAATTCAATCCCAAAACCATCAAAGTAGAAATTCTGATAAATGTTTTTCAGACGAGATTGCCTACGCAGAGTAATACGGGGTTCGACCTAGTGAAGGCAAGCGGTCTCGAGAAGCCAAACGACCCCTGCACCAAATGAAGAGGTAGTGCGCTGTAAAGTGTGCCAGGCGACCATGGACGATGGTCAGGGTAGATTAAAACAACAGAATCTATCGTATTACTCACAGCGCATGGACAAAATACAATAGAACATATGTATAGTGAAGCTTTACAGAACAAAATGCCATCATATAAAAATCCATAATAGTTGAATACAAACATCCAAATAGCAATACATCAAGCCTCACTACATATCTCTCAGAGAATACAAAACAGCGGAATATCCAGTACATATAAGAAGATAATATGCAACCCTCTAGCTCGTCTTCGATATCAGCATCGTGAGAAGAGAACAACACCTGTCACCTGCTACCTAGTCTGCCCGTCCCAAAATGGACGAACAGCCCAAGGCAATAAGAATTAAAACATAAAGCCTTGAGTCAGACAACAGTCTTAGTGAGCAGTAAATTAACTAACAACATACCAAAAGAGCATAAAGGAAAAGGAATAGAATACAACCCTCCCACTCCACCTCTTTCTACAGTGATAGCCCCCAGACACACACTAAACAGAAGCAACATAGCAGAGCATACAATTTAAAATAAAGTAATAATCATTCGAGTCAAGGGCGATGCTTTCCAAGTACCAAGGCCTAAATCAGATAAGCACCCAGAAAATACCGCTCTCGAGTCCGAATGACGATACAACCAAACATCCATGACTCTGGCTATCACTGTTATCATTGCTTCGATATCACCGTTAATTGAATGACCGACACATTCTTTCAACCGTCCGTCAAGGGCTAATGGAAACCCCGGTTCTAGACATAACTCCCGCACGTCGTCGCAACCCGTGCCTAGGACTATCGAATTTGCCCAGAGTACTCGACCATCAACAGTTAGTCGTTGGGACTATCGAATCTGCCCAAACGTACTCTTGCTTATAGCATGCTAGAACCTTCAACAACGATGCTATCCAAACCTCCTAGTCATCCTCCTCGACGACTATTCTCATATCCATTCATTATCCTCAACTCGAATCATATCACCGAGTTATCAACATGCTTGGAATGATCCCGTCTGGATTAGACCAAGTCTTCATCACATGATGCCTCGCTTGATTACATCCTTGCAAAGCCTCATCTCAACATCACATCATCAAATCTATGCATGAGAGCTTCATCATCCCGCTACATATGCCACAAGCAGCTTTCCCAATTCAAAAGCCTTTCCCTTAGTTTTTGAATCGTCTTCGGTCTAAATCAAACCATCAATCATCTAATTCATAGCAATCAATCAAATCAAACATTAATCCAAACAATCAAGCATTCAAATATGATCTAAGTAGACAATTATAACAATAATGGCATTTTCGTAATTAAAGAGTTGAAAGTCCAATAAGCATGAAAACATGAACAATATCTCTACAAACTTGATGAATGAACTTGCATAGGTTAACATGTGATAAAATGGATGTAACATCATCATGAACAATGGATCTACATGGATCTACACTTAGGATGAAGAAAATGCATGGAAATCACTATTTTAACACCAAATCGAGCCAACAATCCGATATACTCCTTTGGATCCGTGTGAGAGATAATCACCACTCACCAAATCACCAAAACAACCACAAATCTACACACTTCAGATCTGGACAGCGAAGGATCAAGCTTGATCTATCACGAATCCGCTTTAAACGAAGAAATCTAACTTGGAAAGATGAAGATCTTCAATCTAAGCTCTTGAATCTTCAATCTTGATCTTCGATTTGGATGAAAAGAAGCACTAGATTAGAGTGGAGAAAAGAAGTGAAGAAGTGTAGAAGTCGAGCTCTCAAAATGGCAGCACTTCGTCGCTTCAAAATCCGGATCCCAAAAAGTGAGAACAACCCCCTCTATTTATAGCAGAAATCTCTCTAAGTCGCTAGCTCGGAATTAGGTCGTCTGCGACCTACGACCTAAAACCCCTCCGACCTAAAGCCTCTACGACTTAACACTTAGCGCCTAACAACCTAACGACTTATTCCCCAGGCGCTTCAACGACCTAACAAGGTTACGACCTATGACTTAACGACTTACCCATAGGTGCGACCTAGCAGTGCTACGACCTAACAAACCAACGACCTAAAGCACTGCGCGACTTAACAACACTACGACATAACTTCTCAGCGACCTAACACATAAGTGTTTCCTCGCGACCTAACAACTACAGAAGTCCACGACCTAACTTAGGTCGTTTACGACCTAACTACCTACGACTCAGTTGGGTTGCGACCTAACAACTTAGGCTTCCATGCGACCTAACACATGTCGACCTAAAACAACATACGACCTAACACTTAACAAAACCCAGGGACTTACCAGTGTTACGACCTAACACTTAGACCCACGCGACCTAACACTTAAACTATCCTAGCGACCTAACAACTCACGCGACCTACGACTTAGCAAACTCGCGACCTAACTATCTTAGGTCGCCTACGACCTAACTCAACACAGAACTAACGACCTAACTACGCTAACACTTAGGTCGGTCAATTCTATAGGTCGCTAACTCCTATAGGTCGTTGCCGATCTAACCCCAGAATACTTAGGTCGCCTACTACTCTTCCTTAGGTCGCTGCCGACCTATCCCCTTAGGTCGCTAACTAATCTCAGGTTGCCAAATCCTATAAGACGCTAACTTTCTTAGGTCGCTCACTCGACCTAGCCTTCCCCACGACCTAAGCCAGCATACGACCAACCCATCCCTTAGGTCGCCTACGACATAACTTCCCTCACGACCTAAGCTAACATGCAACCTAACTCCTAGGTCACCCCACCTTCTTAGGTCGCCAACCACGACCTAACACTTAGAAAAATTCTGCCTAAAAATCTGAAATGGCTCAACAACACTAAAATTCCAGATTTTAACAAACTTGTCGATCCGTAAAAATACGGGTCGTTACATTCTCTCCCCCTTAGGAATTTCGCCCCCGAAATTCCAAACAACCAAAGCAATCAAAGACTATTCTGTACGCCTACCATCCATAACAATCAACAAACCATGCATCCAATTCTAGCTTAGCGTACAGAATTCTAACACTAGAACAAGTCACAATATCGTGAGATGACACGACACCTTAGGGCCATACCTTGAAGAGTTCAGGATGAGCTGCTTTCATCCTCTCTTCCACCTCCCACGTACAGTCGTTATCATCATCACTCCATTGTATCTTGAGCAACTTAACTACCTTCCTCCTAAGCTGTTTCGTGTCAGTTTCAACAACACAGAGCGGCTTACGAGGTCTTCTATCGACTGGATCAACTTCGAAATCTTCACAGCTATCAGCAGAAACCACTGTATTCGAGTCGTGCACATACTTCCGTAGATATGATATATGAAAAACATTGTGCACACTCGACATCTTCTCTGGTAACTCCAGTCTGTAGGCGAGCTTTCCAATTCGCTCGATGATTGGGAATGGTCCAACAAATCTCGGAGTCAATTTTCCTTTCTTCCCGAATCGAATAACATTCTTCAGTGGAGAAATCTTCACGAAAACCATATCACCTACGTCGAACTCCAAATCCTTACGATGCTTATCAGCATAACTCTTCTGACGGTCTTGGGCTACCTTCATTCGTTGCCGAATGATCTCTATACAATCTGAAGTCTGCCGAATCATCTCTGGCCCAAGTATCAGCTTTTCTCCAGTTTCCAACCAACATGTCGGAGAGTTACACGGTCTTCCATACAAGGCCTCATACGGTGCCATACCAATGCTTGACTGGTAACTGTTGTTGTACGCAAACTCCACCAAATGAAGGTGATCTTCCCATGATCCTCCGAAGTCCAAAACACATGCTCTAAGAAGATCTTCCAAAACTCGGTTGACTCTCTCGGTCTGACCATCTGTTTGAGGGTGATAAGCTGTACTCAAACACAACTCGGTTCCCAAAACTTCCTGGAAGCTCTTCCAAAATCCACTAGTGAACAATGGGTCTCGATCGCTCACTATACTCTTCGGAATACCATGGAATCGAACTATCCACTTCACATACAACTCAGCCAACTTTGATGCAGTCCTAGTCGATCGAACAGGAATGAACCTCGCACTCTTGGTCAGACGATCTACAATGACCCAAATCCCTTCATTTCCCGTTCTTGTTCTAGGTAGTCCATCAATAAAATCCATCGATATCTGCTCTCACTTCCATGTAGGAACTTCTAATGGCTGAAGCAATCCACTTGGCTTCTTCTGTTCGGCTTTTACCAACTGGCAGTTCATACACTTGGAAATAAAATTCCCAACATCCTTCTTCATGCCTTCCCAGTAGTAGGTTCTCTTCATATCCCGATACATCTTATTTCCTCCTGGATGAATTGTCAGTTTCGAGTGATGACTTTCCTTCAGAACTTCACTCCTCAATTCATCTATATCGGGAACAACTAGTCGTCCTTGCTTCCGAAGCCAACCCTCTCGATCGACCTCGAATCCTTTATCCTTTTCTGGATCCAATCCAGATTCCAATTCACGGATAATCTTGACAAGCTTATCGTCTCGCTTTTGGCTCTCGCCAATCCTTTCCACAAGAGAAGGTCTTATCGATAAGTTTGCCAACATCTCAGGTTCCAATTCACATCTAGGCCTGAAGTCAAATCCAGCTAAATACTCGAGACTCTTCCATTCTGAAAACATGGCTCCCAATCCTGCATGTCTTCGACTTAACGCATCTGCCACTGCGTTACCTTTTCCCGGAGTATAAGCTATACCAAAATCATATGATGCCAAAAACTCTAGCCAACGTTGCTGCCGAAGATTCAAATCCTTTTGGGAGAAAAGATACTTCAACGACTTATGATCCGTAAACAACTCGAATCGAACTCCCAACAGATAATGTCTCCACATCTTCAGAGCAAATACAATCGCCGCTAACTCCAAGTCATGAGTCGGGTAATTCCTCTCATGCGGCTTCAGTTGTCGACTTGCATACGCAACAACTTTATCCCTCTGCATCAGCACTGCTCCAAGTCCAGTACCACATGCGTCGGTGAAAACCACCATCTCATCATTCCCACTTGGAATAGTCAAAACAGGGGCACTCGTCAATCGCTCTTTTAGGATTCCGAAAGCTTGCTCACACTTAGCATCCCAACTGAACACTAGGTTCTTCTTCGTCAATCCTGTTAACGGTGCAGCTATCTTGGAGAAGTCTTTGATAAACCGACGATAATATCCTGCTAATCCAAGAAAGCTTCTCACATCTGATGCATTCTTAGGTCTGACCCAATCCTGGATTGCTGCCACCTTAGCAGGATCAACCGCTATTCCATTTCCAGAAATCACATGGCCTAAGAACCTCACTTCACTCTTCCAGAAGTGACACTTCGAAAACTTAGCCTTCAGTTGATGTTTCCGCAAGATTTCCAAAACAATACGCAAGTGCGTCTTGTGCTCTTCTTCCGTTCTGGAATAAATCAGAATATCATCCACGAACACAAGTACGAACTTATTCAACTGATCTCTGAACACTCTATTCATAAGATCCACAAAATATGTTGGCGCGTTAGTCAATCCAAACGGCATTACCAGCCACTCAAAGAAACCGGATGGTGTTCGAAAAGCAGTCTTCGGCACACTATCCTTAGCCACTCTCAACTGGTGAAATCCCGTTGCCAAATCCATCTGAGAAAACACCTTAGCCTCGTGAAGCTGATCAAACAAGTCATCTATTCTCGGCAATGGATACTTGTTCTTCTTAGTCACCTTATTCAGCTCCCGATAATCCACACACAATCTCAACGATCCATCTGCCTTGGTTGCAAACACAACTGGTGCACCCCACTCGGACACACTTCGCCGAATGAATCCTTTCTGCAAAAGATCATCAACTTGCACCCTCAACTCCTGCTGTTCCCTAGGCGCCATCCGCCTAAGAGGCATCACAACAGGTCTGGCTCCTTCAACTAGATCTATACGAAACTCGATCTCTCTATGCGGCGGCAACCCTTTGACTTCGTCAAAGACATCCTCGAATCTATTAGCGATTGGCACCGATGACAGTCCATCCCGTGGAACAACCAGCGTATACATGAAGCTCATGAAGACGCCTTCCTCATGCTTACATCGTATCACAACCTTTCGCCCCTCCACATTCTCGACTGTCACTTCCAACCTCTCGCAATCAACCTTTGCCGCATACTTCCTAAGCCAGTCCATACCCAAAATAATCCCGAACCCCGCAAAGTTCAGAACAAAGCAATCACAAACAAAAGAGCAACCATGACTCGATACAACCAGACCACGGCATAACATACACAAACAAGACGAACCCCCAACTGGATTAGTCACAACCAATGGCCTATCAACAATATCCGGTTCCAAACCTAACCGGCCTACGAGTTCATTACAAACAAACGAATGCAACGCTCCAGTATCAAACAGAACTCTAACTGGAACACCACATAGGAAAAGAGTACCTTGAACAATCACACTCTTTCCTTTCTCTTCAGCAGTAGGAGCTTTCGAGGACGACAGAACAGCTCCCAAAGCATAAGCTTGCACGATCTGCTTGTCCTTCCTCGGTTCTGGACAATTCTTCCTGATGTGCCCTGGCTTGTCACAGTTGTGACACTTCATTGGCACCTTCGGATTCTTACAATCCTTAGAGAAATGGCCCTTCTGCTGACAATTGTAGCAAGTCACCTCGCCTTTCAGCTTCTTCTGGCCATCCTTACCCTTCTGCTGCTGCTGCTTCCTCTTCTGGTTTCCACCCTGCTGTGGTTTAGACTCTCCCCTGGTAACAGCAACAACAGGTCCTTCCTTAGGAAACAGACTCTCATGCCTCAGATCTTTCTCCACAAGCTTCTCAAATGAATCGTCCAAATGATCCACCAACTGTCTCCCAAGATAACTGTCCAAGCCTGTCACAAACTTCTCATTCTTCTGATAAGCAGACTCAATATATGACCGGGCATACTTGGACAAAGCTTCGAACTCAGAAACATACTCAAGAACTGATCTTCCACCCTGCTTGAGCTCTACAAACTTCTTGAACAGAACAGACTTTTGAGCTGTAGAAATGAACTTAGCTTCAAATCTGACTTGGAATTGCTCCCAAGTAATCTCTTCTTCCGGAGTAGTGATGGTAATAGAATTCCACCAATCAGAAGCTCTCCCTTGAAGCTGTCTCGATGCCAACTTCCTCTTAGTTGCATCCTCAATTCCCAAATCACCAAAGATCCTTCTACAAGCATCTATCCACCTCTGGACCCACTACTACAGAACAGGCCATTTGCATCGGTTGTTTACCCCCCTTTTGCATCAGTTCAACAACCGATGCATATGCAACCGATGCAACAGGCTTAACACTTTTGCATCAGTTCTGAAACCGATGCAAAAAGGTCCTTTTTGCATCGGTTGTTACTAACAACTGATGCAAAATATCATGGTTGGTTGCTTGAACACAGCCCCCATGTTGCATCGGTTGTAATGAAAACCGATGCAACAAAGGAACTTGTTGCATCGGTTGTTGTTGAAAGCTGATGCAAACTAATCCCTCTATTGCATCGGTTTTTTATAACAACCGATGCAAACTAATCCCTCAGAAACCATTATTACAGTACTCAAATAGACTATATATATATTATTGATAATCTTTATATATATATATATATATAAAAGAAAAAAACATACACAAAAAATTAAAAAATTAAAAGATTATTTCATTATCATTTACAAATTCTGCTTTGGTTTACAAATTTTCACCTTCATTTACAACATTGATTTCTGTCAATGAACAGCATCGACCTCCAACATTTGCTGCTCCTCCAACTCCTCCATAAAACAAAACACATACACTTCGCTTTTTATTCTTAATGTAGCTCATGTTCACCTATACATTTCTTTTTATTCTTATCTTCAATTTTGGAACCGAACTTGTTTCCTTAACTACTGGTATGTTTTGTCCAGCATTCTACTCTCTTTTCTGCAATTTTGGACTGTTGCTCACTGATCGTTTCTGTAAAATCATGATTTGGTTCAATGGTCCTCTTTTGCCCACTATAGTTGGAAACATTATCAGCAGCAGCAGTCAGGTCAGCTATGAGATGCTCTGCATCTCAAACAGTAAGAGGTTCATGAGATTTTGTGGTCACCCGTAATTTTATAGAGGTATGCTTAGACTGTTCAGTGATTGCTTGGGATGCATCATCTCAAACTGGTTCCAAAATTCTTTTTTGATCATTAGAGCCCGAAACGTTGTCAGCCTCAGTGGCAAAGTCGGTAGCATCAGTAACAGGTTGGGGAGGGTTTGTGAAGAAATGTTAGTTATGTCTAAAACTGGAGAAGGTTCCAAAGACTTCGACACCATACGTAGCTTTATTGAAGTAGGTTTTGTCTGTTGATCGCTTAGTGTTTCAGCGGCATCCGAAGAGATCCTGGATGATTCTTGAAGCTTAGGTATGCCATATAGAGTTGGTGGCCTGAGAAACAATTCATATATTGTACTTCACAAAAAAAACAGTAACAATTAAAAATCAATGAAAAATGAATTCTAAAGGCAACATAATGATTTATTATATATTGTTGTGCAATGCATACAGTGAAAGCTAATATATATGTCTTAAGCACCCAATAAGTGCTAGATCCAAATTAACACTCAATGCAAGAAATGTGACTGTATGGGAAATATAAATATATTAGTTTTTTGACTTGTTTGGGATGTAAAATGGAATAAAATGAAACACACCAGTGTAAAATATGTTTGGAAAATAAAAGGCAATGCATCATCATGGTAAAGTCGAATTATCTTTGTTGTATTAGAAAACATTATCTATACCTACAATGAATATACCATATATCAGACATGCACAATGATACTTTGTCAAATCACTAGCGACAGAAAGAAGTATGAAGGAAAAATAATTCTAACCTCCCGACAACAATTTGCAAAATGCAGAACTAATGGTGCCTCAGAGAAATATTGTTAAATGCTTTTTTGCTAGCAAGTAGACGAAGCAGAGCAACTAGAGTTGAGCATGTTACATCATTGCCAGTTTCAGCCTCTACATTTGCCTGACACAAACGCATAACATACACAGCCAGCTTTACTTCTCCTGTAATCAAATTATAAACCACAAGAGTTGTAAATTTGTTACAAAAATGAAAGATAATGAGGGAATTTCAAACCTCTTAAAGACTGTTCTTTCTCTTAAAACTTCATAAACAGAGATAAGGTTGCATCAAGTCCTTTGCAATAATATTCAAGATCTAGAAGAACTTTGTTTGCCTCAATCCGAACATCCCATGATGCTTTTACAGAATTACAAAACGGTTTTATTATTTCTGACACCACACTTTTTATTAAGGGCATCATGGTCAGCGGATCAATGTCAGCCACACCTTGCTGGCCCCGGCAGTAGTCCGCCGACCAGTATAAAAAAATTAAAAATCGGTGCCCTAAGACCAAAGGCGGTGCCCTTAGCAAATCTGTGTGTGTCTCTGTACGTGTTAATGGATGAGTATCGTTTTCATGAAATTTTAGAGTACAACTTATATATAGTATTAATCATTTATAGAGTGTTTCAAAAAATTTCAAGATGAGAAAGTAATCTATATATCCAATTTACTGACAAGTTTACATGTGGTGTTTGGTTTGATACGACCATCACATATATCATCTACTTATGATCAGGTATCTTTAACCTGAAAATTGTGAGAATTTCACAATTTATTAATGTAAACTAAGATAAAAATTAACAAGTATTATCTCAAGACAATATTGGTTTTTAAATGTTCATAAAATCCTAAGAAAGATTACATTGTTTCGCCAACTATGTAACAAAAATGGTTTTTTACTGTGTGTACATCAGCATGATTGGACCTTCATGAATTCAGCATAAACTAATAGTATTTTGGATAGAATTAAGTATTTAAGCATACACCTTCAATTTGTATTCTTCAAGATATTCTTTTGCTTCTTCCCGGAGATGCCGACGTATCTCTGTTCCACGCCCTAGTGGCTCATTCCATGTATCCTCGGAAATCACAAAAGCTCCATCAGCCTTAGATTCCCAGACATATCTAGAAGGTGAAAAAACTTATATGTTATAAAACTTGATCAAACCATCACAAAGACCAAAATATCACAAATTCATGTTCATTTGATTTTTCTTACTGTTTATCATCGTTGTGTTTGCTTATGACCTCAACATAATCTGCAACCAGATATGCAGAGTAGAACCCAACACCAAATTGCCCAATGAGGTTCAGGTCACCTCCTGTCTGCATCTTCTCGACAAAAGCTGTAAACAACAAATTTTATAGAATTTCTTTAAATAAAAAAAAATCAAGCATAAAATAGGTAAAATGGTGATTATCTGGTCGATAGTACCTGAAGTTCCTGACTTAGCTATTGTTTCTAAGTTCTTGATCAAATCTTCTTTAGTCATACCAATAACTCTATCTCTGATAGAGAGAACCTTATTCTCCTTGTCTAGCTTAATCTGAACATTTAACATAAAAAATAAAGATTTAACCAGGCGAGGCTGCAAAATAAACCTATATTCCACGTAGTAACTGTGATGTGCCAACCTGAATCTCAAGCTTAGTGTTGTCACCTTCCCCTAAAACATTCTTATCGGTGAGAGCAAGAAAGCGTATCTTATCCAATGCCTGCTTGAAACATGAACATTGGCATGAATATCCTTCGTTTCTTCATAATATGGAATTTAACAAAGAGATCAATAAAAAAACAAAAAAGGAAAATAAAAACCGGTTTTACACATGATTTTACATGCATAAAAACCAACACAAAAACAAACTTCGTTAGCAAAAAAAAGTACCACCAGTTCATGCACATATACGGCAGACTAGAAACATATTTTCATTGCTAAAGCATCCAGAAAAACTTATGCTATAATCCTGAATACTTACAACCTAAAATATCATCTAAAACATGAAATATTCATAAAATAAAATCAAAACTAAAATCTTGCTAACATACACCGATTTGCTAACTGCTGAGCTTACGACTTTGCCAAAAAAGGAGGCATTGTCACAGAGCCACAACATGGGGGGTGATATTCCAATTATGACGACTCCACTTTGATCCTGAAATGAAATAAAAGCCTGGTTAGCGTTTGGTGATTATGTAAGTTGAAGGTCAATTAGTAGGCAGTAATATAAATGATATTTCTCACCAAATTGAAATTACGTCCTATAATCCTATAGACCATCAACAAGTACCTGCAGCAACCATACGATAGTAACATGCGGCATGAAAGAAGCAAAAGTCTAGTCTATGAATCCAAAACGCCTTATTAAAGCACCACCAAATACCACAAAACACATGACCCTCGGTGCTTGAGCTATCGCCAAGGCCACAATTGTAGTATCTGAAAGAAAACGAGGGCAGATATAAGACAAAGCAAACGAAAGCAAGAAACACGAGTACAGAAGAGACAGGCAAAATTACCTCGACCCAAAAATAACATACGAACCCAGACCTAGAAAGTACTTTAAGAACGCTTAACCAAATCCAGATAAAAACAGAAGCACAATGTAGCTACTTCAGATCCAAGCCTAAAAACTCGCAAAGAAATTCTAGATCTTCTGTATCATGCTCAGGAAAGATTGAAGTTGGCAAATTCAGATCTGGGATGGGTAAGCGTCGAGAAGCAATAGGTAGCTTGGGAGACCAACTGTAAGAGCAAAGAGGTAGGGAAATGTAAAAAATCCAAATGACAGCAGTAGTGGGCAAAGCCACGACCCAAAACCCTTAAATTCCAAAACATGAATCACCCTCGGCACACAATCGAGCACCGAATCGCCTAAATTCGAATGACAAACTCGAACAAAGAACACCAGAACATCAAGCTTGTTTTCGAATTTTGTTTTGTTTGTGAATGATGTTGTGAATAGTTTTGTTTTATTCTGTATACTTTGGTAGTTTTAAAACCAAAGTTTTGGGAAATTATTTACGGGGATGGAGCTTGGATTTAGCTCAGGTTTTGCCGATTTTGGGAAAGATGAAAAGGGGAGAGGGATTTAGGGTTTTCGGGTGAAGGGCGAAAATTCACGGTGAAAATGAGAGGGAGACGAAATAATTTGCCGCTAAATTTTCATCACGTTTTTGAACGTGGGAATAGTATATTTGCATCGGTTGTAAATAAAATTGATGCAACTAACACTATTTGCATCGATATATTTTCTTCGGTTGTTGATGATAACCGATGCAAATTGTATTTTTTTACTATCTACTGCTTCCCACATACCAAATGCATCGGTTGTTAAAGCGTAATCGATGCAAATACTTCTATTTGCATCGGTTGTTGTAACAACTGATGCAAATGAGGCGAAGCAACATGCGTATTTTGTAGTAGTGACCTCAATAGTTGATTCTGTTCCTAAGAAAACCTTCCCTCCAAGAGCAGTATAGTCCTTGCACAACTTAGCAAAATCCACTGGTTTCGGAGTCTGAACCTGAACTCCAACATCAACTGCCGCCCCCGGAACTGGTATCCTTCTCATGATCGAAGTCATCATAGCTTCGAACATGGCTGCATAATCAGCAGTCTCTTCAGTAGCACGGCCTTCCCTAGCAGCTGGTCTCCCTCTCCGACTCATTCTCAATATCTATAAAAAGGAATGATTAGAACATCTAGAGAAACAACTGCATAAAGGACTCAAACTCAACTAAACTACTATATTATATATAGTATTCATCCATCAAAATACAATTACGTCTCTCATACGTAGTTACGACGGCGAGCGTTGGGTAAAATCGATTAACCAATGCTCTGATACCAAATGTGACGACCGCCCATGACCCCTACACCAAATGAAGAGGTAGTGCGCTGTAAAGTGTGTCAGGCGACCATGGACGATGGTCAGGGTAGATTAAAACAACAGAATCTATCTTATTACTCACAGCGCATGGACAAAATACAATAGAACATATGTATAGTGAAGCTTTACAGAACAAAATGCCATCATATAAAACTCCATAATAGTTGAATACAAACATCCAAATAGCAATACATCAAGCCTCACTACATATCTCTCAGAGAATACAAAACAGCGGAATATCCAGTACATATAAGAAGATAATATGCAACCCTCTAGCTCGTCTTCGATATCAGCATCGTGAGAAGAGAACAGCACCTGTCACCTGCTACCTAGTCTGCACGTCCCAAAATGGACGAACAGCCCAAGGCAATAAGAATTAAAACATAAAGCCTTGAGTCAGACAACAGTCTTAGTGAGCAGTAAATTAACTAACAACATACCAAAAGAGTATAAAGGAAAAGGAATAGGAATACAACCCTCCCACTCCACCTCTTTCTACAGTGATAGCCCCCAGACACACACTAAACAGAAGCAACATAGCAGAGCATACAATTTAAAATAAAGTAATAATCATTCGAGTCAAGGGCGATGCTTTCCAAGTACCAAGGCCTAAATCAGATAAGCACCCAGAAAATACCGCTCTCGAGTCCGAATGACGATACAACCAAACATCCATGACTCTGGCTATCACTGTTATCATTGCTTCGATATCACCGTTAATTGAATGACCGACACATTCTTTCAGCCGTCCGTCAAGGGCTAATGGAAACCCCGGTTCTAGACATAACTCCCGCACGTCGTCGCAACCCGTGCCTAGGACTATCGAATCTGCCCAGAGTACTCGACCATCAATAGTTAGTCGTTGGGACTATCGAATCTGCCCAAACATACTCTTGCTTAGAGCATGCTAGAACCTTCAACAACGATGCTATCCAAACCTCCTAGTCATCCTCCTCGACGACTATTCTCATATCCATTCATTATCCTCAACTCGAATCATATCACCGAGTTATCAACATGCTTGGAATGATCCCGTCTGGATTAGACCAAGTCTTCATCACATGATGCCTCGCTTCATTACATCCTTGCAAAGCCTCATCTCAACATCACATCATCAAATCTATGCATGAGAGCTTCATCATCCCGCTACATATGCCACAAGCAGCTTTCCCAATTCAAAAGCCTTTCCCTTAGCTTTTGAATCGTCTTCGGTCTAAATCAAACCATCAATCATCTAATTCACAGCAATCAATCAAATCAAACATTAATCCAAACAATCAAGCATTCAAATATGATCTAAGTAGACAATTATAACAATAATGGCATTTTCGTAATTAAAGAGTTGAAAGTCCAATAAGCATGAAAACATGAACAATATCTCTACAAACTTGATGAATGAACTTGCATAGGTTAACATGTGATAAAATGGATGTAACATCATCATGAACAATGGATCTACATGGATCTACACTTAGGATGAAGAAAATGCATGGAAATCACTATTTTAACACCAAATCGAGCCAACAATCCGATATACTCCTTTGGATCCGTGTGAGAGATAATCACCACTCACCAAATCACCAAAACAACCACAAATCTACACACTTCAGATCTGGACAGCGAAGGATCAAGCTTGATCTATCACGAATCCGCTTTAAACGAAGAAATCTAACTTGGAAAGATGAAGATCTTCAATCTAAGCTCTTGAATCTTCAATCTTGATCTTCGATTTGGATGAAAAGAAGCACTAGATTAGAGTGGAGAAAAGAAGTGAAGAAGTGTAGAAGTCGAGCTCTCAAAATGGCAGCACTTCGTCGCTTCAAAATCCGGATCCCAAAAAGTGAGAACAACCCCCTCTATTTATAGCAGAAATCTCTCTAAGTCGCTAGCTCGGAATTAGGTCGTCTGCGACCTACGACCTAAAACCCCTCCGACCTAAAGCCTCTACGACTTAACACTTAGCGCCTAACAACCTAATGACTTATTCCCCAGGCGCTTCAACGACCTAACAAGGTTACGACCTATGACTTAACGACTTACCCATAGGTGCGACCTAGCAGTGCTACGACCTAACACACCAATGACCTAAAGCACTGTGCGACTTAACAACACTACGACATAACTTCTCAGCGACCTAACACATAAGTGTTTCCTCGCGACCTAACAACTACAGAAGTCCACGACCTAACTTAGGTCGTTTACGACCTAACTGCCTACGACTCAGTTGGGTTGCGACCTAACAACTTAGGCTTCCATGCGACCTAACACATGTCGACCTAAAACAACATACGACCTAACACTTAACAAAACCCAGGGACTTACCAGTGTTACGACCTAACACTTATACCCACGCGACCTAACACTTAAACTATCCTAGCGACCTAACAACTCACGCGACCTACGACTTAGCAAACTCGCGACCTAACTATCTTAGGTCGCCTACGACCTAACTCAACACAGAACTAACGACCTAACTACGCTAACACTTAGGTCGGTCAATTCTATAGGTCGCTAACTCCTATAGGTCGTTGCCGATCTAACCCCAGAATACTTAGGTCGCCTACTACTCTTCCTTAGGTCGCTGCCGACCTATCCCCTTAGGTCGCTAACTAATCTCAGGTTGCCAAATCCTATAAGACGCTAACTTTCTTAGGTCGCTCACTCGACCTAGCCTTCCCCACGACCTAAGCCAGCATACGACCAACCCATCCCTTAGGTCGCCTACGACATAACTTCCCTCACGACCTAAGCTAACATGCAACCTAACTCCTAGGTCACCCCACCTTCTTAGGTCGCCAACCACGACCTAACACTTAGAAAAATTCTGCCTAAAAATCTGAAATGGCTCAACAACACTAAAATTCCAGATTTTAACAAACTTGTCGATCCGTAAAAATACGGGTCGTTACAAGAATATATATATACAACATCTGATACAATATCCAGATACAATGATGATACAACAGATATCAATATACATCAGAGATATGATACAAGAAATAGCAGCGGAAAGAAAATAGATAACACCATCAGCGGATAGAATATCCCCAATAGAATGCTCCAATCCATAGCTAGCGGAAAGCAAGGTCAGTCGTCCAAGGACTGACTAGCTCCAGATAATCTACTCAACCTGAATATTTGAAAAACCCAACTCTAGACTGCCCGTGTGGAAAATAGTGGGCACCCAGAGTTTAGGAATGGAACAATAAACTCCGGATCAATCATGGGACTGGTATGAGCAAACAAAAGCAGTTTATCTTTAAAACAAACACAAAAGGCTTTTAAACATTGAAATCCGCAATGCTTTTCGAAAATGAAACTACCATAAGACCTCCCACCACACACACAATGCAAACGCAGAATTGGAGGAGATTTCTTCTTATGATAGTCAAAAATGCTTACTACGCAAAATCATTCGATATTATTATCATTAGTGCATAGTGTCGAAAACCATTTTGAAAATATAATATTAATCTTAGCCAGCATACAACCATTGTTGTATGCCTACTATAGCTACTACGTTCAATAGCAGGTTACCGCCACATTCCATAGCAGGTAATACAACTAAAATCGTACTGGGTTCGTATTGTTTCTTTGGATTTCCAACAAATGATCAGGCTAAGGAACTTCCTTACCGAAATAGAAACGCCTCTGGAAAGACGCCTTGGATCCTAACCGGATCTCCGCAAACAAAAGGTCGACGCTACCTTACGCTGTACAGCTGTAACTAGGTAACTAACACACTGACGCTACCTCACGCTGTACAGCTGTAACTAGGTAACTAACACACGAGTCATGTCATCCCCCGGTCGTCACCGACCTTTATCCGAGGATCCTCAATCATAAAGCAACAACCACAATGTATAATCAACATAGGTAAAATATCTGGGCTCCATACCATGATATCACCTTTTATCCAGAAGGAAATGACATACCCTAGGGGCGCTACCCCTACAAACCTTTGTCGCAACATTCCTGTTTCGACCATTACCGGGTTGTGAGGCTCGACGAAGTCTCGTTTACAAAGCCATGCTTTTTCACAAAGCCACGCTTTTTCACAAAGCCACGCTTTTTCACAAAGCCACACGTTTTCACAAAACAACGCATCATCAGCACTTCGTATGCCACATTACCAAATTGGGAATGTATCACTAGTAACCATCAACTACATAACCTCTGAGCTCGTACGTCTCAGAGAAGGGTGTTAAGCTAAGAGAATAAATTCTCCGCCACCAACAGAAATGTATTTGATAGAAACCAGCTTTACATCTCAAAGTGTAACGTCAGACACACATCCATACAAGTCTGTTCCGGGTTCGAACAGAACCGAAGGCACTTCCGAAGAAGCCCTTGCAAATCCAGGTATTCACAATCCCGATCGGATTTCCCATCACTTAGGGAATCTCTATACCGGCGCGACTTAGTGCAGAGACAATCGATAGGTCATCCTATCGTTCTCGCAAATACCCGGTCTTCACCACCAGTCTTCAAATGCTATCCATATCGTCGTATCACTATTCGGAATGGGATATATGACACAAAGGTCCTCTCCCGGCTAAACCGAATAACAAGCGCAATTAAAAATCATATGGATACTGGGGTCTCAGTTAAATCACAGCTTTAAAGCTCAAACTTTTCATTCGAATGGTTAAAACAAATTACCATTTCCAATCTTTTAAACAAAAAGATTTATTTCAACAACCTTCAATAGTTTAAACAATTTCCACACTTTTAATCTTTTAAACAAAAAGATTCAATTCACAAAGTTTACCCCGTTCACAAAGATTCATTCATGGATTTCAAAACAATTTCCATTTTAATAGATTTACTCGTTAAATCTTTAAATCAAGATTTAACTTATAGCTTTCAAAACTCGTTTCCAAAGATTCATTCATAGTCTTTCAAAAACAATTCCATTTCAAGTTAGATTAACTCATCCGGTCTTTGAAATCAAAGACTCATTTCATAGTTTTCAAAACATTTCAATTCCATTTCAAACTTGAAACCGTTCAACATAATTTGGAAATCCTTTCTTAAAATGAAAGCTATATTTTAAAACAAATAGTTTTCGTTTCATAAAAATCCAGTTATATTTACACGAGTTAAAACCCTTGAATTAAATTCAAATTCCCAAATCAATACCTTTAAAATGGTTTAACCCATATATAACTTGGATAGCATCTTTAATCCTTAGTTTCAAATCATAGAATTCAATTTCAACTTGAATTCAAATTTAAATCAAATTATTTAAATTTCCAAAACTCGATTAGGTTATTCAAAATAACTTTTATGTTTGAAATTCCATTTCAAAAGCTTTTCACTTTAAACCCAAATTTCCAATTTCAAAATCAATTGAAATTAAAAATTTCAATTTCAAAAGCATTAAATTTACATCATCTGTGACTTAACCGATTTCCACGTGAAATCCATAGTGTGTGTGTAAAGGTGTAGTCCAGGGGTTTCACACACAAATAGTGCAACATCAACCATCACAGATATATCGATAAGCGGTATAATCGATAACGCTTATCTTCATTCACAGATTCATAGATAAAATAAATTTATCAGTCACAAAGATTCACTATTACAATTCGATGTGGGTTTCGGATAACCAACTGGAATCCGACTCCCTATCGCATCGAAATTCAAATACCGTTTACGGGTCAAGGGTTTTCATATTCATATAACAGTATATTCATCACAGATATAATAGCGCAATACCAAGCAATTTATATCACAAAGCATTATATCACAAAGCATTCGATAATAATCAATCATCTACAATTAAGAAGAATTAATTGTGTAATTATAACTAATTAATCACATTAATAAATTAACCCTTTAATTAATTTCATTAAGTAATTATCTTTAGTTAATTAAGACCCTCATTAATTTAAAGATAAAACCACTTATCTTAATTAATTACTTAATTAACAAATAAATTCTTATTTAATTCAAATGCTTGAAATTAATTTGTTATTAACAAACAAAATCACTTGAGGCCCTTAATTAATTATTGTTTAATCACTTGAGTAATCAACCTTTAATTATTAATATTAAATTAATTAACCTCTAATCAATCTTTAATTAACCCACACATGAATACATATTGTTAAAAAATGATTAATTTAACAAAATTTGTTTAAAACTGACTTCAACTTTGGAAACTTGTTTTAAGTTTTAAACTTTTACAGCAATCAACTTGAACCCGAGCAAAACTGCTAAAATTCCGAGCTCTACTTCGAGTAACTCGCATTCCATCTTCCTTCGAGACCAACTATCGTTTTCTCGAGCACGTTCCCGAGTCACCCCTTTCTTCTCCAAAGCCACAAAACTCATAGACAAACCCAGACTCAAATGCACGTAAAACTGGTGCACGTGCACCCATCGCTGGCGAAACTCCGATCATCGCCACTGCCACCGGCAAGTCGCAAATCTCATGAAAACACGAAATCCAAACTCGCGTTGCCTCCAAAAGTTCGAAATCAAATTTTAGGCATTCGCTCGAAAAAAACTGAAACAAGCACCTTTGGTAAAACGCCTCGCCTCTGCCTCCTAGACCACCGGAAACCCTCAATCTTCGGCCACACCATGACAACGCTATAGGCAACCTTTCTCCATAATCTCATACAACTCGATCGCGTATAGCAGTTGTTCTCGACTCGTCACTGACATGAACAAAAACGTGAACTCAAGCCCTAATTTTAATTCGTCCCCAAAATTCTTGCAATGAACAATTCTTTTAACAATTTTCCTGTCTTTGTTAGTCAACCACCTAGCTTCAAACTAAATTTCAACATCTAAAACTTGTTGATCGTTAGGGATTGATTAAAAAACATATTTTGATCAACTCTAAACTGCTCCTAACCTAAGCAACTAAAAATCACCAAATTGGTTTTACAAATCCTATCTTTGTATGCTTATTCAAATTATATATTCAAATCAGTGATTTAAAACAGTCGAATCTATCATATGATTTTCTTTGTTTTACTGTAAACCAAGTTTACAAAGTCAAGTTCATTCTTTTTAAGCAAAAACTTTTGGACTATGGTTTAAGTTTAAACAAACTTGTTTTGTATAAAAATATCAAATTAAAAATATTTGTAAAAATATTTATTAGATTTTTCTTTCAAATCTGCTTTGCCCTGAACTGGAAATGAAAAAGAGTAGACCATATAAAGTTTTACAGTAAACATAAATACCCAGATCCTCTTCTTTACAATACACAGCAACATGAGTAATTGACAAACCAAACATACAAATTTAAATAAAAAAAACAGTTGGTCTACTCACTGCATCAACAGATAAATGGTTTCAATTAGGAGTTTGCTCACCTGAAAAGTTTTGAAACAGAGAGTTGCTTTGTTTTGAAACTGCAGTTTTGATTTTCCTATTTGTTGATGATGATCTGCTTTATGTTTGAAGCAGCCTTCGAATTCTTGCTAGAATCTTTTCTGGTTTGACTTGTTATAAGATTGAAGTTTTTTGTTTGTTTAAGTTTTAGTTGATATTCACTTCAGATGCTACTCGAAACTGAGATGAAGTGAATATAACAAAGAAGTGTGTAGGGTTATTATTTGTTTGTACAAATTCCTTTGTAGTGATATTTTCTTCTTGGTGGCTGAAGAGAACATTTTGGGTGCTAGCATTAATTATCTTGGTACTTTATGTCTTCCTTTGCCTTTCGTATTTTATTATTGTTCCTTCTTTAGCAAGTGTTTCATTACTTTAACTCGGCTGATATATTGTTTTGGGCTAAAGAGATTTGCATTTATTAAGTGTACCATATTTATATAATTTTCTTCTTTCATTTCGGCTGATATGAAAACATTTTGTTGGCTAAAGATACTTGCCTTTATTTGTTTGTACCATCATGTTTACAATACCATCATCTACTTTGGTGGCTGCAGCTTGGTTTATTTCCTTGCTTTCATATATAAACACTTGTTTCATTTTATTTTAAATCTACTTACTTATACCTTTACATTTTTGTTCCATTGCTTTGTAATTTAAATGAAGTTCTAGTTACATGTTGTTACAATTTATTTTACTTTACATTGTATAAAACCATATAGTTTATTTATTTTCATTAAGTAATTTGAAATGACAATTTCTATTTAAAAATAAGTATTCCTTTGTAAAGACATTCTATTATTATTTAACTCTATATTTATTTTTAAAACCATTTATTATTTTAGATTTTATTTCAAATCCAATATACATATATATTAACTTCAAATTTTCTCATATATGCTCAAATACATATATTCTCTAATATACACATGTATACAATATTTTAAATTTAAATGATTTATACAGAATATACATAAATTCGGGGAAACTCGCATCACCGCATTGATTATTTTCACAAAATTTTATTCAAAAATTCATTAAATTATCAATTTAAATTAAATTAAAATCTGGGGTCGTTACACTTCCTCTCCTCTTCCATTGTTTTTTCAAACAACACAAAGCTACCAAATTCCTTTCCTCTTCCTCAATATTTGAACCTCCTATCTCTGCCTTTCTTCTGTTCTTATAAAAAAAACTGCTATCTTCTTTCCACATAACTTTTCCCCCGCTTGCACAGCAGCTTGGTCACCGAAGTCACCGCATCTTCCCTTCATCACCGTAGCCGACCTCGTGCCCGAGGCAACAAGCCCGAACCTCACCACCGCAACCTACCCTCTCACCTGGTGCTCATAACCCACCGCCACCTCCACCACGGCAACAACCTCAACGTCACAATCTTCTCCGCGCCTCTCCCTTCCCTGATGCAACTACCCTCGCTCGAAGCCATGGCCGAAGCCTGCAAGCAGTGACCAATCATCAAACTACTTCTTCCGGGTATCTATATGAATTTTACATTTCATTATACTATCCTATATTAATTTTTTTTATTTTTTTTATTTTTTTCTCTTCTTTTCAAATGCTTTATCTTTTTCGTATGTATATATTTATATATATAATATGTATATGCTGGCATATGTTTTATATATATATGATATTGTTTATCAATTCTTCTAGCCATTTTACCTGAGTTGTTTTAATATATAGGTTATATAAAGCTGTTTGTATACATATCTATTAGCTTCTATATTTGATTAAGGTCGGGTCTACCTATTTTCTTGGAAGATAATTTTATTGTGGTGTATATTTCTTTAGTATTAGCCGTGTCTGCATATAATTGTTTTATATAGGAGCATGCGATTTTATATTTAATTGTAAGTTCATATTTACAATGTTTGCACCTATATAGCATGTTATTTATCTTAGCCGCATATAGAGGTGTGTGTTGCTTGTGTATGTGTTGCGTGTATATGTGACGTCAGTATATATATAGTTAATAGAGTTATGATAATATAGAGTAGATGCTAGTGTGTGTGTATAAAGTTGCTTAGGATAAGTTATATAATGGTTTAGTTTATAAGCGTGTTATGTATATATGAGTTTGTATAAAATATTTCCTGCTAGTTATACGTATATTATACTTGTATATATTTTTATTTTGGTTAGTTTGTTTATACATATAGCTATTTATGTAAGTACTGTTCGGCTACAGTTTATATATTTTATGATATGAAAGCTTTGATACTTTGCAAGATATTTTACATATAAAGTGCACGTGCATTCCACTTTAAGATATATATTGCATATATTTTGATTCTAAATCTTCGTACAAATTGTTAGGCTATATAATTAAGTTATGTTAATATCTGGAATAGCTCAATAATAGTTTAATATAGAAGTATATCTTCGGTCTGCACATATATATTAGTATACGTATGATTATATAAGATATTTTATTGGATACGTATAAGCTACATACATTTAGTCTACATGCATTTTTCAGTTGTATGCATACGGTGTTCTTGTTTTGTGGTCTGGATAGTTGATTAGAATATATATATATAATGTATATAATATTTTAATGTATACATATTGTGTGCATAGTTTGCAATCCGTTGTTTGTTCATTTATACTTTTATGTATAATCGAGCTGTACATGTGCTTTTATGAAGGACCAGTTTTCAATTTACTTAATAAGTATGGCATATTATGCTGATATTTTAAATGGACTGAAATATTGTATATAAGTATTCAGCATTTTTAACATGTATTGTATATAAGTATTGATTTTTAATATGTAATAGTACCCAGGGCATTCTATGCTCTGCAGATCTTAAATATGTTGATATTTTGATTTATCCTGGATATTGGTTTAAATATAGATATTTTGATTCTGGTTGGATACTGGTTTTAAAGATATAGGTATATATTTATCTTATTTTGATAGACATTTAGTTGAAAATTGAATTTATGAAGATTTATCATATTATACGTTTATTTAGTTCCAGTTATATTTGTGTCCACTTATACCAATTATCTTCATCGATCCGGTTCTAATTGGATTTCGTCTATTTCTTTTATCAGCTCTATTCGTCAAATTCATGCCCATTTTGTTTCTCTTTGGAATTCGTGTTTGGATCCACAATTCGCTTCCGTTCCCAGTGTCTATCTTCTCTAACCTCGAAAGGTGAGCAATCACTCACGATTAACGTTCTTTTATTTATTAAATCTGATTTCAATTGAAACGACAATTGAAATATGCAACTGTTAGTTATTTACACTGTTATATATCTGTTATTACCTGAATCAGTTCACCTGTGACATCTGACACCATTATCTGCTATTTATACAATGATAATCCAGTTTAGTTGATAAATGATTGATTGTTGATGTTTATATTGGACGTTAAATTGTTAATGTTAAAGTGATAAATAATATGCAATTGAATTGATATATGATAGTTAACGATTTAAATTGGATCTATATGTTGAATTTGATTAGTTAAAAATTCGTATAATATGACCCCTTTAATGTTAAATTAATTGACACGTAGGATTTGGTTAATTACACCTTGAACCGTTGAATGTAGGTTGTTTAAATGACGATGGATGAAATTATAATAGATGACAAGTGAAAAACCGTAATGTAATAATCTTTAATCTACATGAAATGATAGTGTAGATTCTAGAAATAATTATATTAATTTGCACAAACAACAATGTGAATTAATACCATTATTTCAGGATTATTTGAATTGATTATTGGATTGATATTGGTTGTTGTTATTGCTTGTTTATTTACTTTGACACCATCCTAGTTATCACACTGCAAGTTCCCTTTGCTATGCTTTGATGTTGAATTGAATTGGAATCGGGTTGAAATGATAAATACCCAAATTAAACTTTGACCTAGGATAGAGAATTAAATAAAACCCGATTGGTCAATAATTTGATTTAAAAATAAAATAAAGATTTTATTTGAATAAATAATAAGGTTTTAAAATGAAGTTGGAATTTGAATTTTTGAAAGGAAATTTTTAATATGAAATAATCCGAAACAAAATATTAACATAGTAGTTGACGAAGAATGTTGTTTAAAATTTAATTATTAAGTTTGAAATTATTTAATAATCAAGTTTTTGAAATTATTTAATAATTAAATAAGATTGAATCATTTAATAATTAAATGAAATTGAATTATTGATATGTGAAATTGAACTTCGTAATAAGTGAAATTGAACTTCTTTAATAAGTAAAGTTGAGTTATGAAATAATTAAGTTTTGAAATTTGTAATTAAGTAAATAAATAAATTAAATTGGATTTCTTTAACAAGAAATAAAAATGTGATTTATTGAAATTAATGTAAGACTTGTAATTTAAAGAGTTGATTTGACGAATCTAATTTAATTCAATTTGAAGTTTTGATATAATGAAGTTGAACTTAAGTAATTGATTTAATGAATTGGAAATTAAATAGAAATTGTTTGAATGACAATTTACGTAATGAATATTGAATGAAATCGATCAATGAATTTAAATTGATTTGAATGTTAAATTAAATTAATTAAAATGATTTCGAAATGAAACTTGTATCCGAACCTGAATCAATATTTGAATTGTTTTAAAAAGAAATTGAAATTGAATTATAAGATTTTGAAATTATGAATGTGGTAGTTTTGAAATGTAAATTATGGAAATTGTCTTAGAAAGACAAATGAAATGTTGGTTTACAAATTCTATTTGAAATTGAATTTGATTTGGTTTTGAAATATATTAAGCGACCAATCGGTGTAATAATTACGAAAGTTATCAAAGAGACCGGAATCGGTTAGGGACATACTCACTGTCTAAACCGAAAACCACTTGATAACTATACGCGGAGTGTGATCCAGAATGAAGTGGTTGGAATGATGTACGTGATGAATGAAGAAAGAGAACGATAATGGATAGCCTTGACACTTGTGTCAAATTGGAAATGACTAAAACAGGAGCCGTGCCGGGCCAAATGGGGGTTAGCTACCTCGAGCGAACACACTTCTTCGAAAACTACTCATTACTTGTTGTCGATTGGTGCACCCTTGATTTTGGGAGTGTTGTTTCGCGGTGTTGCGATCGCTGCGGCGATGCGTTTTCACCAGTCTGGATCAGGCAAACGGTAGTTCACTACCTTGGGTATTGCCTCATGTGCCTTGTCATACTTGTATCCCTTTATACGCGACCACTACGATTTGTTTTGTGTTATACCTATGGAGTACTCCCTGATAGCCCACTAGTTTACGGTGGAGTTTACAGTGCTGTATAGTCTATAACGCTTGTATAAAAATGTGTTAAGGGGGATAATGGTAACGCCTTAACACTATTTTGATACTTTATATTACTGATAGGCATTATCTACTTACCGTACACTACTACATAGTAGATAGTTTAACGGATCCTTAAAGGATGGTTATTCCAAACATCCTTTGAGTTACTTGTATTTCAATTGCTATTTCACTTGAGTTGGATTTATTGATATAAGAATGTTAATCCTGACTCGAGTGTTTTGTGTTTTGCTTTATGCTCGGGTCAGACTGAGTGTACCAGTATTCAAGAGTCACCTTTGGAGTTGGAGCTTCGCTTGGAGATCCAGCTATCTATCCAGCTTTCAGATATCCAGTTGATTCCAGTGATTGTATTTTGATTCTTGTATTTGACTATTTTATTCGAGACATCTGTTGTACCTTATTTAACTCTGATATGTATATAGTAGCTTCATGAACTACTATCTTTTTGTTTCCGCTGCAATTATTACTCTGTGTCTGTGATCTGTGATTATTTATTTAGTGTATATGCTCAGTTTTGCCAAATTTAAATTAACAATTCGGTATTTTGAATTATTCAAGTCCGACATGTGCGGATGCGAATAGTCTAAAATAGCGGGTCGTTACAGAAACTGTCTTTCCAACTTTTGAAAATTTTTGTAAAAATTAAATATAATTTTAAAATAAATAATATATTCACTAAGAAAAGGCAAACAAATAATTTCTATTTAATAATAATTTTAATAAATTGTAATTAATAATTTATAATAATGCATAAATAAAAACCAATAAATAGTAATATATAATTAATATTTAATAATGTACAAATGAGAATAATAAATTTAATTTAATAATTTATAATAATAATGCATAAACAAAATTAAATAAATAATAATATATACTTAATATTTAATAATGTATAAATTGTAATATAAAATAACAATGTATATAAATGATTTTGTTTCGTAATTAATTATTAATAATTAAACAATTATAGTTAATCATTTATAATAATAGTGTATATATAATAATATATAAATAATTATGTATTATCAAAACGACCGCTAGGGCGGTTTGCCTCCTGTCAGTGAAAATCAATTTCGTCCAAAGCCAAAATTACACGCCTCTTTCTTTTATTTTGTTTCTTCCGTGTTCTCTTCCCGTATTTTTCTCCTTTCGTTTCACCGTCTTCTTCTAACTTTACAATCATCGCATTTTTTCGATTAATGTTACATCCCATTCTAACTCTCTTCCTCCATGGAAAACCTTACCTACCCGACTCCTTATCTGACTTCCAAATCAACATGTGGGATCCTAACCTTTCTGCCACCACTGTACGCAGCTACTTGCCTCCCCATCAACCGACGTCGCCACCGACCTTCAATCCCTAGTTATCGATATCACAACCAACCTCATCGTCGCCAATTGCAATTAGGTATAACAAAGGGATTTTTAGCTATAATCTTTTTAAATATAGATTTATCCTAAATAGATTTAGCTCAATTCCTTTTTTATAATTTATGAAGGATTAGACAACCTACCACTTAATATATACTATAATTATTTGTATTAAGTGTTCTATTCCATGTTTTTGTTTTATCCATGCCATCTCTACAAAAAATAATATGTGTTTTGATTTCCATTGCATTCCTTATTTAGGTGAATTTTGTTCTAAAAAGGTCTACAATTCTTAGAATTTTAATGGTAGATAATTTTAGTTATGTAATGACCCATTTTTTCATATCCTTTGAATCGACAATAAACCACACATGTCCAATTCAAATTGCACGAACAAGCGGATCATTAAGGGTAGAAAGAAATAAAGACAGAACAGAATCTCACACGAATGGAATAACATATATTATTTCAATAATAATCTTTACAGTGGAAAATTTTAAAATACAATATCAGAGTCTAACCTAGATTCAGCTTGGACAGTTATAAACCTTTGTCCTTACAAATGCTGAAAACAACAAAACAAATGCAACAGATGCAGCGGATAATAGAATATGTCCATACGATGATGAAGATCTCCAGCTCTCCTTTGGAAACTCCAAGCGTCTCCAACTAATCCTGAAACTACTCGGATTTGACCCGAGTATTAAAAATACCCGGATCAAGCTTGATAAACTAGCGAGAGATACTTGAAATTTTAAATGTTGATGTCAATCAAAACCTTTGAAAAGAAGGGTATCTCATAAGACCACGCACACACATAAATACAAACGAGTTTTTATCTTATGATAACCAAAATACTTTATAATCCAAAACATTTGATATTATTATTACCAAAATAATTTGATATTATCTTTAATGACATTCTTTTGGAAAACATCTTTCAAATAAACTAATTCAAATAAGGTATCAATAACCGGACTAAGTCTAGGGGAATATATCTAGACTAGGTCAACGAAATATACATACGGAATATATGATACCAAAAGGGGTAGCTGAAATATTTGCAAAGCATTATAGCTATTTTCGGAATACAATCAAAACCGTAAAGCTCGTATTAGAATTAGATTTCCAACATGATAGGGAACCTCGATAACCACGCTAGCAACCGAAACCCGATGGTTTTTCATGCAAGGACTCACACACCACTATTCCTCATATTGCCACACTTCTTGATATCCGGTGGATTCTCATGCAAGGACTCACACACCACTATACCATACAATAAGGGTCCCGTTTGGACACCTTGGTGACCTAGATCATACACCGCCAGTCACCTTGAGGGATCACACGCCACCGTCGTCATACCAAACCTGAAATATGTAACATAGTTCCCGTATCATTTCCGAGATGTGCGGCTTGGGAGTGATGTTACGCTCAACTTTAAAAAAGCTACGCTTTTCTTTTTACAAAGCACAATCCACTTAGAATGCCACATTGTCATTCCTTCGATCACCATTTGACTTTTACGAACATATAATCTCTGAGTTCATATGCCTCTTAGAAGGGTGTTAAGCTGAGAGAAGTTGCCTTCTCCGCCGCCACAGAAGTATGTTGGTAAAAGCCAACGTTTGTGATCTTAGCAATGCAATGTCAGACATTCGTCCATACAAGTTCGTTCTGGGATTGAACGAAAACGAAGGCACTTTCCTCGGCCATTACTAGGAAAAAAGCCCTTGCAATCCGAAGATTTCAAACATGACAGGACCACTGTTATAATAAATGTCTCTATATTAGGAGCTACCCAAAGAATGTCAACAAGCAATCCTTCTGCTAATGAAGATCTCTGATCTTCAATAATCATCATCTTAAATACGTTTTCACTTTCGAACGTATACAATGGTTCGAAGTGGTTTCCGGATAGGAGTTACCCAAATCCGACCCCAGTTCCTTCGCACCAATCATCGATTAAAAAGATGTTAAGTTCATATGTGATTATCAATCATCATTCAATTTATTCAAATCCTTGTTTAACTCTTGGAAAAATCTTCACCTTTTACTTTGGGAAAACCTTTTTAGAGCATTTGGGCTTTCCTTTCGATTTGTTCCACCCCTCGTCTAAAAGAGAAAAAAAGGCTAAGTAAGTTCAGGGCACTGGTTGCTCCATTCCTAACCTTAGTTACATACCTTGTTTTACAATTTATATCTCATAGGCGGGACAAATGCACTAGGCGTTTTTGCATACTCCTTTCATTTTTAGAAATGATTTATAAAACTTCCAAATCATTATTTAAAACACTTATTCATTTATTTAACCATTCCATAAATCCTTCAAATCAACCTTATAATACTTTATTAATCATTTAAGAACCTTTACACAAGATTTGGAAAAGAATGGTTGCATTTAAAATTATGTTTTAAAAGTAATTGAAAAGTGCTGCGAAAAATGCTACGGAAAGTGCTTTTTAAAGCTATATTGATTAAAACGACTTATTTTTATTTGAAAATCCATTTTTATTACTTAAATCACTTTTAAAACATTTTAAAAGATTTGTAAGATTTATTTCATATTTTTAAACAATTTTAAAGCATCATTTTCAAAGAAATTCTTTTCTGGATTCCGAACTGCAAAACCACAATTTTTCCAAAAACTTGTTTTACTCATATTTCAAAATCTACTTATCGAAATCTCGATTTTCTTTCTTTGATTGAAAACACTGGATATAATAGTTCAAAAAATTCTTATCTCGAAGAATTCCGAGCTATATTCCACTCTTTACCCTTGTTTGAATTCTACGGCGCGAAATCACGAACTATCGTTACGCGACGTGCCTATTTTTGACTAAATTTTCAATTCTCATTCAAACTTCATAAAAACACTTTTAAATGTTTATAAAACATTTATAAACCATTTTCAAATATTTAAACCAATATTTTTCATATTCAATCTCTTTTTCACTTTTAAATCATTTCATAATATTATATTATTATAATATTCATTTTCAACCTTTTTATATGTTCAAAACGTTTAAGGGATTAAATAACTTCATATACACATCCATATGGATTTATTTTTTATTAATTAATCATGGTTAATTTCTTAAGCATTTTTATTATGATTTCTCATAATTTATCACAATCAAGTTATCAACCATATCAACATCCATATAATAAATCAAGTAATCATCCAAGCATTTAAATTTATAATTTAAACATTCATATAATTATTTTCTAAATGTAAGTAAATTGAGTTCTCACCTTTAACTTAATCGATTCTTCCTACCAACATTCTTATAAATCCACACTTTACCTAAACTTTTTCGTAGATTCCTGAATCGATTCCGACAGCACTTCCTTCTATTTTTCTCGCTCTAGAGCTTCCGATCTCCTTCCTTTCTTCCTTGGTGCTCTCGGCCTTGCTTATGGAGGGGAGAGGCTCGGCCAGGGGTGGTGATAGAGGGGGAGGCCGTGAGTTGTAGGGAGGAAGAGAGGTGGTCTGCATTTGATTTTGAAGTGGATTGATATCCTATACATGCTTAAATAATTTTTTTCCCTTATACTCTTAATATTTTGCCATTAATTTCTTATGATAAGAAGCCAATAGAGAAGCTTTAAGAAAGGAAGAAGAAGAGAGATTTTGATGTGATAAATTGGAGAGCTTAAGGTGGTATTTATACATGAAGTTCTTAAGTGAATTTACCTTTTTAACCTTAAGCTACTTTCATTTTTAGCCAAAATTTGCATTACCTTTCCAAGGCATGATTTAAACCCTTAAGTACATGTATTTAATGTAGAAAAGATGGATAAGCCATGGAGATTTGAACTTTGTACCAAAATAAAATGGTTTCACTTTTTCTATCTTATAAAAATGCATTAAAAATAAACTTGCTCCTTTTCCATGCATGATTTGATGGCTAAGTACATTAGCATTAATGAAGAAGAGATGTATGCTTTGATTTGTGTGAGATTTTGTTTGATTTTGCAAAAGTAAACTTACTTTGTCATTTTGTCCTTTATTTAACTTTAAATAAATACTTAAGTTAATTAATCCTTGATTAATATAAGAGAGATGTTTATTTATTTGTTAATGTGTTTGCAAAATACTATTCAAGTTGCAAAACGTTCGCACAACTTATATCGATCAAAACGTTGATTTTCGACAAAATATTTTACGGTCACATTTTGACGTTTTTGTTAAACTATTTATTCATGTAAACCAAACTTGAAAATAAATTTCTTATCATTTTTAAATAATTAAAACAAGTATATTTGGCTAAAATAATATAAAACAATATCGAAATTCATTTGCAAAATATGACATTGATCTTGCTAAGGCGCGACGAAATTTGTCAATCACTATAACATAAGTATATATACAGTTATCAAACTTTTATCAACCAATTATTATCATTATATAATTATTTTAAAAGCAATTATTTATCCTTTAAAATAATTATTGGACTGTAAATTAAATTTTATTGAAAATCAGCTTTTGTCAATTTTGTCAATGTTATGGTAAAAGTCCAAAATCTTTATTCAATTCTAAAAATAAGTTCACCATTCTTATTTATTATATAAAACATGATTATTTAAATTTTAGAGCTTTATATTTGAATATTTAAGTACATTAAATATTTCATTTTCAAAGTGGTAAAATAACGGGTCATTACATGTCATGTGTGGTTAAATCTGATGTTTCCATTGTTTGAAAACTATACAATATTTTAGATATCTTGGATAAAACTCTTAGTTAATGCTTCCGAAAAAAATACATAGTTGCATTCTTATGTTATAAAGTATGCTTTAACTCTTTCTTTGCTCTTAGATATCTTGGATGTGACTTTTTAACAATTTGTTTTCTCTTAGATATATCAGATATGAATTTTCTCTTAATTTATTACTGTTGATTTTTTTTTTCTAAAACTTCAATGTTTCTATTATATTATAGTGTTTCTTACATTCAGAGATTTGTTGTTAGTTTATTGATGTTAATTTTATTTTTGCAAAAGCTTCTAATCTTACTATTCAATGTAGTAGTTCTTAAGTTCATAGTCTAGGTAATGTGCCATGGCACTCTATTAGATTCAAATGAACATAGATTGATAGTGGGTGTGACGGCCCATATTTTGGAAGGTTTAAATCGACAATAATCCACACATGTCCAACTTAAACAATCCGGAACATAGATAATCAATAGGTTTAAATAAGAAAAATAAGAAAAGAAGAAGAAAACAAAAAAACAGAATCTCATAGTGGAACGATAAAATATAATAATCAAATAACAGTTCATGAAGCTGTTTAATATATATTTAATTATACTCCATACAGCATTTATCAGAGTTATATATACATCAGGGATAAATAAACAATACAACATAATAACATGATGCAGAGGATAATAATAGTAATAATATACCAACTTCGTCTTCGTCCTCCAAAAACTGATCTTTAATGCATTGGAAAAACTCGGGACTGACCCGAACATAATGAAAAGACAAAACAATCGAGTCAGGACTAAAATACTCTTATGTAAGTCAAATCAATATCACGAAATATGAGTGCAATAACTTAAGAGATGTTACGGGATTTTCCATCTCCTAAGGATCCGTCAAACTATTTATATGTAATAGTGTACGCTATAATATATAATGTTTATCAGTAAAATAAATATCAAAATAGCCTTAGGCTTTACATTATCCCCCTTAACACATTTTTATAGCATGTAGTCTATGTAGGTCCTGTAACACAACTAGTAACGTCGGTAGCCAGTGAGTCCCATATAGGTACAATACTAAACCAAAGTCGCAGTGGGCTCATATAAGGATAAATATGACAAGGCACGTGAGGCAATGCCCAAGATAGGATTCTACCAGTTTACACTTTCTGGCTGGTCGTAACCCATCCATGGCCGACCGCGACAATCAATCCAACCGAAAAAGGTACACCCATCGAATACGAAATCACAATAGTAATACGAGGGATCAACGTCGCTAGAGGTAGATAACCTCATTGGCCAGACATAGGCTCTTGGTTTAGTCATTTTAATTATGACATGAGTGTCAAAGCTATCCATCATCGTTCTTTTACTTCATTCCAGTAAACATTCACCAATTCAACCACTACATTCGGGATTTCATCCACCGCGTACATAGTTGATAAAGTGGTTCCAGTATTGACAGAGAGTATGCTAATAAGAGGCCCCGGTCTCTTTAACAACCAATCGTCATTTTACACACCGGTTGGTACTTTTATATTTCGAAAAAAATTCGTACTTGATATTAAAAAATCATATTCGCTTCAAGATCAAATCCATTTCGAAATCATTATATTTACTCAAAAATCATATCCATTTCGAAATCATCATATTCGCTTCAAAAATCATATTTTACTTCAAAATGTCAATTCAGTCCGATATATCGATTTCATTTCAAAATTTGATTCGAATTTCAATTTTGGTTATAACTTCACTCTAACCCAATTCGCATTTAAATCCAAGATTTAAATATAAACATTCCACCCTTTAACTAGTTTAAATTTTAAGAAAATAGTTTAAATAGTTAAATAGTTTTAAAATGGTTTAATAGAAAATAATTTGAGTATTAAAATTGGTTTACATAGTAAAATAGTTTGGAAAATAAAAATAATTTGAATATTTAAAGAGTGTAGATTTTAAATCGTTTATAATAAATAGTTCATTTGAAAATAATTTCAAAGTCAAACTGATTTAATTCCAAATTTCACAATTCAAACCAATTCCAATTTCCATTTCGATTTAATAGATTCAATTTCAATTTCAAGTCGAATTTTCCTTCGATTTCAATTTCGATTCAAATAAATTCAATTTCGAATTAATTCAATTTCGCTTCCAATTCCAATTGATTTCAACTTAAATTCCAACTAGAATAAATTTCAATTCAATCCCAATTTAATTTCAAATTTCAATTCCAAATTAATTTCACTTTCAAATTCCAAATTAATTTCAATTCCAATTCCAAATTAATTTAACTTTCAACTCCAAATTAATTTCAATTTCAACTACAAATTAATTTCAAATTTTCAACTCCAAATTAATTTCGATTTCAAATTATCCGATTCAATGATTTAATTTCAACTCAATTCTCAAATTTAAACCATTTCGATTTATATAAATTTCAAGTTCGATTTTAAAAATATCGATTCAAATCACTTAAATCAAATTAACTTCCAATATTCAATTTAAAATTCAAATCTTCAAATATACTCCAATTCCGAGCTCAATTTTGAAATATCGTTTTACATTACTTTGACTTAGCAATATTCAAAGTTCGAATAAAAAATCCAATCTTTTAAAACAAATCAATTTCTAAAATTCAAATCATATTTTTATTATAACTTCAAAATCTCAACTTCGATTATTTAAACAATTAGTGTTATCAAATTTAAATTTCAACATTTCGAGCTCCAGTTCGAAAATAATTCAATTTCCAAAATTTCGATTTTTATTTCTTTAAATCAAACCATTTAAATAATTTAAAATCAAAATTTAAAATCATTTAATTTAACCAATCCGGTGTCCGTATAAAATTTTCTATCCTATGGCCAAATGAATCAGTTGGCCCAATTTAATTCAGGGATGGATATATATCATTTCAATCCAAAATAAATGCCATAGGTATATATCATTTTAACCTATTTCTTAATTTATTCAAAATAATTCCATTTATAGTTTTGTATACTGTAGATAATATACAGGATGATAACATGATATATCAAAATAAATAGACATCCAAATCATCCAAATAATCAACCCGTAGCATTCAATTTCAGTCATCATCCAAATCAGCCCAAAATTCACAACAATTGCATAGTTATCAATGCTGGGTATTTAACTAACAAATAAATTCCAACTTCAAATTTAACCGTCAATTTAAATTTGTACCAGTTCATTCAGATGTCAATTTAAATGTTAGTTTAAATTATCAACAACCATCAATACATTTAAATCACTTGATAAATTTAAATTTAACTATCATAAGAATATCATAGCACGTCGTGAGCGTTAAAACACTCACCTTTGTTCGAATTTGAAAATTCGTATGAAGCGAATTGCAATAATTTTAACTCCATAGTTTATACAACGTCAATACGATTTATTTCGTCCAAAACGGCCTCGTAAAAAATGCAATATTATTAATATTGAGATAACTGATATTTAATTAATATTTGATTAAAATCATTAAACTTACACAAACCCTTACCCTCCTCTCCTGTTTCGCGTACAGGCCGCCTCCCTCACGCTCTCCTTCTCACATCGCGACATGCTTCATTCTTTTTTTTCGAGCGCCACCCAAGCTTGCGTCGCAGACCACCAAGCTCGCCTCCATGCCCTAGCCTCAACTCACGTGCAACCCTAGAACCCGATCGACGTCTTCCTTATGACGCGATCCACTCAGTTGCTGCGTACGAGCACCCAGATCTTAGCCTGGCGATCGCAGCCTTAGTTTGCGAATTTTTTTTTTCATTGAGCAGCCGCTTCCTTTTTTTTGGAACAAAATATCATTCGATAAGCTGAAGAAAAGGAGGAAGGGGTAGAGGCTATGGTGGATAAGGAAAACGTGGCTGAATGTTTTTTTATTATATATATATATATATATATATATATATTATATTTGAAAATATCTCATCTATAAACACCTGAAATTTTCCTAGCTCCAAACGAAGCGTGCTGCTTGGCATTTATAATGTTTTACCCCCATTCCAAACACAATCGAACTAGTTCCGAAAGCCAATTCGATCGTATGCAAAAGATAGCCTTTTAAAATCATTTATTTTCATTAAATTTTAAAATAAATTTCTTCGCGTTTCAAGTTCGCACGGCCAAACGACAAGTCTGATCGCTACGAAACTTAATATCCTATAATAATTCACTATTACGGATCCGATGAAACTTGTTTCGTCTAAATCCAAGACAGTGGCCAAAATGGCTATTTTTACTCGCTAATTAAAATATAAATTTCCCAATTTTTAATTATTCACTTTTAAATCCTATTTTAAATGTTAACGATCTTCATTGTTGTTTAAATAAAATTTAAATCAACTTCCGATATCATTTTCAATTATATTGAATCCAGAATTCAATTATTCAAATAATTTCCAATATTAAATTTAAACAATTAAATTATTCACAAATTACATTAATAACAATTCATTTCAATTTGAATTTTTAGTTAGCAACAATATTTCATTTCTATCTAAATAATTAAATATTTATTATTCAATTCTAACTATTGGTTATAATTTTTTTATTTCAATATAAATAATCCCTAAATTTCCGAAATTGTTTATTTCAAGATTTTATCCAAGTTCATATTCAATAACTACATTAATAAATTATTGAATTTTATTTCTAACCATTTTTATTCAATAATCACCTTAAATTTAATAATTAAAAATAGCTAAAAACACGGATTTTTACATACTCCCCCACTCAAAACTTTTTGTCCTTGAAAAGTGACTAAGTACAGAATTTAACATTTGATATATTTCCTCAAAATAATCAACTTATACAACATGAACATTTTATTTATAAAAACCATTACTACACTCTCGTCACGCCATTTCGATATCGGTTTTACGGAAATTATAACTTATATATAAAAACAAGCTATAAAAAATTTTAAAACTTCAAAGTTTTTCTAACTCCTGGATTTACGAAAAATTTCGGCAGAGTCTCCTTTGCGTGGCTCGATCAGAAAATATTTACAATATAATATATAACAAAAATATACCCAATATATTTCAAATATACATCTCATCTCAATGATGAAGCATCCTGAAGGGGAAAAAAATATAAAATCACGGTATTTAATCTGAATTACGTGTACTTTATTATCAATAATACGAGCGAGTTCGCTCGTATTAAGCAAGCAAAAGCATATAAATCCTCGTATACGCCCACACGATCTTCGTATGTACCTATCTCAACTCAATTTAGGATATTAATTGCATATAAATATATAGAAGCATATATAAGTCTAATATAACCATATAACATGGATTTTGAATTCAAACAATAAATATAAGCACAAATATGCAACATGCAATAATCATATGCAATCAAAATAGTAATAACAATGGTTTGCAACAAAAGAAACCATCCAACCATCAATATCCGTCCAATTAATCCAATTAATTCATAACCATGTGAATTTACGTTATCCAATGTCAATTTTAAAATTAGACCCTTCATTTCTTATTAACCTTCATTTCATTAACATTTTAATTGACTCGATTTCAATTAATTTACGTTGACATCCAATTTATTTGCATTCCCTTTAGTTACTTCTTAATTGATTAACATTCAACTATTAATATTCATTCCGTTAATCATACAATGGATTTATATTCAATTCATTCGCTTTAAATTGATTTACATTCAAGTAATTTGGTTTCAATTCATTTTTTTCTTTCAATCAATATTTATTGCATTCACATTTGATTTATTACAATTCAATATACTTACATTCAATCGATTTGTTCCAATTATTTACATTTGTTTCATCCACATTTAACTTGGTTTACATTCCATTAATTTCTTTTTTTTGCTTATCTAAATGCTTAACCACATTCATAATTTGGTTTTCTTTCAATTTATTCAAATTTATTTCATTTACATTTAATTTATTCAATTTAATTTGTGAAATTCCAATTGTTTCACTTTTTTTTAAACCTATTTCACATAAATTCATTTATGAATCATTTATAAAATTATTCCACTTAACCATGCTTAAGTTAAATTTGTCTTATTTCCACTTAATATATTCTCTTTTTTCCACTACTAACATCATTTATAAATTATCTAAGTTTATTATAAATATTTTATACAACACAACTCACGTTTATTATCATTACTTCATATCTTAAGTTATTATTAATTCATCAATTCTATTCATTTATTTAATTTCATATTATTAATTTACTAAAGTAAATTTTATTTTATAACTCAATTCATATTAATAAATTCTTTTTTTTTCTCACAATCAATTCATTCCACTTCTCTTAAGTTAACTTCAACTTAAAATTTATTCCAATAACTCATTCATATTATATTAGTTAACACTCAATTTTTATTAAGACTCTGTGACGCCCCACCTCTATACCCACGCTAACCAAGAACACTACGATGTAGTGCTGTCAATTAGCACGGAGAATAAGGCTGTGGAGGAGCGACCATCCATGTAACTTCTTTGTGCGAGCACCGATACGTCAGATAGAATAGAATGCATATCTTTTAAGGAGGAAATCCGACATACCGATACAAACACAAAGCTATCACACGGTGGCTATATATAATCTTCGGAAACAAAAGTAGAAATAATCATAACATAAATCAGTCACAGACATCCATATCACAAAGGCGGAAGAAGATATGAATAAATATATATCACATGAAAGTGTACATCAGAGTAGTGGTCAGAAAGATCCACGATAATACAAAAGAATAGCATCACGTGCTATACAAAAGAATAAGTACACAACATAGAGTCTATATCTCAAAGGTGTACATCCAAAAACTACTAATCTATGTAGTTAGCCAAAAGTCAGAAATATCCTGAAGAGAAGTCAAGCAGAAGCACCTGTAACATCTCGGTCTGACCCGAGTATTATTTATAAGAAAATAATAAACGGATCAGTCTAGCTATAAATATCAGATGATATGGTATAAAGTAAAAGGCATGACATGAACATGAAATAACCATAACGACATACTACTATAAGTATGTAAATGATAATCAACAAAAGATTAATCAATATCACAAGAATCTTCACAAAGATAAGGTAGGGTATCATACCCTAAACTTGTATTCATAACAAGTCAATAACACATGAATTCACCAATGCACAAAACTGATATCATATCAATGAAAATCATGAAAATTGGTGAAGCACAAAATTCCAGAAATCATCATCAGAAATCCAGAAAACACATAAAAAGGGGGGAGGCCTAACACATGAATGGGAGCATGAAAACTCACCTACGCGTAAACACATGACGAGAAGCTATCTCATGGAAGCTATCCATTAAATTTTCACACAGGAATGGCCCGAAGACCATAGGGTGCTACCCTAGATATGTGATGGCGAAACATCACATAAACGGGGTATAGTCTCCCACGCAGACAAAGAGACATCGCTCAATCGCTAGTCTAAATCACAAAAATGATCGTCATGATCATAAGGAAGTGTCAATCACACCAAGCTAGTAAATATATGAGTTTAGCTTCATGTCCCATAACCACTTGCTTAACTTAAATATTTACGAACAAGTTGTAAATCTTCACTAGGAAATTGTCACAAAAAGGGTTCAATCGAACAAGTCCAAGAGCTAACCGACGAAGTGAACGCAAGCGTTTCATACCACTCGTTTTACTAAGTCGTTTAAGTCGATTTCTCATTCGAGTGAAGTAAAGGCTTGTATATACTAGTAGATTGAAAATCGGTTTGAGAAAACGAACTTTTGATATTTAAAATAGTGTTGAAATCGCTTTGATGAAAGAGTTTTGATATTTACTATTAGTATTGAAACCTTCATATATCTTTAAAGTGACAAGTCATAAAACGATTGTAGAAACAAATCAATTCACGTTCGAAGACGTGAGTAAAGTCCAAAGAAGTCAATCCCAAAACCATCAAAGTAGAAATTCTGATAAATGTTTTTCAGAAGAGATTGCCTACGCAGAGTAATACGGGGTTCGACCTAGTGAAGGCAAGCGGTCTCGAGAAGCCAAACGACCTAAGGGAAGAATGCCACACGACCTAGCAGAAGAACAGGTCGAACGACCTAGGGGAAAACAGGTCAAACGGCCTAAGTGCTAACTCGCGAACGACTTACGACTTAAGAGCCATACGAACCAGCGACCTAAAACTGGCGACCTAAGGATACGCGACCTAAAGGCTTAGCAGGGTCGAGCGACTTACGAGCTACGACCTAAGGTGACGAGGGACTTAACAGTTTAAGGGTCTACGACCTAACGGGTTAAAAAGGTCCAACGACCTAAGAAAAATTAGGGTCATACGACCTAAAGAGGTTCGCGACATAAGGTTGGTCGCGACCTAAAAGTGCACGACCTAAGGTCTTACGACCTAAGGAACAGAAAAGTCTTACGACCTAAGTGTTCACGACCTAACGACTTGACTAGGCACGCGACCTAACGACTTAACAAGGCACGCGACCTAATGACTTAACTAGGCATGCGACCTAACGAGTTAGCAAGGCACGCGACCTAACGACTTAACTAGGCACGCGAGCTAACTGCAAACGACTTAAGGCCTTTAACTCGTGAACGACTTATGCCTTTAACTCGTGAACGACTTATGCCTTTAACTCGTGAACGACTTAAGTTCTGTGACTTTTCAACGCAGCGACCTAACTCCTTAACTCGAGTACGACCTAGCGAAGGCCAGAACGACCTAGTGCTAGAAAAATCACCAAAACACCGAAAATTGAAGTTTTTCGCCAATCCAATCCAAACCAAAAGCAAATGTTGATGCTAGAGTGATAGGGAATCATTCCCAACAGTCCAATGACGATTATAGGCAAGATGTGAGATCAAAAATCTCACCTTTTCACGGAATTTGATGAAGATGGAGATTTGAGAGCAAAGCAAGAACACCAACAAGCTTGAATCAATGTTCTTCACGTGAATTTGATGTTGAATCTCGGATTTGCAATAGAATTTGTGTTTGGAGTTTTAATTTCCACTTCCCACCACCATTTTTGACAAAGCTTGAAGTGTTTTGATAAAGTGAGGAAGATGGTTGGGCTGAACTAAAGGGGTGCAGTCCAAACCAAAGTCAAAGGCGGGAAAAAGTGCCGAAAAGTTCACTATCTCCAAACATATCGAAGTTTACACTCAAAAAGATCGCAAATGTCATTTTGAACTCAATGGAAGTGGTCTCGAGTCCTAATTTGACCGTATGCAAAAAGTAGCTTTTCGGACTAACATCCGACTAACGATAAAATATTTAAATATAAAATCGATAGATATGCGGGTTATTACAGATTCATTCTGTTTGCATTTAAAAAAATTTCTCCTTTTTTCTCCATCCAATTTTGAATTAAATCCAATTACTCACATTAATTTTTACTTACATTCATTTATTTTTATTCAATTTCTTACACACTTAAATTACATTTCATTTTAAAAATTCAAGTTCGTATTCATTTTATTGATTCATTTCATAGCTTGAACGAAATTAATTCACTTTATTAATTTATCTAGTTTCACTTAATATCTAATTCAATTTATTTAACATTAAGTTAAACTTCATTTTATTTTAATCCATTACTCGTTTTATTTAATCTTATTCAAGTTATATTTTCTTATCATTCACATTCAACAAATTTAAATTTTTTTTTAGCTTAATAATTCTCAAATCTATAAGTTATACAAATTAACTTCTTAAAATTTCATTTCGTTATTTTATCTACTTCATTTCAAATGCAATTCATTTTTATTTAAGCTTTCATGAGTTAAATATATTTAATTTACTTCATTTCACTAACTCAATTAATTTAACATTTCTTAAGTTAATTATTCTATTTCACTTCTCAAATTCAAATTTCTTTTATCTGCTTAACTAAAATGTTTAACCATTTTAAAATTGATTCTTACTTCCCTATTCAAATCTATAAGTTATAACTTATTTTTTTCCTATTCAAATTTATAAGTTACAAACTTATTTCTTATATACTATTTTCAATTATAAGTTCAAAACTATTTTCATATATTTATTAAGTCATACTTAGAATATTTTTCACAATCGAAACTTGTTTTAATCGAAAATAGATTTCTTTTGGCAGCAATTCTCACTCATAAACTCAAAAGTGAATCCTGGCGATGCTGCAGTCATCCCTAGAATTATTTTCCAACGACTAAATGAGTTCAATGCTTTTATTCCTTTCAAAAATCCTTTCAAAATATATTTCTACTCAAAACACTTTCAAATAATACTGTTATTAATTTTAAAGGCTTTGAAAAAAAAATTTGAAACAAAAGGATTTTAAATTCTAAAATTCTCAATTTTTAAAATCACTTCTATTTATATGCTATATTTAAATATACTCATACAATTTCATTCCTTCATTATCAAAATATTTCGTTAATTTACAAATTTGTTATTCCAAACAATTTTTATTTTAATTAGATTTCAATTCAATTTTAATTATCAAACACTTCATAAAATAAAATTCATTAAGTATTCGTTTTATACTAATTCAACTAATAATTGATGATAACTAAATATTATCATCTCCTAACAGCTAGTGTTCATTAAAAATTATCATTTTATATATAAAATATAATTTAAGTAAAATTATTTAATTTACCCAATTTTAAAACAATATTATGTCGACTTGCCTCGTTTAAGCGTTTAGAACCACTATCGATAACACGGCATCCCGCGCATCAACCAGAATTCATAAACAACTCAATGGATAAGTAAACACAATATAAAACATTTTATAGCACTAACAATTACGCTCTCTCATATATATACACTCAAACAGACTCATTCTAGGGTATTACTACCCTATCTCTAATGAGTCAAACCCCACAAAGCCAAGGTTATCGCTAAACTTCATTCTATTATACTCCATACAACATTATTAGAGTTATATATACATCAGGGATAAATAAACAATACAGCAGAATATCATGATGCAGAGGATAATAATAGTAATAATATACCAACTTCGTCTTCGTCCTCCAGAAACTGATCTTCAATGCATTGGAAAAACTCAGGACTGACTCGAGCATAATGAAAAGACAAAACACTCGAGTCAGGACTAAAATACTCTTATGTAAGTCAAATCAATATCACGAAATATGAGTGCAATAACTTAAGAGATGTTACGGGATTTCCCATCTCCTAAGGACCCGTCAAACTATCTATATGTAATAGTGTACGCTATAATAGATAGTGTCTATCGGTAAAATAAATATCAAAATAGCGTTAAGGCTTTACTTTATCCCCATTAACACATTTTTATAACATGTAGTCTATGTAAGTCCTTTAACACAACGAGTTACGTCGGTAGCCAGTAAGTCTCCTATAAGTACAGTACTAAACCAAAGTCGTAGTGGGCTCGTATAAGGACAAATATGACAAGGCACGTGAGGCAATGCCCAAGGTTGGATTCTACCAGTTTACCTTTTCTAGCTGGTCGTAACCCATCCGTGGTCGACCGCGACAATCAATCCAAATGAAAACAGTGCACCCATCGAATACAAAATCACAATAGTAGTACGAGGAATCAACGTTGCTAGAGGTAGCTAACCTCATTGGCCAGACATAGGCTCCTGTTTTAGTCATTTTAATTATGACACGAGTGTTAAAGCTATCCATCATCGTTCTCTTACTTCATTCCAGTAAACGTTCGCCAATTCAACCACTGTATTTTGGTTATCATCCACCGCTTATACAGTTGTTAAAGTGGTTCCAATATTGACAAAGAGTATGCCAATAAGAGGTCCCGGTCTCTTTAACAACCAATCGTCATTTTACACACCGGTTGGTACTTTTATATTCGAAAACAATTCGTACTTGATATTAAATATCATATTCGCTTCAAGATCAAATCCATTTCGAAATCATCATATTTACTCAAAAATATATCCATTTTGAAATCATCATATTCGCTTCAAAAAACATATTTTACTTCAAAATGTCAATTCAGTCCGATATATCGATTTCATTTCAAAATTTGATTCGAATTTCAATTTTGGTTATAACTTCACTCTAACCCAATTCGCATTTGAATCCAAGATTTAAATATAAACATTCCACCCTTTGACCGGTTTGAATTTTAAGAAAATAGTTTTTAAATAGTTAAATAGTTTTAAAATAGTTTAATAGAAAATAGTTTGAGTATTAAAAATGGTTTATATAGTAAAATAGTTTGGAAAATCAAAATAATTTGAATATTTAAAGAATATATATTTTAAACCGTTTATACTAAATAATTCATTTGAAAATAATTTGAAAGTCCAACCGATTCAATTCCAAATTTCTCAAATCAATTCCCATTTCCATTTCGCTTTAATCGATTCAATTCCGATTTCAAGTCGAGTTTTACTTCGATTTCAATTTCAATTTCAATTAAAATAAATTCAATTTCGATTTCGAATTAATTCAATTTCGCTTCCAATTCCAATTGATTTCAACTTAAATTCCAACTTGAATAAATTTCAATTCAATCCCAATTTAATTTCAAATTTCAATTCCAAATTAATTTCACTTTTCAATTCCAAATTAATTTCAATTCCAATTCCAAATTAATTTAACTTTCAACTCCAAATTAATTTCAATTACAAATTAATTTCAAATTTTCAACTCCAAATTAATTTCAATTCCAAATTATCCGATTCAATGATTTAATTTCAACTCAATTCTCAAATTTAAACCATTTCGATTTATATAAATTTCGAGTTCGATTTTAAAAATATCGATTCAAATCAATTAAATCAAATTAACTTCCAATATTCAATTTAAAATCCAAACCTTCAAATATAATTCAATTCCAAGCTCAATTTTGAAATATCGTTTTACATTACTTTTACTTAGCAATATTCAAAGTTCGAATAAAAAATCCAATCTTTTAAAACAAATCAATTTCTGAAATTCAAATCATATTTCGATTATAACTTCAAAATCTCAACTTCGATTATTTAAGCAATTAGCGTTATCAAATTTAAATTTCAACAATTCGAGCTCCAGTTCGAAAATAATTCGATTTCCAAAATTTTGATTTTGATTTCTTTAAATCAAACCATTTAAATAATTTAAAATCATTTAATTTAACCAATCTGATGTTCGTATAAAATTTTCTATCCTATACCCAAGTGAATCAGTTGGCCCAATTTAATTCAGGGATGGATATATATCATTTCAATCCAAAATAAATGCCAAAGGTATATATCATTTCAACTTATTTCTTAATTTATTCGAAATAATTCCAATTACAGTTTTATATACTGTAAATAATATACAGGATGATAACATGATATATCAAAATAAATAGACATCCAAATCATCCAAATAATCAACCAGTAGCATTTAATTTCAGTCATCATCCAAATCAGCCCAAAATTCACAACAATTGCATAGTTATCAATGCCGGCTATTTAACTGACAACTAAATTCCAATTTCAAATTTAACCGTTATTTTAAATTTGTACCAGTTCATTCAGATGTCAATTTAAATGTCAGTTTAAATTATCAACAACCATCAATACATTTAAATCACTTGATAAATTTAAATTTATCTATCATAAGAATATCATAGCACGTCGTGAGCGTTAAAACACTCACCTTTGTTCGAATCTGAAAATTCATATGAAGCGAATTGCAACAATTTTAACTCCATAGCGTAGACAACATCAATACGATTTATTTCGTCGAAAACGGCATCGTAAAAAAAATGCAATATTATTAATATTGAGATAACTGATATATAATTAACATTTGATTAAAATCATTAAACTTACACAAACCCTTACCCTCCTCTCCTGCTTCGCGTATAGGCCGCCTCCCCCACGCTCTCCTTCTCACATCGCGACATGCTTCATTCATTTTTTTTAGCGCCACCCAAACTTGCGTCGTAGACCACTAAGCTCACCTCCATGCCCTAGCCTCAACTCGCGCGCAACCCTAGAACGCGATCGACGTCGTCCCTATGCCGTGATCCTCCCAGTCGCCGCGTACGAGCAATCAGATCTTAGCCTGGCGATCGCGAGCCTTAGTTCGCGAATTTTGTTTTTGTTTCGTTGAGCCGCTTCCTTTTTTTTGGAACGAAATATCGTTCGATAAGCTGAAGAAAAGGAGGAAGGGATAGAGGCTATGGTGGATAAGGAAAACGTAGATGAATGATTTTTTTTATTATATATATATTATTATTATATTTGAAAATATCTCATCTATAAACACATGAAATTTCACGAGCTCCAAACGAAGCGTGCCGCCTGACGTTTATAATGTTTTACCCCATTCCGAACATAATGGAACTAGTTTCGGAAGCCAATATGATCGTATGCAGAAGATAGCTTTTTAAAATCAATTATTTTCATTAAATTCTGAAATAAATTTCTACGCGTTTCAAGTTCTCACGGCCAAACGACAAGTCTGATCGCTACGAAACTTGAAATCCTACAATAATTCACTATTACGGATCCAATGAAACTAGTTTCGTCGAAATCCGAGACAATGGCCAAAATGGTTATTTTTACTCGTTAATTAAAATATAAAATTTCTAATTTTTAATTATTCACTTTTAAATCCTATTTTAAATGTTAACGATCTTCATTGTTGTTTAAATAAAATTTAAATCAACTTCCAATATCATTTTCAATTATATTGAATCTAGAATTCAATTATTCAAATAATTTCCAATGTTAAATTTAAACAATTAAATTATTCACAAATTACATTAATAACCATTCATTTCAATTTGAATTTTTAGTTATCAACAATATTTCATTTCTATCTAAATAATTAAATATTTATTATTCAATTCTAACTATTGGTTATAATTTTTTTATTTCAATATAAATAATCTCTAAATTTCCAAAATTGTTTATTTCAAGATTTTATCCAAGTTCATATTCAATAACTACATTAATAAATAATTGAATTTTATTTTTGACCATTTTTATTCAATAATCATCTTCAATTTAATAATTAAAAATAGCTAAAAACACGTATTCGTTACAGTGGGATTTTTATTAGTATAAATAAAATGAATGTACATGAATATAGGTTCCATATACATGGTTCCCATAAGCAACATCTGCATCTTCAATCAAGGAATTTGATGTTTTTCCAATGCATGCAACAAAGAATGTATAATTAAAGATTGAATATACTCACAATAGATTTTAGAGAGTGAAGGTACTTACATATCAATTTTACAAGATAAAATTAAGTGTTTACAATTCTAAAATGTATGGCTTTTTTAGTGTATATATGCACTAAGATATATATGAAAATCTACAAAACTCTTATTATCTTAAATTTCAAAATGGTACTAATCTTATGTTACAATGATTTAGAGATTTAGTTACGTTCTTTTTTAGGGAGTGTGGATAGGAAAGTGTAGCTTCAGTGTGAGTTTCTGATTTCTCTTGATCATAAGATTATTGGTAAGTAATCATCACTTATATTAGTTATAACTACTGATGGAAAGGATTTTTACTTTTTTACCTTTTTTCCAAGAAGCACTAATGATGCAATATAAAATATCAATTTCAAGGCACTGTTAAGATGTTTATTATTATTCGTATAAAGATATTAACAACATTTTGGCAAAACAAGCAAGGCTTTTGATCATAGAGAGTGAATAATAATGGAAACCACACCATTTATCTTCTTAAGTGATCTTTAGGACTTCATTTCATTGAAAATCATTTATGTTGATTGTGCTTAGTCTGCATATCAACAAGCACTTGTTTGGTAATTGTGAAATTGGCTTTCTGGATCTAAACGTTAGGTATTTGCTTATCTCCTTTTTGCAATCGAAATTGTATATTGTCTGTTTCTTAATTTGAGACATCATGTCTTTGAGTGTGAGCCCTTCATTCTCAAGAATTTCTTCCAGTCCCTGCTTACTTATTACTAATTTAACTCTAATAAGGCCATTAGTCTCTTTTCGAGTCATCTTTTCAAACTTAAATGTTTCCCCTTTCTTTAAAATAGCGCACATGTCACAAATTCCATTTAAACTGGTCTTTCTATTCATATAAGCTTTGTTTGGTAACGCAGAGAATATATTTAAGATGTCTAGATAGAACCACAGATTAAAAGAAATGTAAATGATATGTTAATCTAAGAAGGTTGACATTAGCATTTGGCATAGAACTATTCAGATGCTAATTCTGCAACATGATAACTGTAAAATTTGTCATCTTTGGATAAATATGGTTTTAGTAATGCAGTAATGAGTGTCGGTATTGTATATGAAGGGGAAGCACAAAATTTTTGTCGGTTGATGTTTATATAATATGTTAACGAGAGGAGTCAATGCTAACGTTAGAAAGAGCTTTGCTTTATACCCGACTTTCTTACACATGTCAATATTTATTTTTAAATAAAAAACTAAACATATGGGTGTGGCTATTTATAAATGTGAGAACATGGAGTCCTACAAAGCTATAATGAAAAATTATTGCCAAGCTACCAGATCTATGAAGGGCATTAGATATAAGATATCATCACAAACTATAGGGTGATATTAAGTTTATTCTCTTTGCATCATCTAAACAAAGTCTGCCAACCCAATGTTTTCTTATCAAGATGTAATTAATGAAAGCACAAAATTTTGTGAATATGTACTTGAAAGAGCAACGATCATATACTGTAGAAAAATGTACGTCATCAAATTTAAATTAGGTATTTTCTTTAATTTTCATAAGTTCAGAGCACTATATAATGGAAGGCCAAAGTTGAAGGCACTTTTTTAAATTTGAATGCTTAACTTATTAGTGGTTATGATTACATTTATTCTTTACAAATTGACATAAATTAATGAACTTAATACATGCTGGTCAAGGAATTACCCTAACTATCGTGTAAGCTACATCCATTCTTTTTCTTTAATATAAATATTCCTCACAAAATTCAAACAGTTATTTATTGTGTATATGTGTGTGTACATACATCTATGCTATTAACATATGTGAAGCTTTTGGCGATGGAAAAAAACAAAAACTATTTGGTAAGTAAAGAGAGAAAAGAAATTTTTAAGTTTCATATTCAATATACATTATGTATTTTTCATTTAGAAATATGATATACATTACATAATTGATGCACACATGTCATAATTTGTTATGCCAATTAAACTAAGCTTTTTTGTGTATTTCATTTTACATAAAATTATAAAGCTGTATATGCACAAAAAGAAGTCATAAAATATATACTCAGATAAATATCCTCTTAAATTATTATTTATTTCAATTACCATTTATCCTTTTTATTCTAAGCATACGATTTTTCCTTTAAGTTTTGATAATAAGTTCGATATGATTCAAACATCATATCAATAAATTAAACTGAAGTGCAAACCAACTATTCGAAAACTGAAACTTCATGTTTTAGTTGTAAATTTGTAATATATCTACAGTCAAGAAATGAGTGGTGTGCAATTTGGAGCATCTGCTAAGTGGCGTGCTATATACAATAATGTTCCCCTACGCTTCTATTTTGATCCATTTTTGTTTCATTCCCTTCCACAATTCCATCAATATCATTGTCATATATAATTCTTGTTCATTAGCTTGTTACCTGACCTGAATAATGATAATAAATAACAATAAACTAGTCTTAGCTATTATCCTTGTTTGGGTTATGATCCTCATTCTGGAAGAGTACTTCTTTAAAAGTTTGACCTTTTTCAGTAAAGAGAGGATATTTCTGAGATTTGTCTGCTGTTCGATGGAATAGTCACAATATAGGTTTTGGGTTGTGTTATTAGCATTTGTACTGTCATTTCTTAAGGAATTGTATCAACGCACTAGTGCCACAATGTAGGAAAATTGATAGGCTTGTCTTCTTTGGCAAACTGCATCATGTATCTTGAAGTTCCAATTGCATTGACATTATCTGGGCACCTTTTTTATGGATTAGTCAAAATATACCCTTCAAAGGATAAGTACTTTTTGTTAGATTAAAATGAAAACTAACGAAGCAAAACTAATTTGATTACTAATATGGAAAGCTTTCAATTGAATTAAAAATTACAGAAATAGAATAGAGAGTACATATAGACTGTCTAACGGAGCATCTAAAAACCAGGACAACGTGACCTAGTTTATCTCCAGCTTATTCGTTTCCTAAACAAACGCAAAGACCAAGTCTGCAGTACAACGTTCACAAATGCCACGTTGGTTTATTCAAAATTAAAACAAAACAAGTAAATGAATATGTTTAGATTAATAATAATCCCAACATACTCCCCCTTAATCTAAACATTCTCCAGATTCTTGACTCCCAGTAAATTCCTCATTTTCTCAAACTTTGCTGCTGCCAATGCCTTGGTTAATATATCAGCACGTTGCTCACTTGTACGAACATGTTTTATAACAATCAAGCCTTGCTCAACACAATCACGAATAAAATGATATCGCAAATCAATGTGTTTACTCCTTCCATGGAAGACTGGATTTCGAGCTAGATCCACAGCAGACCTGTTGTCAATATATAAAACAACTGGACCTGGTTTAATATCTATGATATGATTAACAACTCGTTGCAGCCAAATTGCCTGACAAGCAGCAGCTGTAGCTTCCATAAACTCTACCTTGCACGATGAAAGTGCAACACAGCGTTGTTTTTGAGAGACCCATGTGATCAGATTTTCATCGAGATAAAAAGCCATTCCTCCCGTGCTTTTCCGATCATCCAAATTGCCAGCTAAATCACTATCTGAAAAACCAGATAGAATGTAATTTCCACGTCCCTTTGTATAAACTAGACCATACTGCAGAATTCCCTTCACATAGCGACAAATCCTTTTCACAACGTTTATATGAATTTCTGTGGGCCTCTCCATATATCTACTAACAATTCCCACTGCGTAAGCGATGTCAGGTCTTGTGTGCACTAAGTACCTCAACCCACCAACAATACTCTTGAAATGTGTAGAGTTTACAGGTTCGCCCGTCTTGTCTGCATGAAGTTGTAATTTGTGTTCCATGGGAAACTTAACAGCATTGCACTCTGCCATTCCTGCCTTCACGAGTACTTTCTTTGCATAAGTCGACTGCCACAGCTCAATAAATCATCTGCCTTGAGTGACTTCCAATCCCAGATAATACGATAATTTTCCAAGGTCGGACATGTCAAATTCACGACTTATCTCCCCCTTGAATTTGACAATGTGAGACAGGCTCGTGCCTGTGACTAATAAGTCATCGATGTACACATTAACAATCAAAGAATTATCACCTTCTTTTTTAGTATAAACAGCGTGCTCAAATGGACATTTAATAAAACCCAGCTTTAGTAGACATTGATTAAGATGAGAGTACCATGCCCTTGGAGCTTGACGAAGACCGTACAATGCTTTGAGTAATTTATAAACCTTTTGTTCAGATCCTTTCTTGACATAACCTTTTGGATGTGACACGTATACCTCCTCCTGTATGACACCATTTAAGAAAGCAGATTTAACGTCAAGATGATGTACCTCCCAATCATGTTTAGCTGCCAGTGCTAAGAGTATACGTACTGTCTCAAGTCTAGTTACAGGAGCAAAAACTTCTTCGTAGTCTATGTCGTAACGCTGCACATAGCCTTTAGCCACGAGACGTGCTTTATGTTTTGTCACCTCTCCATTTTGATCTTTCTTCAATTTAAAAACCCATTTAAGATCGATAGCTTTGTGCCCTTGTGGTAAATCCATCAACTGCCAGGTTTTATTTTTTTCGATGGAATCAATTTCACGATCCATTGCTTCTTTCCAGACATTATCTTCTGCTGCTTGTTCAAAACAGGCGGGTTCATCAATACCCATCAACAGTAGCTCGTCTGCTAGCTCTACCTCTGTTGTGTTCTCATAGATGTCATCAAGCGATCTGAAATTTCGGGGTTGTTCGCTGCTGGCACTGGATACGCTTGAATTAGTTGTGTCTTCATTTTCAAACCGGGAACTTGTGTGAGTTGACATTGAGGCTTGAGGCGTTGAAGGCGATCCAGCTGAATTAGAGTCATCTCTCCACAATTCCGATTCACCAGTTTGTGCTGGTGTAGCTGGTGTATAATCCTCTAGACTAAAATGTTCTTCCCCACGTGTTCCAGAGTCTGTTTCAGTCTCCCATTCCCATGCTTCATTTTCACTGAACACAACGTCTCTGCTAACATGTATGTTGCCTGTGATTGGATCGTACAGGCGAAACGCCTTTGTCCCTAGTTCTCTGCCAAAATGCACCACCATTTGACTTCTATCATCGAGCTTTTTTGTATGTATAGCAGGTATCTTCATGTAGGCTATGCATCCAAAGACTTTCAAACAATCTACATTTGGCTTCTTGCCAAACCAGGCTTCATGTGGAGTGATAGTAGACAATGCCCGAGTTGGTAATTTATTTAAAACAAAGACGGCATGCCTGACAGCCTCCCCCCAGTACTGTGATGGCACTTTTCTTTCCTTTAGTAAGCTCCTGGCCATGGCAACCACTGTTCGATTACGACGCTCTACTACACCATTTTGTTGTGGTGTGTACGGTGCTGTGTAATGTCGCAATATGCCATGTGCCTCACAAAAAGAATTGAACTCTTTTGAACAGAATTCACCTCCACGATCTGTTCTCAAAACTCGAATACCCTGTTGTGCACCATTCTCAACAAGCAGTTTAAATTTCTTAAAACAATTCAAAGCTTCACCCTTCGTTTTAAGCATATATACCCACATCATGCGACTATAGTCATCAACTAAAAGCATAAAATGACGATTGCCCGCTAGGGTAGAAGGAGATATAGGGCCACATAGATCCAAATGAATTAATTCTAAGGCAGTCTTTGCAATAAAATTGGTTTGAGATGGAAAAGGCTTACGTATTTGCTTCGACATGAGGCATCCATTGCAGATTTTTTTTGGTTGATTAATATGAGGCAATCCATGAGCCATGTGATTCTTTGACATCAACTGCATTGCCTTGAAGTTTACATGCCCAAGACATTGGTGCCATAACCATGCTTCTTCCTCGCTCCTTGTTAACAGACACTGATGCTGCGCTTCTTCGATGTGAATCTTGTAGAGTCAATTAACTGACCTCTTGACTTGAATAAATAGTCTCCCACAACTGTCATAGACCCACAAGTTTTCACCATTCATAACCACTCGATTTCCTTCCTCTGATAGCTGGCCCAAGCTTATGATGTTGCTTCGAAGCGTAGGTATGTAATACACTCCATGTAGCACTTTGGTTTCTCCATTCTTGCAAACGATCCTAATTGAACCCTTTCCTTCGATTTGTACCAACGAGCCATCACCAAACTTTACTTCTCCTTTTACTGTTTTATCCAACTTCTCGAATTTTTCTCGACGGCCTGTCATATGATTACTGGCCCCGTTGTTGAGGTACCATGTGTTTTCTTCTATTTCGTTGATGCCACTCGAGACCTTGTCTTCAGTAAACAAAATTACATCATCTGCACCATTCTCACACAGAGCCATTAACAGTGCAGGTTCATCATCATTCAGTTGTGCCAGATTTGCTACACCCTTTTGTTGCCTGGCTCTCCTTGGTTTGCAACACTCAGTTGCAAAGTGACCATAGGCATCACAATTGAAACATTTTACTTGGCTTCTGTCATGAACAAGACGATTATCTTTCACACGATAATCGCTTCTGCTGTTTTGTGCACTTTTACCTGACCTCTTCAACCATTCTTTTCGCGTGAGAAGAAGTTTGCCATCGTTATTTTCTCTCTTAAACCATTCATCCTCTGTCAGTAAGAGTTTCTGTCCCTCATTGTTCTCCATTTGTCCATGTAAGCGTTCTTCGTGGGCCTTTAGAGAGCCCATCACCTCCTCCACTGACATGGTTTCTAAATTCCCGAATTTCTCAATGGCTGATGCAATTTGAAGAAATTTTGTTGGGACGGCCCTTAGTAGCTTCTTAACGACATACTCCTCTCCAATTGTTTCTCCCAACGCCCTGATATTTGTAACCAGGCCATTAAGTCTCATACAGAAATCATCTAATTGCTCCAAATCCTTCATTTTCAGTGACTCAAACTCTGATTTGAGTGTTTGAGCCTTAGCCTTTTTCACCTTATCTACACCTAGACACAGCGTTTTAATCGCCCCCCAAGCCTCCTTGGACGTTTTTCTCTCTGCAATTGTCAACAGTATGTCATCAGCAATGCCTTGGTAGATGATAGCCAATGCTCGTTTGTCCATCTTCTCCTCGACTATGACTTTAGGATCTTTAGGCTCTATTGCTTCCCATACCCCATGTGCCTGCATAAAAACCTTCATCTTTATGGCCCAAGTGGTATAATTTGTCTTTGTCGGCATTGGATAGCTCAACCCAAACGTTCCTTCCTTACTCTTGCTCGACTCCATCAACTGTTAACTCAGATATACTTCACAGGAAATTATGGCTCTGATACCAGATGTTAGATTAAAATGAAAACTAACGAAGCAAAACTAATTTGATTACTAATATGGAAAGCTTTCAATTGAATTAAAAATTACAGAAATAGAATAGAGAGTACATATAGACTGTCTAACGGAGCATCTAAAAACCAGGACAACGTGACCTGGTTTATCTCCAGCTTATTCGTTTCCTAAACAAACGCAAAGACCAAGTCTGCAGTACAACGTTCACAAATGCCACGTTGGTTTATTCAGAATTAAAACAAAACAAGTAAATGAATATGTTTAGATTAATAATAATCCCAACACTTTTCTGAACTTCATCTTGAAGTTGGCAAATAATGTCATTTACCTCACCGCATTGTCTTATATGAAAATTTCAGGAGTTCTTTTTTTAAAGCCTGAACCATCTTGTTTGTGTAAAACATGTTTCAATTCGATCTATACTACTGCTTTAATGTGTGCACTCACTCAATGGCGTCCTGCCATCCTGCTTTCTTTTCTATTTGCAATATGGCTTTCCAGAGCCTATGAAATGTTTTTTAAAAATTTTACTCGGTGTACAGTAGTCGATATTGTTTGCATTTATTATAATTTTGAAGTTCATTTCTTCATATATTTTTTCAATTTTGTAGACACTGATAAATTATATATGCCTTCATTGTGTCAAGCGAAGTTTGAGATCACTTGGCCATGTCAACCATTTCTATTCATATATTTAGCGATGTACCTTCAATGCCACTGGTTGGAGTGATGCAGATTTGCCTCTTTAAGTTTTATACACTTGCATATCTGATGATCTTTCGATTATACTGATATCATTGCTCTTTATTCTATATTTATTAACTAGTTAAACCTCGTTCACTTTTTGTTCTTTCTTCTATTAGTGTCGCAGGATCATTTGAACAACTTGCGTGAATCTGCTCTTATATTGACCTCGATTATTTTCATTGTAGCCTAGTGTGGTTTATAGGTACCTTACTCTTGCATAGTAGTTATACATATTTTCTAATTTGGATAAACTTGTTTATGCTTGAGCTGATATGCTTAAGCCATAATTTTCAACTGAATCATTATGTTTGTATCATGCATTACAAGCATATTTCTACATAGTGTGGATTGTTATGATGAAGAAGAAAGCGAGCATGTTGTCCTTATTATTGAAAGATCGAACCTTAGACCGCTGCTTGACGAAAATAATGTTGAGGCTATCTAGGATTCTGCACAAGTATTAGAGTCTTCATTCAAGATTGAAATATTTATCCATTCTAGCTTACAAAATGTGACCTCTCTCTAGTGTTAACCAACAAGTATATATATATGCATAGTCCTCAATAAAGTTATTTGCGCTTAATTTAATATTCCACTTGCTATTTTCCAATTTTAAATTAGAAATAATATTTTCTAGAGTGGTATGAATCTTTGTTTGGGTATTATCCATATTTGTGGACTGACTTTGAATTTCACTTGGTGATACTTCTATCAATTTTCCTATATAAATTCTAAACCAAAAGCAGCAGTATATTCTGGAGGGACGGTAAATTTTGATATGATTTGAAGTAAAGTTTTTAATATATTTTTTACTTGTTTTAATAGCTTAAGCTGCAAACATTATTATTAGATTGTCATTGGGCTTTTCAAATCTGATTAGTATTGATGTTACTGTTTTTTTACAATTCAAATTATTATAAAACGAGCAAGTCAAATTATTATAAAATGTTTATGGTTGTCCTTGTAATTTATGTATAGCTTTTGAAACTTAATAGTTACAATGGATCATGTGTGCTCTTTGTGATATTTTTTTTCTAGTTAACTAAGGTGTCGTTCGTCATCCCTTTTACCCAGTTTTCGCTCGTGACACGTCTGACACATCGGACGCCTCACGAACGGGAACAGGCCAACTGGCCCATTGAGATGAATGAGATACTTTGGTGTGTTTGTTTGTTTAATTAAGCTAATTAACTAAATTTATATTTTTATACATTTCTAAAATTAATAACTTTTGCAAATAAGGCCTGTTTGAGACGTGGTTTTTTGCATTGCGATCATATTGAAATGCTAATTAATTAAATTTCCATTTATGTATGTGTCTGTGAGTGATTCATATCCAAATATTGAAAGCAGATCCTTAGTATTAAGTTGGGTTACATGTACAATCCTCGGTGTAACTTGATTTACACTTTTTCAATTAATTTCAATTTTTTTCTAAACAATGCAGTTACTTTTACATCGAATTCATAATTAAAAAAATTAACAAATATTTTTTTTCTTTTCGTATTATACAACTTAATTGTCGGTTTTTCCACCGTTGTATGGCTATACTAGTAATAATAGTGTATTAATAATTTTGGAAACTACCAAAAAACCCTCCCTCCCCTGTGTACCCGACTGTACCCTATCGAATTAATCTTCTTATTCTTCCTCCCTCCCCTCTGGCAAATCACTTGAAACTTGGACTTCACCGTCAATCTCAGTTTCAGCAAGCCATCATCGTATACGTTTGCGCCATTCTTCAAGTGCGGAAAGTTGAGCTTTGCATATTCCCACGTAGTTTGTAAGCAGCACAATCATACGCATAAGCGGCCGACTCCGTGGAATTGTAAGTGCCAACCCAGATGCGGACGCGGTTCTGGCAAAGTTGGATCTCGGCAACCCACTTGCCCCAGTTGGTTGGAGGCGGAAGAGGGACGTGGGAGCTTCAAATAATCTTAATGAATTTTAACTGGATTAAGAGCTTCAAATAAGTTATGTTCATGTGTCTGCCATAGTTTATATTATAGCCAAAGGTATTATTTTGCATCGTTATGATTTTTGATTAATGTCTTCCCAATTACTAGGTGGACTAATTTTCAAATTAGCCCTAAGAAAATAACCTATTTTAATTTTAGGTCTCGCTCAAAACTTATTACAAAAATAGGCATTGTTTTGCTTTATACAGCAGTTTATACCTGTGCAGTTAATGCCCCGCTATTACCCCGCTATAACCCCGCTATATCTCATAGTGGGTTTCTACCGCTACGATTTTTCCATATAGCCCCACAATATAGCCTTTCCGCTTTAATCCCCGCTATTTCCGCTATATCCCGTTATTTCCGCTATATTCCGCTATTCCCGCTATATCTTCTTTAATAAAATGAATTGAAAAATTCAATTTATACATTATAAAAATTATGAAACTAATTTATTTGATTTAATTTTTAATATATTTTCATAAATGAAAATACTCTAATATTCTACTAAATTCAATTATGTTATATAATAGTTTTATGTTTATTTAAAGTATATTCGCACATGTTTTTATTTAAAAATTATTTATGTATCAGTTACAATTCAATTGAATGATAATTTTTCATTTAATTACCATTTATATATTCGTAAAAACATTAAGTACGAGTTTTATATGCTATTTTAAAGCCATCCGCTATATCCTGATATATCCTCGCTGTATCCCCGCTATGACTTTTTGCACCTCCACCGCTTTGAATCTACCGAGCGCTTTAACTGCACAGGTTTATACAAGGACAAATTTTTTCTTTCAAAAATACATTTGCGCATTCCAAAAATGCTCAAGCACGAATTTTTTTTCAAAAATAATGCTTGCGCATTTCAAAAATGCTCAAGCACAGATATGTTTTTTTAAATAACATTTGCACATTCCATGTTTGCCCATGTACAAATTTGTTTAAAAAAAATACATTTGCGCAATTCATATTTGCGCAAAATTAGGTCTATTTTTGTAATAAGTTTTCAACCATGCCTTAAATCGAAATAAATTATTTTTTATGGCCTAGTTTGAAAGTTTGTCCTTACTAGGTTGGAGTGGACTTCCTATGTGCAGGAAGTGGTATCATTTTCTTACAAGGAATAGCAATAATCTCCTTTCTAGATATAATCAGGTATGCAGATGCTATTGATTTTTGCTTCATACGCTGAATTCAAGGTTAGAAGCAACTTTTATACTATACTTGTGTTACTTCCCAGTTATTACTTAGCTCACACCAGCGCATAGAGCTTAGAAACATTGAGTAAGTTTTACCTTTGTATTTGTTGATCAAATCGTCAACATTAGTGAAGTCAAGAAATTGTTTAGTGATAGTACATCTTGTTATCTCTTATTCAAATATATGTATATGATTATAGTAATAAAATAAAATGCTTCATGTTTGTCATTTTATTTTGGGTTTAGTTGTATAAATTATATATGATGGTAATCTGTGTTTGACTAACCGGCTTATGATAAGCTAACCTTACACCAGATTACAAACAATTAATGAATGATAAGGTTCCCATCTCTAGCATGTGACGTGCGCTTATGAGTTGGCGCACACTATGTTGTAACAAAAGTAATCACCAATATTATGTGCATACCAATCCATATTTATACACCACTTCTCCATGTTATTTAGCAATGCGAGATTATTCTAATTTCAAATCGTCATTCCTCCTTCACAACATGCAAAACAATCCTAACAATAAAAATATAGAACCTTATTATTTCCTAGTTTGGTTAATTTTTCAGTTAGCATGGTTAATTTTTTAGTTAGCACTACTACGACATCAATCTATCTCAAAAACTACACCTCTATCTTTTTTTGGTTCTTTGTTGATGGGTATATAATATGTTATGAGAAGAATTACACATCCCGAGCCTCAAATTCTTGACTAATCTCTTCTAGATTTTCCATATTTAAATATTTGAAATAGGCTATCATCAATTCTTGACTAATCTCTTTTACTGCAAAGTACAACGACTCATGTACATTTTATATGTAAAACATTCTTTTGTTAAAAATTTGTGCATGCTTTATATAAATATATGAACAAAATCAAAAACTGAATATCTTGCACATGACATGCTTTAGATTCCTCTACCAATGAAGCTTCTGAACTGTATATCATTTTGAAAATTTGTAATATGATATGGTCAACCTAGCTTATGCATTGATTGTTGCTGATTTACCTTCTATTTTTCCACTTAACGGCGCATTATGTACTACTGTATTTCGTATTTTTCATCAGTGCGTACTATGTTCTACTTTTATTTGTTGCTGATATAAATAATTTTAAGAAAGACCTGTAAATAGTACTAGGTTTTTGTTAAAGGAGAAATAAACTTATGGACGATGATTTTACTGAAATTTTAGTTATTTTAAAAGGCTGCTTTCATTTTACATTGCTTATTAGATTTTTTTCTTTCTATGGGTTTGCTGCTTGACTCGGTATGCTCTATGCTACTTGTAACATATGTGTTGCTTATTTTTAATCTAGGAGTCTGCTGCTTTGCTTGTTTTTGATCTATATGCTACTACTCTAATGCTTGTTTTAGTAGAATCTGTTAATGGCTTGCACAACACAACCTACTGTACTTTTCTACACACACACACACAAAGATTGATTTGCATGACTTTTTCAATTGATAGCCTAAAGAGCTATTCTAACTAGGGTGTGTGTATACACATGCAGACCTAATCTTACAAGATACACGTAATAGATAGATGGACCTAATCTTGCTAAGAGTTGTTGCAGTTGTAGACTATACTGGTGTCGATGGGCTTAACACTTCACTTCAAGTTGAACGGCCGATTCTGGATGGACAACTTGTTTCTTAGCACCTCAAATGATTTTTCTATGTATTAAAAATGTTAAATAAATGAATGGAAAAATTGTGATTTGAAACATAACTAATTTGGAAATTTAATATTAGCAATCTGGTCTTTGGTTGAGATAAAGCGGACTGACAACTTCTTGGCTGCAACTTGTTCACGAACAAAGTGATAGTCTATCTCAATGTGTTTTGTCCGAGCATGGAAAACAAGATTGACCGTGAGATAAGTGGCACCCAAGTTATCACACCATAGTGTAGGAGGAGACAGTATGGGTAATTTGAGTTCTTCAAGAAATGATTGTATCCACATTATCTCAACTGTAGCTGTAGAAATTCCTCTACATTTTGCTTCTGTACTTGATCTAGAGACTGTCTATTGTTTGCGTGCACTCTAGGAGACTAAGTTTCCTCCAAAGTTTATGCAGTAACCACTTGTGGAACGGCAGCCATCCGGACACCCGGCCCAATCTGAATCAGAAAATGCATGGAAAGATAGGCTGGTTGGTGTAGAGGGCTTTAGCCCATAATTGACTGTATGTTTTAAGTGGCGATGTATGCGTTTGACAGCTGCCCAGTGGAAATCTCGTGGATCATGCATGTATTGACAGACCTTGTTCACTACGACAGCTATATTAGGCCTGATAAAGGAAAGACATTGGAGAGATCTAACTATGCTTCGATATTGGGAGGGATCGGAAAATTTGGGACTATGAAACTGTGATAGCTATGTATTGGTGGCAAGAGGTGTGGTGATGGGTTTGACACCATCAAATTTGGTGGTTTGCAACAAATCCATGATGTATTTACGTTGGGAGAGAAATAGGCTGTTTGATTATGGAATTACTTCAATGCCAAGGAAGTAATGTAGGGGACTAAGGTCTTTGATGGCAAAGGAGGACTGTAGGTGTTGTAAGTGTATTAATATGATCTCCTGGAGTTCCTATAACTATATTATCATCAATGTATATACGAATGAAGATAGTAGTCATCTCTATATGGCGCATGAATAAAGATATGTCTTCTTTTGAACCAACAAATCCAAGACTGATAAGGAAACTAGCAAGTCTAGAAAACCACGCCCTAGGGGCCTGTTTGAGTCCATATAGAGATTTTCAAAGTCTGCAGACATAACTATGAAATTTGGGATCAATGTGCCTTATGGTTGCTTCATATCGACCTCCTCGGTAAGATGACCATGAAGAAAGGCATTTTGACCATCAAGTTAGCGCAATGGCCATTTGTTAACTAGAGCAATTGTAAAGACAAGTTGAATGGTACATGGCTTAACGACGGGGCTAAATATTTCACCATAGGCAATGCCTGCTTGTTGTTTAAACCCTTTTCCAACTAATCTGGCCTTATGCCTCTCAAAAGTGCGATCAAATTTTTGTTTGTTTCGAAGGACCCATTTACAACCAATTACATTCTGGTTTTGTTCTGGAGGTGTAAGAATCCAAGTTCCATTTTGCAACAAAGCATTAATTTCATCATCCATGGCATCACGCCAATGAGTATGTATTTTGGCTAGGGAATAGCAAATGGGATCCACATCATCTGAGGATTGTAAGAGATGGTATGTGGTCAATAGACACATGCAGTTTACTGGATTTGTAATTCCAGCCTTGCCTCGTGTAACCATTGGATGGGTTGGTGGGTGCTACTGTAGTAGGGAAGGACTGTATTGGTTCATCTTATGGGATGTTGGGTTCTGATGCAATAGGAGAAGGTGGCGCTGGTGCAGGTTGTGGGTTGACGGACAACGGTGTAGGAGATACATTATCGGTAGATAATGGTAAAGGAGACTAAATGATGAGGGCTGGTGAGAGATTAGAAAGAATTGATGAAGTGGTTGGGACGAATTGAGAGAGAGAAGTACTTACAGCGGCAGTATTATATCTTTGACCAGAATAAGGGAAAATTGTTTCTTCAAAACGTGAGACTGTAGGTGTTAATGTTATAGCACATATCCCTTTTGTGAACTACAATATCCAAGAAAGACATAAGGAAGATATCCATGCACAAGTTTGCTAGGTGCATAAGGACGAAGATATGGGTAGCAAAGATATCCAAAGGATTTTAATTGTGTATAATCAGGCTTTATGCCAAACATTAACTCAAGAGGTGTATAACCGTGTATTGTTGGTGAGTGAAGGCGATTAATTAAATAACAGCTAGTCATGAAAGCATCGGCCCAAAATGATAAAAGCATACTAGCATGATTAAGTAGTGATAGACCAGACTCAACAATATGTCTGTGTCGGCATTCGGCTAAACCATTTTGTAGTGAAGTATGTGGACAAGTAAAACGATGAAGAACACCGTGATTGTTTAGAAAACTTGTGAACTTTTTGCATTCGGTTCCATTGTCTATTTGAAAAACTTTTATTTTTCTTCCAGTAATATTTTTAATTTGCAACTTCAACTGAATAAGAATGTGCAATGCATCAGACTTATGATAAAGAGGGTAAAGCCAAGTATAGCAACAAAACACATCCATTAAAAGTACATAATAACGGTAACCATTTTTAGAGAGAATGGGTGTTGGACCCTATAAATTAGAGATGATTAATTGCAAAGGAGCATCATATTTTGTTTGACTAGAAGAAAAAGGCTATTATAACTCTTGCTTATATTGCAAACATGAAAAAAGGACAATGACTCATGATCAACAGGTAGATCATTGGATGACACAAATTTATTAACCATCTTCAGCATTGGGTATCCCAACCGATGATGCCAAAGAGAAACTTACCGAGAAACAAATCCGATTGACGGTGGATGAATAAAGTGATACAATCCCCTACTGTTCTTGCCTTGGAGCAATACCATCCTCGTGTCCTGGTCCTTTATAAGAAAATGAGATGGATGAAACTAAAAAAACATGATTATCTTTAGAGAATTGTGAAACTGGTAAAAGATTTGTAGAGATAGATGGTACACGATAAATGTTATTTAAACAAAATGAGAGATTACCAATTTTGAAAGACGATTTACCAGTATGATGGATGGGAAGAGAAGCGCCATTTCCAACTCGGATTTGATTAGGGCCATGGTAGTCTGATTGGATATGGAGGTTGGAGAGATCATTTGTGAGGTGAGGAGTAGTGCCACTGTCTGGGCACCAGTTTGCATCAATCAAGGAACCGGGGACAGCAACATAAGTAGTTGGAGGAGTAGTGGAGGGCGGTTTGTGTTAAATTTTGGCGACACTATATGGGGATTTGTAGAGGTCGGAAGTAGCTTCGCAACGGAGGAAATGGTTCGCAAATCGGAGTTCGAATGTGGAAGTTATAAGGGAAAAGGCGATGTAGGCTGTTTGGCAGGGTCAGACGTCTGAGAAAAATGGTCAGACGTCTCGCCCCTCAGGAGAACTGCTTCCAGAGAACAAGATCAGACGTCTGACCAAAGGGGTCAGACGTCTGAATTTGGGCAGAATTGCTTCCAGAGCATTCTGTCAGACGTCTGATCAAATGGTCAGATGTTTGGTCTGAAGCATATCGCTTTCCAAAGACTTCAATCAGACGTCTGACCATGTTGGTCAGACGTCTGAGGCGACTTTCGGTTGTTTTTTCGCTGTGGACTTGGCGTGAAGATTTGTGTCATCTGTAGGGGCAATTTCGAAACATTGCCTAGGGTTTCTATTCTCCTATATAAGCTAGCTTCAAGTTCCAGATCCGATAGATGCAAGCAACTTCAAGAGATTAGCCTCCACTGATTAGGGTTTAATCAAAACCTAATTTTTCTTCAATTCTCTTCTCCACAAATCAATTTCTAATTAGAATTTTGATCATTGTATTCAATCTCTTGTACTATTCTCATCAATATTAAATAAAGCTCTCTCTTAAAGTGGATGTACACTAACACAACGTTAGTGGAACCACTATAAATCGCTGTGTGATTTATTTTTCGTTATTGCCTTGTTTTCTGAATTGCTTGTTTTGGATTGGGATTGTCTTTGGATTGGTTGAGATTAGAATTGAGTTATTGGTTGGTTGTTTTTACATTTCTTACCATGATCCCGTCTTCCGCTATGCTCGTGGGGTTTCGATTAGAGTGGTCTCCAGTTGGAATCTCGTAACAACATTTGGTATCAGAGCATTGGTGTTGGTAGGTGGTTGTAGAAATGCCAGAATCAGATAATACCTCAAGTAGTTCCTCAATGGGTAATCCAAGTGGTGTAGCTCCTTATGTATGTGGTTCGTACGCAACTTCAGGATCACAATTGGTAATAGACAAGTGGAATGACGATAATGATTTTGAAAAATGGCAATGGAAGATGAAAGCGGTTCTAAGGAGGAATCGGGTGCATCGGGTAGTGTTTGACACACATTTATTGCCAGCGGACATCTCGGATGTTGAGAGAGAGGAGATGGAAGAGTGGGCATTCACTACACTTCAACTTGCTATGGGAGAGAATGTTATCTCTGAAATTAGTGGTGAGACAACCGCTAAGGGTATTTGGGACAAGTTGGAGGAGTTGTATATGAAGAAGTCATTGACAAATCGTTTGATCTTATTGTGAACGTTCTTCACCTATAAGATGAAGGAAGGTACTTCGCTTAAGGCGCACTTGAATATTTTTGATGATTTGCTAATGAAGATGAAGGTGGTAGATTTGAAGATTGAGGAAGAGCAAAAGGCGATGATATTGTTGTGTTCATTGCCAGATCGCTATACAGGTTTCTCAAATAGTTTGATCTATAGCTGAGATACATTGACTCTTGATGATGTCAAGACGGGTCTTCTTAGCGAGAAGTTGCGGGATCAAATGAAGGAGTTAGGTGATGGAAGTAGTGGTGCTAGTAGTGGTCATGGTTTGTTTGTGGAGAAGGAGAGGTATGTGAAGAAGGAGAACCGGGGGCGTTCTAAATCAAGGAACCCCGGTTGGAGAGGAAAGTCGAAGGAAAGAAAAGGCAGGTGCTATATTTGCAAGAAGCCCGGTCATTGGAAGAATGAGTGTCCGGACAAGGAGAAGGCAAATAAGGAAGTAGCATCTTCATCTGTAGCGATGGAGAGTGGAGTTGGTGAGGGAGATGTAGATGTTTTGTCAGCGATAGCATCGGATGTTTCGGGTAGCAATTGGGTGCTCGATTCGGGGCCGTCTTATCATATGACACCAAATAGGAATTGTTTTTCTTCTTACATCGACAAAGAAGGAAATTCAATTGTTAGGGTAAATGGTGCTACTTGCAAGTCGAAAGGCATTGGTTCCATGCAAATTTAGATGTTTGACGGAGTGGTTCGTACTCTCACTAATGTACGCTATGTTCCGGGACTTCGGAAGTCTCTTATCTCTTTGGTGCAGCTGGATTCTTTAGGTTGTAAGATCACTATTGAGAGTGATAGCTTGTGGGTTTCGAAGGGGGCGCTTGTGGTGATGAAGGGTGCTAGGATTCATGGTATCTATTTGCTTCAAGGAGTGACTGTAGAAGGTGAAACTTGTATAGGAGTTGATAGTTCTCGTGGCTTGGATGCGACTAGGTTGTGGCATTTGAGGTTAGGTCATGTCTCGAAGAGGAGTTTGGACATTCTTCGGAAGAGTAAGATGATCGATGGAGAAAGTTTCAACAAGTTAGAGTTTTGCGAAGAATGCGTCATGGGGAAGCAAACAAAAGTTTCATTCGGTGAGGGAAAGCATGATTCGAGAAGAGTTCTTGAGTATGTTCACACGGATGTTTGGGGACCGGCGCCTGTAGCTTCTTTAGGTGGAGCTCGCTATTATATTTCCTTTATAGATGACTTTTCTCGGAAAGTTTGGGTGTACGTAATGAAGGCCAAGTCGAAGGCATTTGCAAAGTTCAAAGCATGGAAAGCTCTTGTTGAAAATGAGAGTGGAAAGTCTTTGAAGGTTCTAAGGTCTAACAATGGCGGAGAGTATGTTTCCGGAGAATTTTTGGAGTTTTGCAAGCATCATGGTATTCGGAGGCATTTTACTACACCTGGAGATCCGCAGTCGAATGGTGTTGCGGAGAGGGGGAATCGTACTCTACTTGAGAAAGCTCGATGCTTGAGATTCACATCGGGTTTGGCGAAGGGATTTTGGGCTGAAGCTTTGTCAACCGCAGTGCATATTATTAATCGAATTCCATGCTCAGCTATTGGTAACAAAATTCCGGAGGAAGTGTGGAAGGGAAAGAGCATTGACTTGAGTTATCTTCGTGTCTTTGGAAGTCCAGTTTATGTGCATGATCCAGGAAATGATAAGCTTGAACCTAGAGCTTTCAAGGGGATTTTGCTTGGCTATACGGATGGAGTAAAAGGCTATAGGATTTGGAATCCGGAAACGAAGAAGGTAGTAAATTCTCGTCATGTTACTTTTGATGAGTTGGCGATGTTCAAGAAGAAAGGAAGCTCATCGGATGTTCCAGATTTGGTTCATGGTGAATCAAAGGAGAAGGAAATTATCTCCACATTTTGTCCAAGGAGTAGAGAGAGTAGAGTAGTTGGAGATGCTTGCAAGGAAGTAGCGGTTGATGTTACATCACATAGTCCACAGGGTACCTCTAGTAGTGTTGGTGATGTGCATGATTCTAGAGAAGATTCGATTCAAGGTGGAGCTGAAGGGAGTTTGGGTGATGGTATTGCTACTCGGGTTGGTCGTCGTACTATAAGACCACCCGAAAGATATGGTGATTGGAACTATCTTAGTTTTTGTGATAATTTGGACTATGCTCTTCATGTAGTTCAAGAAGAGCCGATGGACCTTGATGACGTCATGAAGTCGAGTGATAGCTCGAAATGGATTTGTGCCATGGAGGAAGAGATGCGATCATTATTGAAGAATCGAACTTGGGATTTGGTTCCGCTTCCTAAAGGAAACCGTGCTATTGGGTGCAAATGGATATACAAGGTGAAGGACGATGTAAGATACAAAGCTAAGCTAGTGGCTAAGGGGCTTGCACAAAGGAAGGGAAAGGAGTATGATGAGATATTCGCACCGGTTGTGCGCCATACTTCTATCCGGATATTACTTGCTATAGTTGCTATTCACGACTTGGAGTTGGAGCAACTTGATGTGAAAACCGCCTTCTTGCATGGTGACTTGGATGAAGACATTCACATGGAGCAATAGGAAGGTTTTGTTGTGGATGGTAAGTCAAATTTGGTTTGCAAGTTGAAGAAATCACTATATGGACTAAAGCAATCACCTAGACAATGGTACAAGAGGTTTGATCATTTTATGCTTGAAAATGGTTTTGATAGAAGCATCAAAGATGCTTGTGTTTATTTCAAGAAGTTGAGAAATGATTGTTGGGTGTATTTACTCTTGTATGTGGATGATATGCTCATTGCTTCTAAGGATAAGAATGAAATCAACAAGTTAAAACTGAGTTTGAAATCGGAGTTCGAAATGAAGGATCTTGGAGAAGCAAGAAGGATACTGGGCATGGAAATTGTAAGGGATCGAAAGAATTTTGAGTTGAAACTAACTCAAAAGGAATACATTGAGAAAGTGCTTTGCCGGTTTAGCATGGAGAATGCAAAGGCGTCAAATACACCTTTACCTTTGCATATGAAGCTTTCGAGTAAAGGATCACCTATCTTGGAGGAAGACAAGGCTTATATGGCAAAGGTGCCATATGCTAGTGCGGTTGGAAGTCTAATGTATGCTATGGTGTGTACAAAGCCCGATATTACAAATGTCGTTGGGATGGTTAGTCGATACATGGCTAATCTGGGGAAATCGCATTGGGAAGCTATGAAGCTTATATTGAGATACCTTAGAGGCACATCATCTCATGGTCTTGTTTTTGGCGGTAGTAAGGCGATGGATTGCAAGTTGGTTGGTTATTGTGATTCGGACTACGCCGGCGATAGGGATCATAGAAATTCTGGATATGTCTTCACACTTGGGGGTACAGCCATAAGTTGGAGATCTAGATTGCAGACCGTAGTTGCTTTATCCACTACGGAGGCGGAGTTGATAGCCGCAGTGGAGGCGGCAATAGAGGCACTCTATTTGAAGCGATTGTTGTGTGACTTGGGTTTCGAGCATGATAGTATTGATGTTCGATGTGATAGCCAAAGTGTTATTCACTTGGCAGAGAATTTGGCGTTTAGCTCACGGACCAAGCATATTGAGGTGAGAGAGTCATTTCTAGTAGCCATGGATGAGGATAAGCAAGTATATCTTCGGAAAGTGCACACAAAGGATAACGCGGCAGACATGTTCACTAAGGCTTTGCCGGTTGGGAAGTTCGAGCATTGCTCGAACATGATTCGCTTGGAGAAGTGCTAGGTGCCATGGGGTGGCACGGTTAAGGGAGGAGCTTGGTGATAGATGAGAAAGAGTATCGGTGAGAGATTGAGGTTCTATCTTCTTGGTTAGTGCTAGTTTTTGGAGAGATAGCTTAGGTTTTGGATGTTTCCAACATTTTATTAGCGGGCGGGGGCATTGCTTGAGCTCGTTGGTGGAGTGCAATGGGCGGTGGCTTTGCCGAAGCTCATTGGGAAAGCATTCATGTTTGGTTGAAGGTAGAAGAAGTGATAGTTGGTGCTATCGATTGTCATTGATGGTATGGTACCATTAGAGTTGGAGAAGGATATATTGTCGAGGTGGAGTGTTAAATTTTGGCGACACTATATGGGGATTTGTAGAGGTCTGAAGTAGCTTCGCAATGGAGAAAATGGTTCGCAAATCGGAGTTCGGAGGTGGAAGTTATAAGGGAAAAGGCAATGTAGGCTGTTTGGCAGGGTTAGACGTTTGAGAAAAATGGTCAGACGTCTGGCCCCTCAGGAGAACTACTTCCAGAGAACAAGATCAGACGTCTGACCAAAGGGGTCAGACGTCTGAGTCTGGGCAGAATTGCTTCCAGAGCATTCTGTCAGACGTTTGATCAAATGGTCAGACGTATGGTCTGAAGCATATCGCTTTCTAGAGACTTCAGTCAGACGTCTGACCATGTTGGTCAGACGTCTGAGGCGACTTTCGGCTGTTTTTTCGCTGTGGACTTGGCGTGAAGATTTGTATCATCTGTAGGGGCAATTTCGGAACATTGCCTAGGGTTTCTATTCTCCTATATAAGCTAGCTTCAGGTTCCAGATCTGATAGATGCAAGCAACTTCAAGAGATTAGCCTCCACTGATTAGGGTTTAATCAAAACCTAATTTTTCTTCGGTTCTCTTCTCCACAAATCAATTTCTAATTAGAATTTTGATCATTGTATTCAATCTCTTGTACTCTTCTCATCAATACTAAATAAAGCTCTCTATTAAAGTGGATGTACACTAACACAACGTTAGTGGAACCACTATAAATCGCTGTGTGATTTATTTTTCGTTATTTTCATGTTTTCTGAATTGCTTGTTTTGGATTGTGATTGTCTTTGGATTGGTTGAGATTAGAATTGAGTTATTGGTTGGTTGTTTTTACACTTCTTACCACGATCCCGTCTTCCACTGTGCTCGTGGGGTTTCGATTAGAGTGGTCTCCAGTTGGAATCTCATAACAACAGTTTGTATGTCTTATCAAACCTATACCAGTAATCACTTACAATATGGCTTTTACATCCACAAAGATGACAGGGTCCATTTTGAGCTGGGTTTGATGAGATCGGTTTTTGGCGATGAGGTCCTCTATTTCTATAGCTATTTGGCTTATCTCTGTTGTTCTGATAGGGTACAGAGGAGCAATATGAGGATGCTTGATGGGCGACATTGGTAGTGGGTTGGGGAAAATTGGCAAGTTGTGCCTCCAAACGTAGTTCAAAAGAAAGTAAATTGGAGTAGAAGTCATCCATATAGAGAATAGTGGTTGTGGCTGTGAGAATAGTGGCTGTAGCTGTGAGCTGAGTCAAGGCCTCCAAGAATTGTGTGTTGGAGATCAGTGCTCGAGACATGGCTACCTGCTGCAGCAAGGCTGTCAGCTAGGTGCTTGGTATGACGATAATATTCAGCGATGGTTTTGGATTCTTTCCGCACATTCTGCAATTCTCGTTTGAGATGAAAAATTTGTGATTGAGCTTTGGAGGTGAAGTGCTTGGAGAGAGCTTCCCATACTGCTTGTGAGGTTTGGAGGCCGACAACATGGGCGAGTGCTGATTCAGTAATAGAGGAAAGGAGCCATCCCAATAGGATCTGGTCCTGTTTGTTCCAAGCAATGTATTATGGATTGATTGTGTTGGTCGCTAGGGTTTGAGCGAGGCATTTGTTACTCTTGTCAACAAAACCCTCAAATTCATAGCCTTTTAGTAAAGGCAGGAATTGGGTGCGCCAAAGTAAATAGTTGGAATTGTCCAACTTAATAGAGATAGGGTGGTGGATTTCAACAGGTGGAAGGGTGGGATTGGATACAGCAATGGTAGGAGTGAGATTGGCAGTGCTAGAGAAGTCTTCATTAGCTATAGTGAGAAATTGAATATTTGGCAGGGATGAGTTTGGGATGGGATCGTTTTCCACTTTGATACCAAGTAGAAACTGTTAATGGCTTGCACAACACAACCTGCTGTACTTTTCTGTATATATATACAGAGATTGATTTACATGACTTTTTCAATTGATAGTGTAAAGAGCTATTCTAACTAGGGTTTGTGTATACACATGCAGACCTAATTTTATGAGATATACACGTAATAGATAGATGGACCTAGTCTCGTTAAGATTTATTGTAGTTGTAGGCTGAACTGGTATAGATGGGCTTAATAATTTTTAATATGGGTTATTTCAGCAGCATGTTTTCTATTTTAGATTTCTTTTTTGCTTGATCGTTTTTAGTACTATACTTGTTTAAGCTACATCTTTTAATTTCATTTAATATCTCATGTTGCTAGTTCAGTTTTACTTATCATGTTTCTTTTAAATAAATAACCATATTTAGTGGTAGGTACTAAAGTTAATAGTATATTAACATGTTGATATGAGTTTACATCAATCTAATTTTGGAGTCTAAGCATGGAGAATTTTTTCCTGCATTCTAATTTGTAATGGGAAGGATTGTTGTATGTTTTATGGTAAAATTATTTCAATTTTGATATATATTAACTTCACTCATTTTAGATTGAGTTTCAAAGATTAGATCTCATGGTAGTAATACCGTGAACTTGTAATTTACATGTTAGTAGTACTGAAAATGGATAAATGGTATAAAATATTAGTTGAATCATTATTACAAAATTACGTTTTTGGATTTGGATTTAATAATTTTAAAACGGCTAAAGAAATTCAAAGTTTTTGCTATCCTTATGTATCTTATTGCTTTTGTGTAAGTCTATTCTTGTTTAATAAACAATTGGTTATCCTTGAAACTTAATATGCTTTTAACTCTCTACAAGCAAAGCAAATCCCATTTAGAAGCTATCTTCAACCTATGTTGGCGCTTGTAAGTATTATCGACGTTTTCCTTTCAATTCTATTTCATAAAAACATTAAACCTTCATATAATTCTATTAATTTATTTATATTATAAGTTTTTTCACCTTATTTAAATGCTTTATTTACACCTAACTTGTGTATTTTGTTGAATACTCATGTCAGATACAATAATTGAAAGTTTAAAAGTTGATAGTGGTTGTTTGGAAGAGCGATCTTCTTGAAATTTGTTAAGCTTTTATAACCCTGTTACCTTATAACATTATTTAGTTGTTTGTTCCTAACTAGTACATTCTTATTCTTCCCTACCAACATTCATGAAATTCAACACTTTAATGAAATTCAAGTACAACCAAAACACAATTTAGGAGAAGTTATATGCAACAATTTAACTATAGTCACTTGGGTAAATCGCGTATCAAGTATCAATAGTGCATGCATTTAAGTTTGCTATATGCATTGGCTTCTATTTAATCAAATTTTATTTTCTTTTCATGCAAATCACACAATAACACGGTTGTGAACAATGTACATAATTCAACATGGTTTAGCTAATAGTTAGGAAAAATACTATATAGACGCAGTGTAGCAACCCGCCTCGCTGCGCCATCACCACATATCGCCAACACCGCGACCGACCGCGTCGTGCGTTGCCAAAGACAAAATAAAACCCCATGCTGCCATGTACGCGCCCCCAGCCACCTCCTCAGGCGATCGCACGTCAATCCATCCAGTCATCGAGTCGAGCTCCCTCACGCGAATGTTTCTTCAGTTGAAGACGTTAGCCAATTCGGCCTCTAGAGGTTCCGATGAAATATGGTCGTTGTATAGCGGATGTAATTCAATTTATGGTTATAAGTTTGTGAATTAAAGTTTTGATAGCCTTATATAGAAAATTTCAATACACTATTCACCCGTTCAATTTTCGAACTCCAAACGAGGCGTGTCGTCTAGCATTCAATGTGTTATACATCTATTCCGAACGCAATGGAACTAGTATTGAGACCCAATTCCATCATATACAGATTTTAACTTTCAAAAGTCGAATTATATAAATTTAAATTCCTTTAATTAATTTCTATGCATTTTGAACTCGCACGACCAAATGATAAATTTGATTTCCACGAAATTCATTATCATTCAATAATATACTATTACGGATATCGTCCAATTCTGAGACAGTGCCCCGAAAGGCTATTTTCACACGTTAATTAAAACGATTAATATTAAAACTAGTTTAATCATTTTTAATATAAATTCAAAAGTTTGGTATCTTTATTCTTATTTAAACAAAATTTAAATCAGCTTTCGAAATCATTTTGATTCCTATTAAATTCAAGGTTCAATTATTTTAAACAATTCCAAATATTTAATTTAACAATTCAATTATCAAATAAATCACTGAATTTTAAATATAAGTTGTTTAACTTATAAAATTAACTTTTCAATATTTAAAATCAATTGAATATTCCAAATCCAAATAACTAAAATTCTAGGTCGTACATTCTCCTTCCTTAAAAGAATTTCGTCCCTGAAATTGCCAAGGTAAGAAATATTCCCCAAACTCATTAACTTTTCAAAACTAATTAGCTGAAATAGATTTAAAATTTCTAACTAATATCATTTCGGTTTATAACATAAACATCAAATTTTAGTTATAAATTTTTTTCCAAAATTCTCAAAAAAATTCCAACTCTTAAATTTACGAAAAATTTCGCCAGCGTCTCCTTTGTACGGCTCAACCATAAAAATTTACAATATATATATAATCACAAATATACATCTCATCTTTGAGGATGAGGCATCCCGTATGGGAAAAAAATAAATATACGATATGTAATTCAAGATGTGTACCTTATTTTAGTATTAGTAAGCATGTACAACCAATATAATGCAAAAGCAAGCTCCAAATGCAAAGCTTATGCCATCTGCACCTACTAATAACTCAACAACCAATAAGAACAAGTATAACTATATACAATTGTAGCAAATGTAACAAGAGAAACCATCAAACAAATAATATCCAATTTATTTATCATCATACCAATTAATTTACATTCAATTACTCCCATTCAATTGATTTATATTCAATTTCATTTACACTCAATTATTTCATTTTATAACTCAAGTTCACATCCACTTCATTAATTCATTACAAATCAAATTCAATTCCATCTAACCTTGCTTAAGTTTAAACTTCATTTCATTAACTTCATTTATTTAACTTTACTCAAGTTAAATTTTTAATTTCATATATGAATTCCAAATTTCTTTTCTTATATATACCGTTTCCAAATTATAAGTTCAAAACTTATTTCCATATATTTATCAAATCATACTTTGGATTTAAAAATCAAAACCTGTTTTACCAAAACACAACTTCAATGGTAGCAATCCATCACTTAGAAACTTCAAAATGAATGTCAATGATGTGGCAGTCATCACCAGAATTATTTTCCAACGACTGAAGTGAGTTTTGTGCTTTTGATTTATTTTATATCCTTTTAAAAATATTTCCAGTTAAAACAATTTCAAAATAATACTACTATTATTATTCTTCAAAACTTTTAAAAAACAATTTCAAAATCAGCGAGATTTAAATTCTAAAATTTCTTATATTAAATCCATTTTATTTACAAAACACATTTATAAATATACTTATACAATTCCATTTTCTTTCCATTTATAAATCACATTTATAAATCATATTTATATAATCTCACTTCTTATGTAATATCATTTCACAAATGTTGATTATTTTAATTATAATCAATATTCTATAATCCATATTTATAATTTCACTTTCTTATATAACTCATTTTTAAACGTTTATCTTTGTTCAGATCACAGCTTTTATTAGATAACAAACAAAAAATGATAATAATCAAATATTATCATTCACTAACAACCAAACACACTATATATACTATAACGATTTCTGAAAAATTATTCCTTTATATATAAAATATAATTTAGGTAAAATTATTTCATCTACCAATTCTCAGAACAATACTGTGTTGGTTTGCCTTGTTAAGTGTTTAGAAATCCCTATCGATATCGTGGCATCCCACATACCAGCCAGAATTCATAAGCCACTCAATAGATAAATTAACACAATGTAAAACATTTTTATATCACTAACAAATACGCGCTCATATCTATACACTCAAACTCAGAATAAGGCATTCCATTACCTTATCTCTTAATGAGTTACCCCACCAAAGCCAAGGTTCTCGCTTAACCTTGCACTCTGATACCAACTTTAGCGACCCGCCTTTCCGCGCCACCGTCGCACATCACCATCGTCGCGACCTACCTCGCCATGCCATCGCACGCTGCCGAAGACAAAAAAACAAACCCATGCTGCCATGAACCCGCCCCCTAGCCTCCACCTTAGGCGATCACACATTAATCCATCCTGTAATCGAGTCGAGCTCCCCCACGTGAACGTTTCTTCAGTTGAAGACGTTCACCAATTCGGCCTCTAGAGGCTTTGATGAACTATGGTCGTTGGATGTCCTTGAGTTAATGGCGGCTGCAATTCAATTTTAGGGTATTTTGATGGCCTTATATAGAAAATTTCAATACACTATTCACCCGTTAAATTTTCGAACTCCAAACGAGGCATGCGGCCTGGCGTTCTATATGTTATACCTCTATTCCGAACGTAGCGGAACTAGTATTGAGACCCAGTTTCAACATATACAGAAGTGAACTTTCAAAATCAATATATATAAATTTAAATTCCTTTAATTAATTTTTACGCGTTTCGAACTCGCACGACCAAAAGATAAGTCTGATCGCTACGAAATTCGTTATCATACAATAACATACTATTACGGATCAAATGGCACTAGTTTCGTCCAATTTCGAGACAGTGCCCCGGAAGGCTATTTTCACACGTTAATTAAAATGATTATTACTAAAAATAGTTTAATCACTTTTAATTCAAATTCAAAAGTTTGGTATCTTTATTCTTATTTAAACAAAATTTAAATCAGCTTCCGAAATCATTTTCATTCATATTAAATTCAAGGTTCAATTATTTTAAACAATTCCAAATATTCAATTTAACAATTCAATTATCAAATAAATCACTGAATTTGAAATATAAGTTGTTTAACTTATAAAATTAACTTTTAAATATTTAAAATCAATTTAATATTCCAAATCAAAATAACAAAAATTCTTGGTCGTTACAAGTAGGTTGGCAGAAGAAGATGCAAGGTTGAAGTTGTTGAACAAATTAGAGCATAATAAAACATGTGAAGATGACTAAATAGAGGAACAGAATTTTTAAGCATTTGGGTATAAGTTGTAAGCTTATATATATTTTTTAGTAGTATATTTTGAAGTTGAATATATTTTGAAGTTATCATATACTAAACTTTGTGAAATTGGATAAGAAGTATATGTACGTGAACGATTTTTGTTCTTATCAGTAAAATTTTGGTTTCAATTTCAAAATGAAGCTAAATCTATAGGTGTACACTACAATAATGCATAAAAAAATTATACTTTATATTTTATTAACAATAGCCAAAAACAGTTGTAAAGGACATATTAAAATGAGCAAAAATTGTTGTAAAAGACGTATTACAATGAGAAAAATAGTTGTAAAAGGCTTTATTACAATGATATCCTATGATAGTCCAAAAATGTTGTAAAATGCGATAGCTCTATTACAACTTCGCATATTACTATGGTTGCATGACCGTTGTTAAAGTTCTATTACAATTAGCATTACCAGTTGCATAATGGGTATTTTATTGCAGTGCACCATGTAGGGCTAATCAATTTATATTTGAAAAGAGAGGATTTATAAATAGGGAAACAAATAAAAATAATAGGGGTAAGAAAGCCTACAATCTTTGCTATATAAATGCCAAAAACATATCATCTACCTCACTTTTCATTCTCTTCAAATCAAACTAAAAAGAACCCTAGCCGGCCATCATTAATAAGAAAAAAGAAGGAAAGGAAGGAAATTAAAGTAAGGAAAACATATAGCTTAAAAATCAACGAAAATCAAATGCTTAAGCAAGTAATATATTATTCCCTAGTCCCTCTTTCTTGTCTAAATACCTCGCGGCCAAGTCAATATTGATTGTTTTTCATTCTTTTAATTCTTAAGACCAAAGTATTTAATATGATGATAGATACATATTATTAGAAGTGGATTTAGATTTATAAAAAAATTTGCATAAGAAAATATAATGTTATGAATTATTAGAGGGATTTATAATATGGAAAATAGTTAGAAACTAGGAAGTTTGAGGAAAGGTGTGGAAACAAATCACGATTAAATTTACTATAAATCATTGGAAACAAGTTATGTAATTTTTAAAATAAAATAACTGTGACCTAAGGGTTATAATAGAGAGCCAAAAGGCAAATAATAATGTTGGAAGGTAGTTTAATTAAACCAAGTAGTTTATAATGGGTCAATAGGATAGATCCGTTTTAAGGCTGAACGTGTTTGTAAAGTACTAAATACAGAAAGGACAATGTAAAATGAAGCAGAAATTGACACATGGAAAGTTAATGCCATGTGTGCAGAAACGATTCCCAACATGTACCAAAGGGCAGTGTCGAAGGAGGTAGAGCTGAACCGTACAGTAAATTAGCGAAATCTTAATTATAAAGACTTAAGTAGGAATGTTAAGAGAAGCCAAGTATGAAGCTAAGGTTAGTAAATCGAAGGGGCGATTGATGGTTAGGAAGTAATTAGGGCTAGAGGATGTGATTTTGGAGATTTAAAGATTTAATATCATAAGCCACCTATGCTAAAACTATGACAGGCTACCCAGACAAGATCGAGAGATGGTATTGTCGAAGGTAATATAGGTTTTGGCAAGATGGAAACCAAAGCTAATTTGTTTCCAAACGATAAATTATGATAAGGCTTAAGATGGCCGAACTTGTACTTAAGGCATTAAAGAATATGTAATAGTTTAATTATTAACCAAATCATGTTTACCCTAAAGGTTAGCTTAATGAACAGTTAAATAAAAAAAGTGAATGGTTAAGTAATGTGTTTGGATAACGACATAAGGCTTGAAGTGGAAGTCAAGAGACCGAAAGCATAGGTATATGGCCTGATGTGGCAACTGAGAACAAATTAGGCATGGCGCCGAGAGTGAGAGCCAAAGCCCGAAAGCGTGGGTGTAAGGCCTAATGTGACAATCAAAACCAAAAGCATGGTGTAAGGCCTAAAGTGTCAATCGTCTGGACAACAAAAGCAATTGGTAAAATCCCTACGGTTGCAACCAAGGGAACAGTGGAAGATGTGATGCCAAAAGAGGCAGTCAAGAAACCAAGAACGAAGTAGGTAAGGCCTAGATTGTCAATGATAGCATTGGTTTAAGGCCTAGAGTGGCAACCAACATATGAGAATGCGTGAAGCGGGAGTGGCGGTCGAAGAGCGATACTGATGGTGTAAGGCCTAAGTGGCAACCGGAATGCTAGTGTATATGTCGGAATTTAGTAAGCTATGTAGATGTAAGGCCTATGTGGTAGCCAATGGTTGGGATTTGAATGATATATCTTTAGCAGAACGAGCAAGGTCATAGGGCTGCCAGGCTAAGGTATTTCTGTTACATTGTAGTATCATAATATTTCTCTAGAATGAACCTAAGACTTAGGTTTACTTGTTAAACCAATAATTTATTTCTTTGGAATAGTGAAGGGGAAAACCCGTCCCACATATTAACGACATAGTCCCTTAAAGTAAGGACTTAGGTTACTATTGGATAAGAAACTAATTAATGGAGGTTTAGAATAATTTTAAGAAGTGGAAATGATTAGGGACTGTCCATCAGATTGGTTAAGCAAAAATCTTGAAATGGATTAATGGGTCTAATTTAGGCAATCACCCACTAACCTGTCCAAAAGCTGTCTAAAATCAAATTTTCATTTCTCCTAAATTGCAAGACCAAAAAATCTATTATAACCACTCTAGAAAAGAAACCATCATATCTTTCATTTGGGAGTAGTTTCAGACCTTAGTGGGTTTATATCAAAAGTTATAGTCATTACAAATTTTGGGTCCGAAACCATATGATAAAACTTCTAAGGGTAAATAATGTCAATATTTAACATTCCCTAAAGTATAGCCTCATAAGACCTAATTTGGATTTTAAAGTAATATTTTACGATCCTCTAATATGTGCAATATGGGTCTTTGCAATTCAAAATAAAATCAAGCAAGCTTGAAGAAAAAGTTTACTTAAGCTAAAGCATAAAAGTACACTTCTTAAGGGAGGCAAGTGTTTTACCCTAAAATTTTAAATCAAAACAAAGGATAAAAGCTATCGTGTAAGAACAAGGGCAATCATAACCATTAAGGCATAGCTATTGAGGAATAAAGGAAAGTTATTGAATGGCAAAAGATAAAGCTATCAACCTCCAAAATAAGAAGCTATCGCATGCCAAGAAGGAAAGATATTGCATGACAAAAGATGAAGCCATCGAAGGGTGACGAAAAAGCAATCGAACACTAAAGAACAAAGCTATTGATAGTTAAGGTGACAAGCTATCAAAGATCAAGGTAACAAGCTATTTTAAGATGAGGAATAAATCTATCAAAGGTCATGGTAAAAAACTATAATAAGATGAGGTTTAAAGCTATCAAAGGTTAAGACAACAAGTTATCAGGGGTCAAGGTACAAAGTTATCGAAGGTTAAGGTGACAAGTTATTGTAAGACAAGGTATAAAGCAATCAAAGGACAAGGAAACATGCTATTGAAAGTCATGATACAAAGCTATCAAAATACAAGGAGGCATGGCAATTGAGGAGCAATGAGTTGGAGCTATCGTACAACAAAAGCAAAAACTATCGAAAGCCCAAAAAAGGAGATACCAAACCACAATAATAGAGCTATCAACTACTAATAAATAATGTTATCGCACATTTGAAAAATAAGCACAGGAAAAGCCCAGATCAACCACGTGGTAGTCTCTGAATGATCCTTCCATACTATGTCATCTTGATCGAAGCTAAAAGTGACCATGCTACAAGATATTTCAACAATGTGATATATAAGCAAAATAATGTCCATCCATGCACAATGAATGCCACATGTCAAATACCAATGGCATAGGTTTTCTATAAATAAGCTTGTACCCCCAAATAAGAAGAGGAGGATTCCAAATTTCTCTTCTTCCTTATTTTCATTTCTATAATCAATAAAATAATAAAGCTTGGTTTGGTACTTCAATGGTTGTGGCTCATTTATCCTACAATTGTAGAATGACCATCCAGCGTATTTTTACTAGCCCACTTAGTTCTAGAATCTTAGTCCGCTTCATGGATTACATCTTGGTCCACACATTTCCAAAAGCTAGTATCGTGGCCCTCCCATTTCACAACCCTCTCGGCATCAATGCCTGCATATACCAATGCTGGTTATTGGCAAAGCCCAACAACAGATAGTGGCCTGACATGCAAAACGACTCTCAGCAATTAAGCATCCTAGGCAAAAGCCCACTCCCTAGCACGATCCACATCTCGCCTTCCATCTTAGCCTCCAGCACCTTGTGATGCACTCTTGTCTTGCCACATCAGGCTTCGACGTAAAGTACTTAACCGCCCATATAAAAAGAAGCCTTGCATGCACTACTTCCTTGAAAAGACTGTCCAATAAGACACTGTTCATTTGGCAAAAGTACCATTATGCAGTAACTTCTCTATGTCCTTTGTTGCCACCCAGGTATGACTCTCCTACACAACCACTCCCTAGTCCTATGATTGTCCCTAGCCAAGGCATGCTCAAGTACAGACCGCCAGTTGGTGCCATCTACACCACATAGTCCAGCTTGCATCTTAGATGGCACGTAGCAGCCAAGCGCCTTAATCATCAACCCTGAGTGATTTCGAGACCTGGCAAATTAATCTTAACCACTTAACGTAGATTCCAGTAGCTATAAATACATCAAGACATGCATTTTTATAGGGGTTGAACATCTCAAACTCTCAAGCATTGTACTTCCTTGTAATTTTCTTCTATAACCCAAGCTATTTTAACAGAAGCAAAGCGATAAAGTTAGGGGGTGTGCCCTAGGGGCAATTCTATAATTTACTATAAATAATTAACTTTATAATAAAATCTCGTTCAAACTAAAAGGTGGTTTTCTTCAATTATATACTCATATAATGTGGTATGTTAATTAATTAATTTACTTCAAGCATTGTTAACAAGGAATATTGTCAACACCCCAAACGTGTTTGAGAGTAGAAATTAACTCGATAAGAATCCCTTCGAAGGGGCTTTCAAAATGGTTGAAGTTAGCTGGATTAAGATTAGTCGCAATGGTATCGAAAGGTGACCAATAACCTCGAAAGGTACTCCCTTGAAAGGGGCAACTGAACAAATCTATTCAGTAATGCAATACATGACCCTTAATTGAGATAGAAGCTACTATCAATGCTAAGTATTCACTTTATTAATGACTTTATTAATACAAAGGCTTAAGTGTTACAATGAAGTGAAATCCCCAATTCGATTTAGAAATTAGAGTATACAAGTTTTAGAATGTGGAGGGAATGGTACTGGATCCCCAAAACAGCACCCCTAGGGTCTTATTTATAAGCGTGGGCTGGACCCTTTCGCATCTGTCCTTTCGACTCAGTCGAAAGGATGCCTTTATGACCTTTTGCCGATGTTGACTCCAAAGTGCTTCTCTAATGTTGCTTTCGCATAAGATCTGGAAGCCTTCGTTTCCATCGGAAGGTATAGAAGTAGTACTTATGTTGCTGTAGATGTCTTGGATAAGCATGAAAAGATGTCCCAACATGTGGAAGGTATATAAACAATACTTGTGATAGGTGATGATGCTATTGAAATCTTTTATTATGATGGTTGCGGAAGTATTCATTGAGGATGAAATGGTAAATGATGATGTGACCTCGGCGGAAGGGTCAACTACTTCAGAAGCACCTACTTGGTTGGTTGCAGAAGGCATTATTGTTGACTCCTACGGAGGTACTAGATTTTTTCAATACTTGCGGAAGTTGGCTTTTGCTGAAGTAGTTGTCTCTTGTGGAAAGTATCAGGCTTTGACTATTGCGGAAGCCTGCCTTGTGATGCCTACGGAAGCCACATTTACATATGCAAAACCCCTTGACTCTTATGGAAGCTCTACTGAACAAATATGGAACAATTTGATGCTTGCGGAAAGGTTCAATTGATCCGGAAGTGGTGATATTTGCCTTACGATATGATAGTTTGTCTTGGAACTTGATGATTGCGGAAGGTGATCCTTCGAGCCCTTCGTAAGGCGGGGCTTCAACCTTTGCGGAAGGCGGAGATTCAACTTCTTTAGAAGGTAACAATGGTAGTGGAAGTATTCCATTTTACCTATGCAAAGGCATCCACTTTGATATTTGCAGAAGCTCCTTCGATCATGATGAAAGTGTCTTCTTAATTCTTAGGAGGCCCTTTTCAAACTTGTCGAAATCCTTGTTTCCTCTTGATGTCTTCAAAGGTGCCACTTCAACACTTTCGGAAGCTCCCTTAATTCTTACAAAAGCTTCTTTGATGCTTGCAGAAACTATATTAACACATGCAAAACTCCATCAATGCTCGTAGAAGCCATTCTAATGCCTTCGAAGCCTCATCAATGCTCGTAGAAGCCATTATAATGCCTTCAAAACCTCACCAATGCTTGCGGAAGCCATTCTAATGCCTTCAAAACCTCATCAATGCTTATAGAAGACATTTCGGTTCTTTCGTTGGCTACTCCAATGCCTTCGGCAACCCTCTTTAAAAACTATAGCTCCTTCTTTCATAATTTTACTCTTAAGAGGATTTATGGTTAACATTTAGCCCCCTAGTATGAAAGAACTTTTGTTCTTTAGGACAAATTTCCATGAATCCCTTTCAAACCGCTCAAACTTCAATGAAATTTCTTTCTTTGTATTCCTACAAGACAGCTAATAACTTCTGTTAGGATCATAACCTTATTATGAGACCTTGATGGCTAACTCTAAACTCTAAAACTAAAATTCAAGATACTATCTGGTAATATTACTGGGTAGAGCATTCAGAAAAATACATGACCAAACCCTTTTTTAGCACTAATAATAGAAATGTGGAACAATATCACCTGGTCAGCAGACGTTGGTTTAAGTAAATGAACCTTTCAAGAAAGCTATCATACACTCCAAAGCCTCTTTCCTTAGGTTAAGTTTTCTTTGTCCATCGGGAATTAATTTCTTGCTTTAGGTGGTTTTATCTGGTCTCTTTGCTATAATTTTATCTCCAACTCTGCGTTGTATGTTAGTAATTTTCATTCATTCATTAATAAATTAGTAGATAGTTTGGTATTAATTTTGAACGTTGTCTATTAATACGAATATCGGGTGGCTCTTATTCCCTTTTACCATCATCTCCTATCAAAAAGAATAGAAGTATGTCTGGTATCAAGAGACTCTTGTTCAGAATTCCTGTCTTATAATAGTGTGGAAACATTGATAGAAAAATTTCAATTTCAATACAAAATCTCAAGTCTTATCCAGAAAACTCATAAATCTAGAAATTCAATGAGGAGTCCATAGATCATCATGAAAATTCAATAAGGAAATCAAGAATTCATAAAGCCAGAAATTCAATAAGAAACCATCACGAAAATAAACCGAGAATTCATGAAATTGGAAATTCAAATAGAAACTTGTTAGGATCTCATCTGACAAACAAACTGCTTAAATTTTTATCTAATATTAGTACAAATCTAGAAATTCAATGGGAAGTCTACAGATAATTTAGGAAATTCAATAAGGAAATCAAGAAATCAAGAATTCATAAAACAAGAAATTTAATAAGAAATCATCACAAAAATCCAATAAAGAATTTGAGAATTCATAAAACCAAGAATTCAATAAGAAATCATCACGAAAATCCAATAGGGAATTTGAGAATTCATAAAACCAAGAGTATTAAATCTGCAAATCATCGTAAAAATCAACAAGGAAATTTAGAATTCAGAAATTCAATAAGAAATCATTATGAAAAGAAACAAGAAAATTGAAAATTCACAAAGTCAGGAATCAAATTAGAAACTTGTCAGGATCTCATCTAACGAATAGACTACTCAAAATTTCATTCAATATAAGTACAAGGTCAGAAAACTATCTAGTAATGGTAACCTGAGCAGACTTAAGCAAAAGACCCTTAATCCTATCTAGCCATAATCCCAAAGTTCTACCTAAAATGCTATGCTAGAGAGTTACATAGAACTCATGCTTTGAATAGCAAGAGGGATTCCCGCTATTCAAAGGAAAGTATCCTACTAGCAGATAAGTAATTCCTAAAGTTCCTATAAGTTAGTAGTATTATTGTTATATTGGAGCCGAGTAGTTCTGTAAAGCCATGCAATCATTCAAAATATTGTTCGGTGATACCAGTCAGCCATTCGGAGTAGCAGTTCCGTAAGACAAATCAACCGTTCAGCAGATAGTTCAATTAAGTTATTCAGCTTTTCAGCCATTCAACCGTTCAGCAGTTAATTCCGTTCAGTTAGCTGGCCATTCAGTAGTGCAAGCTCTATTTGACTAGTCGGTCGTTCAGCTATGCAAGTTCCGTCCTACTGCTTGGCCATTTAGCGGTGCAATGGTCCAAATAACTTATTAATATATATAATATATAGACCCTCTTATTCTAAAAGGTCACCTTATTTCTAAGGATTTAGAAGTGGTTTACTTAATCTATTCTTCGAATGAAATCACTTTTATCCTTGTAGTAAAAATTTGGTACCTGTTCCATTCCTTTAGTTTTTGTACAGATCTATGTTTTCCATTTCAAATTGCGGATCTCTTTATCCATTTACTTGTCTCGTGTTTCCTTTTAGGATGCATATTCTTAATTCTTTCTATGGGAGCCACTTTTCAGTAATCAAATGTATTGAAGATTGCTAGCTGATGCTTTGTCCTTTTTTATTATGGTCTTAGATATCTTATCCATTCACGTCTATAGAGTAGGACATCTTCATCCTTTTTCTTTTTTTTGTACCGCTTTTTCGGGCTTCATCTTTGTTTAGATGGTGGATAGCTTTACTCCTTTGGCCCTTTATTCCCTTGGGTATTGACTTTTGTTTTGATTGCAGACATCTTTGTCCTTTTTTGTCTATTTGGTGCCCTCTCTAGGCTTCCCTTGATTCTAAGGTCTATAGTGTACGTTAGATTGACCTTCCTTTAAAAGGTTGCTAATGGATGCTAAACCCGATCCTCCCTCTAAGAGGTGAACTAGATGTTAGTTGTTTTATCCCTTCCTCTAGGAGGTGCTATAGAATAGCGTCGTAGGCTTTTTTCCCTCCCTCTAGGAGTTGCTACGGAATAGCATCGTAGGCTTTTGTCCCTCCACTGGGAGATGCTACAAAATAGCTGAAAGTGATTGTGCTATAGGATCGAGTAATATGGAATATAATAAATAACTAGTGCAGAAAATAATAATAGCAGTAAAGTAAAATGACACCAGGAATTTTATACTAGTTTGAACTCCCGTTCTACATCCAGTTCCAGACTCCTTTTGGAATTAAAGCTAGCAACTCTCACTTAATCCGAAGGAACAGGTATTACATCGCTTGAGCAACCGAACATGGCTTGACCGCCTGAGCAATAGAACAGGACTTGACCGCCTGAGCAACCGAACAAGACATTATTACAAACTACATTGTCTTGACTTTGTGTGTTATGGATAACACGGATTTGTCACTTATAGTACACCCTTCCTATAATCTTTTTCTTAAGACTAATGTATATGAATGTATATGAAGAATAGGAAGACCATAATTGCTTAATGAATATGGAAGTGAAATTGTAAGCAATGATTGTATAAAGTTTTGTAAGTAATAGAATCAAGAATGCTATGCACGTTAGATCAAGAGAGATGAGAGAATTAGGTAATTTGATCATTGAAACTTGAGTTTATAGTGTATCAAGAGTTACTACCTCTGGTAATAGTTCTCTGTGAAAAGCTAGTGGATGCAACACTTGGGAAAGGAGATAACCATTGAGAAATAGAAGTGTATATTCATAATTTTGACTGTTACAGGATTCAGTCGACTGAAAGTGCTTGGTCAGTTGACCGAATTCAAAAAGTGCACAAGTCACATGCACAGACTCAGTCGACTGACCAGGTGTGTTCAGTCGACTAGTCTGTGTTATATATAAAAATATAACTACTGATTTAGTCGACTGAATATACCTGGTCAGTCGACTGAATAGTGCAGTTCAGTATATTAAAGAATATGTGTGTGTGTTTTGAATTCGATTAAAATATGCATGCAAGTTTATTTGAATGTGAATGATGATTCTTGAGGTCAGATTTTAACAAAGCACTAAACTAGACTCTATATACACATTTGATTACTCTTGTTAAAATATATAACTATACGAACCATACTTTGAGTCGTTGAGTCCGGATGTTGTCGTAGTTGTAGATTCATGAATTGTTGTTTCATGTCGGCAATCAAAACCTAAGATCCAACATTCTCCCCCTTTTTGATGATGACAACTCCATTTGCTACGAACGAATCTTGACCAAGTTTTGTTGATCTATTTCTCCCACTGAATCTATTCCTACAACTGTGCTATAGTTTTCTCCTCCTGAATCTATGCTATATATTCCTGTAAATAATTATTAAACGATATCTTTTAATAATTATTTACAGGAATATATAGCATAGTCACTTTCATTTAGTATCAGAGCACGGTCATCATTTAACCGTAACATAGTTATCTAATATTTTTAATATGGAAAACAACACCAGCACTGCTACTAACACTATCTTTCTTGAAGGTCAATCTACTGCACGACCACCTCTATTTAATGGAATGAACTATAACTATTGGGCTACTAGAATAAGAATTTATATACAAGCAAGTAGTTATGAAACCTGGAACATTATGCAACCTGAATATACTGTACCCACCACTAAATATTCAGCATGGTCTAACACATAAAAATTGGATGCTGCTGCAAATGCTAAAGCTATGAATATGTTATATCGTGCATTAGACAAAAATGAGTTTAATAGAATAAGCATGTGTAAAACTGCTCATGAAATTTGGCGTACACTTAAAGTTACACATGAAGGTACTAACAAAGTAAAATAGGGTAAAATATCTATGCTCAAAAATCAGTTCCAGAATTTTAAAATGAAGCAAGATGAGACTATAAATGAAATGCACTTTAGATTTCAAGATATATATCATTATTTGATAGCATTAGGAGAAACTTATACAGATTTTGATATTGTTTCAAAAATCCTCAACTCTTTAACAGATGAGTGGGAACGAAAAGTCTTAGCAATCAAAGAAGCTAACAACATTTCAACCATAAAACCAGAAGAGTTGATAGGAAATCTAATGTCTTATGAAGTTAATCTCCGGGAAAAATGAGTACAGGCTCAAGATAAGAAGAATATAGCATTCCAGGCAGAAAAAGATGAATCAGATTCAGATAAAGAAGATATGGCATTCATTGCTAAAAATTTCAAAAAGTTTTTGAAATTTAGAAAGTGAAACAAATTTAGAAATAACAAGAGCAGCTCCAGCAACAATAACAACACCACCAAACCATCATCATCTGCTCTAGTATGTTATGAATGTCACAAGAAAGGCCACATCAAGAAAGACTGTTAAAAAAGAAAGACAAACATAAGCACAAGAAAGGCAGATTCAAGAAGAAAGCTTTCTCTATCACTTAGGATTATTCAGAATCATCTTCATCATCAGATAGTGACTCAGACACTGATGTAGAACAAGTAAACATATGTTTTATGGCCACAAAAGATGAGGTGAGTGATCTAACTTTTGATGATCTATTGGAAATAAATTCAGAATTACTTGACAAACTAAAAGACATCAAAAGAAAGTACAAAGAATCTCTTGAAAAACTAAATAGAACTGAAATTGAAGTAGATATATTAAGAGATGAGAAACAGATCTTAGAAGAAGAACTTGAAGTTACTCAAGAATCTTGTTCTAATATGACATCTCAACTCTCAATGTTAAGTCAAGAGATAGAAACACAGAAAGAAAAGAATGATGCTCTATTAATTGAAAATCATGATCTTAAAGCTAATGTCAAGATTTTAGAATTAGATATCTCTAGCCTTAAAACAAAGTTAGATGATATTACTAAGAATGTCTCTAATTTTAACAAAGGCAGGGAAAATCTTTCAAAAATTATAGAGAATTCTCAAACTGCTTCAAATAAAAGAGGACTAGGATATAAGCAATCTTCTAAAGTTATTCCAAAGAAAAAGAATTCTACATATAAAAGGAATAATAATAAAATTGAAAAACCTAGTTCAAAATTTTCAAATTTTACTAAATCAATTAAGATTTGGATTCCTGTTAATTGAAAAAATAGAGAAAAATACATTGATGATTATTTTGATATGGTAGTTAATAATGAAAATTATATTTATAAAGGTTCAACCACATCCAAATGGGTATGGTTTCCTAAAAATTAGGAAATTATAAGAAACTTGGGTATCACATGCTTTAAATGTTAATTTTTTTTCTGATACCTTAGATTATAAGTAGTAGTTACTTTTAAAATTGTTTCATTATTTTTTAGTGGGTACAACCACACCTACTTTTGTAAAATTTCATCCTATGATTAACCCTTCGACCCTAACATAATAAGGGGGTACCAAAATAATTTACATTTTTTTATAGATACTTGGAGAAACTAAAGGAAAATGTTAGATTTTGGAATTTTAAAGGATGCTCCATATAATATGTCATCATATAAATTCTCCTTTTTATCGATGACAAAGGGGGAGAAAAGATATCGTTTAATAATTATTTACAGGAATATATAGAGTCACTTTCAATAGCGTCGTAGGCTTTTGTCCCTCCCTCTAAGAGGTGCTACGGAATAGCCTCATAGGCCTAAACTTGTATATGAAAATCATTTTTGGCCAACCACACCTACTTTTGTAAGGTTTTCATCCTATGATTAACCCTTGGACCCTAACATAATAAGGTGGTACCAAAATAATTTATATTTTTTACAGATACTTGGAGAAACTAAAGGAAAATGATAGATTTTGGAATTTTAAAAGATGCTCCATATATTATGTCATCATATAAACTCTCCTTTTTGTCGATGATAAAGGGGGAGAAAAGATATCGTTTAATAATTATTTACAAGAATATATAGAGTCACTTTCAATAGCGTCGTAGGCTTTTGTCCCTCCCTTTAAGAGGTGCTACGGAATAGCCTCGTAGGCTTAAACTTGTATATGAAAATCATTTTTGGCCAATTGAAATGTTTGTGAAAATCCTTTTGTATATCAGTTTTTGTCATAGAGTCTCTTTTTGAGAGGAAGAATTCTTGTAAATGATACCTTCTAATATATTGAGGGATTACTTTCTGAAAAAGAGTTTGGATACGTGAATCCTTTTGATAAAAGAATTTTTTCTTAATGCTGCATTCTACAAGGGTTTTCAAACCATTCTCACAGTAGAGACATGGATCTCAAATAGGAGACTGGGTGGTTATGATTCATGAACCAATAGTCTTTTAGTCGAGAATAGGATTCTCTAATCCGAGTTTTTATCAATGAACTTTTGATAGCTTTAAAACTTTTCCTGAAAAAGTATGAATAAGCTTCTCCTCGCCACTTGTTTTAGAAAACATTGAAATATTGGAATATGCTTGGTTAGAAATCCTTGGTGCGCATATACTAATGTCAAATAATTTCTTTAAAGATTTTGCAGGTTTAATTTTAAAATAAACAAATACTTAATTTCCCATATTTATAGGGTAATTAGAGATAATCCTTTTTGACTGTTGAAAACAACTTTCTTGAAAACATATTTAGGAAAATTCTTCTCAAATAGTAGAATAGGCAATTGAAAACAGAATCAATGCATATAGTAAATATGGTTATGCTTCCTCAGGTTTTGCTCAACAAAAAGAGATGTCTTGTTCGTGAGTCTGAAAAGCCATGATGCATGGACTAATAGATTTTCATGAGTAAGGGCATGCTTTTCCCAAGAATCCCATCTTTGGGAGAGTTTTAGATATTTACCTTTCATGAGTTTACAATTGAAGCTTGACGATAATCCAAGGTTCCATAGGAGTAGTTCTTTACACCACATTGATCCAAGCTTTGAGATAAGAATGAGTCATTGCGTTCCAGACATTTGAGTAGTCTTTCTTAAGTAGCTAGAAATTTGTTGTGCTTCAAGAGTCTGTTGAATGCCATGGACTGGTTTTGTTTTTACCTGTAAAGACACTTGAATTTTGTATTAATACATGATCAACTTTTAGCACAAATCAAAGTATAAAATATCAAGTTTAGAAACTTGTGAAAGCAGAAAATCCATAGCTGAACTAATGCTTCAAGACTTCATGGTTTGATAGGGGTTCGAACTTGAATTTTCCAAGCTACTTTCTTCTCGTAGGAATAATTGGACTTTGAATACTCGAGCTATCCTCTAAACTTTCTTAATGAATACCGTTAGAAATCCTAATCTAATCATGCCTTAAATTACTCCTAATAAAATGCAGCATTTGTCGGTTTCATGTTCGTTCATTTTATGGTAATCGCAATAACTACCTCCTTCATTTTGTTCAAGAAGGTTCCAGATCCTATAAGGAATAAAAAAAAATTCATTGTCCTTCACCATGGCGAATATGTGGGAGAGGGGTTTGTTTAGGACCACATAATTGGATTTGGATATGTCTTTTCGACTCCTTTTTTGTTTTCATTTCTCCTCGTTCTCTTGTTGAGATGTCCGAAGTCAAACTTTCCTTCTCTCTATTTTCGATGAGAATTCTTCATAGCATGATGCATTTCATCCATTTGAATAAACTTTTCATCTTGGAGATAAAAATGTTGTAAATCCTTATATGCACGAATATGAAGTTCCTTTCAGAAAGGAGTTTGTTTGATTAGCCCTGAGAGCGAACTGCCATTAGTGTTTCTTCATCGGTTGCATTTTCCACCTTCAATGCTTCCATATTGAATCTTTTAACGTATTTGCCAAGCAATTCCTCTAGCCCTTTTTGATGTCAACTAACATGTAAGAATATATTATTTGATCTTTACATATGTAAACTGTGCCGCAAATTCATAAGAGAAGTGTTCCCAAGAATGGATAGTTCCTTTCTGATAATGCCTATACCATTTGATAGCTGCTCCCTAGAAATTTATGGTGAAGAGTTTACAACGAACTGGCCCAGGAGCATTATATAGGTCCATCCAGCTTTCGAAAGCTACAAGGTGATCATCTGGATCAGTAGTTCCATCATACTTTAGTGGGAGAATTTGAATCTGATGAGGAATGCTAACTGCCATTATTTCTTCTAAAAAAGGAGAATTTTCTAGGATAACATATTTCTCTAGTTCAAGGAGTACATCTTTTACCGTATCCTTTGTGATTTGGTTGAGAATGTTGTTGTGGTGATCTTCATTGTCTTCCGGGGTTAAACTATTTGATTGCTCAAGGAACTTACCTACTTTACTTTCTTGGTTTAGCTTTTCATCTTTTGCCTCATTTGGAGATTACGCTTCATCTCTACCTTCCACAACCTTTAATGATCCTTGAGATTGAACCCCTTCAAGAAGCTCCCGCATAGTTATCACTTGTTGTAGTAGATTTTGGAATTTACTCTTATTTTTTTCAAATCTTAATAGGGTTGAAGGTTGCCCAATTTCCATATTCTCTAAGTTAAAGTTTAGGATTATATTATCTTCCAAAGTTGATTTTGACGCAGCTTCTTCATTTGGAATGTTGTTATTACTCCTCGTTCTTACCATTTTATTCTTTTGAATGAAGAACCTTATGCAATTAATCTATAGAGAAGGTTATAGGGAATCAAAGGTTCGAGCCGTCCTTCTAGCGCCAAAAATGTTAACAAGAAATTTTGTCAACACATCAAAATGTGTTATCCTATGTTAGTTATTCCAAAAGGGAATCAGGGCTTAGTAGTGTACATGGATGCATGAGGGATAGGGTTAGGAGCTGTGTTAATGCAAAGAGGTAAAATGATTACCTACGCTTCACGACAGCTTAGGCTGCATGAAGTGTGATATCCTACTCATGATTTAGAGTTGGCACCGGTAATCTTGGCATTGAAAGTATGGAGACATTATGTCTTAGGGGAGAGATTTGAGTTATACATATATCATAAGTCATTAAGGTATTTATTCTCTCGGAGGGAGTTGAATATGATACAGCGGAGATGGCTGGAGTTTTTAGCGGCTTATGATTTTGGTATATAGTATACACTTGGAAAAGGAAATAAGGTAGCGGATGCTCTTAGCGGAAAACATCAGAATATGGTGTTAGCTATGTTAACGGAATGGAAGGATATAGAGGCATTGACTACTTGTAGTGTGCAGTTAATATCGACTGCTAGTTCTAGTCAAGGCAATACCATGTTATCCTGCTTGGAAGTTTGACCAGTATTGATCGAAAGGATTGCTTCTAAGTAGACATTTAGCTGAGAAGATTAAAAGGATTGAGGTTGGATCGAAGATTGACGATCTAAAAGATTTCAGGCTTAAACAGAGGGGATGGTTGAGAAATAAGGAACAGTTGTGTGTTCCGAATGTTGAGGACTGAAGAAGTACTTAGGGAATGTCATCGATCCAAATTTATGATTCATCCTTGGGGAACCAAGTTGTATCAAAACATGAAGAGGAGTTTCTACTGGGAAGGTATGAAGAAGGATGTTGGCTTGTAGGTAAGGCAGTGTGTGAACGGTCAACGAGTGAAGATCGAGCATCAGAAGCTGAGAGGATTGCTTAAACCTTTGGAGATACCAGTTTGGAAATGGGATTCGAAATCTATGGAATTTATAGATGGGTTGCCAAGGTCGAATCGAGGAAATGAAAGTATACGGGTCATAGTGGACAAGTTGACCAAGAGTGCTTAGTTCGTTCCAGTCAAGTCAACTAGGATGGCACTTGTTTTAGCTAAATTTTTTATGAAGAACATAGTTAGACTGCATGGAATTCCTAGTAGTATAGTCAGTGATAGAGATGCTTTATTCACTAGTGAATTCTGGAAGAGTCTACAGGATGTGTTAGGTACCAAGTTCAAGATGAGTACTGCTTATCACCCTCAGATAGACGGGTAGACAAAGAGAGTCAACAAGGTACTCGAGGATTTGTTAAGAGCTTGTGTGCTAGACTTTGGTGGATCTTGGGAAGATCATCTACACTTAGTTGAGTTTTCCTATAATAACAGTTATCAGACTAGTATAAGAATGGTGCATTTCGAAGCTTTGTATGAAAGGCCATGCAAATCCCCAGCATGTTGGTTAGAAATTGGAGACAGATTAGTCTAAGGACCAGATCTGGTAAGAGAGGCAATAGAGAAGATTGAGTTGATCTGAGGAAGGATGAGGGAAGCTCAGTCTAGACAGAAGAGTTATGCTGATTGAAGAGGAAAGTTTTAGAGTTCTCAGTCGAAGATTATGTTTTTGTCAAGATATCACTAATGAAAGGTGTAATCCAATTCGAAAAATCATGAAAACTAGCACCGAGATTCATCGGACCATTTTCTATTATAGAAAGGATTGGGAAACTCGCATATAGGGTAGATAGTTTGGCAGGAGTCCACAATGTTTTTCATGTTTCTCATCTAAGGAAGTGTATTTGAGATCCAGAAACTACTATAGCACCAACTGTGTTAGATGATTTAGTAGTGGAACTGGATATGACTATAGTTAGAAAACCAGTTCGTATGGTCCCAAGGGATGAGAAAAGACTATGGAACAAGTGATGCAGCGGCAGAATACAAAAATTAATGATACGATGAAAGTAGCAATCGGTGGATTGAGAAATACTGAAATGCCCAAATTCGTTGATCCGAAGATGCTGAATTCTAGCTATCTCTGACACGTTGATCGCGCACGATACCGTGAAGAGAGATCTACAATTCTTCGAGCATTGATCAAGCGCACTTGATTCCGCGAATTGGCTTCAACGATCGAAGATTCGAGCGCACTCGAATGTCGAAGGTGGAGATAGGAGATACACTCAACTACCGATTTTAATTGAAAGCACAAAGCTAACAAACAAGAATTTTATTCAAAATCAACCACCTTCACAAATGATATCACCTCCCTATTTATAGGGTTTACAACACAACACAAATGACTTAAGAAAATTACAACAAAACAGTACACGACTTAACAACAGCACATGGCTAAAAATTTACACCACAAGCGGTTTTCAAACAAACGACTTAAGGAAATACAAGCAAAGACTTAAAACAACTCGGCTGCGATTTATGTAAAAGTATTCTGGAGCTTCACGACTTAAGAAAACGGTATTCATCAGCGACCTTACTGAAGCTTCATTCGCGACTTTAAAAATTAACAGCGGCTCACGAAATGGAGAGGCTACGCGACTTACTGGAATTGGAATTAGGTCGTTTGCGACTTATCCTTGTTCGCGACTTACTGAAATCGATAATAGGTCGTTCGCGACCTAATTCTTGAGTCGCTACATACGATCTCGCGAGTTAAGGGGGTAGGAAATCTCACGCTTTAGTTTTAGGTCGGAGTTTCTTGGGTCGCGGCTATGGGAAGGAGTTGGGTTGTTAGGTCGCGGTGGAAAATTGGCCATAGGTCGGTGAATTGGTGATGAGTCGTAGGTCGTAGTGGAGATGAGCCGTAAGTCGCGAGGTTGATGAGTCGTGAGTCGCGATGTTGATGAGTCGTGAGTCGTGGCTTACGATGTTGGAGTTAGGTCGTGGAATATTGGTGATGGCCGATCGCGAGTTAAGGTATGTGTCGATTCCTCCCCTCTCATGCTATCTCGTGATGCATCATCCTCCCCTTGTTGGAAAGAATTCGACCTCGAATTCACGCTCTCCTCTTCTTCAACGAGTTCATTCTCATGGTACGGAATCAAATGTTTTACGTTGAAAACGTCTACAGTATGAATATGATCTGGCAACTTCAATCGATATGCATTATCATTGATTTTTTTTCAAAATTTCGACTGGACCAATCTTTCGAGCTTTCAACTTGTTGTACGTTCCAACTGGAAAACGATCTTTTGTCAACACCGCGTACACAAAATCGCCCACTTTGAAGTCCACATTCCTTCGTTTCTTATCGGCTAGTTGTTTATATTTCTCATTTGTCTTCTCCAATCGTTCCCGAATGATTCTATGGCATTCTGTCAACCCATCAACGAAATCAGCAGCCCGCTTAACTGCCCCCTTCGGTTGTGGCACTATCGTTAAATCCAACGGCCCCTTTGGCAAGCTTGAATATACAATCTGAAATGGACTGAAACCCGTACTACGGTTCACTGCATGATTATGAGCAAACTCCGCTTGACATAACTTCATATCCCAACTCTTCAAATTGTCAACCACGAGGCATCGCAAGAGATTACCTAGGGATCTGTTCACAACTTCAGTCTGTCCATCTGTCTGTGGATGATAAGCGCTACTGAATTTCAGTTTCGTTCCCACCATCTTCCACAAACTCAACCAAAAGTGACTCAGAAATCGAGTATCTCGGTCAGAAACAATAGATTCTGGTAACCCATGTAAACGATATATTTCTTTAAAGAATAACTGAGCAACACGGACTGCATCAGCGGTCTTTTTACAGGCTATAAAATGTGCCATTTTCGAAAACCTGTCCACTACAACGTATATTGAATCATTTCCCGATTGAGTTCTAGGCAATCCCAAAACAAATCCATGCTGATATCAACCCATGGTCTAGTAGGCACGGGTAATGGCATATACAATCCCGCATTCGTCGCTGTCCCTTTGGAAACTTGACAAATATGACATCTCTCCACAAATCTTTCAACTTCTTTTCTCATAGAAGGCCAAAAATATGATTGCGAAATCAACTGCAATGTACGATCCCGTCCTACATGTCCTTCCTCGTGCAATTCCTTGATAATCTTCATTCTCAAGCTGCTATTTGGAATACATAATCGATTTCCCTTAAACAGGAAACCATCCGCCAACACAAATTCATCAGCACTCCCCTCCTTAACTTTTTCAACAAATTTCATAAAGTAAGGATCTTCTTCAATCATCTCTGGCAATAATTCAAAACCTGTCACCTCAACTTTCATTGTCGTTAACAAATGACTCCTTCTACTCAAAGCATCAGCCACACGATTCGTCACTCCTGACTTGTGTTTGACAACAAAAGTAAACTGTTGCAAATAGGCAATCCATGATGCATGTCTTGCTGAAATCTATTCTTGCTCTTGTAAATGCTTCAACGCCTCATGATCAGTGTAAAGAACAAACTCTTTCTGAAATAGATAATGTCTCCAGTGCTTCACAGCTTGCACCACCGCATAGAATTCCACATCATATGTACTATATCTCATTTTGGCTCCCGAAAGTTTCTCACTGAAATATGCAATTGGCCTTCCGCTCTGGCTCAATACTCCACCAATCCCAACCTTTGAAGCATCAGTATGTAACTCAAATAATAACTGAAAATCTGGTAATACTAGAATTGGTGCTGTCGTCAAGAGTTCTTTGATCCGCTCAAAAGCAACCCATGCTTCCTCCGACCAAGAAAACTGCTTCCCCTTCATACAATCAGTAACTGGTGCCATCACGCTACTGAAGTGTGGAATGAATCTTCGGTAGAATGACACTAGCCCATGAAAACTTCTCACTTCGGTTATTGTCTTTGACTGTGGCCAATTTCTGACTTCTTCAACTTTATTCTGGTCCACCTGAATACCTTCTCCTGACACAACATATCCCAGAAATAAAACACTATGCGTCATGAACACGCATTTCTTCGTTGCAGCATAAAATTGTTCTTGTCGTAGTACCATCAACACTTCTCTCAGATGATTCAAATGTTCCTCTGGACTTCCACTATATATCAGTATATCATCGAAATACACCACCACAAATTTCCCAATGAATGGTCTAAAAATCTGATTCATCACCCGCATAAATGTGCTTGGTGCGTTTGATAAGCCAAACGGCATTACCAACCATTCGTATAGACCCTCCCTGGTTTTAAAAGCAGTCTTCTACTCATCACCTGGCCTGATACGAATTTGATGATATCCGCTCTTCAAATCAATCTTCGAAAATATAGTAGCCCCACTCAATTGATCCAACAAGTCATCAAGCCTCGGCATCGGAAACCTGTATCTCACAGTGATCTTATTCAATGCCCGACTATCAGTACACATTCTCCACGTCCCGTCCTTCTTTGGTACAAGTAATGCTGGTACAGCACATGGACTTAAACTCTCCTGTATACGCCCTTGTTCAAGCAGTTCTTCCACCTGCCTCCTTAATTCTTCATGTTCCTTCGGACTCATCCGATAATGTGGTCTGTGTGGCAACATTGCTCCCGGAACTAGATCAATTTGATGTTGAATGTCCCTCAATGGCGGTAGCTCCTTTGGTAGCTCCTCTGGAAATACATCTTCAAATTCTTTCAATACTGGTTTCACTTCCTCTGGAATTTCAACCACTTCTTGACTCTCTCGCCCAATCAATAAGAACACTTCAGGCTCTTCCTCAACCTCCTTAACAAACTCCTTCAAAGATAATAAAGTTTTCAGCTCTTCAATCTCTTCCGACTTACTTTCTCCTTGTTGTCTCTTCTTTGGAACTAAGATAATCTTCGTACCTTCAAACATAAAACTGTAGCTATTGGTCCGACCGTCATGCTGTACTGCTCGATCATACTGCCATGGTCTTCCCAAAAGTAAGTGACAAACATCCATCTCTACTACATCACACCAGATCTCGTCTTTGTATTTCTTCCCAATAGAGAATGGAACACGAACTCGTCTATCCACTTTCACCTCTCCTCTTTTTCTCGACCATGCTAACTTGTATGGACTCGGATGCTTCTCTGTCTTCAACTTCAACTTTGTTACGGCCTCAGTTGAAATGATATTGTCACAGCTCCCTGCGTCAATCACAAATTTACACACCTTCCCTAGTATAGTGCATGTCGACTAAAAGTTATTACTCCTCAACCAACTAGCTTCTTCCTGCTTCGGTGTCAAACACGATCTCCTCAACATTAGATTACAACCTTCATCTCCTGACGCAATATCCTGTTCCTCCTCCTCAACTGGACTAGAATAATCTCCATCAACATCCTCATCCTCAACTTCTGCAATCATGGTTCTCTTCTTTGGCTTTGGACACTCATTGCTTTTATGACCCATCTCTTGACAATTGTAACATTTAAAACCATTGTTAACCTTTGCCTTCTCAACCTCCTTCACCACTGGTTTACTGATAGGTTTAGAAACATTAGAACTTCCACTAACACTCTTCACTTGATTGTTGGAATTAGTAAACACACCACCTCCTCGTCTACCCTGCTTTTCCCAAGCCAATGCCTTCTGGTGTGCTTCAGCTACTGATCTGGGATCAAACATATTCACCATATCCTGAATCTGCATTCGTAACCCTCCAACAAATCTAGCTGTCAGTTGTTCCTCCGTCTCCATGATGTCATTTCTAGCAATGAGTTGGTAGAATTCATCTGCATAATCATTAACTGTCTTTGTGCCCTGCCTCAAATTCTGCAAACGTTGATACATCAGAGATTGATAATTGTAAGGTAAGAACGTTGCTTTCATCAATTTCTTCATCTTCTTCCAAGATTCAACCTTTGACTTCCCCATTCGTTCACGTGTAAGTTTGGTTTGCTGCCACCACGCCAAAGCTCTACTCCTCAACCTTGTAGCAACCAACTTTACTCTACGATGTTCTGGAACTTCCTTGAAGTCAAAAATTTCTTCAACATTAGCCACCCAATCTAGAAACTCCTCTGCTTGCATACCACCTTTGAATTTAGGAATTTCAGTCTTCATCCCCGACTCCCACTTGTGATCATACTCAGAGTAATTTCTTCCTTGTCCTCTTCCTCGTCCATGAACACTACCACCATCATACTCTTCTTCACAATCTGATGTATATCGATGTCAATCCTGACCACCAGCATCTCTACTACCACCATTTCTTCCACCAACATCCTTTCGATCTGCATTCCTCCGATTACGATCATTCACATTTCTATCTCGACTTCGATCATCAACATTTCTATCACAATCTCGATCCACACTTCTATGATCACTATTAACACTTCTCTCCCGATTGGAATGTGGTGAAACTCTACTTCTCCCATGGCTCGATTCAGGTGAAACCCTTCTCTGATTTTGACTCATTTCCAACATCATCCTCTCTAATCGACCAATCCCTTCATTAAGCTTCTCATTAGAATTTTCGTTAATTCTTTGCTCCATCTCATCGGCTTCTTCTCTCCCATATAAAGCATCAATGTTGCGATAACGGTTAGCTCTTCTTGGAGGCATGATCACTCTTCAACAAATTTCAACAAAAACTTCACTTCGATCTAAAAATCTTCAAATCAAAACTACCCACTTGTTGAAATCTTCAAAAATCTCCAAACGAACAAATCTCTTCAAAATCTCGATAACCCACTTCTCCAAATGATGTAAATCTCGCACCACTCCAAAAATCTACGCAAACTCCTTGCGTTCTAGCTCTGATACCAAATGACGCAGCGGCGGAATACAAAAATTGATGATACGATGAAAGTAGCAATCGGTGGATTGAGAAATACTGAAATGCCCAAATTCGTTGATCCGAAGATGCCGAATTCTAGCTATCTCTGACACGTTGATCGCGCACGATACCTTGAAGAGAGATCTACAATTCTTCGAGCGTTGATCAAGCGCACTTGATTCCGCGAATTGGCTTCAACGATCGAAGATTCGAGCGCACTCGAATGTCGAAGGTGGAGATAGGAGATACACTCAACTACCGATTTTAATTGAAAGCACAAAGCTAACAAACAAGAATTTTATTCAAAATCAACCACCTTCACAAATGATATCACCTCCCTATTTATAGGGTTTACAACACAACACAAATGACTTAAGAAAATTACAACAAAACAGTACACGACTTAACAACAGCACATGGCTAAAAATTTACACCACAAGCGGTTTTCAAACAAACGACTTAAGGAAATACAAGCAACGACTTAAAACAACTCGGCTGCGATTTATGTAAAAGTATTCTGGAGCTTCGCGACTTAAGAAAACGGTATTCATCAGCGACTTTACTAAAGCTTCATTCGCGACTTTAAAAATTAACAGCGGCTCACGAAATGGAGAGGCTACGCGACTTACTGGAATTGGAATTAGGTCGTTTGCGACTTATCCTTGTTCGCGACTTACTGAAATCGATAATAGGTCGTTCGTGACCTAATTCTTGAGTCGCTACATACGATCTCGCGAGTTAAGGGGGTAGGAAATCTCACGCTTTAGTTTTAGGTCGGAGTTTCTTGGGTCGCGGCTATGGGAAGGAGTTGGGTTGTTAGGTCGCGGTGGAAAATTGGTCATAGGTCGGTGAATTGGTGATGAGTCGTAGGTCGTAGTGGAGATGAGCCGTAAGTCGCGAGGTTGATGAGTCGTGAGTCGCGATGTTGATGAGTCGTGAGTCGTGGCTTACGATGTTGGAGTTAGGTCGTGGAATATTGGTGATGGCCGATCGCGAGTTAAGGTATGTGTCGATTCCTCCCCTCTCATGCTATCTCGTGCTGCATCAACAAGACAGTCAGATTAGTCGAAGTCCAGTGGAGTGACGACGAGAGAGACTGTACTTGGGAAACTGAGAGCAGAATTAGAGATACCTATCCTGACTTGTTTCATGCTATGTTTTACCTTTATGTTTGATTGTTATGAGTACCTTATCATAGTTTTAAGGACGAAATTCTTTAAGGAGGGGAGTCCGTAATGACTCTAATTTTGAGTAACATTATTTAGTACATTTAAATAGATGAATTAAATGAAATAATGTAAATGGTTAAGGGATTGAGATTTGTTAACCAATAAGGAGGTCGTGCCTTAATTAATATAAGCAAAGGAGAATTAAAATGGAGTAAGTAGGAGGAATACGATAAGGGGCAAAATAGGAATAGGCTATGTTCTTATACCCTAAACCCTTCTTACCTTCATTCCTTGTTCATTTTCAACAATTACAAACAAAAATAAAACCCCTAAAGATTTCGGCCAGCCACCATTAAGAGATTCAAGAAGAAAAAAAGGCTGGATTCAAGTAGGAAGCTTAAGCAATTTAATCAAGGGACAAATCTCAACCTTCTTAACACTAAGCCAAGGTGAATAATGATCTTACATCTCATTTTTGTTGATTTTGGTTTCTAGTTAGATCCTAATTAGTTTTGCAAATAATATGCCATGATATGATTGTTTAAATAGATCTATATGCTTGTTGATGATTTATGTTGCTTCATATAGATTTTATGATAAGTTTAGATTTGATACGAATTTTCTAAGCAATTGTGGATTTATTACGAATTTTCTAAGCAATTGTGGATTTATTACGAATTTTTTATGAAATAAAATAGCTAAAATTGGGTTTAAATTATTTTCGACAATTATATATTGGTTTAGGGTCTGAAATTTAAATATGTTAGAAAGCATATTGAAAATGAATTATTGTGATTTTTGGGGAATTTTTTCAAGTATTTTATCATAGACATAAAATTATTAAAGTTGAGGGACTTAAAGTTTTATATGTTTATTCATGAAGAAGGGCTTAATTGTTAGACGTTTTTAAATTAACAATTTCTGAATTCGACAGCACTTTTTAGAAAAGGATTTTTGATAAATAATTGGCAACTAATTATATGTTGACAAATAAGGCAAGTTAGTTGAAAAGAAATTACTTTAAAAGGCTTATAAACAGTTTTGCTTAAATTACAGCTTCGCCACTTCCATCAGTTACCTTTCGACACCATACTTCCGCCAAAGAACCCAGTCGAAAGCAATGCACATGGTATCAAGTAGTTGGTACGTAGCGCATTGGAGAAAGGTGAAAGGTATAGTGTCGAAACCATGCTTTCGAAGGGGTAGAAACCACCTTTATTAACCCTAAACCGTTTTCTTTTATAAATGATGCTTTTGAAAGGATTGGGGTTAGCTTTCAACTTAATCAACTTGCCTTTGTTTATATGGAAGAGCTTTTGAATGAGTTGCTACCTTCATATTGTAAAAGAAGCTTTCGAAAGGACAAAACCCATGCTGCCACCTTCAAACCTTTCGAAACTATGCTTTTGAAAGGGTGCTTTCCCTTTATACTCTGAAGCCGCCTTCCTATGTTTTCGAAAGTGTAGTTTAATCGCTTTTAAAATGGTTTTGGAGGCAATGGTTTCGAAACCATCCTCTTTCTTTTACTTGGGATATATGCTTTCGAAAGTAATGCTTTCGCCTTTGTTCTTTTATGACCCTTAGTTATTGAAAGTTAAACCCCAATGGTTTCGAAAGGAATGAATTTAAATGGTTTCAAATCCATGTTTCCACAACTTTTACTTGAATCCACTACTTTCAAAAGGTACGTTTTAAGTGAAGAATCTCAATGATTTCGAAAGGTATATAATATGTGTTTCGAATGGGAGATCCCTAATGTTTTCGAAAGGTTTATTTTGAGTATTTGAATGGAGGGTTTCCTATACTTTCGAAAGACAAGTTTAAATGGTTTTAAAAGAAGGTGTCTAAGGTTTTAGTAAAGCTTTCGAAAGGGTTATTTTCAATAATTTCGAAGGACATGTTTAAGGTTTAAACAAAGGTTTCGAAGGTATTGTTTGGCTTCATGGCCTAAAATCTTTTAAGTTAAAAAAGGTTTTTAACTTACTTGAAAGGGATAGATAATCCCATTGATAAGGTTTCATCAACTTTTTTTTATGTAAAGTATATATACCATGGCATAAATATTTTGAGTAAAGCAAAGTATATGATTTCCTTGTTTTATAAAGATATGGTTTCAGGGGTAAATCATTTGCAAAGACTATTTACAAGGAAATGAAGCTTTAACAAGGTAGTTAACCCTAAGTTTGTGACTCAGATATTAGAAGACCAGATGGGACTGGTGTAGGGTCGCACTCTATACTTTAGCTGTTAGCCCTAGCTAAAATAAGTCTAAAATTCCAATGTGTAGGGCTTGTCACAAGTGGGACTAAATTGAGGTTACACACAGAAGGCAATATACAGAGTAAAGATAGGTTATTAGTGAGCCCGTAAAACCATTAGATTCGGTTGACCCTAGAAAAAGAAAGTTAAGGAAAATTAGCCTAGCATTGTATCTAACAGAAGTTGGATTTTGACTATGTCTGGTAGACCCTAGTCATCCAATGATTAATAGTTAGCCAAGTAAAACTATAGTGTGGACAGATAGTCCATTGATTTTTGATTTTTATGCATATATGTATTTTATATTATTGTTATAATTAGTTTGATTGCAGGATTCTGATTTGCAAGAGATATGAAAAGCGATATTAGTAAGGGGAAACTCGTTCCGCTAAGCGGCATGGTCTCACTTACTATCAGTAAATCGAGATGTAAGAATATTATTCACACCGAGCTTTATGTTTGACTCGAAGTTTATGTTTTCCCCCTTAAACTCTCGGGTGCTCAAAATTTAATTTGAGTAGATTGAGAGTTATGGTTTTTCAGATTTAGTAGGTTGGACGAATAAGCTTCCGAAGATGTGCAAGAGGCAAAGTTAGCCATGTAGGAGCTATTTAGTTATATTTTCGCTATGATGTATTTATGACTGATAGGTCTATCTAGTACTCTGATCATCCTAGGAGGCATCTTCATATGTCGCTCTTGGCGTAATTTGTAATAATTATATTTGATCAAAACCTAGGATTCGTTTTGGGATTATGTAACTGAATATGAAATATGGATTTGAATTGTAATCAGAAAAGTTGTTTTTGAAATTTATGATTTTAGTTCATATTCATGTGCTTCTGATATTATGGGTACCATTAACATTACCGTTTTTGTCACCGGAAGTTAATATTATAGATGACTGCAGCATCCGTAGCGCTTAGCTTCGGGCCTCAAGACAGGGGATGTTACATTCATCATCAATCCACTCATCTCCCCATAGTAGATCGACCCTTCTTCAATCTACTACCGTTTCTTTTAAATTTCTACAAGAACCCTAAATCGGTATGGACTTTATAAATGTGTTTTGTCATTATATATAGATTTTATGTGGTTCAATGTGGATTTTATATATGGATTTCTACACAAACCCTAATTTGTGCACAAACACTAATTTTATATATTGATTTTATACGGTTCAATATGGATTTTATATGTGGACTTCTGCACAAGAGTTTTTGTTGAAGGTTGAAAATAATATAATAGGCATCGGGAGTTCCAATTTCAAAGCTTGTACAAGCAGTTGATTCTGTTTCAGTAATGCTATATTTGTTACATCTTTTATGGCTACTTTTATGTTTTTTTCTATGTATACCGGTGACCGATTGATAATGAAGATGCGGATATGTTTGTCGGAGGGTTTGGGTGCACCAGTTGGAGGTTCAGAAAGCTTTGTTGCCAAGGCAGTATACATTTAAGTCTCAAAATTTAATAGGTGCACAATTGCTTCAACTTTATTTATTTAGTTATTTCTTAATTTTTTATTATTATTTATTTATTTGATAGGCGATATGAGTACGGAAAACATTAGGAGGAGGGATGAGAAAAGTGGGAGTATTGACAGCAACAGCTTATGTTGCTATGAAATACAAAGTTTGCAAACTTGCTGATGATCGCAAGAAAGCTAAACTACTTGCTGGTTTTCTTCTTCACCTTCTTTTTAGTACGATGATGAAAGAAACCTATGTTATAGCTCGTGACCAGATGATTTTATATGGCTTGATAAGAGCATTGACTTTTGAATATGAAAGCATACTCTGTAGTTTATGAGTTAATTTGAATTTTTCATTTTCCCAACAGTAGCATTTTCAACAGTTCTTTGATCTTGATTGCTGCAATTTACATCATCTAGTATTCTACTTCATCCACTTTTAACATAAATTTCCTCCTTTTTGTTGCATTCTACAATTTCTTCAGACCCTTATGATTTGTTAAAATAAGTTGATATACTTAGTTTTGTTAAGAATATAAATGAATGAAAATATGAAAGTAATACATCAGTAAAGAAGATCATATAATGCATTATGAACAAAATTTTCTCCATGATCCTTCTTTATTTGTTTATCTGGGTATAATCTTACTAAGAGTTTCTGGTGAATAGAAGTTATATAAACATACTACAAAGAATGATAAGATGTCATTTAAACTAAAAATAAATTTATGAATAACAAAAACTATCATATGCATATTTGATCTCCATCTTCAATCTCAAAATCTTTTAATATTACTCTATCATCGACAAATTTGTAATCTTGGAAGCTTAAGCGGAAATGACACCAAATATGAGACATGTCATATTAACTAAACAAAATAAAATGAAGGTTAAGCTTATTTTTAACAGATGTAATCATTTTACTTACTAAATGGGGGAAAAAATTTTTACTATGAAATCAATCCACTGTCTTCATTTATATGATCTCGAAACACATCTCTTTGGTAGTCTTCAGATAAGATACGGTCGCACTTGCCATAATTTTCACTTCTGTGAATAGTAACATAATAACATCATGTGATATATAAATTTATATATATATATATATATATATATATATATATATTTGTATATGTGCGTACAAGCATGTAACCACAATTGGTTATCTGAACCTTATCTACAGTAAGGTTTATGTATCACTTTTCAAGCATGAACTTAGGAGGTATAACAAACTATAAACAAAGCACTGTACTAATTGAAGATTATGAATGATAATGAAATTACACGTTCTCTATTTTGAAGTATTTTGCATATCTTAACATATGACAAATGTTCATACAATTGCAATGAAAGTTTTGTGTGCTTTGGAGGTGGATATCACCAATGATTGAATGTTTATTTATCAAAGCCATTTAATACCTTGACAAAATATTTTTATGAAACTTTCTCTTTGTTAAAGGCATATACAAAGTGAAATTGTTTTGAAAATGACAAAGTTTTCTTCTTGGATCTATAAAAATGACCACAATTGGTCAAGAGCTATAACATAGTCAAGAGTAGATATGTCATGCTTTATTTAAATACACAACGGATTACAAACTAACTCAAACATATTTAAATACACAATTATTGAGTGTGCAAGTCAAGCAATAAGGTGCAACAAGAATAGAGTGCACAAACAAAATGCATACACCATATATCATAAGGATTGGTATTGGCAGTCTGCAAGAATAGGGTGCGCACCATGAAACTGAAGACAGCAATTCTGAGGTTACCAGCCCAAACTAAAAGCAGGAGCTGATGCAAAAGTGTGATGACACTAGTATAAAAAATGTGGTGGGCTTTCTTTTATTTAAAAAATTGGTAATTGGCATTTGTTCTTTCAAAATGAATACCTCTTAATCCCCAGTCAAGAAGTCCTCTCTTGTTTAAGTGACAGCCATCTTATTTGTTCATGTTTCTGTTATTTCATTATAACTTTCATGTGCTTATGTAGAAAATGTTTACTTTTCAATTATTTGATTAGATGGTTAGATGTCAAGGTCTTCGGCCTTCCTACTCAAATGCTCGTATGTCAAGAAATTAAGTCATCTCTTGTTGCAAAAAGATGAGTAAATCAAGTCATCAAAATATAATGATATCTTATTTATTTAGTTTCATTTGGTTAAACATTGTTTTATCTTAAATTGTCTCTATAATTTTGGTGATGGTATTTTTTTAATTGTATCTAAGAATTTATATTACTGCCTAATGCTTCTAATATTGATATGGCTTTTGGAATTTATATGAATGTTGTATGGTAAGGCATTAGGGTCACGGTGTTAATCAACTGGGTATTGTCATTTGACTATGTTATGCCTAGAATTAACCTTTAAATCTCCATTGCATATCTATGGGCTATATGTTCTCGGTGCAAAAATTTAGTGTGCCAAAAATGTTGTAGCAATATAGTCTAGTTTGTGGTATGAAATTACAAATATATAATTAGGTGCCTGAACTGTTACAAACTGCAAGCTGATGCAGTATTGAAGATAGTGGTGGTCTAAATCATCTCTCTTTCTCTCTACAATTCTTTTATCAAGATTATCTTATTTTCTATTTTCTTCTACTTTTGCATGTTTATGTGTTCATCACGAATGAAATTTATTTTATTTGCAGTGAACTTTCAAAGCAATGAGATTTGAGGGTTTGAGGGCTTTTTGATGTTTGATATGTTGCCTTGGGTTCCTTAAAATTTTAGAACCATGGACTGCAAGAACTGATAAGAGATATTACATCAAATATGCAGCATTGTAAAGGGGAACTATACACGTTGTGTGAATTGTGCATATCATTGTGCACTTGCATGTTTTGAACTGCAAAAGAGGAGATAGGTACAAGATGTTATACGTCTAGTATACCAAAACAGAGAATAATCTATTATAAACTCGTCGCACAAGTTTATAACTCAGATTTCCACTACACTGGAATTCTGTGTTAATTTTATAACAATATGAATGTTGTAAATAAATTACAATAACAGCGTTATACTATTTTGAATAAATAGTATAACCAAAATAAAGGATAGAATGTAAAATTCTAACCGAAATATGTCTGAGGCTCGTCGTAACGATTTCCTTAAGAATTTTATTTCAAAATTCTCCCAAAATACAACAGACGAATTCTGCTCGAAATTGTAATGAGTATGTCAACTCTGTGATATATTGTATAGAGCAGTTGAGAAAGAAGAAGAAATTAGAATGTGATCAGTATTCTCTTCTATTTATAATTTCGTCCGCACCCCTTCGAACAGTCGCGTCTGCCTGAAAGGTTGCACCCGTTTTCTTTCATTGCTGCTGTTCGTTTAACGGGCCGCACCCGTTTGCTACTGCCTATGTTCGGCCGCGTCTCTTCAGTCGGGCCGCACCTGTTTGCCTCTAACGGGTCGCACCCGCTTTTGTTTGTCCATGCTTCTTCAGTCAGGTTGCACCTGCTCGCCGCGTCCGCTTATGAACAGTCGTGTCTGTTCACATAGCCTGCAACTGTTAAAAAACCCGACCCAGTTTAATTAGGATCATATCAGACCCAGAGCCCGGTCCGGGCGAACAGCGGCGGCGCGCATGTGGTGGATATGGAGATCTCACAACGAAGCATACATTTGGGAGCCCCAGGTCCCAACCTCTACTTGAGAAAGCTATTAATATACTTGGCTTTCTCACTATATTAGACGATGTGGGACTTATGTATTTTTATCATTCACTTTGTTTGTTTTAGGAATTCCAACACAAGACACTTGTGCATTGATCACGGTCCGAAACACGCGCAGCCAGAAATTCAGAAGCAACAATAGCCACCTTGAGATCCCTGCAAGATCTTGATCCTGCCTAAGACCATTTCGAATGGCTTTCAGGCTGCTGATTAAAATGCCAGAGATAGGAGTATCGTCATCCAAGTGATCGTCTTTATCATCTCAGTAATCTACTAGGCTTAACGGGTTGACCTCTAGGCTAGCGTCAGTCGGAGGAAGCGTTAGTTCAACCGAAACAGGCTGCATGTCATTTTGTAAAACATCAAAGTGTTAGACACTGAAATGCTGATGGTGTCATGGGTGGAGCGACGTCAATTGTCAGGGCTACGGTGAGGCCAGCATGAAGGAGCAGATCCATGGTGGTGGGAGATCAACGATCGGAGTGTGAAGATTGCTTCTGCAATTTGGTCATAGGATTGGCCACAGGGGAAGGTAGAAGTGGGCCTTGAGATCGCCTACTAGTATGCGTTGGAAAAGGAACTTGATTGTATAGTGAAGTGTTATGTTGCGTGAGCATAGGCAGGTGATTAGATGTAGTAACGGGAAGCATATATGGGAGCTGACAATTTAATGGCGTAATGAAGTTGGGGCCTACTTCACTAGTTAGTTACTGGAATGGGGTTTACAGCAACGGGGGAGGAAGAAGTTGCAAAGCTTTATGTGCATGTCGTTATATCAGAGTATCCGTGCATACAAGAACCTGTAGAAGCATTCTAATTTAGGTTTGCGGCTATGAAGATTGAAGTTGCATTGTTATAAATTGTATATGCCCGAAGCTTCATTGGGTATTTAATGCCGGTTGAGAGACTGAAGCATGAATGAGTGATTATATATATAGGCTATGGAGAAATAGTTTCAATTTTAAATAAGTTTTCTTTCCCAAATAACCATGATTGTCCACAGATCTACATAGTTTCATATCATCTGGACGTGGTCATACTATTTGGTTTGCCACACTTCTTGTGATTTATTTCACTTGGCAATATAATCACTATGAGTGGAGAGTTATTGTAACAACCGAAAATTTGAGCTATAATAATTAATTAACAAATTAATTAAATAATCAAATAAGTTTGTGAAATTATCGGAATTGAGTCACGGAAGTTGCACAATTGTGTCCGTGGTAATTTTCTTATCAATTTTCATATATAATTTGTCAAAATCTGAGCTAGTATGAAGAAGATACGCAAGAAACAAGAAATCAACAAAACGAAAAAAAATAGAAGGCATGGGTCGACCCATGCCAATGGTCAGGTCGACCCAAACCAATATAGGTCGACCTAGGGGTTGACCCCTATAGTTTCTAGGTCGACCCGCCTATTCTTTTGGACGTTGTTTCGACCAGATTCGAGCGTACACCTCATTTTTCCATTTTTCTCAAATCTTGTGCGTTCGCGCTCCCATCCGACAGTTCCCACCGAGCCTATGACGTGGTTGCACCAGATTTAATCTTCAAATCCAACGGTCTGAGATCCCTAAGTCATACTATAAATAGAACCCTAGGCCAAGCTATTTTTCTCATTCAGATTTTCTCCCAATTGGGTTCATTGCCTGAGGCTGAACCCTAAATAGAAATTTTTTCTAGGGACGAAATCTTTTTGATAAAAATATTCTATGCCCTAGAAGTGGATCCCGGAAGGCCCAAGACTAGAGCTAAGGACCACAGGTGAGTGTTTTGTAATTATTTTAGATTTTGAAGTAATTTAAAATAATAGGATTCTCAATAGCTGTAGTTTTTCTACAATTTTGAGACAGTTTTTATATAAGTTTATTTACAGTCAGTTTTTAAGTAAATTTCAGAAGTTCTTTTCAGTCTATTTTTATTCAGCTATTTTATTCAGTTATTTACAGTTATTTACATTTGTTTTAAGTTGGAATTTAGCCTGTAAATGCTAGTTTCTTTTTATAGAGATTTAATCCCTTTTTACGCGAATAAATTAGAAAGAGAAGAATTCGTTAATATGGATTAAAATAGAATAACACTAAATTTATAAAAATCGGATGTAAAATAAGAAAAAATGAAATAAAACAGAGATGGACTGAAATAGGAAAATTTAAGATATTTGCAAGCATGATTATAATAAGTGGTTATAACTAAAAGGAGAAAATAGAAGAATAACAGCTACAAGAACAATTATAACACAGGTTATAATTAGAAAAAAAGAAATAAAAGAAGAGGCTTATTTTATAACCTAGATCTTGTTAATAAGCAAGTATAGCAGAAATAACAGAAGAGGCTTATTTTAAAACTTCGGTCTTGTTAATAAGCAAATATAGCATAAATAACAAAAGAGGCTTATTTTAAAACTTACACTAAGTTATAAGCAAAGATAGAAGCAGGGCCCGTACCAACAACATTCCCTTTCAGTCAGGAACTGATGGTCTCACAATAATTAGGTGAAGCTGGGACATGCTTATGCTAACTAGGGTAAATAAGTGACCAACAAATAGAGGCTCAAATCTGGGGATTTGGGCAAGGGGCACAAACTAGAATTTGTTTGTTAGGACTAGTATCGGTAGCATTCCCTTTCAGACTAGGACTGATGGTCTCACAACACTTAGGTGAGGCTGGGCAGCATCCCTTTCAGACTAGGACTGATGGTCTTACAAAAGATTAGGTAAGGCTGGGCATGCTTATGCTGATTAAGGTAAATAAGAGGTTAAAATTGGGGGCGACAGTTAGTGTGTACCAACGATGACCGAGTGTGCGACATCGATTAGGATAAATAATTCGCTAATGCGTTCCAAGCGCTAAACAGGTGTCTTTTGCTGTGGGACCAACAGGATTGGACCATCTCATAGTGGCACAACAGAGATAGAAGGCCGATCAACGGGTAGAATTAGGATTTTAGCCTAATTAATATAGGATTAGGATTTTAGCCTCATCGTAGCAGTTTAAGACAAGTGCAAACAATCCAAACAGTCAAGCAATCAAAGCAAATAGTCTAACGGAATCAGAAATAATATTTTATCCCAGTTTTATCTTTTCTATATTTTCCTTTTATACTAGAACTGTTGCTTAGTCTATTATCTTTATCTTGCTTAGAAATGCTAGTAATTACTTTCACTCACCAGAATTTTAGTCTGACCCACTCCTCTATTTCCCCTTTTCCCCCATAGGCCAGCAGAGTTGAGTAGATTCAGGTTGCTTAAAGTCTATTCTCGAAGTTTTCTCATTTTAGATGTATTCTTCTAGCTTTCATCCTTTTCATTTATGGACTTGGCACTTATGAGAGGGGATATGATAATTATTATTATTGTTACTTTTGCACTTTGATTATGTATGACTAAGATGTTGAGACATGTTATGTTTTATTAACTCATTTTGAAATAAAGTTTAATGATAAGTATTTGAATGTTTCCACTGTTTTTATTTATTTGTCTTGTGAATCTTAGTCTCTGTGATGCTTTAGCTATATCCATAACGCACCACATCTTTTAGTGTGCCCTTTTTGGGTATACTAAGGGGTGTGTGGTGTTTCACTTGGTATCAAAGCCTAAGGTTACAGGATTCCTAAAAACTTGTTTTAAAAGTAAAGTATTTTTCAAAGGTAACATATTTTCAAAGTATTTTTCAAAAAGAAACTCTTATTATAGAAATAGTTTTCAAATATAAGATAATTTACATAAAAATCCTTCAAAGTCTAGTTCCACCTTCTATCGATTCTTTCGAGCCTAAATTTTCTTTTCTTTGCATAAAATTGCGGACACCCTAAATCTTCCAGAGGGTGTCCAAGCCATTGCCTAGTTCCGTAGATACCACTAAGCTACGGCACCAGAGGTGCAAGGGCAAGCGCCCAATACAGCATCAGTGGGTGGAGATCCCATTAATCCACCTGCAGTAGCTAATTTTTCTAAGCTATGTAAGAACTTCGCTAATCTATGAGGCAGAACGTTTTCTGGCATGGAGGATTTCGTAGTGGCACGAGCTTTGTTGAGGAATACAGAGTGGATATTTGAGTTGTTAAGATTGGATAGAGAGTTCATCTTGCATCTTAGCAGTTGAAGGGAGAAGTTCATTAGTTTGAAGCAAGGGAGTCTTTCGGTGAAAGAGTATATAAATCAATCTAATGAGTTGTCGTGGTTCAGAATGGAGCTTGTTAATACACCACATAAGAAGGCCACCAAGTTTGTTAAGGGTTTGAACTAGCCCCTCCAAGGGTTGGCATTGACACATGTACCTATGGGAGCGACGTATGAGTCACCTATGGAAATGACTCTTATATCAGATGTAGCTAAGAAAGAAGAAGTTAAGGAGGTTTCTAAATCAGAAAACTCTAAGAAGCAGTGGTGGAAGAATAAGAAGGATAATGACAAGAAGAAAGGAGGAGGACCTCAAAAGCAGATCAAGAAGGGTGAAAAATGTCATAACTGTTGATTGGTTGGGCATTTCACAAAGGACTGTAAGAATGACACGATGAAGGGGAGGTGTTACAACTGTGGGCAGCCTGGACACCTTAGTAGAGCTTGTCCTCAAAAGATGAGGCAGAGAGCATGTAACGCCCCACCTCTATACCCACACTAGCCAAGAACACTACGAAGTAATGTTGTCAACTAGCACGGAGAATAAGGCTGTTGAGAACCGACCCTCCGTATAACTTCTTTGTGCGAGCACCGATATGTCAGATAGAATGACATGCATAAGAGAAAGTCCGACATACCGACACAAACTCAAAGCTATCACACGGTGGCTATATGTATTCTTCGGAAACAAACATAGAAATAAGCATAACATAAATCAGTCACAGACATTCATATCGCAAAGGCGGAAAAAGATATGAATATATATCACATGAAAGTGTACATCAGAGTAGTGGTCAGAAAGATCCACGATAATACAAAAGAATAGCAACACGTGCTATACAAAAGAATAAGTACACAACATAGAGTCTATATCTCAAATGTGTACATCCAAAAACTACTAATCTAAGTAGTTAGCCAAAAGTCAGAATAATCCAGAGGAGAAGTCAAGCAGAAGCACCTGTAACATCTCGGTCTGACCCGAGTATTATTTATAAGAAAATAATAAACGGATCAGTCTAGCTATAAATATCAGATGATATGGTATAAAATAAAATACATGGCATGAACATGTAATAACCATAGTGGCATACTCCTATAAGTATGTAATTGAAAATCAACAAGAGATTAATCAATATCACAATAATCTTCTCAAAGGTAAAATAGGGTATCATACCCTAAACTTGTATTCATAACAAGTCAATGACACACAAATTCACCAATACAAAAAAATTGATAAAACTTATCAATAGAAATCACGAAAATTGGTGAAGCACAAAATTCCAGAAATCATCACAAGAAATCCAGAAATCACAAGAAGGGGGGGAGGCCTATCACAAGAACGGGAGCATGAAAACTCACCAACACGTGTAACACAAGAACGAGAAGCTATCTCATGGAAGCTATCCATTAAATTTTGACACACGAACGGCCCGAAGACCATGGGGTGCTACCCCACATATGTGATGGTGAAACATCACACAAACGGGGTTTAGTCTCCCTCGTAGACAAAGAGACATCGCATAATTGCTAGTCTAAATCACAAAAATGATCATCATGATCATCAAGAAGTGTCAATCACACCCAGCTAGTAAATATATGAGTTTAGCTTCATGTCCCATAACCACTTGCTTAACTTAAATATTTATGAACAAGCTGTGAATCTTCACTAGAAAATTGTCACAAAAAGGGGTTCAATCGAACAAGTCCAAGAATTAACCGACGAAGTGAACGCAAGCGTTTCATACCACTCGTTTTACTAAGCCGTTTAATTAGATTTCTCATCCGAGTGAAGTAAAGGCTTGTATATACTAGTAGATTAGAAAACGGTTTGAGAAAAAGAGCTTTGTAGTAAAATAGTGTTGAAATCGCTTTGATGAAAGAGTTTTGATATTCACTACTAGTATTGAAGCCTTCACATTTTTAAGGTGATAAGTCACAAAACGATTGTTGAAACAAATCGCATCACAAAGTTTCACATTCGAAGACGTGAGAAATATCCAAGGAAATCAGTTCCAAAGCCATCATAGTAGAAATATACTTGCGACCAAACGTGGTCGAATTAAAGTGCAACGACTTTAAGTCAAATAGGTCGAACGACCTAAGGGTAGAATGTCGTGCGACCTATCAGAAGAACAGGTCGAGCGACCTAGTGAAATACAGGTCATAAGACCTAAGTGTAAATAGGCAAGCGACCTATAAGAGCACAGCCTAACTGTGGCGCGACCTAGCAGAGTGAGCGACCTAGCAGGGTGAGCGACCTAAGGGTTATAAGGTCCTACGACCTAAGTGAAGCAAGGCCTAACGAGCGACCTAGGACTTTCACGCGACCTAACGTCCAAAATGACCTAAATGCAAACAGAGGCCCTTCCACGCGAGCGAGCTAGCAATACAAAGCGGCCTAACTGCAGGAAATTGCTAATAACTCGAAAATTTTGGGTTTTCCACCAATTCAATCCACACCAAAAGCAAATGCACACATAATAATGATAGGAATTCATTCCCAACTGTCCAAGATAGTTATAGGCAAGGATGTGAGATAAAAATCTCACCTTTTCACTAAAATGGATGAAGATGAAGCTTGAAATGCTATGCAAGAACAACCACTAGCTTAGATCAAAGTCTTCTCTTGAATTTGAAGTTGAATGATGGATTTGAAATGAAGACTTGAGCTTGGAGTTTTAATTTCCCATTCCCTCCTCCATTTTTGATGAAGCTTTAATGTTTTAGTGAAGAGATGAAGTTATGAAGAGAAGGGGGTTGGGCTGAGCTAATTTGGGTGCAGTCCAAACCAAAGTCACAAGCGGAAAAAAATAGCAAAAATTCCACTAACTCCAAACATATCGAAGTTTACACTCAAAAAGATCGCAAACGTCATTTTGAACTCAATGGAAGTGGTCTCGAGTCCTAATTTGACCGTATGCAAAAAGTAGCTTTTCGGACCAAAATCCGATTAACGATAAAATATTTAATTAAAATATTTAAATATAAAATCGGCAAAAATGCGGGTTGTTACAGACTCCCCTCCTTAAAGAAATTGCATCCTCGCAATATATAAGATGGAAATAAAAAGTACCATAAAAGCATCTTAACACAAAAAGAAATTGGAAATAAGAAGTTTTACCTCAAAGAGCATGAGAAAGTAAGTCCGGATGTGTTCGCTCGATGAATTCTCTAGTCTCACAAGAGCAATCCTTAGGATTTGAGGACCATTGAACTTTAACAAGTGAAACATCTTTATTCCGAAGTCGTTTGACCTCCGAAGCAATAATGTGAATAGGATGCTGCTCATAAGTTAAATTAGGTGAAACTTCAATCTCTTCCACAACACCGGGCTCAAGAATGGAATCAGAATCCCGAAGGCACTTCCGTAATTGAGAAACGTGAAACACGTCATGCATGGCAGAAAACTGAGCCGGTAATGCAAGGCGATAAGCCATGGAACCAATACGTTCGGTGATAGGAAATGACCCAATATATCGAGGCACTAATTCCCGATCGACTGAAACGCACAACACCTTTCATAGGTGAAACACAAATAAATACAAGATCTCCAACAGAAAATTCTAATTTTCTTCTTCGATTATCGGCATAGGATTTTTGTCTACTCTGGGCTTCTTTCATCCTATGACGAATAAGATCAATCTTTTCTATGGAATCACGAATAAAATCTGGACCTAAAACCAGCTCACCGGCCTCAAGCCAACAAGAAGGAGATCGGCATGGCCTTCCATAGAGTGCCTCGAAAGGTGCCATACCAATACTAGATTGGAAGCTGTTATTATAGGAAAATTCAACAAGTGAAATATGATCTTCCCAACTTCCACTGAAATCGAGCACACAAAAATGAAGAAGATCTTCAAGAGTTTGATTCACACGCTCAGTTTGTCCATCGGACTGGGGGTGATAAGCGGTGCTAAAATTAAGCTTTGTTCCCAAAGCCTTTTGAAGACTCTTCCAAAATCCACTAGTAAACAATGGATCACGATCAGTAACTATAGAAGTAGGAACTCCATGCAGTTTAACAATTTCTTTGATAAAGAGTTTGGCCAGAAGGGGAACGGTTCGGTTCGACCGAACGGGAATAAAATGGGCAGATTTAGTAAGTCTATCAATAATCACCCATAAGCTATTATGACCCGAACAAGAACGGGGAAGGCCATCAATAAAATCCATGGAAATTTGATCCCACTTCCAGACTGGAATTTCCAATGGTTGCAATAACCCACCGGGCCTTTGATGTTCGGCCTTGACAAGTTGGCAAGTCATGCAACACTTAACAAAGTTAGCGATATCAGATGTCATTCCCTCCCAGTAATAAAGTCGCTTCGCATCTGCGTACATTTTACTGCTACCGGGATGAATAGAAAATTTGGAACGATGAGAATCTTCTAAAACATCTTTTCGAAGATCACTAATATTTGGTACGATCAGTCTACCAAATTTTCGAATGCCGCCACGAAAATCAATATCAAAGTCTTTCAAACCTTCAATATCGGTTTTATCCTTAAGATTTTGGCCAAGCAAAGCCAATTCAGGATCTAGCTGTTGAGCTTCAAGAATGCGGTCTAAAAGGGAAGGACGAGCCTCAAGGCTACATAAAACAAGAGATGAACATAAATCGGAGACACGATCTCGAATTTCACAAGTGGATAAAATCTCGAGATCCTTTCATTCGGATATCATCATAGAAACAACCGCTTGTTGCTTGCGACTAAGTGCATCAGCAACTCGATTTCCCTTTCCGGGAGTATAAAGGACATCAAGATCATAAGAGGCAAGGAACTCGAGCCAACGCTGTTGACGCAAATTAAGTTCCTTTTGAGAAAATAAATATTTCAAAGACTTATGATCAGTATAAAGTATAAATTTCTCTCCCAAAAGATAGTGGCGCCAAATTCGAAAGGCGAAAACGATAGCTGCGAGTTCTAAATCATGTGTGGCATATCTAGTCTCAGACGGCTTCAATTGCCTAGAAGCATAAGCAATAACACGTTCTTTTTGCATAAGAACGACACCCAAACCAACGCGACTAGCATCGGTATAAACAACAAAATCTTGATTCCCTTCGGGAATAACTAGAATAGGAGCATCAGAAAGGAGTTCTTTTAATTTCTGAAAAGAAGTTTCACATTTGTCCGACCAAATGTATTTAACACCTTTCTTTGTTAAGCCAGTAAGAGGCACGGAAATCTTAAAAAAGTCTTTTATGAAACGGCTGTAATAACCTGCCAATCCGAGAAAGCTACGGATTTCAGTCACGCTCTCTGGTCTCTTCCAATTTTGAATCGCTTCAATCTTTGAAGGATCCACTGATATTTTGGATTCGGAAATAATATGACCGAGAAACTTCACACTAGATTTCCAAAAGTGGCATTTAGAAAATTTTGCCTTTAATTGATTGCTCCTAAGAGTTTCCAATACAATCCGAAGATGCTTTTCATGTTCCTCCTCGGTTTTAGAATACACAAGAATATCATCTATAAAGATGAGAACAAACCGATCGAGAAAATCTTTGAAAACTCGATTCATAAGGTCAACGAAATAAGTCGGAGCATTCATTAAATCAAATGGCATAACTAGCCATTCATAAGATCCATAACGAGTACGGAATGAAGTCAAAGGAATACTATCCTCTGCAATACGAAGCTGATGAAAACCAGTAGCCAAGTCCAGTTGTGAAAATACTCTAGCACCACTAAGTTGATCAAACAGATCATCAATCCGAGGTAAAGGATATTTATTCTTAATAGTAAGATCATTAAGCTTGCGGTAATCGACGCAAAGCCTAAGTGTACCATCAGACTTATTTACAAAAATAGCTGAAGCTCCCCAAGGCGAGGAACTAGAGCGAATAAGTTGCTTCATCTCCAACTCGGATAATTGTTTGCGCATCTCTTCATTCTCCTTATTGGACATGCGATAAGGAGGATGGGTAATAGGTTGAGCTCCAAGTATAAGATTAATTTTGAACTCAATAGCTCGCTTAGGTGGTAATTCTAAGACGGGCTCGAATATGTCGGAAAATTCACGAACGACGCGAATAAGAGAAATGACATCCTCCTCATCATCATTGTCATCATCACGAGGATTTAAAGAATATAAAGATGCAACCAAAACGGAATCCGAATCTTTAAGAATAGTAGAAATCTGATTAACAGATTGCGGATGTCGGAGATAAATAGTCCGCTCAGGACATAGGATATGAGCTTCATAACGGTTGAGCCAATCCATACCCAAAATCATTCCAAAGCCTAAATAACGCATGACATGCAGATCGGCTAGGAAAGGAAAATCACACAAAATAATCTCCACATCTTTACGAAGCAAACTAAGAGTTGCGGATCCACCAACCGGATTTGCAATTCTTAAAGAAGTCATTAAAGCAACAACACTTAAAGAAAGAGTGTCTACTAGTTCCTTTGATATAAAAGAATGGGATGCACCCGTATCAAAGAGAACTCTAATAGGTTGATCATGAAGTATAATAACGCCATCAAGGACAGAATGAGACATACCTTGATCGCGAGATGTGTTGCCAGGGGCTTGAGCAACGTTTAACTTTCCCTCCTTGCCTTGAAGCTTAGGGCATAGATGCATAAAATGATCTGGACTTTTACAATAGCGACAAGAGCGGGGCTTTGAACACTTGTTCGCAAAATGGCCCTTAGCACCACAGTTGAAGCATTTCCCTTCACTAGGGGGAAGTGTCTTTGCAGCAGGAGTTGCTTGCTTTCCCTTTTTGTTGGGATATGGGCCTTTGAACTTGTCAGGCCTTTTCTTGTTGTTGAAGTTTGGTTTGGTAGCCACCACTTCAACATCACCGTCCTTATCTGCCTCTTCAAGACGAAGAGCGATATCAATGAGTTGGTCGAAAGAAACTTCTAATTTTAGAAGTAATGGCTTCTTGAGATTCTTGTTTAAGCCATAGATGAACCTCTGGTTCTTCTTTAATGGGGTGTTGATATATTCAACCCCATATTTGGACAGTGACTCGAAGGATGCGACATAGTCTGTCACAGAGGATTCACCTTGAACAAGGTCTATAAAACGTCGAGCCAATGTCACTTTCTCTGCTTTTGGTATGAATTTCAATTCGAAACGTTCCTGGAATTGCTCCCAGGTGAGATCTGCTTCATTAATTTCAGAAATAAGAAGTTCGTACCAATCCAATGCTCTCTCTTGGAGCATACTGGAGACCACCTGAACACGGTGAAGGTCGATAAGATTCATGCGAGAAAAGATTCGATCGCATGTTCTTAACCAAGCCTGCACCTCGATAATAGTTTCGGAACCTTTGAATGGTTTCCCACCCAAGTTAGTATAATCGTTGCACAACCATGCAAATCCAGATTTAGGATGAGTAGGCTCCTGATTAGGACCGGCTGCCTGAGCATTCTTTACTAAATCAAGAAGCTGTTGAGCAGTCATAAAAACTCCATCCTGGGGAGTAACAGTAGATGGTCCGGCTCTAGGACGACCTGGTCTAGACATTCTCTCCTTTAAGAAAGAGAGAAGAAGAAAAGTTATTCTCCAAATAAATATCAAGCAAATCTTGATAGATAAAACAAGGATTCGTAGAAGGAAATAGGATATATCGGTACGAAGACTTGAATTAAATCCTAAGGCACGACTCCTAAGTTGGACTTAGGACGATGATCCTTGTCAAGTTATTCTACATTGTTCCGAAGTTTGGCTCTGATACCAAGCTGTAACACCCCACCTCTATACCCACACTAGCCAAGAACACTACGAAGTAATGTTGTCAACTAGCACGGAGAATAAGGCTGTTGAGGAGCGACCCTCCGTATAACTTCTTTGTGCAAGCACCGATATGTCAGATAGAATGACATGCATAAGAGAAAGTCCGACATACCGACACAAACTCAAAGCTATCACACGGTGGCTATATGTATTCTTCGGAAACAAACATAGAAATAAGCATAACATAAATCAGTCACAGACATTCATATCGCAAAGGCGGAAAAAGATATGAATATATATCACATGAAAGTGTACATCAGAGTAGTGGTCAGAAAGATCCACGATAATACAAAAGAATAGCAACACATGCTATACAAAAGAATAAGTACACAACATAGAGTCTATATCTTAAATGTGTACATCCAAAAACTACTAATCTAAGTAGTTAGCCAAAAGTCAGAATAATCCAAAGGAGAAGTCAAGCAGAAGCACCTGTAACATCTCGGTCTGACCCGAGTATTATTTATAAGAAAATATTAAACGGATCAGTCTAGCTATATATATCAGATGATATGGTATAAAATAAAAGACATGGCATGAACGTGTAATAACCATAGTGGCATACTCCTATAAGTATGTAATTGAAAATCAACAAGAGATTAATCAATATCACAAGAATCTTCTCAAAGATAGAATGGGGTATCATACCCTAAACTTGTATTCATAACAAGTCAATGACACACAAATTCACCTGTTAACGTTAAAATATGAACGATAACACCCGGTGTGTGTAATAAGATCGTGAAAGCACCACCCGTGTGACGGGAACAGAAATTAAGCAGGAAAATAGCAGAAATGCAGTAAATGAACAACATATTTATAGTGGTTCGGCCCGTAATTGAGCCTACGTCCACTTTATAGTCTTTTATTGCTGATTCGATTACAATTTGATACAATATCCTTCAAAATACAATACAACTTGATCATGAAAGCATTCTTGACTACTAGCTCGATCTTTGATGATGAAACTCGACGAATCCGTGTTGGATGTTAGGAGCTGTTCTCGAAGATTGTTGTAGTGTCTCGAATGCTTGAAGATCCTTGATTGCTGAATGAGAGGAGGCTTTGACAGCGTAACGGCGCTTGGAGAAATGAATGGCCAAAAGTCCCCTTCATGTTGGAAGTGGTGGCCTATTTATAGGAGCAGATTTCTGAGCTCTCGGTTTGGCCAAGTCATGAGTCGTAACCGACTCATGGTAAGTCGTGACTCGTATTCGACTTAAGATGTCTCGTGGGCACCATATTTGGTCCATCTTGTGGCTCAGTTGGAAGAGAAGTGCTAAGTCGTAGTCGACTCATCAGATCAAAGTAGCACAGGCAAGGGCCTTGGATTCCAGCTTGATAGCCCTTAAGTCGTAGATCTGATGAGTCGTAAGACCTCATGAGTCGTCAGTCCTCATGAGTCGCAAGTCCTCATGAGTCGTAAGAGTAATGAGTCGTAAGACCTCATGAGTTGTAAATCTCCATGACTCGTTGAACCTGATGAGTCGTAAGACTGATGAGTCGTAAGACCTTACGAGTCGTAAGAAGCTTGTCTCGTTGAGTCGTGAAGCTCTCAAGCCGTAGGCCACTTATAGCAAATCATGAGTCGTAGACGACTTATAGCAAACCATGAGTCGTAGACAACTTAAGGCCTTCCAGATAGTTAGGTCGCTAGGCCAGTTAAGTCACTGAGTCTCTTAAGTCGTAGAAGAGTTAACTTGATGAGTCGTAGCATGTTAAGTCGAAACCTTCTTAAGTCATAGAGCCTTTAACTCGTTGAGTAGTTAAGTCGCGAAGTTCCTCTAGGTCGCAAGCTGCTTAACCCGGTAAGTCGTAAGTCGTAGATTCCTTCCTAGCAACTAAGTCGTGAGTCATTGAGTACACAGGCTTTAAGTTTTTTTTTTTAACTCGTAAGTCGTTGCTAAAAGGGAGTTAACATTTGCCCCTCGAAGTATACGTCTTAAGTCGTAAGTCGTGTGCTTCGATTTCCTTTGCTCGCTTCTTGATGAGTGTGCTAGATCTCGATCGACTTAAGATGAGTCGTAGGTCGTGAACAACTTAGTATAAGTCGTAAGCCGGATGTGTCGATTCACCTTTCACTGTCCCAGGGCATAAATAGCTTAAGTCGTTCCTTCTCCTCCTTCACCTGTTTTATTCCGTCATTTGCAAGCATTCAAGTTCTTCTCAGACAAACTCAATTACTCGACCGCCAGACATCTTCGATTTCGTATTGCGTAAGTGGATTCGACTGCTATTCATTCCTTGATTATCACCCAATTACGAATCCTATTTTCACCATTGACCCCCCTTTTCTCATGCCGTAATTATCTGTAATCCTTGTTTCAATTGACTACTGATGGGTTTGAGACGACTTGTCCTAGTTTTGGGTAGTTGGTTAGAACAAGACGATGGACAGTAGCATTTCAGTTTGATTGATTCGTGGTTTGAGATGGAATAACATTAGATCGGGTTTATGGTGATTTCGGGATGATTGAATGTGCTGAGGGAACGAGAGTCTTGGTAGGAGGAGAAGCTAATGGGTTAACGGGTTAAGGAGTTAGCGAATTGATGTATTGGGATGAAGACGAACGACTTAAGGCCTTCGCGTTCTGAATAGAAATCTTGAGACCTAAGTCCTAAATCACATACGACCTAAAGTAGGTCGTAGGTCGGTAACCTAACTCGTAGCTTGCCCTTAGGTCGTGGACGAGTTAGCACTTAAGGACTTAACTTGTGAACATATCTGAATGACTAGGTCGTGGATGAGAGCTCTTAACTCGTAACTCGCGAACCCATCCGAACGACTTAATAACTTGACTCCATGACTTCGAATTCTTGGACTTGAATGATCTGACTTAAGAGAACATGCCTTGAACATCTTGATTTGCCTAATACGACCTAAAAGCCCCGACTCATGATAGGTCGTATAACGACTTAAGACTTAGATGATTTTGCACAGAAGTTGGCTGAACTCTTGAATTTGAACTGTGTTGTGTTACCTCTCACACTGTCTTGACTTTAATGCTAATAACCTGCTTAACACAACATTCACAGAATACTGGGACGAATATACTGCCACTGACTGCCCACATCGAATGACAGATTAGTTGATAAAGAGAAGATTAAATTAAATGAACTGTGTGAGTGAAATGCTACACAATAACCAACTCAAGTGAAGTATTAAAGCAAAATCGTAATGGTTAACTAAAACTGATTTGTCTGCATTAACACTGTACTTGAGCATTAACAAGTTCTGAAATCTCGTAATCGACTGATTGTTAGTTAGTTTAATTCCAGTTATACTTGCTTTTTTCTTGTTTTCATTAGTTTTGCACAGCACTTCACACTTTTAGGAAACGTGCACCTTCACTTTTGAACATTCAGCTGATTGTGTAGAATGGCATCTCATCAAGAAGACTTGGAACCAAGTGGAGAACCTTTTCCAATTGCTACTCCGTTGAATGATCCCTCGGAAAGGACTCCTACCACTCTGAGTCATAAAGTCTTCCGTCAACTATGCACCCAGTTTGGCATTGCTGAATCTGACGCTTTGCTCCCTGGAGTAAATGACACTGCTGATAGGCCGCCCCATGGCTTTGTCACAGTGAACCGCCAAATGTGTTTGAGTGGAGCGATTCCCCCGTTTAATGACTGCCTCCGAGAACTTCTCCTTCGATTATCTATCTCTCCTTTTCAACTTCATCCTAATGGCTACGCCATCCTGCTGGGACTGTGTGTGCTTTTTAGGAGAATGCTGGACCGTTTTCCCAGTTTTGGAGAAATTTGCTTTCTATGCTCATTCACAAAGACCAAAGACCATCCCTCTATCACAGTTGTAAGGAGTGCCAGGAATCGTAAACTGATTATTGGTCTTCCCGAAAGCGTTCCTGGGTTTCTGAGCCAGTTTTTCTTTGTTCGTTGTCCCCCGGGATTTTACGCCATTTGGAGAGTGGGAAGTACGATTATCTATCTTTTCCTTGTGTTTTCTAAATTCTTTGAAGTCCAAATTGTCAAGTGTTAACTTCTTTTTCTACTGTTTCAGCGCTTCCTCCCCCCTCTAGGGAACCTCGTCATAAGATTACCTTTGAGAGGCTTATGGCCGTGCCGGTTGAAGAGAGGAGTGTTCAATTTCTATTGAGAGATGAGTTCCTCCACGAATTTGGACTCTTACATCCTTCCCGTTCCACTCAGCCACATGAAGTCCCTGATTCTCCTGCTGAGGAGTCAGATGCCCCTGTTCCTGCTAAAGAACTTTTACCGCAAGATCTTACCGCTGAGACTTCATTGGTAAAGTGTTCTACTTCTACCGACATTGCTGGACCGTCCAGTAAGTTAGCACTTGCCCCGGTTGTTGAAGAGGAGGAAAATCTTCACACTCTTGAAAAGACGGCTGAGGTGGAAGTTGAAAAAGATAATTCTCCCATGCACCATGGCGATGATACTTTTGACAGTCTGAGCGACATCATGATAACTTCTCAGGAGCTCTTTAAAGATGATGTTTCTAAAGTGGTCCTTCCTGTTGTCGAAGCAACTTCTTCTTTGCAACAAACCACAACGCCTTCCACACAACTTATTGCCATTTCTACACCCAAAAGTGGTTTGTAGTCTGACGCGTGTAGTTTGCACATCACACACACTTAGAACTTTGGCACTTATATGCACTTAGCATCTTCAACTTGAGGATTTCTAAAACTGGTCTTTTTCTTCAATTTCAGGTTCTCTGATGGGGCGAAGCGGTTCTTACTACAACAAATTCCAGCGTTACGGAAGCCGTGAGGCTTATGACTTTAGGAGTTATATTGGTGCTGTGAAGGAAACTGATGAGGAGAGGGCTACCAGAAAGGCTCATGAGAGGCGAGCTCATGAAGAGCGTCGCCGGAGAGAAGATGGGGAATACCATGGGAGTAAGGACGAGCGACGTGACTCTTCCCGCAGAAGCGACGATCCTTACAAGAGGAAATCTTACGATGACAAGGGGAAGAGTCATACTTCTGATGATTCCAGCAAACGGATTAGACTTGGCGAGAAAGATACATCTAATATCTCGGAAAAGACTACCGCTTCTATTCCTCCTAATACATCTTCTGGTTCTCCTGCCCTTAAGGAGTCTGACATCCAGACGATCATTAATAGGCCACAGTACCAAGCTGGAGATGGTCCTCCCACACTCCAGAGCCGATTTCCGAATTGGTGTCTGAAAGGAGTGCGTTTTGATCTGGATTTGGTCCCTATTGATAAGCAGGCGATGCTGAAAAATGTCGATGCTGTAAAGCTTGACATCGAAAGAATGTCTGGATGGCAGAAGCTGGTTGATGAACTTCAAAGGGTCAACCATATGAACCTTGAGGCGATGATGACCATGGAGAATGATAAGTCCGAGTGGGACAAATGGCGTAAGCAGCATGACGCGGAGATGAAAAGCATTAGCGAGGGTTATGGGAAGCTCGAAGCTGAAGTTGAAAGACTTAAAAAAGAGCTTGCTACTTCTTCCACTTCTTATTCTCAGAAAGAAGAAATGCTTCAAAAACAAGTTCGAGACGCCCATGCAGCTCAGAGAGATATTGAGGTGAAACTCGAAGCAGAACAGCAGGTTACGAGAAGATACCGCGATGATGCTGTTCAGCTTCGAGAGAAAGTCAGCTCTCAAGATTTAGAAATTATAAGACTGCAATCTCAGCTACTGAAGGCTGAAAGAGAACGTGATGAAGTTCTCTCTGGTAAAGCTGCAGCCGAAGAATCCCATAAGGCGACCATAGCCACCGTTGACGCGACCCTGTTCGACTTTTATATGCATTGTGTCCTGGGGCGTGGGAGCCTTTCATTTTTGGGACCAGAATATGAAGTCACCTTAGCGGAAGTATGGGAGGCAATCATTGACTTATTTGGTGGTGCCGGATATTCTAAAACAGATCTTCAAGCTACCTATTTAAGTGAGAGCGATCGCGCTGCCCTTGCCAAAGGAAAAGAGCAGCTTATCCGAGTGCGGGCCGAGGCGACGGGAGAGAAGCTTCCTGAGAAAGAAACACCTCCTATTGCTCCTGTTTATACTTCGGCTTTAGCTTACGCGGATATTACTGGCTCTAGTTCTCATTCCACGCCTCCCGCTAAGGTTGACAAAGAAACTGTAACCACCCCTACAGAGGAAGAGGCAATGAAGGACTTCCAAGCTCGAGAATTTGAGATTAATCTCGCTAAACCGGCTTCTCCAGGTAACTTTGACGATTCACGGTCTTCTTTTTTCTCGGAGAATACTGATTTTGATTTCTTTTATTATGCAGCAGTCGTGCCGGAAACTGCACCAACTCTTCCTTCTTCAGCTGTCGTTCCTCCTCCTTCTCAAGTTATATCTCTTCCAGCTTCTCAACCAGGTTCACAGGAAGAACCCATAGCAGCCCTTCAAGGTTTAGACGAACCACCTGCTTCCGAAGAACAGAAGGCAGAAGGTCTGGAAGATAGCGAGAAGACCCCGGAGCGGTCTTTTGACTACGACACAAAGCTTTCTACATTTCTTGCTCCGGGGAGCGAGTCTTCTTCCAAGAAGAAGGGAAAGCGTGCAGTTTCGAAGAAGGGAAAGAAGAGTTCTTCTGCTGCTGGGGATGAAGCAGAGATTGATCCGGCTGAGTCTCTTTCTCCTTCTTCTCCGATACGGCCTACGAAGCTAATTACCAGGCCGGGTAAAAGCTCCAAGGGTGGGAAGAAGGGGAAATGAGTTTGATTTTGTCTTTTCTGCTTTTTGTATTGACCGGGGATTGTGCGGATACCGGTCTCCGCTTCTTTTTGTAACCTGTACAATGTAAAAAAAATTCTCATAGTGTTGAAATAAATAAATATTTTTCTTGTACAAATCCTTGTGTATGTAGGAATACATCTGTTTTTTCATTTGAAGTGTAGAGTAAACGATTCTTTCTATTTTTACAAACTTTTGTCTGTGTTTCAAGAACGCATTTACTCCACATCTTTATTACGTGATATTGCAATGAACTTGTGGTATGTCGCTTGTATATTACTTTTATTACTGTAACTGAATTGTATAATGCTGCCCTCATACCACAAGTATATTGTAATATTTCTTGCTTTCACAAGACCGATACTCTTATTTTAGATAATAACTTTCCACTTTTTCAGGGAAGAATTATTCTGCTTTTTAATAGAGTATATCTTGTCTTTGGAGAAATTTTTATTTTCTTTTTCTTCCTGAAGAACATTTCGACTTCTGGGAATGATCACTTTTATTTGTTTGAAAGTGAATTTTCCTGTACAATGAAATGAGCTTCTGAAGAAGGTCTTGATTTTATGCCCCGGTAAAGGGTTTATTTTTGGTACTTCAAGCAAGGTGAAGTATGCCTCTGAAGAGGTCTTTTGGTCTCTGAAGAGAAGCAATTTTGGTCTCCGAAGAGAAGCAATTTTAGCATTTCAGCTCTGGTGAAGTGAGTCTCCGAAGAGAAGCATTTTGCACTTCCACACAGGTGAAATGTGCCTCCGAAAAAGGGCTTTTGCCTCCGAAGAGGGCTTGTGCCTCCGAAGAGGGCTTGTGCCTCCGAAGAGGGCTTGTGCCTCCGAAGAGGGCTTGTGCCTCCGAAGAGGGCTTGTGCCTCCGAAAAGGGCTTGTGCCTCCGAAGAGGGCTTGTGCCTCCGAAGAGGGCTTGTGCCTCCGAAGAGGGCTTATGCCTCCGAAGAGGGCTTGTGCCTCCGAAAAGAGCTTGTGCCTCCGAAGAGGGCTTGTGATTGCCTGGAAGTTACTTTCTCATGGTCGGAGGGGTCCACGGGACAAGCGCAAGTTGCTTGATTGGATGTTTGTTTGTACAAACGATCGCAATTAATTAACGAGGTGCCCCTTCGGTGGTCCTACCGATCTTTTTGATTGAGTAAAGCACTCCCATTTATTGGCATGCCTCGTTAGAGGGCTTTGGTTGGTGTGCCAGGAAGGTTGCGTCTTAGGGGCAAGTAGATCCATGGGATGGACACAAGCTGCCTGATCGGATGCATCACAATCAGTTAGCGAGGGTCTTATTCCTTCTACTTGGGAAGGTATCCCTTTAGTGGATCTACCTGCTTTCCTATTGAGAGGCATACATCCCTTTGGCTGTTTCCACGTTTGGCCGCTCATGTTGTATCATCATCCGCCAATCTGCGATCCTTTATCATTGTTTCCAAGCGCGTCTTCCTTTCTTTTGCAAGGAAGTTGCTTTATCCGAAGAAGTAGACTTCACTGTTGAATGACTCCACAGAGTAAACGCAAGTTATTTGGTTGGATGCCTTTTTATATCAACGATCGCAACCAGTTAACGAGGGCTTGACACAGTGGAGCCGTCAACTTTTTATGTGAAGTTCCTCTTGTATGGGATTTGAGTTTGGAATTTTTGTTGCTTGAAATTTGCTTTAATAAATGATTTGTAAGGCTCGCTTAGCTTTGCGATGGGTGGGCTTTGCTTTAATGACCTGCAGTATTAGATCGACATTTTAGCAATACATTTAGAGTATTTACACATCGAAATATAACAGGCATTTTATAATAGAAAACACAGAATGCATAGTTTTTCATTATTGAGTCACGCTGATTTCTCAGCGGTTTACAATGCAAAAGTTACACATCCATCATTATCTTTACAAATTCAAGCAAGGCTGTTAAGTAAAAAATGAATGCTAGTTATTGTTGTTTCAGAATCTCCAAGCTGGATTTCCATTTGTGCTTGATTCATAGCTTTTGGATTTTTATGCCAGAGAAAGTGAGAGATGCCCCAGTCGCAGTTTTGTGGGTAATTAATAGTCATCCCAACTTCTGCTTGCTGGGTATGGTCCCCCTGTGATAGCATTAATGACAAGCTTTTCCGAATCTTGCACTGCAGTGTTGTTGTGAGAATCGGATTGATGAGTAGGGTGTTGTTGATCCCGAGTGGATGAGGTTGGATCGACTCCGCTTCTCTTAACGTATTGTTGGAGTTTACCTTGTTCCAGCAATTCTTCAATCACTTTCTTTAACTGGCGACATTGGTCAGTGTCATGGCCAGGTTGATTGTGAAATTGGCAGAATTTTCCATTACTCTTTGCACCTTTCGTCATCTCAGGTGGCTTAGGATACCGGACAACATCTTTTGTTGCAAAAAAGATATTTCTTGGTGTATCAGTTAAAGGAGTATAATCCGAAGAATTAAAGCGGCGAGGTTTCTTTTCATTTCCCTGGCTCTTTCCTCCTTCATTCTCCCTTTTCTGACTTTTAGATTCTCTTTTCTTAGATGGGACACTGTTGTTATTAGTTTGGGCAGCAACCACCTTCGACGTCGTAGAAAGGCTTTCAAGGCGAATGAACTCGTCGGCCTTTTTATAGAATTTATCAAGTGAGTTCGGTTCCTTCATTTTTAGCCATATTCCAAATTTACTCGATTTATCAATGGCTCGCATCAAATAAGTCAGGATCATGCGTGGTTCCGCATTTTCTACTTCGGCTAAAGCTATATTGAAACGGCTCAAGAAAGATTTGATTGATTCTCCGGGCGCTTGTTCAAGGTTAGACAGTGACATTATATCCTTAGCTTTTGAAGCATACAATCTGAACTGTTCTTTAAACTTTTGCGTTAAGTCAGAGAACTTATCTACAGACCGAACTGGAAGCTTTGTAAACCAAAGTAAAGCCACACCTTCCAGGTATAATGGAAAGTATCGACACTTGATCTCGTCTGATGCTCTTGCACCGGTCATATGCCAATCATATTTGTATAGGAAATGATTAGGGTCAGTGGTTACCCTATAGGCTTGGATAGTAGGAGGTGCAAATTTCCTTGGGAATTCCGCTCTCAGGATCCTTTCAGTAAACGGAGTTCTGCTTGGCGCAAATCCCCAGTCAGCCTCATCCTCTTCCCTTTGCATGCTCTCTTTCATGATGCGGCCAACCATTTCAGACAGGTACTCTTTATTGTTCAAAGACACCTCCGGGCAAGCACCAGTTCTTCCCTCGGAAGTTTGCCCGGGCATATGTTCATGACAAGTTGGTTGCGGCATAGAACCATCAGCTTGGAAAGGTGGCATTTCAGGAAGGGTGGTTTGATGGTTTTCTGGTTGACGATTTGCCCCGAGCAGGGCAGTTATTCTATCCATCATCAAAGCATTTTGAGTTTCAATTTGTTGGTATAATCCAGAAACTGCGTCATCCAATTCAGTCCTGGTGACTCCAATGGTTGGAGTTGCTTGGTCTGTTGTTGGGGAAGCGGAAGTCCCTTCGTGAGCATTTCCGGATCTGATAGGTCTACCTCTTCTTCCAGGAGCCATTATTTCGGATCTGGTTTTTAAGAGAGGTTCTTTTTATGAGTCTTTGCGAAGCAACGGTGGATGATCGCTTGAACTCATCTCTCAATGAAAGCACCAAAATGTTAACGTTAAAACATGAACGATAACACCCGGTGTGTGTAATAAGATCGTGAAAGCACCACCCGTGTGACAGGAACAGAAATTAAGCAGGAAAATAGCAGAAATGCAGTAAATGAACAACAGATTTATAGTGGTTCGGCCCGTAATTGAGCCTACGTCCACTTTATAGTCTTTTATTGCTGATTCGATTACAATTTGATACAATATCCTTCAAAATACAATACAACTTGATCATGAAAGCATTCTTGACTACTAGCTCGATCTTTGATGATGAAACTCGACGAATCCGTGTTGGATGTTAGGAGCTCTTCTCGAAGATTGTTGTAGTGTCTCGAATGATTGAAGATCCTTGATTGCTGAATGAGAGGAGGCTTTGACAGCGTAACGGCGCTTGGAGAAATGAATGGCCAAAAGTCCCCTTCATGTTGGAAGTGGTGGCCTATTTATAGGAGCAGATTTCTGAGCTCTCGGTTTGGCCAAGTCATGAGTCGTAACCGACTCATGGTAAGTCGTGACTCGTATTCGACTTAAGATGTCTCGTGGGCGCCATATTTGGTCCATCTTGTGGCTCAGTTGGAAGAGAAGTGCTAAGTCGTAGTCGACTCATCAGATCAAAGTAGCACAGGCAAGGGCATTGGATTCCAGCTTGATAGCCCTTAAGTCGTAGATCTGATGAGTCGTAAGACCTCATGAGTCGTCAGTCCTCATGAGTCGCAAGTCCTCATGAGTCGTAAGAGTAATGAGTCGTAAGACCTCATGAGTTGTAAATCTCCATGACTCGTTGAACCTGATGAGTCGTAAGACTGATGAGTCGTAAGACCTTACGAGTCGTAAGAAGCTTGTCTCGTTGAGTCGTGAAGCTCTCAAGCCGTAGGCCACTTATAGCAAATCATGAGTCGTAGACGACTTATAGCAAACCATGAGTCGTAGACGACTTAAGGCCTTCCAGATAGTTAGGTCGCTAGGCCAGTTAAGTCGCTGAGTCTCTTAAGTCGTAGAAGAGTTAACTTGATGAGTCGTAGCATGTTAAGTCGAAACCTTCTTAAGTCATAGAGCCTTTAACTCGTTGAGTAGTTAAGTCGCGAAGTTCCTCTAGGTCGCAAGCTGCTTAACCCGGTAAGTCGTAAGTCGTAGATTCCTTCCTAGCAACTAAGTCGTGAGTCGTTGAGTACACAGGCTTTAAGTTTTTTTTTTTTTAACTCGTAAGTCGTTGCTAAAAGGGAGTTAACATCACCAATGCACAAAAATTGATATCATATCAATGAAAAGCATGAAGATTGGTGAAGCATAAATTCCAGAAATCAACACACGAAATCAAGAAATCACATAAAAAGGGGGAGGCCTATCACAAGAACGGGAGCATGAAAACTCACCAACACGTGTAACACAAGAACGAGAAGCTATCTCATGGAAGCTATCCATTAAATTTTGACACACGAACGGCCCGAAGACCATGGGGCGCTACCCCACATATGTGATGGTGAAACATCACACCAACGGGGTTTAGTCTCCCTCGTAGACAAAGAGACATCGCACAATTGCTAGTCTAAATCACAAAAATGATCATCAAGAAGTGTCAATCACACCCAGCTAGTAAATATATGAGTTTAGCTTCATGTCCCATAACCACTTGCTTAACTTAAATATTTACGAACAAGCTATGAATCTTCACTAGAAAATTGTCACAAAAAGGGGTTCAATCGAACAAGTCCAAGAATTAACCGACAAAGTGAACGCAAGCATTTCATACCACTCGTTTTACTAAGCTGTTTAATTAGATTTCTCATCCGAGTGAAGTAAAGGCTTGTATATACTAGTAGATTAGAAAACGGTTTGAGAAAAAGAGCTTTGTAGTCAAATAGTGTTGAAATCGCTTTGATGAAAGGGTTTTGATATTCACTACTAGTATTGAAGCCTTCACATTTTTAAGGTGACAAGTCACAAAACGATTGTTGAAACAATTCGCATCACAAAGTTTCACATTCGAAGACGTGAGAAAAATCCTAGGAAATCAGTTCCAAAGCCATCATAGTAGAAATATACTTGCGACCAAACGTGGTCGAATTAAAGTGCAACGACTTTAAGTCAAATAGGTCGAACGACCTAAGGGTAGAATGTCGTGCGACCTATCAGAAGAATAGGTCGAGCGACCTAGTGAAATACAGGTCATAAGACCTAAGTGTAAATAGGCAAGCGACCTATAAGAGCACAACCTAACTGTGGCGCGACCTAGCAGGGTGAGCGACCTAGCAGGATGAGCGACCTAAGGGTTATAAGGTCCTATGACCTAAGTGAAGCAAGGCCTAACGACCTAAGGAAAAGAGACTCACGACATAACAAGGTAATAAGGTCGAGCGACCTACGACCTAACGATGTAAACTAAGGTCGAGCGAGCTAACGAAGCGCAGAGTCGAGCGACCTAGCGAGACAGTGTGTTGAGCGACCTAACGGGGTCAATGTTGAGCGACCTAATGGGGTTAATGTTGAGCGACCTAACGGGGTCCAGAGACCTGATAGGTCATACGACCTAAGTTTAAAAAGGTGGGCGACATAACAAAGTGGCCGAGCGACCTACGAGCTAGCAACCTACGACCTAACGTAGCCGCGACCTAGTACCTCCGAGTGATGTAAGGTCGGAAACGACCTAACAACCTAGTGTTGCCGCGACCTGGGGACTGAAGCAGGAACGAGCGACCTAGGACTTTCACGCGACCTAACATCCAGAATGACCTAAATGAAAACAGAGGCCCTTCCACGCGAGCGAGCTAGCAATACAGAGCGGCCTAACTACAGGAAATTGCTAATAACTCGAAAATTTTGGGTTTTCCACCAATTCAATCCACACCAAAAGCAAATGCACACATAATAATGATAGGAATTCATTCCCAACTGTCCAAGATAGTTATAGGCAAGGATGTGAGATAAAAATCTCACCTTTTCACTAAAATGGATTAAGATGAAGCTTGAAATTCTATGCAAGAACAACCACTAGCTTAGATCAAAGTCTTCTCTTGAATTTGAAGTTGAATGATGGATTTGAAATGAAAACTTGAGCTTGGAGTTTTAATTTCCCATTCCCTCCTCCATTTTTGATGAAGCTTTAATGTTTTAGTGAAGAGATGAAGTTATGAAGAGAAGGGGGTTGGGCTGAGCTAATTTGGGTGCAGCCCAAACCAAAGTCACAAGCGGGAAAAAGTAGCGAAAATTCCACTAAGTCCAAACATATCGAAGTTTACACTCAAAAAGATCGCAAACATCATTTTGAACTCAATGGAAGTGGTCTCGAGTCCTAATTTGACCGTATGCAAAAAGTAGCTTTTCGGACCAAAATCCGATTAACGATAAAATATTTAATTAAAATATTTAAATATAAAATCGGCAAAAATGCGGATTGTTACAGAGCAGGCGCACCTACATCACAAGTACATGCTTTGGATGTAGCACCTTCTAGTAGTGGACTGGATCGAGGTAGGAAAGTCTCTGTAGAAGTTTTGATCTCTAGTTCGGATTTTACTATTCGAACTCTTTTTGACTCCGGAGCATCGCATTCTTTCATTTCTAGTTCCTTGGTTGATTGTTTGCACTTAGATATTTCTCTAGTAGTAGACCCTATAGTTGTTTCAAACCCCATAGGAGGATCGGCACATTTATCCATGATTTGTAGGGGTTTGAAAATTTTTATACCAGGTGTAGAATTTGACTGTGACGCCTATGTACTAGATTTTCGGGATATGGGATAATTTTGGGGATGGATTGGTTTTCCACTTATGGTGTGATATTAGACTGCGAGAGGAGGGTCGTCAAACTAGAGACATGTAGCGCAAGGACTCTCAAGGTTTCTTGGGACCCACAGAGATCAGTCATGTTGAGCTTCCTTTATTCCTTTGATTCATCACTAGGAGAGTTAGATTTCGGTCCAATCGTTAGAGATTTCCCATACGTTTTTGAAGAGGTTAGAGGAATACCCTGTAAGAGATTGATTGACTTTAGGATCTATCTGAATGATAATGCTAAGCCAGTGGTGTTGCCTGTGAGACATATGGCTCCTAGGGAGAGGAAGAGTTAAGTAAGTAGATTGGTGAGCTATTGGAGAAAGGCTTCATCAGACGGAGCATGTCTGAGTGGGGAGCGCCAGTCATCTTTGCTACAAAGGCGGATGGTTCACTTTGACTTTGCGTAACTATAGAGAGTTGAATAAGCTCACGAAGAAGAACCGTTACCCATTTTCTAGGATAGACGATCTTTTCGATCAGTTGGCTGGCTCTTTAATATTTTGTCAGCTTGACTTAGCCACTGGATTTCATTAGCTTACGGTCGCTGGTGATAGCATCGATAAGACAGCATTTAGGACACCCAATGGATTCTTTGAGTGGTTGGTTATGCCATTTGGGCTGACCAATGCCCCAGCCTATTTTGTAGATTTGATGAGCCGTGTTTTTCGAGATGTCCTAAATAATTTCGTTGTAGTGCTTGTGGACGACATTCTGGTGTTTTCCAAGAGTATGGAAGAGCATGCTATTCATCTTGAGAAGGTTCTTCGCACACTTCGTGTTCATCAGTTGAAAACAAAATTCTTGAAGTGTCACTTTTGGCGTAAGGAGGTGTGTTTCTTAGGGCATGTAGTCTCAAGAGAGGGTTTAGCTGTGGATTCTGCTAAGATTGTAGCAGTATAGGATTGGAAGGCCCCCAAGAACGCTACCGAAGTTAGAAGCTTCCAAGGTTTGGCTGGTCATTATAGGAAGTTTATCAAAGATTTCAGCATTTGAAGTTAAGCCTACCCTCATTGATCAGATTGGCTTAAGGCAGCGAGAGGATTCATAGCTTATGGATAGTTTGGATAGGATTAGCAAAGGAGAAGTCTCTAGACATCTCCAACGCTATTCCATGGATATTAAAGGGTGGCTAAGGAGAGAGGGAAGACTTTGTGTCCCCTGCACTAGTGATTTGACGAGAGCAGTTCTAGAAGAAGCACACCATTCTCGAATGACTATTCATCCGGGTGGTGATAAGATGTATAGGGACATGAAGAGAGTGTTTTATTGGTGCGACATGAAGAAGGATGTGGCAGAGTTTGTAGCTAAGTGTCTTGTGTGCCAAAGATTTAAGGCGGAGCAGCAGAAACCCAACGGATTGCTTCAACCATTGGATGTACCCGAATGGAAGTGGGATAGTATTTTGATGGACTTCATAGATGGTTTACCCCAATCTAGGAATGGGAATACCAGTATTTGTGTGATTGTAGATTGTTTGACTAAGAGCGCCCACTTCATTCCGGTCAAGAGTAAGAGGATAGCACCTTATTTGGCATCTATATACGTTCATGAGATAGTCCGACTTCATGGAGTTCCCTCCAGCATAGTGAGCGATAGAGACCCTATCTTTACTAGCGAGTCTTGCAAGAGGCTTTAGGGACACAGCTTAGATTGAGTACGGCCTATCATCCTCAGATGGATGGCCAAACGGAGATAATTAATAGAGTTCTTGAGGATTTGTTGAAGATGTGCATTCTTGATTTTGGGGGAACTTGGGAGGAGCACCTTCCTTTAGTGGAGTTCGCATATATTAATAGTTTTCAAGCTAGCAGTGGAATGGCACCTTTTGAAGCCCTTTATGGAAGACCTTGCAAGTTGCCTTCATGTTGGTTGGAGTCTATAGAAAGGTTGTTACTTGGTCCCGACATGGTTAGAGAGACTTTGGAAAAGATTGGTTTGATTAGAAGAAGAATGAAGATGACCCAAGATAGACAGAAATCCTATGCAGATAAGTGGAGAAGGGATATTGATTTTGAGGTAGGAGACTTGGTTTTCATTATGGTATCTCCACTAAGAAAGGTAGTGAGGTTTGGATCAAGTGGGAAACTTGCTCCCAGATTCGTAGAACTGTTCCTCATTGTAGAAAGGGTAGGGAAGATGGCGTATCGGATAAAACTACTAGAGAGGCTCACAGGAGTTCATGATGTTTTTCATGTTTCACACTAGAGAAAGTGCTTACATGATTTAGCAGAGGTAGTAGAATCTAGCCAACTTGAGGAAGTTGAAGTGTAGAAGGAAGCATCAGTTCATTGCATTCCTACCAAGATCATTGGACGTGATATCAAGAAGCTTAGGAATAAGGAAGTCCCTTTTGTTAAGGTGCAGTGGGGAGATAGTATTGAAGACGCTACGTGTGAGGCTGAGGAGAAAATACGTATCTATTATCTGTATCTTTTCGATAGTACATCTTGAATTTTCTATTTCCATCTTTAGTTTTGAATAGGTTCTTTCCTTTAGTATCCATTGGGAGGGTAGATCTTAGGATTCAATTTATGGATGGTAGGACTAAATGTAAACATGTTACTAGAACATGTTATGTATGTTGGATGCTAGTGGTTGTAAGTGTTTGCTAGTGGATGCTAATGGACACATATATATACACTAGGCACTATTATCTCTTTGGGTCAGCCTAACTAGGTCACTAAAACATATGCATATGGATGTGTGTGCATTTGCATTTTTATTTTATTTTTATTTTTATTTCATGGTTGCTATAAATGGATGATTATCATATGATTGTTGCATTTGGATGATGATTGTAGCACGCATATAGAACTATTAATTGTCATTAGGGAATTTGCATTCATTTGGATACATGGCACAGACATGATTGCATAAAAAGAGGTCGACTGAATCAGTAGACCGCCTAATCTTTTGCATTAGTTAGGGACATTGACACTACACTATTGCATATATCATAAATTACATTAGAAAGCTTAAGGACCATGGATGTAACAGATGGTGGTTGAATATTTCATTGGAGAATTTGGATGAAAATATTTATTTCATTCTGCTGTCCTTGGAGATTTCGAGGACAAAATCCTTTAAGGAGGAGAGAATGTAACAACCCAAAATTTGAGCTATAATAATTAATTAACGAATTAATTAAATAATAAAATAAGTTTGTGAAATTATCAGAATTGATCCACGGAAGTTGCACCATAGTGTCCATGGTAATTTTCTGGTCAATTTCCATATATAATTTGTTAAAATCTGAGCTAGTATGAAGAAGATACGCAAGAAACAAGAAATCAACAAAATGAAAAAAAATAGAAGGCATGGGTCGACCCATGACAATGGTCAGGTCGACCTTAGGGTCGACCCAAACCATACATAGGTCGACCTAGGGGTCGACCCGCCTATTCTTTTGGACGTTGTTGCGACCAGATTCGAGCATACACGTCAGTTTCCATTTTTCTCAAATCCCGTTCGTTCGTGCTCCCATACGACGGTTCCCAGCGAGCCTATGACGTGGTTGCATCAGATTTAATCTTCAAATCCAACAGTCTGAGATCCCTAAGTCACACTATAAATAGAACCCTAGGCCTAGCTATTTTTCTCATTTAGATTTTCTCCCAATTGGGTTCATTGCCTGAGGCTGAACCATAAACAGAAAAAGTTTCTAGGGAGGAAATCTTTTAGATAAAACTATTCTACGCCCTTGAAATGGATCCAGGAAGGCCCAGGACTAGAGCTAAGGACCATAGGTGAGTGTTTTGTAATTATTTTAGATTCTTAAGTAATTTAAAATAATAGGGTTCTCAATAGTTGTAGTTTTTCTACAATTTTGAGACAGTTTTTATTTAAGTTTATTTACAGTCGGTTTTGAAGTAAATTTCAGAAGTTCTTTTCAGTCTATTTTTATTCAGCTATTTTATTCAGTTATTTACAGTTATTTACAGTTATTTACATTTGTTTTAAGTTGGAATTTAGCCTGTAAATGCTAGTTTCTTTTTATAGAGACTTAATCCCTTTTACGCGAATAAATTAAAAAGAGAAGAATTCGCTAATATGGATTAAAATAGAATAACGCTAAATTTATAGAAATCGGATGTAAAATAAGAAAAACTGAAATAAAAATAGAGATGGACTAAAATAGGCAAATTTAAGATATTTGCAAGCATAATTATAACAGGTGGTTATACTAAAAAAATAGAAGAATAACAGCTGCAAGAACAATTATAACACAGGTTATAATTAGAAAGAAAGAAATAACAAAAGAGGCTTATTTTAAAACCTATATCTTGTTAATTAGCAAATATAGCAGAAATAACAGAAGTGGCTTATTTTAAAACTTAGATCTTGTTAATAAGCAAATAGAGCAGAAATAACAAAAGAGGCTTATTTTAAAACTTACTCTAAGTTAATAAGCAAAGATAGAAGCAGTACCCGTACCAACAGCATTCCCTTTCAGTCAGGAACTGATGGTCTCAAAATAGTTAGGTGAGGCTGGGAAACACTTATGCTAACTAGGGTAAATAAGTTGCCAACAGATAGAGGCTCAAATTTGGGGATTTGGGCAAGGGGCGCAAACTAGAATTTGTTTGTTAGGACAAGTACCGGCAGCATTCCCTTTCAGACTAGGATTGATGGTCTCACAACACTTAGGTGAGGCTGGGCAGCATCTCTTTCAGACTAGGACTGATGGTCTCACAACAAATTAGGTGAGGCTGGGCACGCTTATGCTGATTAGGGTAAATAAGAGGTTAAAATAGGGAGCGATAGTTAGTGTGTACCAGTGATGGCCGAGCGTGCGGCATCGATTAGGGTAAATAATTCGTTATTGTGTTCCAAGCACTAAACGGGTGTCTTTTGCTGTGGGACCAACAGGATTGGAACAGCTCACAGTGGCACAATAGAGATAGAAGGCCGATCAACAGGTAGGATTAGAATTTCAGCCTAATTAAAATAGGATTAGGATTTCAGCCGAATCACAACAGTTTAAGGCAAGTGCAAACAATCCAAACAGTCAAGCAATTAAAGCAAATAGTCTAACAGAATCAGAAACGGTATTTTATCCTAGTTTTATCTTTTCTTTATTTTCCTTTTATACTATAACTATTGCTTAGTCTATTATCTTTATCTTGCTTAGAAAATCTAGTAATTACTTTCACTCACCAGAATTTTAGTCTGACCCACTCCTCTATTTCCCCTTTTCCCCCATAGGCCAGCAGAGTTGAGTAGATTAAGGTTGCTTGGAGATCTATTCCCGGAGTTCTCTCATTTCAGATGTATTCTTCTAGCTTTCATCCTTTTCATTTATGGACTTGGCACTTGTGAGAGGGGTTATGATAATTATTATTATTGTTACTTTTGCACTCTGATTATGTAAGACTAAGATGTAATTTTCATGAGACATGAATTTTAGTTATTTAATACATGTTATGTTTTATTGACTCATTTTGAAATGAAGTTTAATGATAAGTATTTTGAATGTTTCCGTTGTTTTTTTATTTTGTCTTGTGAATCTTAGTCTCTGTGATGCTTTAGCTATATCTATAACGCACCATATCTTTTAGTGTGCCTTTTTTGGGTATACTAAGGGATGTGGGGTGTTTCGGTTATCATCATATAATGGAATTACACTAGTTGTAGATGACCCGATACTACAAAATTACATCAATTTGAGAACAAGAGAAAAATAGCTTTGCCACAACATAGTTTTTGAGGCCGTAGATTTGATTACAGTGGCAATTCGAGACCTAGAAAGGAAGCCAAGGATCAATTTGTAATTCTAGAAAGATAGGTTTTTCCTTTCTAATGCCTAATGGGTATAGCGTTTTCAACAAGTGGTAGAATGATGAAATCTGAGTAGTCGAAATCGAGGTTAGTTGCGAATGGATCCATTAGATTGGCTCAGAATTGCGAGGAGCTGCAGATATAGGAATTTCGTAATGATCATCGACTATTTCTGGAGAACCAGATATTAAAGCACTAGGAGACGAGCGGCTTATGTACGTTGGTCGTCAGTTTCGACGACGGTTACCATGCAGTTAGTAAGCTGATGCAAACATCGGTAATCATAATAATGCATATAGGAGGAGAGGCCTATGATAGTAAATGGGTTAGTTGTAGGCCAGATAAATTAAAACTACAGGAGGAGAGGACTACTAACTACCTATTTTAGTTTCGCTACCACCTCTAGTAAAATATAATTCATTTTACTTCAAATATGTTATTGATTAGTGATTTGATGTCTTCAACTGCTAAAATTTCTCATGTTTGCAGGATGTGGTTGCGTTTAAGTAGTGTAGCATTTAAGGGTATTGTAGGCAATAAATATACTCCAGATCAATGGCGATATAGTAAATTAGCAATTCTAAAAATGATCCGATAATATGAGTGAACAAAAGGTGATTATTATGGCGATATGTCCATAAAGTATTGTATTTGTCAAAACTGACATTTTGCTTTCTGTTTCAGCTATGGTTGGTGATGTGTACATATGTACGAATGATCCGAACAACGTATAGCAGAGATTGAGATCATGATTGCCGGAAAAAAAGGTACCGGTTTTTAACCTTTCTGTGGAAGTACATTTTTTGCTACAAAAATTGTTTACACAATCAGTGTTTTATTGTTTGTTGCCAATACATGAACCAACACACTCATTTTCTTCTTAGCGAATGCTGAATATGGTTATACGATTTAAAAGTTAAGATTATAAACATGTAATAGATTCTAAGTGCATAGTTAACTCTAGAACATTACAATAAAATGTCTAACATAAATAAACAATCAAATTAGAAATCATGTTTATAAGATAAGGCAATGATTAAATATTGTTCTGAGTTCTTAATGAACAACTACTCTGGCTTACCCCTGGGTTCAAAACAATAATAAGATAATGATTAATTTATCTTTCAAAACAACTAGTATAAATTATTCTGAATATATATTTAACTATTTAACCAAAAAATTAGATATGTGCTACGACTAATGTTAAATCTTGCAAATTTGCTTGGCATTCTCATTTTGAATCTAGATACTTAATGATAGTCAAAAGTTGCATAATTTTGATTCTCTCATCACATTATGAAATAATTTTTAAGTGTTGGTATAGCCATGGAAAGGGACTTAGAGAAGAGGCAGTCGTCATGATGATGACATTTGCAATTGAAGAACACGGACTTCAAACATTTCGTGTTAAGATTGGAGATTCAAAAATACTCGCACTTAAAAAATTTCATAAATTGTTCCCCTTTGCTCTCAGTTTATTTACATATTTCACAACAGAATCATTGTAAGCCAGCTTATAATTTATACATTCTTGAATGCAGGCTTTTGATGATATTTCTTACAGCGATGTCTTTAAAAAGGTTAGCATGCATTAAGGTCGTTTTCTTTCATATGCATATTTTCTATTGTTTGATAAATTTATGAAACCTTCATGTTTAGCTGCATGCATCTCACTCATTTATAATATCCCATCACATGTATGTCTGTTGTATGTATTAGTTCATGCAAAATTCTATAATTTGATCTACTTTGTAGGTAACTTGGAATTGCCAGCAAGAGTTAGGAAACTCCAAAAGGTGATTCTGCTTTTAGTTATCACATCAATTAAACAAATAATTGCATATTACTTCTTCATGACAGGAGCAATTCAAACCTATATTAGGATTTACATTGATTATCGTCTAAATTGAGTAGATGTATAATTTCCTAAACCATTACGATGTTTTTGTGCACTAATTGCTAGGAATGCTTTCATATTTGGACACTTTAAGCATTAGCATCACTCTAAATTCATGTTGATTTTTTTTCTTGATTTATTTAAAAACTGTTAAATTGCTTTGTCCCCTTAGTTCACCAGTTCTATCACAAGTTCTCAGAGTCTACTAAATTTCAGGAGCTACAATGGATGGTCTAGGTTTATGAATCCAATCATGAATTTTTAAAAGTAGACTTAAAGCAGGAAGTGCAAATTTAAGATTTAAATTCACAATTTTTACCAAGTATTATGGATTGTATATGTTTCACAACAAAAGCTATGTTTATACATAGAGGTTATAAAGAATGAAAAGAACAACAACGTACCCTTTTAGAGTAAAACTAGTAGCACAAACAACCAATGCAAGTTTTATGATTGGAATGAGGGTGAAAAGTTAGTTGTCGAAGGAAGACTCTACTCCAGTGATTCAAAAATAATTGTGAACGCTATTCTGCATGGTTCGTTAGCCGTTGTGGTTTGGAAAGGCACTGCAAAAAAGGAGATGCTTTCTTATTGTGGGTAATCAAGCAATGAACGTGACTTTAATTGTTATATATTATAAAAAATTATTACTAGTTGTATAAACTTGTTTATGAATGGTTATGATATGTGAATTTGCTCATTTTGTCATAAAACTATTATCGAAATGGTTATCGATATCATATTTGATTATGTGATTAATGTGTTTTTTAGTTGTTTGAATATGACAATTATGTGATGATTGCTGGTTTTAAAATGACTATCATGTGAGTGATTGTTGGAAATGGTACAAGCCATTAACATGAAACAAAACTTGTAAAGTATGCTGCAAAAAAATTAATTACTTTTAGCAGCGTTTTAAAAACGCTGGAAAAAATGTAAACAGCTGTAAAAATATATTATAACAAACAATAAACGCTTCGAAAATATATTGTAGTAGAGAAATGCACTACGAAAAATTTATAGCTGCATATAAATAACGCTGCAAAAAACAAAAGGTAATAAAACATGTTAACTTTGGTAGCAGTTGACAAATGCTACAGAAATAAACATATGAAGCATTTTTAAAACGATACAATATGTTAAGTTTTGGGTAGCATTTACTATAACGCTACAAAAAGTTTTAGACTTTTAATTGCTTGTCATATGGAGCTTTTGTCGAAATGCTACAAAAGTTTTGGTAGTTTTCCAACGCTACGAAAAGCCTTTTCTGGTGTAGTGCATTTTATATTTATGCGAACTAACCTTCTCACATGCAAACATTTTATGGATTATCTATCCCCTCCCATATGGACTACCCATCACATATGGTTTTATTATTTAAATTATAAGGTGGACTATCCATCACACATGTTCCATTAATCTAAATAAAGTGGATTATCCATCACACATCACATAGTTTTCCTAGGATGACAATGAACCCTTCATTAACAATATAGAGACTATCCATCTCTAGCATTATATGGATTATCCATCACACATTCCATTGTTTTCCTAGTATGACTATGAACCCATAAAATCACAATTCATAATTAGGTTATGACTTTATTCTCCCAAATGCTCAACCTATGTCTATTGGTATCTCCAATTAGGTTGCATAATCCCTTAAACTTATAACATCTCAAAATAATATGCATTGGTATCCTAATGATTAATATCAAAATCATAAGCCTATGGCTCCCCACCATTAATATGGAAACAAAAAGGACTTACTGCATTCATATAACCGATGTGGGACATCGCATTCCTTCATATCAAAGCTTTAAAAATAATTCTGATTTTATAAAAATATAAGACTATAATGTTGAAATCAACGTTGTCGTAATACAAAAATCTATAGGTCATCGAACATATTAAATATAGCCTTTTATACATAAATACATAAAAGTCGACATTGATGACATGTGGCATCAATATCATAAACCATTTATATGGGACGCTTTAAATTAGCAAAGGCGATGTTGATGACTTCCGACATCAATGCCGTAAAACAGTTGATAATGATTTTATAAAACTAGGCTACTATGCCGCAATTGACAACAGGCAGCTCCATCGCCTAAAGATGTCGGAATTAATACTTTATGGTATTACTACCTTGAGATATGATGTCATATAGGAAGTATGGGGCATTGTTTAAAACCATGATGAACACTTGCAATATCAATGTCGTATGTTATAGAATTTAAGACAAAGAAACAAGGGCGGTCGGCATTAATAGCTCACAACATCAATAATATACCCACAAGATGCAGTATTTCTATAACGTCAATGGCGGATGCATGACTTAATGCATCACATACTTACAGAATAAGTATCACATGCATTGTTTCATGTCAATGCCGCCTACCTTCGATATCGCTTACAAGTGTAAAGTGATGCAACTTATTATTAGTGTCGAACATCATGGCAATGCCGCAAATCCATGGCATTGTCGTAATCATCATAAAAACTGTTTTATTCCATTAAAAGAAATTCTTTTTTACCAACTTTTATTCTTTGTCAAATTTCTATTACATAATAATATACTTTACCCAAATCTTTTCAGAAAAACTGCCGCACTTGGTTTTCTTCCCAAACATAATTTTGCACCCATCAAATAATATTAATTATTTAATATTTATTTATAAGCTTTTCTAGATTAATAAATACAAATAAAATCACGATCTTTGGAAAAAATCCCAAAATTTCACCGAAAATCAGAATTAACATATTCTTTAACACATAAAAATTTCAAGATCAAAATCAGTACTAATTATTTTTAATAATTAAAACTCGAAAAAAATGCTCTTCCTTCCTTAGGAAATTCATAAAATATTCATTTTAATTTGAAAAATTATGAAATTAAAGACCCATCTCCAAAATAATATTTTACACGACACACCAGAAAATCAAGTCGATTGGAGATCAATAACTTAGGTTTTACCCTTGAAACCTATCTAAATAATTTCATAAAAAATCCATAAATCGTTTGTCACGATCGGGATTTTCGACCCTCGAAAATCGACATCAATACATGCATTGTATTACATGCCGAGCAATCGAGTGCCGGAAATACCAGATCATTAGAGGAAAGAAGAAAGAAGAGGTAGAAGGAAAAGAAACAACAACACAGAATCTCACCTCCGTAGCGGAACAATATATAATAGATAATAACATGTCTTTATACAAAAAGAACTCCAACTGTTATTTATACATTTCATCATCAAAGTACAACAGAACAATAACCCAATGTTGGACAGTTAAAATACCTTGTCCTCACTAGTGCTGACCATACAGCCTATAATACACAGTGGAATATAATCAAGTGCGCGTAATACGTCTTTGTCGTCCAGCCTGTCACTTGAGCTCCATAGCATCCTAACCTGAATTTGTAATACTTGGTCTTATCCGAGCATTATAATAAAATAACACCCAAGTCAGTCTGGAAAACTAGCGTGAGAAAACACACTCAATTTGAATTATTAAAGTAATCAAAATCCTTTGAAAAACAAAGGTATCTCGTAAGACCGCGTCACACATAACCACAACGGGTTTTTACCTTACGATAACCAAAACACTTTATATCAAAATCGTCTGATATTATAATAGTATCTAAACAAAGTAAATAGAAAATAGCTAAAATGCTTGCATCTCACGTTTCAGTATAGTTGGGCACAATCAAAATCGTACGACGCTTATTGGAGAATGGATTCCATACAATGACTAGGCACTGGGGTACCACCTATCACAGTACACTTCTAGAAAAATCTACCGAGGACCTCATCGGGATCCCCTACAACACAAGACCGGCCGTATCCCTAACCTGGGTAGAACCGAATATGTTATCACACCGGGTGTACCCACCCTTATCGAGAGATCTTTTCCATGCACCATCGTATCCATAATTTATAATATATCCGAGGGTATCTAGAAAGGTGATAACATACCCTAATTGGGTATGACCCACTTAACCTTGCTGCATATCCCCTGATTTTCAGTTATTCCAGTTGATGAGGCTTGAGGCTACGATTACCTTTTAAGAACATTTTCACTTAGAATGCTCATCGTCCTCCAATGACGATGTTCTAATAGCATTCATCTATACAAGTTGTCCTGGGTCTGGACAAACTGAATCATCGTCTTCACCATCTTCATGATATCCATTCGTAACGCTCAAATCGGATCGAAGTGGTTTTCGAATAATTAGTCTAATCCCGGTCTCTTCGAAACGATCAACGAAACTGGCCAGTACTTGATAGTCGGTTATTTAACTATCAATATAACATCCATAAGCAATCACTAGGCCCATATTATAATTTTCCAAAATTTATTTTTAAAATATCTTTATAAGATATATATTCAAATCCCTTTCAAGTTTCGACAACTCAAATATTTATATCCATATCAGGATATTTCACAACATCTCTTATTTCAATCTTAGAAAAAAATATTTTAAAAAAAATTTCTAAAACCCTTACTTCCCAATACTTAGGAAAGTTCCAGTTATTTCTCTTTTCTCAAAAACCCTTCACAATTTTATTGTAAATTCCTTAACTCATTTATAACGAATTCTATAAGTTCTAGATTCCTTAATTAAATCTCTTTATTCAAACACATATACTTATCTCACCGAAATAAGTATATTCACAAACCATTCCCTTCAAAAATATTTGAAAACTTTTTAAAATAGATAAGGAAAGCACCACGCGGTATCAACCATGGATTCACAGATCAATGATTACGTCTCTATCCCAGAGAAATCTAAACTTAACTGCAGGTAATCTCTGCCTTCGATTTCACTATGAAAGTATACCATTACTTTTCGAAAACTTATTTAATAATTAAATATACTTTTAAACGATTAAAATAATTTCATAACTTTGAAACAATAATTAATTCTGATTTATAAATAAATTTCTAATCGATTTACAAGACTTGTTTATAAAACTTATAATTCATTTTGACAATTTAAAAATATTTAAATAACTAACTTTTTGAAAATATTCTTATGCTAAAACATTTTTAAATTACCTAGTTTAATAATTAAAAATCCTCCTTTTAAACACACTCAACTTCTCGATAACAATATAGTTTTCAATTCCAATATAGCCAGTCTAATATTAATAAATCTCTTTCGATTTATCACCAATTGATTTACGTCCCAATTTCGTAAGTCCGCTTTTTCACATTTCTAAAAGTAAATCTATCATTTATTTTTAAACCGATTTACCCATCTCATTATAAATTCTTACCGTGAATTTATATCTTCAATTTATCAAATGATAATCATTTCACTTTATTTATAAACATTGTTTTTAAATTCCATAGTCTCATTTCCAGTTTACAACGGTTCCACATCACTTAAATCCATTGTAAATCGATTTCTAAATTAAATTCTTTTAATAATCAATTTCTTAGATAAACCAATCTATATTCCAAAACCACTCAAATCTCGATTTTACTTCCATTTCGTAATTTAGAGATCTTATTTAAGATCCAAAATAACCAATTTTATATTTATTTCCAAATTCCCTTTTCATTTTCCTAACTATTTAAATATCAATTTTTAAACCATTTTTTTAAACACATATCACTTGAGTTTATTGTTTAAAATCCTTTATATACATTAATTTAAAATCTCTATTTAAAATTATTTCACGAAATAATTAGTTATAAATTTAAAATTCAAATTATTGATTTTTATCCAAAACAATACCTCTTTAATTAATTCCAAACTCAATATAATATTTCACTTCCAAAATTCCCTTTTAATTTCTTTACAAATTCAAAAACAATACTTATGGTATTTTAAAATGCCAAAATCTTGGCCAATATTACTATAGCATCCAAAAAATTCAAATCACACTATAATCTATCACAGATTATACAAATATATCATATATCACTATATATGTAATTAAATTCAGCATTTTTTTACGAATCATGTTGGATCCCTCCAACCTGTTTCCCTGCAACCACAAATGTTAATACAACATAAAAATACCAATCCCACTTCGAGGCGGGATATCGCGGTAATATAGGGTCATCCGCTATTATGCGAGGCGCATAGGGTCTCGTCCGCTCCAATAGCCGAGAAAATCAATCCAACTACTAATATATATATTACTATATATAATATCACAGTCAACTGATAATAATTTATCAACTCAACCAATTAATCAATAATTAATTTTAACTATTTAAAATTAATGCTAATCATCCAAATGAGTGAGATTTACTCATATTGATTTTTATTGTCGCTCCTGCATTCTGGTTCCAATTTAAATTCGAAAACGTTTGAATTTATCTGAAAATTCCAGAAGCTCCAAATTCAATCAATCCAATTCCTATGCGTCGTATTCGTCAATACGAACACAACGCAACCAACCGTGTCTTGATTGGACCTATAAATGAACGAGATATTGTATTTATAAGAATCCAGATTCTATAAAACAATTTATAACTTAATTTATTTAATTTTTTTATTACCAGCCCATAATCCTTGTACGGCCCGCTCCCAATTCCCCCAATTTTCCCTTTTTCTTTTCTTTTTCCTTTTTTTAAACGGCCCAAGCCTAATACAAACGCTCCCTCTTCTTCCCTCCTCTTCTTCTATCTTCTACGCACGAAAATGAACCATGGTCGTGCACGCTCCACTAACACCATGCCTCGGCCATCAAAACAACACTACGACCACGCCAACGAACCACTCTCCTCACAATCAACTCGGCCATCACCATTTCCATGCCTTCGGCCCAACCTATCAAAATGCGACCAACCTCTGTTCCTCGTGCATGCACAGTGTCGCCTTCCTTCCCAAGACAACTCTGCCTTCCGAACTTCCACCCGAGATGCTTCTCACCCCCATGAACACGAAACCGATGACCAAACTTCCCTCGATGCTCGAATCAGCAGAAAAAGCAAACCCTAGCTACAGCGTGCCGCTCGACTTCACAGTCAATCAACCCTATTCGAAACCGCACCTTGCCAAAACACACTAAATCGAAGTAAATGCTAAAACTTGAATTTAGAAATAGGTTTTGGATTTTTTAGTTAAGTGGTTTATGAGAAAGAATTTTTTATTTTTAACTTTGATTTATTTTTTTCTTCACTGAACTGTTCGGCCGCGTGGTGTTTAAAAGGAGAAGGAGGGAAATGTATTTTACATGGCAAGTAGGTTCACATCATAGGGTGGCTTGGAATTGAAAGAAAAGAAGGGGATGTGAAAGATTGACTATTTAATATATAATTTAATATTCAAATCGTCTCAATTTAGACAACTCAAGACTTCGAACCCCTATCAAGATGTGCTGCTAGGCATTTATAATGTTATACCCCTATTTCGAACGCAATGGAAAAGGTTTCGAGTCCTAATTCAATCGTATGGAGAAGATCGCTTTTTGAACCCAATTATTATATTGAATTTTCGATAAAGATCTCAACGCGTTTATATCCCATACGATCAAACGATAACTCCAAAAGCTACGAAATTTGAAATCCAATAATAATACACTATTACGGATCCAATGGAACTAGTTTCGTCAAAATCCGAGATTGTGCCTCGGAAAGCTATTTTTATATGTTAATTCAAACAAGCTATTTTTAAAATCGAACAAATCGCTTTTAAATTCAATTTAAAAAGTTTTATTATCCCCATTCTTATTATAAATTTAGTAAGCCTTTAAATTATTTTTAACAAGCTTAAAACTCAAGATTCAATTATTTGAGTAAATTCCAATTATTAATTTATCCAATAAATCATTAAATTTGAAATTCAAGTAAAAATTTACTTTTAAATAATCAATTAAATATTCCATATTCAAATATCCAAAATTCTGGGTCGTTACATCCCTCCCCCCTTAAATGAATTTCGTCTCCGAAATTGCCAAGGTAAGAAGAATGGTCCAAAACCCATTAACTTTCTCAAACCCAATCAGTTGAAACAACTTCCCAAATCAATTTAAACCTCTAACTTTCCAAAACCTATTTGCTGATACCTCATTATCACTTTTACTAATTTCCAAATTCATCCATAGATTCCAAATAATATTATTTACTCAACCATTCAAGTTATAATCCAAAATCAAATTTTAGTTATTAAAAATTTGATTCAAAATTTTCTACTTAAATTTCTGAAAAATTTCGCCAGCATCTCCTTTGCACGGTTAGATCCAAACAACTACAAATCGCCACTATGGGTCCAAATCATCAAAAGGAAACAAAAGCCAAGTGGCTCAATCATAAAATCATCAATTTCAAACAAAAATTTAAACATGTACGTTTTTGTCAGGCAATCCAATTTTATTTATGAAACCAAAGGCATCACTTTAGCTCTTGCTTTCAAATACCTACATACTACTTACCAATGATATACAATTATATTATTCAAAATTATATCATTTTGCCAATTTTCATTTTCAATATTTGCTTTACTTAAGCCCGTATGATGTACACATATCATTCGTACGCAATATCAAATCTAATTGCTCTCTCGACACACAATTTCACTTCCGAACTAGTATCGTTCACATGATTCTCTAGTGCGAACTCAGATCTGGTTCCTTGATCAGAAACGTCCATTCTCCTTGCATAGCCGTATACTATGATAGAGAATTCCATAATCAATCAAAAATCCATATCCATGGTTCACCGTCGAAAATCGAGTGAAAAATCCTAACTCGAATCGATATAAATTATCTCGAAATTCTGTGCTCGAATCTGAATCAAACCGTTATGCGAATAAAATAATATACGTACAACTTACGTATTAATTTTAGTTGATTCTTGGCTATACCAAATTATTTTATTCACATTCATTTCATTTATATTCACTTCTTCACGATTATCATTTACATTTATACTTCACATTCACTTAGTGAATCTTTTTACTACCCATTTCACTTACGTATTTTACCATCAATTTTCGTAAGTCTATTATACACATTTTATACAGCTTATGGTTACTACCACTTCACAACTAAATTCCTTACCCATCTTAATCAAATTCAATTTCAATTTTCCAATTTCACATTTGACTTTTATCAATCAACATTCCAAACCATATCCAAATAACTAATCGATTTAATTAGTTCATTTATTCATTTATCCCAAATCTCAATAGATTCCATTTCCAATAATTATTTCATTTAGCCTACTTAGGCTAAATTTTCAAAATTCACATTATTCAACTTAATTCAAGTTAAATTTCCATTCTACAATTCAATTTCAAATTTTCACTTCCTTTGCACTCATATTCAACACTTTAAAGCATTTCCTTAACTTGCAATTTACAAATTTTATAAGTTATCAACTTACTTATATCCCATAAAACATTTTAAAAAAATCCCAGAGTTTAAACAATTTGTCTTAAGTATTTCAAAATCATTTTTGAAATCATATATACCCAAAATCCCTTGGTATATCAAATCATTCCGTCGAATTTCAAAACCAAAACTTGTTTTCCAAAACAAAACCCAATTGGTACTAATTTCTCCCTTGAAAACTTGAAAATGAACGTCGATGATGCTGCAGTCATCACTAAAATTATTTTCCGGCAACCAAAGTGAGTTCAGTGCTTTTATTTCCTTTATAAAAAACATTTTAAAAATATTTAAATTCAAAAATATTCTCCAAATAATATCACTATTACTTTCCAAAACCTTGAAAAACATTTCAAAACCAATGGGAATTAAATTTACAAATTCCAAGCCTTCAAACCCTTTTTACAAATCATATTTAAATATACTTCTGGAATTTCATTTCATTTCAAATTATAAATCACATTTACAAAATCATATTTACATAATTCCATTTCGTTATATGAAATTATTTCTCAAGTGTTGACTATAATATCAACTTTTATACAATCACCACAACAACAAATGATAATGGTTTAATATTATCATTTCCTAACAACCAAGCACACCATATACTAATAATTTCTGAAAAATTATTCCTTTGTATATAATACTATAATCAGGGTAAAATTATTTCATTTACCCAAATTCAAAACAATACCATGTCGAATTGTTCTGTTCAAGTGTTTAGAGATCCCTATTAATAACGTTAATTACTCGTATTGACCAGAATCCGTAAGCCACTCAACATATCAACCAACACAATATAAACCAATTTTTATATCACTAACAAATACGCGCTTCATATCTATTAATACACTCAAACTCATTCTAGGGTGCTACTGACCTAATCTCTAATGAGTTATCCCATCAAAATACCAATCCCACTTCGAGGCGGGATATCACGGTAATATAGGGTCATCCGCTATTATGCAGGGCGCATAGGGTCTCATCCGTTCCAATAGGCGGGAAAATCAATCCAACTACTAATATATATATTACTATATATAATATCACATTCAACTGATAATAATTTATCAACTCAACTAATCAATCAATAATTAATTTCAACTATTTAAAATTAATGCCAATCATCCAAATGAGTGAGATTTACTCACATTGATTTTTATTGTTACTCCTGCGTTCTGGTTTCGATTTAAATTCGAACGCATTAGAATTTATCTGAAAATTCCAGAAGCTCCAAATTCAATCAATCCAATTCCTATGCGTCGTATTCGTCGATACGAACCATGTGTTCGTATCGACGAATACGACGCAACCAACCGTGTCTTGATTGGACCTAAACGAACGAGATATTGTATTTATAAGAATCCAGATTCTATAAAACAATTTATAACTTAATATAGTTAAAAAAATTTATTACCAGCCCACAATCCCTGTTCGGCCCGCTTCCTGTTCCCCTACTTTTTTCTCGTTTTCTTTTCTTTTTCCTTTTTTTGAACGACCCAAGCCCAATACAAACGCTCCCTCTTCTTCCCCCATTTTCTTCTATCTCCTGTGCACGAAAATGAACCATGGCCATGCACGCTCCACTAACACCATGCCCCGGCCATCAAAACAACACTCTGACCATGCTAACGAACCACTCTCCTCACAATTGACTCGGCCATCACCATTTCCATGCCTCCGGCCCAACCAATCAAAACGCGACCAACCCCTTACTCCTCGCGCATGCACAGTGTCGCCTTCCTCCCAAAGACAACTCTGCCTTCCGGACTTCCATCTGAGATGCTTCTCTCCTCCATGAACTCGAATCCGATGACCAAACTTCCCACGATGCTCGAATCAGTAGAAAAAGCAAACCCTAGCTATAGCGTGCCGTTCGACTTCATAGTTGATCAACCTTATTCGAAACCACACCTTGCCAAAACACACCAGATCGAAGTAAATGCTAAAACTTGAATTTAGAAATAGGTTTTGGATTTTTTAGTTAAGTGGTTTGTGAGAAAGGATTTTTATTTTTATTTTTAAGTTCGATTTACTTTTTTCTTTACTAAACTGTTCGGCTGCGTGGTGTTTAAAAGGAGAAGGAGGGAAATGTATTTTACACGGCAAGTAGGTTCACATCATAGGGTGGCTTGGAATTGAAAGAAAAGAAGGGGATGTGAAAGATTGACTATTTAATATATAATTTAATTTTCAAATCGTCTCGATTTACACAACTCAAAACCTCGAACCCCTATCTAGACATGCCACTAGGCGTTTGTAATATTATACCCCTATTCCGAACGCAATGGAAAGGTTTCGAGTCCTAATTCGATTGTATGGAGAAGATAGATTTTTGAACCCAATTATTATATTGAATTTTCGAATAAAAATATCAACGTGTTTATATCCCGTATGATCAAACGATAACTCTAAAACTACGAAATTTGAAATTCGATAATAATACACTATTAAGGATCTAATGGAACTAGTTTCGTCGAAATCCGAGACTGTGCCTCGGAAGGCTATTTTTATACGTTAATTCAAACGAGCTATTTTTAAAATCGAACAAATCACTTTTAAATTCAATTTAAAAAGTTTTATTATCCTCATTCTTATTAATATAAATTTAATAAGCCTTTAAATTATTTTTAACAAGCTTAAAACTCAAGATTCAATTATTTGAGTAAATTCCAATCATTAATTTATCCAATAAATCATTAAATTTGAAATTAAAGTTAAAAATTTACTTTTAAATATTTAAAATCAATTAAATATTCCAATTTCAAATATCCAAAATTATGGGTCGTACATCGTTATTCTATCCAAACCATGGTTAAACATCCATAACTTGGCAAATCAATCTAGATAAATTCGAAAACTACCCATAACCAAATTCAAACACAAAATAATAGAGACAGATTATTATTATTCACCTTAAATTGTATGATGAGATTTGATTGGGTTTAGTTTCTCTAAGCTTTGCTCTTTGAATCCCTTGGTTTCTCCTTTGATTTTCCCTTCTTCCTTCCTTAGTTAACGACTGGCCGTATATTTCTTTGTGATTGTTTATGATTGTAAAATGAGAATGAATAAAAGGGTGACGGTTTAAGGGTTAAAAGGGGGATCTATTCCTATTTTGCCTTTCTTATTTATTCTTTCTTATGCTAAGTTTAAAACAATCTTATTACTTAATTAGTTAAGGCCAGACCTTGTTAATTATCAAATCTCATCCCCATGTCTTACTACATTATTCTATTTAACCTATCCAATAAAATTTCCTGAATATTGTTAAACTAAAAATTAGGGGTGTAATGCACAACAAAATTAGATGATTCGAATACTTCCTCAAGTGATAATGAACCAGATTCTGAGAATGTGAATATGTATTTTATGGCAATAACAGACTAGTCAGAACTGATCAAAAGAAATAGGCAAAAATAGTACTTTTTATTTATTGATTTTTAATTATTATAAAATATAGGAATAAAATATGGACTAATAATAATACAAGATGTATATAAGTATATATATATGTATAGGAATATTTTATATAGTTTTATTTTTGAAAATTACAGCCTATATGTCGACATACATAGAGCATATATGGCGACATACCTATCAGATATTTGAAAATTGAAATTTCATTTCAAAATTCAAAATTCATATTTCCCCCTCTTTTGCACTTACTCTCATATTCTGCATAATATATATTTTTAACCAGAGAACATGACTCTTCACTATCTATTAACTAAATCTATCTCTATTCATTCACTCACTTTATTTAAACTTTCAAATATCTCTTTATTCTCTTATCTCTTCAAAATCTCAAAAATGGCCTCTTTAAGTCAACCTCCTAAAACCATAAGACTCTCAAAGAGAATCAAAGGCACTCTCTTCAATGAAAAAGAAGCTATTGATACTTATATAGAGTATGCTACTTCTGAAAAAGTTTTTCCTGGAAGATTTTCTATATTTGAAGATTTTTCTTATTATGGTATTTAAGATCTCTGCTTTCAAAATGAAATTCCTGGTTTAATTGACTCTTCTCAAAATAATTTTGTTTGTCATCCGGATATAGTTAAATGTTTTATACAAATTTAAATGGAAAAAAATTTCAAGGAGAAGAGGGACAAATTTGGAGTAGTGTGAATGACACTCAAATTGTTTTAAATTGTGAACCTTTGGTCATATACTTGGTTGCAAATCTAGTGGAATTGACATCTCCACTTTTCAAGTTGATGAATAAAATCGTGTAGTATTTCATGATATTTTCGAAAGTGATAAAGAATTTGATTTTAAACACAAAAATCTTCGACCAAAATCGAGACTTATGAGTCTCATTTTACAACAAAGTATCACTCCGAGGAAGGGTAACTACAATAACCCTACTTTAAAAAAAATTATACCTCTTTTCTCCATTTACCGAAACTATGAAATCACTTTGGCATAAGTCATTTTAGATGACTTTGTTCAAAAGAACATTTTTAGACACGAGAACACACCCTACCATGGTGAGTATCTTACTAGAATTTTCATATATTTTGGTGTTGATTTACGAGAAGAATCAACTTTTCCTTAAAAAGTTTTCGAGAAGGTCAACATTTCTCTTATGCACATTCCAACTTTTTTCAAACCATATGAAACTCTTGTCAAAAAAGAAGAAAAATTAGCATATGTAGAGGAATGAGAAATTCAACAAGAAGAAGAGGAGAAATGTGACATAATGGATGTAGAAGAGGAAGAAGAGGATGCGGAAGAAGGGGACACTTCTTTAGAACGTTCCGATAAGCCATCTCACCCCTCTAACAAAGAGATTCTAAGGAACCAAGAGAAGTTTCTTAAAATCAAAAGAAGCTTAAACGTTTCTTTAGTGAGAAGTTCGCTTCTCTTTCCAACAAAGTGGACAAATACTTTAGGAAGATCATTCGTAAGTTTGGTGGAAAGTTTTTGTCATCATCTACATCTTTCTAAGCATATCTAGTTATTAACTTATGATATCTAGCTTTGTATTCCTTAATAATATGTGTTTTTAGTTTAAATTCATGTTATTTTCATGTATTTCTTCTAAATCCCTGTACTTTCTCTGTCATTAGTAATGAAATCTTGTTCTAATAGTCTCTAGAAGTTATAAACATATAGTGATATAATATAAAAACAACAAAAAATTTTGCCTTTTCGGGTATATATGTCGACATACATACAACGTATATGTCAACATATATGAGCCATTGGGAAAAAAATTTAAATTTAAAAATAAAATAACTACCACCTACTCAATCTTTCCAAATGGCTTTTCACTCCTATATAAGCCTATTGCTTCTAGAAAAACCCACTTATCACTTTACTCTCTACTCTCTTTTCATTCTCAAACATTTTTCCCACAAATGTCTTCTCCACACCAAAAATTATGTGAAAACCTTGAATAAGCACTTCAATCTTTCAAGGATATTCATACTTTTATCTTAAGAAATCAAAGGCATTTAGAATTAAGTCAAATGCAGATAATCAAAGAGCAAGAAAAGAATTTCGGTACCCTTCGATAGATGATTTCTTCCTTAATCAAAGATGATCAAACCAACAACCTTGAATGCTATATTAACAAGGATAATGAAGATTGGGATGCCATTAAAGCAGATCCAATCTTTGGATTCGACGGTTGGGTTGAAGTTCCTAGGAACGTCTAGTTTTCTACGTATTTTTCATCAGTGTGTGTATTTATTAGATTTGGATTTTTTTGATTGGATTTGTGTGCTATAATTTGGATTAGATTTGATTGTATAGGTATTTAGATTTGCTTGTTTTTGTTTGATTGGATGCTTGGATTGATAGTTTGATATCTATGGTTTGAACCGAATAAATAAAATTTTATTTTATTTATAAATCTCTATATTTCATTATCATTATCATATCATATCATGCTTAGTTGCTTTAAACATATTTTTTTATTGATTTTGGCTCTATAGTTTCTAAGTATTTTAATTAGCGGGAGTTTTTATATTTTCACTCATTTTTGTTGATGACAAAAAGAGAGAAGAATATAAAATATACACATAGGCATATATTTTGGGAGAGTTATTTAACTTAAGGGGAGTTATATCATATTTTATGTACATGAATATTTAATGGTTGTCAGCATAAAAAAAGGAGAGATTGTCAATATCTCAGTTATTGATTTTGATGCTAACAATCTTTATAACAACATTCATATAAAATATAGAGATATATATTTTGCCAAGTTATATAGTATATAATGTATGATATTACATATGTGTTAAATCAAAGACTGTACAGTACAAAGACTCAAGAAATGGACATGAAGACTCATAAGTACAAAGACTAAGATATGACGATCTCAAGACTATAATATAGTGTATGGAGTCATAGTATATTGTTAAAGTCCATGGTAGCAATCTTTGATCTTTATCTCTTATATTTCTATCTTATATATTTTTCAGAAAAAAAATATTTCCAAAATATATTTCAAAATATTTTATAAAAGTTTTTCAAAGTTCAAAATGTTTATAAACTATGTTCAAACTATTTTACAAAGTATTTGTAACGCCCCACCTCTATACTCACAATAACAAAGAGTATTAAAAGAAATACTGTCTGTTATTATGAAGAATAAGGCTGGATAGGAGCGGCCATCCGTAGTTGGCCTTACACTAGTATTGGTTACCTCGATAGGAGTGGTATATATTTTAAATTTTTCATCTCTTATTTATTCACTCCCATCGACATACCCAATTCCAGTATAAAACGAACTACGATGGTTCATAATGGTTTAGGACAATATATATAATACTAACACAGATACAAAAAGATGCGGAACATAGATAACAAAAGTCTCATATATATTTATATAACTGATGTCAGTTACAATACATTTGACACAATACATATGATACAACTACAACTGTCGACTCTGGAGGTTATATATACACGTACATTATCAACTAATATACATGAATACATATCACCCTATACTATGACACGACTACTCCAAAAGATGTGAAAAGTCTTCATAGCTCAAACAGCAACTCAAAGCAAGAAATCTACAACCTGAAATAACTCGGGTCTGACCCGAGTATTAAATTCAAAAGAAAATAATACACGGATCAGTCTAATTCAAACTCAGTTATTAATGCGCAGAAGCAATAATAATCAATCTCAAATAGACGACAGTCATAGAAATCTCGTATATCCGACTTCTCGATAAAAGAATCGGATAACGGCAGATATAACACTAAACAGTGTTAAACAACAAATCAGCAATCCAAATCAATTTAAACAATTGAAATGTCAATTTAAAAACAACAATGCTGATTTGGCTGCAGTACACGCAAACGTGTACTGCCTCGCCAATACAGTCTATGAAATACTCAGAAGATCAATGAATCCAAAAGCAAATGGATCCAACTCAAATCAAAATGAACCATTTCAAAATACAACTTCAAAATATTGAGTTGAACCAACGAAACAATTTAACAATCGAAATATCAACTAAATCTGTCAATTCTGCCAGGGCTGCAGTACACGCACGCGTGTACTGCCTCGCCACTACCAAACAACTCAAAACAATGCTAAACAAGATCAGAAGCAACAAGTGAAACCAGTTCAACATGTCACAAATCAAGGCACAGTGAAATAGCAAACTGAAGGTGAGAGCACCAAGGATAAGGCACTACAGCACTCAACAGATAAAGACGCAGATCAGCCTCATTAGAAAATAAGGTCACCAGTGAAGCAAAATGACCAAATGCAAATGGATACAAAGCATCAATGCAATGTATCGGATTCGAGAACAAAGGCAGTGCAGCAGCATAAAGCTTTATCTAAGAGAATACGAAATATGTACACAAGTGATGGTACATAACAAACTGCACATGGCAAATGAATTAGGGGTACAACAGTGAAACAGATCAAATAACATCAAGTAAAGAACTCGACCAGTGAACAAAGTGACACAGGGAACTCAGACAATACCAACAAGTACTGAAGTGAAGGTCGAGTGAACAAAGTGACACAGGGAACTCAAAAGCAACTAATCAACAACCTAGACCAACTAAAAAAATGAATCCAGTGCCAACATGAATAGAATGAACTTCAATGAACAACTCCAACACGAATATACAGGTTACAAATGTCGCAAACCTGAGTGCAGCAGTGAATGGTCTCAAGTGCACTAGTTCAAAATTTCCCAAGTATAAGACCGTATTCAAGTAAAGACTACAGGCAACTGATCACCTATATGTACACAAACAGCATGCAGCATAGGTGAAGCAGAGATGACATGCAACGATGCAACAATATGAAAACAAAATGAATGACTCAAATGTGCAACTGCAAATGACAGAGAAGATAACCAATAGTAACAGGGAAGCAATTCAGATGAATCAGACTACCCAAATATCACAAAGTCAAGTCTAACAGCCAAAGTTCAAATGACTTAAGTGAAGATCCAACGAGACCAGTTCAAATATTTATACATCTACAACAGACCAGGCCGTAATGAAGCAAATCACTGATTCAAGTACAATCAACCAGACAGCATAAGCTCGAGGATATACAAGTGCGATGAGAACATGAAATTAATGCAACTAGTCAAGTATGCAGTGATATATCCAAGACCACAGACCAGAGTTCAAGTGATTTCAGAAGGTATAACATGAACAAATGATCATCAAGCTACTGCAAATGAAATCAGCCTAGACTAAACAGACCAATGAATGACCAGATGAACCAATGATAACAGTGTACATCACCAGAATCAAGTGCACCAGTTCAAAATGCACAAGAGACTCAAAGTACAGGAAACATGAAAAAGGGTACAACTCAAATCTGGTAACCACATCACAATTAAGTGCAGTGAAGTACAACAGTGAATCAAGACATGTACATAACCAACTGCTCATGGCAAAACAAATCAGAGGGGCAACGGTGAAACTGGACAGTGCCCGCCTTCAAAAACATCAAACTCGAATACTAATGTGTCATTGAGACACGAGAAGACCAACAATGCAACTGAATGCAAATGTCTCGAGGCAAGTAGCATGTTTAGAATTATGCAATTGCATATACCGGAATGCAACATTGAATTGCAACCCACGTGAAACACAGAATCAATGAACGTAGAAATGGATGCAACCGAATTCGAGTGGATGGTAACAACATGTACTCGATACTAAACAATCCCAGTGAAACCCAAAGTTTACCCAATGCAGACATACAATGAAAACATAACCTACAAATGGTTACAGTGAAGATAAAGCTAGGACTACAGTGGTGCTATATATACAGAAGGGTCAATGACTAACATATATGCTATCAACCTGAGAACTGCAATATAACAATGAAATCAAAATTCGAGTCAAAGCTGAAGTCGACAAATTATTGGCCACAGTCGAGCACAAAACGAATCAACATTATCAGAAAATTCACGAAAACAAAATGCCCAAAAGCCAAAACTGTGACCAGTAAGGGAATCAACCCAAAACAGTGAAGTACAACAACAAGATTTCAAAACATTAACTGTTGTAATAAAATCAGGCAGCAGTTTTGAACAGACATGCCAAAGCCTAGAAATCCCTTCAAATGGACGAAGTCACCAAAATGTCAGAAATTAAAACCACTGTTGGCCAAAGAAATCAGCATTTGGAATCGTTTCAACCCCATGGTAGCAAATAAACTCAAGCAAAATACATACGAATTGAGACAAGACAGCAAAACTCAAAACAATTCAAGAATCACGACCGAAGTCGAATTACAAAAATTCAAGATCGATACTACAAAATCACTTATACATGAAATCGAATAAGATGTGACTAATTAGGAAATTACTCACCTTCGCCGAAAACCCCAAACCCCAAATCGCAGCTTAACTCGTTCGAATAGGCGAGCCGGCATCGCGAGGTTGATCGGAGAAAAGAGCGAAGCTCGTCCCATTGCAGCCTTTCCTTCATTGAAGAACGAACGAGAGAAGTCACGAGGCCGCCACCATTTTTTTTCTTTGTTCGATTTCTTTAGTTTAGGGTTTTGAATGAGAATCAGTAAGGGGAAACGGGTCAAATACTTATCACGGCATCCATATAAACAAGTGCCACACTTCAATTTTTAAAGCCCACAATGATCAACAATTTAATAAAGAATTTTTAACCCAATCTTTTCGTTGAAGAATTATACAAACCGAAAAAGAATTTCCATCGATTCAAAATTGCAACAGTAATTAACAATCGGTTTAATCGTCATGTTAATGATGATTACTTGTTGTAAAACTCCGGATTGTTACAGACTCCCCTCCTTATAGAAATTGCGTCCCTGCAATTTTCATAATTAAGGTTGTCAATAACAATTATTTTTCTAACATAAACTGGTTAAGCTAGAAAAATAAAGATCGAGAACACCAACACCGAAGAAAACTTTTAATTCCATAAAAGAAGTTCACAAATTCTCATAAAATCTAATCATCTAATAGATAATCAGAAAACAAAAAAACTGAATAAATGCAATTATCAGCAATATTCAATTATCAATTAGATAATTAGAATACAAAAATCACAAAACAACAATATCTAATTATCCAACAGATAAATAGAAAACACGAACTTCATAATCAGCAAACTATAACTATCAATAGAGATAGATAAAAAACAGCAGTTTAATATAATCAACATAATCTAGAATCAATTAGAGACTAGAAAATCTTACAATCAGCAAAATTAGCAATTGCCAAATTATCAAAACGATAATTTTTAATTATCAAAACGATAATCAGAAATCCCAAATCAACAATTATTCAATTATCAAAAACGATAATCAAATCTCAAATCAACAAATATTCAATTATCAAAAACAATAATCGAATCTCAAATCAACAAATATTCAATTATCAAAAACAATAATCGAATCTCAAATCAACAAATATTCAATTATCAAAAACGATAATCGAATCTCAAATCAACAAATATTCAATTATCAAAAACGATAATCGAATCTCAAATCAACAAATATTCAATTATCAAAAACGATAATCGAATCTCAAATCAACAAATATTCAATTATCAAAAACGATAATCGAATCTCAAATCAACAAATATTCAATTATCAAAAACGATAATCGAATCTCAAATCAACAAATATTCAATTATCAAAAACGATAATCGAATCTCAAATCAACAAATATTCAATTATCAAAAACGATAATCGAATCTCAAATCAACAAATATTCAATTATCAAAAACGATAATCGAATCTCAAATCAACAAATATTCAATTATCAAAAACGATAATCGAATCTCAAATCAACAAATATTCAATTATCAAAAATGATAATCGAATCTCAAATCAACAAATATTCAATTATCAAAAATGATAATCGAATCTCAAATCAACAAATATTCAATTGTTCAATACAGTATACATGTACACATACTCTTATGGAATTAACTCATTTTAATTCCATAGCTCAGCTCTAAATCTCGATTTATCAATTTAATTTGGTCATATCTCTTTGCCATTGAACACCATGTGTGCATTGCAAGGGACTCAATTCTGTTAACCCCTGCACAAAGGCCTATAGGACTTAAACAAGTCATGCACATACCCATCATACTCCTTATGATGGATAGATCAAGGCTTCTCTCCTATATTAGTTTTATAATCTAGTGACCAGTCTCATTTCTTATTTCAGAAAATTTCAACTGTCCATACTTCATTCATGAAAATAATGCTTTATTTCATTTTTCCAGTTGTCTCATTCAAAATTTATTTTATCACTTGCATATCTCCTATATTCAAGAATGTCATGATCTCTTAAACAAATCCAGTAGAATTCTATAAAAATTCTTATACTCAATTCTATTGTGAACATAGGGTAAGGTTTTAGAGAAAAACCCATAAAACATTTTAGCTTTAGATCTGAACAAATCAGCACATAAATAATTTATTGCATTGTTCATTTCCAATTTAAAACAATCAGACATAAGCATGAACCTCCTTTGTTCACACTGCCTAGCTTATTTTCCAGTTCCATCTTACATTTTTATATGGTCTAAACTCTTGCCTTTGAACACAAAGTGTGCATTGCAAAGGACTCAATTCTGTTAACCTTTGCACAGAGGCCTTCAGGACTTGAACAAGTCATGCACATACCCATCATCCACCTGATGATGAGTAGATCAAGGCACCTCTCCTAAATTACTTGGTAATTTAGAGACCATACATATTTATTCATTTAAGGAATTTTCCTTTTTAACTCCAGAAATACTCTTGTAATCCGTTCTTCATTTCATAAGTAGGGAATTTAATTTCCTTAAAAATCATATCTAAACATACCAACATTCATGCCAAATTTTACAACCCATTTCAAAGTCATTTCTGCTTGATCGCACTTTTTTTTTAATATTGCTTTGTTCATATCAATTTTTAAATGAACTAGACATGAGCATAAACCTCTTTGTTCATACTGCCTAATCCATTATTATTATTCAATACCATATTTCTCAGTAAATTAATCAAATTATTTTCTTATAAAAACTGAGTCATAAACTCATTTCTGTAATCAGGTTATATGATTGATTAAACAATTTTCAAAACAAAATTAGCCAAAAACAAATCAAAACAGCAACCAAAAATTCAACCAAAATGCCATTCATGATCATCATATATTTATTCAGAGAAATAAAGATTAACAGAAATCATAATATGATTTTCATATAAAATAATTGGCTGCCCTTACTTGGGTCTTAATGCCATAAATCTCATAAGTGATTATCACTCACCTTCCTCTTCTTTTGAAAGTGCAAATTGTAAAATTTTGTATAACAATTTTCATTTTTAAAACGATTTCCAATCACGTGATTAAAGCAGCAATATTAGTAACAATTTTGATAAGGAAATTGTACTTCTCAAAATACCGTAAAAACGGGTCACAAATCAGCATTGCGGTATAACCGCTTGAAAATCCACTTTTAAAATTTGATGGTTACTGAAGCCAAAGCGACAGTAATAATTTTTTTTTAAACGTCAAAATCTCATCAAAATAATTTACACCACAATGTAACACCAGTGAATTTTCATTCATTAAAATTTTCAACTAAACACCGTGCTTCAAAATATAGCACTAGTGTAAAAATCCCGTTATAAAGGTAACGGCAACAAAATACGTTTCATAACCAAGCATCGGTTCAACGTAAAATTAATGCAGTAACGTGCAACTCAAATTTGCACGTACTACTAAATGAACAAAGAAATCTTTCGATTATATCTTCAATGAAGATAATTCAAATCAGCAAAAATCTAATCAACATGTGATTAGCATAAAAGAAAATCAGCAAAAATCTCAACAAGAATCACATAACTGCAATCGTTTTGAATCCTCAATTCGGATTTGAAATTCTCAAAGAAACAAAATAAACACAGCTATGTAAACAACTAACGAAATTTATTTCAATTTCATATTTTGATTTTTAAATCAAAATGATTATCAGTTGTACTCAGCGAAGACAGTTTCATTGTTTCCGCTGCGCACTCTGATAAACAGAACACAATTTAATCAAATCAACAAAACACAATTTCACTTTTATTTTTAAATAAAGATATTTAAAATTTTCATCATAATTTCAAAACTTTAGTTTTGACTCAAAACACAAAGAAAACATCGACAAATAGTTGTAACACATGTTCCATCTAAGTTATGTTTTATATTATGTCCATAAACCCCAAGCTCTGATACCAACTGTAACGCCCCACCTCTATACTCACAATAACAAAGAGTATTAAAAGAAATACTGTCTGTTATTATGAAGAATAAGGCTGGATAGGAGCGGCCATCCGTAGTTGGCCTTACACTAGTATTGGTTACCTCGATAGGAGTGGTATATATTTTAAATTTTTCATATCTTATTTATTCACTCCCATCGACATACCCAATTCCAGTATAAAACGAACTACGATGGTTCATAATGGTTTAGGAAAATATATATAATACTAACACAGATACAAAAAGATGCGGAACATAGATAACAAAAGTCTCATATATATTTATATAACTGATGTCAGTTACAATACATTTGACACAATACATATGATACAAATACAACTGTCGACTCTGGAGGTTATATATACACGTACATTATCAACTAATATACATGAATACATATCACCCTATACTATGACACGACTACTCCAAAAGATGTGAAAAGTCTTCATAGCTCAAACAGCAACTCAAAGTAGGAAATCTACAACCTGAAATAACTCGGGTCTGACCCGAGTATTAAATTCAAAAGAAATTAATACACAGATCAGTCTAATTCAAACTCAGTTATTAATGCGTAGAAGCAATAATAATCAATCTCAAATAGACGACAGTCACAGAAATCTCGTATATCCGACTCCTCGATAAAAGAATCGGATAACGGCAGATATAACACTAAACAGTGTTAAACAACAAATCAGCAATCCAAATCAATTTAAACAATTGAAATGTCAATTTAAAAACAACAATGTTGATTGGCTGCAGTACACGCTAACGTGTACTACCTCGCCAATACAGTCTATGAAATACTCAGAAGATCAATGAATCCAAAAGCAAATGGATCCAACTCAAATCAAAATGAACCATTTCAAAATACAACTTCAAAATATTGAGTTGAACCAACGAAACAATTTAACAATCGAAATATCAACTAAATCTGTCAATTCTGCCAGGGCTGCAGATTACGCACGCGTGTACTGCCTCGCCACTACCAAACAACTCAAAACAATGCTAAATAAGATCAGAGGCAACAAGTGAAACCAGTTCAACATGTCACAAAGCAAGGCACAGTGAAATAGCAAACTGAAGGTGAGAGCACCAAGGATAAGGCACTACAACACTCAACAGATAAAGACGCAGATCGGCCTCATTAGAAAATAAGGTCACCAGTGAAGCAAAATGACCAAATGCAAATGGATACAAAGCATCAATGCAATGTATCGGATTCGAGAACAAAGGCAGTGCAGCAGCATAAAGCTTTATCTAAGAGAATACGAAATATGTACACAAGTGATGGTACATAACAAACTGCACATGGCAAATGAATCAGGGGTACAACAGTGAAACAGATCAAATAACATCAAGTAAAGAACTCGACCTGTGAACAAAGTGACACAGGGAACTCAGACAATACCAACAAGTACTGAAGTGAAGGTCGAGTGAACAAAGTGACACAGGGAACTCAAAAGCAACTAATCAGCAACCTAGACCAACTAGAAAAATGAATCCAGTGCCAACATGAACAGAATGAACTTCAATGAACAACTCCAACATGAATATACAGGTTACAAATGTCGCAGACCTGAGTGCAGCAGTGAATGGTCACAAGTGCACCAGTTCAAAATTTCCTAAGTACAAGACCGTATTCAAGTAAAGACTATAGGCAACTGATCACCTATATGTACACAAACAGCATGCAGCATAGGTGAAGCAGAGATGACATGCAACGATGCAACAATATGAAAACAAAATAAATGACTCAAATGTGCAACTGCAAATGACAGAGAAGATAACCAATAGTAACAGGGAAGCAATTCAGATGAATCAGACTACCCAAATATCACAAAGTCAAGTCTAACAGCCAAAGTTCAAATGACTCAAGTGAAGATCCAACGAGACCAGTTCAAATATTTATACATCTACAACAGACCAGGCCGTAATGAAGCAAATCACTGATTCAAGTACAATCAACCAGACAGCACAAGCTCGAGGATATACAAGTGCAATGAGAACATGAAATTAATGCAACTAGTCAAGTATGCAGTGATATATCCAAGACCACAGACCAGAGTTCAAGTGATTTCAGAAGGTATAACATGAACAAATGATCATCAAGCTACTGCAAATGAAATCAGCCTAGACTAAACAGACCAATGAATGACCAGATGAACCAATGATAACAGTGTACATCACCAGAATCAAGTGCACCAGTTCAAAATGCACAAGAGACTCAAAGTACAGGAAACATGAAAAAGGGTACAACTTAAATCTGGTAACCACATCACAATTAAGTGCAGTGAAGTACAACAGTGAATCAAGACATGTACATAACCAACTGCTCATGGCAAAACAAATCAGAGGTGCAACGGTGAAACTGGACAGTGCCCGCCTTCAAAAACATCAAACTCGAATACTAATGTGTCACTGAGACACGAGAAGACCAACAATGCAACTGAATGCAACTGTCTCGAGGCAAGTAGCATGTTTAGAATTATGCAATTGCATATACCGGAATGCAACATTGAATTGCAACCCACGTGAAACACAGAATCAATGAACGTAGAAATGGATGCAACCGAATTCGAGTGGATGGTAACAACATGTACTCGATACTAAACAATCCCAGTGAAACCCAAAGTTTACCCAATGCAGACATACAATGAAAACATAACCTACAAATGGTTACAGTGAAGATAAAGCTAGGACTACAGTGGTGCTATATATACAGAAGGGTCAATGACTAAAATATATGCTATCAACCTGAGAACTGCAATATAACAATGAAATCAAAATTCGAGTCAAAGACGAAGTCGACAAATTATTGGCCACAGTCGAGCACAAAACAAATCAACATTATCAGAAAATTCACGAAAACAAAATGCCCAAAAGCCAAAACCGTGACCAGTAAGGGAATCAACCCAAAACAGTGAAGTACAACAACAAGATTTCAAAACATTAACTGTTGTAATAAAATCAGGCAGCAGTTTTGAACAGACATGCCAAAGCCTAGAAATCCCTTCAAATGGACGAAGTCACCAAAATGTCAGAAATTAAAACCACTGTTGGCCAAAGAAATCAGCATTTGGAATCGTTTCAACCCCATGGTAGCAAATAAACTCAAGCAAAATACATACGAATTGAGACAAGACAGCAAAACTCAAAACAATTCAAGAATCGCGACCGAAGTCGAATTACAAAAATTCAAGATCGATACTACAAAATCACTTATACATGAAATCGAATAAGATGTGAGTAATTAGGAAATTACTCACCTTCGCCGAAAACCCCAAACTCCAAATCGCAGCTTAACTCGTTCGAATAGGCGAGCCGGCATCGCGAGGTTGATCGGAGAAAAGAGCGAAGCTCGTCCCATTGCAGCCTTTCCTTCATTGAAGAACGAACGAGAGAAGTCACGAGACCGCCACCATTTTTTTTTCTTTGTTCGATTTCTTTAGTTTAGGGTTTTGAATGAGAATCAGTAAGGGGAAACGGGTCAAATACTTATCACGGCATCCATATAAACAAGTGCCACACTTCAATTTTTAAAGCCCACAATGATCAATAATTTAATAAAGAATTTTTAACCCAATCTTTTCGTTGAAGAATTATACAAACCGAAAAAGAATTTCCATCGATTCAAAATTGCAACAGTAATTAACAACCGGTTTAATCGTCATGTTAACGATGATTACTTGTTGTAAAACTCCGGGTTGTTACAGTATCAAATTATTTTACAAAGTATAGGATTTTCAAAACATTTTAAAAGAGACTAGTTTTTAAAAAAAATACATTTGTATGTCGATATACATGGTATGGTTATGTCGACATACATGCCACCGAATGGTTTTTCAAATTTTGAAAAGAAGTGTCTATTCTTTGCAACTCTTCGCGAGCAGACACATCTGTTTATTCAATATGTAAAGGGGTGTTCAAATGAATTTTTTAACAGTTATTAACCTATTTTCTTCCCTCCACTTACTTTCTTGAAAACTCCATTAAAAATATACTTTATTCTCTTCAAAATCATATAGAATCAATTCAAACTTCATTGTATTGATTCACTAGTACTTTTCTTTTTACTGTTTTGGAATCATCTATCTCTCAAATCAAAGATCAAAGTGTTGTCCAAGTGGTTATAGGATCCATTATATCCAAAGTTTAAGAAATTGTCTTTGGAAAAGCCATCAAACTATATTTGTATTTGCTTGGGTGTGCTTGTAGCCTATTCAAATCAAGTGGATGTGCTTGGTAGCCCGGAAATCTAAGTGGGTGTGCTTGTAGTCCATCCAAATCAAGTGGGTGTGCCCTAAGCTCACAAATTCAAGAGGGTGTGTCTCATAGCCTCAGAATCGAGATTGTAATTAGGTTTGTCTTCTGCTCGTTTATAGATTGGCATTTGAAAAGAAATTTGTACAAGTAATTATACGGCACTGGATGTAGGAGAAATCCAAACCAATATAAAATCTCCGGTGTCATCTCTCTAACTCTTTACTTTGCTTTACTACTTTTATTTTTTATCTATGATTTTATACATGACTGTTTAATAGTATAATTTTGTGTTGTTAATTTGAAATTTAATATTTAACATGAAATAAATTTAAAAAGATCTACAAAAATTAGAAAATATTATTCACTCGCTCTGGTGTTTAATTAACCTTACGATCCATAATTCTACAACCCATGGGTTTGATTCAAGTTCTTTGATTGGGAGTAGGGAAGTAGTGATTAGAAAATTGTCATTTAAAAACTAGCATAGAATCATGTTTATCAAGTAGGGGCAGGTATGGAAAAAATTTGTACTATCTGAACCATTTTTTATTCCTTCCAACCGTTAACGGAATGATGGAGTTTATTCAGAGTTCTGTTCCGCCAAATCCGGAACAATTGACAAAAGTCGAAAAATTCGAAATGGAACATAGAATCTCGTTTTTCCATTAGAAGTGAGACAAAAGCGGATGCTATAGAGAGGAAGAAATGGTTAGGTCTAAAATGACTTGCAGGACTGTGATATATCTTATCATACTGCACTCTTGGGATTCTTTATTCATCATTGGATTGAGTTACAGCATGATTGAGCACATGGGATTTAGTTTACATGCAAAGTCTGAATGTTGAATTCACTAATTATCCAATTGTCTTCTTCAACAAGTTAGTTTCATTTTATATATATATATATATATATATGGTCCATTCAAAGCATGTCAGATATTATTTATGAGTAATATTTTGTACTATCTATTAGTTGCATTATATACTCAATTGTTTTAACACATAAAATCCAACACTTGAAAAAATCAATGCCAAAACATATGTGTAGCTAAAATCTTATTATCCAATCTATATACCTTCTCAAATTAAAACACTGAAAAACTCCATAGAAGCCGAAGGTGAAAATTGAAAAACAACAATGGGCTTATGATATGAACTTCCGTGTATATGCCTCTACAAGATTACCCACATGTGAGTGTGATCATGGGGACTTTAAACCACATACATTAGCACATAAAAAAACTTAATATAACATTAACCATAAAATGTAAGGTTCAATTTGTAAATCTACTTCTCTTAAAGTGACTTGTGAAGCCAACCCAAATGTCCACTTGCGTACTCCCGATCGGTGTGACAAGTCTAATTCAATCAAAAAAGTTGGATCAATATGATTGGAAGGAAAGGAAATTACATGAAAATTGCAGAAAGTTCCGACTTTTCACGTTAGTAATTGGAAGAAATTCCAGAAACCATTTCTTTGGAAATTTACGAATGAAAATTTCGGGAAAATTCAAAAGTAACGGTCCATTCTTGATGAAGCGAATATGACATTTGAGTGGGGCATCTAAGTGGGGTATTTTAGCAGGTAAGTTGGTCGAAAAGGGAATATGTTTGACGATGCAAAATAAGTATTTGAGCGAAGTATTTAAAATGTGATTTTCAATTTAAATGATTTATAGTTAATTAATTGTTTATTTTTATTGTGTAATATGCGTTTTAATAATTGAAAAAAAAAATTTGCACGATTTCATTAAAAAAAATTAATGCATTTTTAAATTCAAATACATTCCAAAAACAAACTTAAAACTACTAATGAGGACAACGCAACAAGTCCAACTCATACATTATAAATCCTGCTACTTCTTCATTAGTCAAAATTTTCATAATATCCAAGTTTTTGGATTCATTGCGAAAAATTAACATAAGCTTCCACCGCTGAACAGTTATAATAAGAGATAGTATAGCGTAACAACGTTGCACGACATTGTTGAAACGATCCGTATGAACGATCGACCTTCCATCGTCATGTCTGCTTGAGTTGTCCTGCTCAGTATGTCTACTTCATTTAGGCGGCGGAGTAACTTGAGTGTCACGGGCTACCTAAACGGAGTAGTAATCCGCATCGGCAGCAATAAAAGACCGAGCGGATGAGATATGAGATATCCACAAGTCACTTTTCCTATGTAGCCTTCAAAAAGCCGATCCAACTATCTGAATTTGAAAGATGGTTCTTTTCTGAATCTCTTGAATCTTCGGACGGTGGTATTCCACTACTCCTCGGGACCGTCTATGTAATCGTTCTCCAGATATTAAATCTCTCCTTCTGCATGTAGCATTCTGTCCCAGTCAACCCAAGAACGCTTCAAGCTGTCTCATTTGTTCTTTATTTGTGTATATGTCTAGTCAAGGTTCAATCTGTCATTAAATGTTGTCAGCGACGCATAAAACAAGCTGATAGAATTCTTTTTTTTTTGGTAAAATTTTTACCCACAAGTCCATGAAAATTCCCTCCATTTTGGATGTCCATAAAGCAATAGGCTGAAAGGAATAGAAGCAGAAGATCCGTGCGACATGCTGAAAACTGAAAATTACAAAATATAGCAAAAAATTCGTTGAAAAATATATATGTTATAGATTGAAACAAAATAAACGTAAAAACGTAAAAAAAATATGTGAAAAGAGAATCGGATTACGGTCTATAAAATGGAAAAGGTTCGGATTTACTGGTGTGGAGGTGGAATGAGGATGAATAAATAAGAGGAAGAAGGAAAGAAAAGGAGGTGGCCGTTTGGGGGAAACGACATGACGCGTACGCCGCGTCCAACTTCAATGTATTGTTTTCCACCATTCACTTCAATGGTGGGCTTTTTTGTTTGTAAACTGTGTCTAAAAGTTCCGAAAATCGGGAATATTCCGAAAACCGGTGAAAAATAAAAAATAAAAATAAAATAAAAAAGGCCCTTGCTAACAAGTGCCCAAATCCACTTACAAATTTCTAACCAATTAGATCAAACTTTTGTAATATTGCAATACGTAGAAGCAGATTTTGAGTTCAGTTAAGATTTGTAATTTGAGCCGGCAATTAGCAAGCAAACAAGTAATCTTGTTAAAATATTTGCTTGGCAATAGAATTATTCAGTATGTTTCCATGGCTGTTAATGGCCCAAATAAGCCCAATATTGATTTGCTCAATTAATCAAATTTTGTTAGAATTCTAGCAATTGTTCTTCGTACACAAATGGAGATCAGGAATCCTTTTCGAATCGAGGTTATTTCTTATTATTTATACCATTTACAATTTTCTGGAATCGATAAAGAACTGGGTGAATTATTTTTATGCTGTTTACTGGTTTATGCATGGATGTTTGCATATTACTACCTTCGATATAAGATTATCTCTTTGTAGATGATTTAACTTCTCTTTAACCATATAACATTTCTGCTGTTTGAAATTTTGTTCATGTACCGTTCCATTTCAAGCATCATATATGTTGCATCCTATGCTATTAAATTTTTTACAATCCGTATATTGTCTAATTCTTATATTGCTAATGCTAGCTATAGAGAGAATCATATTTTATTAGTTACTGCTAAATTAATCATGAGGCTTGATTTTCCATGAAATGTGAATTATGGTTGAATGATGAAAGTGCAACCGATATCTTTATTGATAGTTGGAATAGAAAGACAATTTTTGATCCAACCGTAAGTTTCGAAAAAATATCATTATATGCAAACAAGAGGTTAGGAGTTTGAATTTCACCATGAACAAAAATTAACATCTACCTTCAAATGAAAATTTTAAAACATAAACAAAGTTACAAGTTCAAACTCTATTCCAAAACAAAAAAAATTACATTTTTTTTATATATTTTTCAGTTTGTTTTTACTAAACTACATAGAAATTTTGAATTTAATAATTTTATAACGAACTTTTATATGTATGTGCGACGCGTGCCAAAAAATCTCGTTTTGAATAATAGTAATTATTTTGAATATATGATAGATTTCATTTCACAATACTAAAACTCATTTTATATTCATACATCAATATACATACAAGTTCAGTGCATACATGTATGATGATACATCATTACTACAATATAACCAGCTAGTCTATAATATTACAAGAAAGATATATTTAAGCTTTCATATATAAGCTTTCATATTACATATTTAATCCAACGCCAATCTTATGTATAATATCAAATATATAATATAAGAATGATGTATATGTATGATAAACTAATTAATGTGGTATAGGCTTGAAATTGGGTCTAGAAAAGTAGGGAGAAGGATCATATGATCTGTAATCATTGATGTGAACTAACTGATCCTGCTTTATATTTGAGCCAGCCATAGTTTCTTCTGTTTTGTTCCCATGCAATTGTTCCTGCAGTAAACTATATTACTTTAACAAGCGATCTTAGAATACAAATAAGTAAAGAACATGTATGTTTGTAGTTGCGATCTTGGCCTGGTACCTTATTTACTTCTTGAGCTTGATTATGAGATTTGATGAGCCTGCAACCTGCATAATTGTTCAACATATTCCCATTAGTACATATTTACATATAAGTTAACTTTCTTATAATTACCCTGTCTATAGATAATGCCGCTAGCTATATATTTTACCAGCAAGCGAAGAAGAAAGAATGGAAACTACAAATATAATTGATATAAAAGCTGTTTTATTTGGTGCCATGAGAGGTACAGTTGAGACAATTGATACAGCCTATTCAAAAATCAAACCATTCCATGTACTTATATGTACTAGGAAGTAGATGGTGACTAATGTGTCATGCATCATTAAAGATAATACATGTTTATCTATTTTGCCTTTATGTTTTTATATTGAACTACAAACTATGGTGAAAGTTTAGTTTTTATAAGTCATCCTTTGTGTGAAAAACACTGACATAATTGTGTCATGCATCATTAAAGATACTACATGTTTATCGATTTTGCCTTTATGTTTTTATATTGAATTACGCACTATGGCCAAAGTTTAGTGTTTATAAGTCATCCTTATGTGAAAAAAAAACACTAGCATTAATTTGTACAGCTCTAGGTTATCCCATTACATTGCATTTTAAAGTGCCCTTTAAAGGTTGATGAGTTGCACACTTATCATCAGTTTTCCTTAATGTCATCAAATTTGTAATTGATATCAAACATTAATTATTTTTTGCTGGAAGTAGTGCTGACATTATACATGAAAATTTATCCATTCGAAAAACTTGGCATGTATTTTGCAATTTATATACTTGATTCAGAATTCGTTCTTATGCCAAGAAGATGATGTTTCTATTGAGTAGACAACAGATCATATGATTGCAGCACTCTGAAGTCTGAACTATACATATATTAATAATATCATGTTTTCAGTTCGTGAACATGAAAGATGATTGATATACACACCAACAGTATTTAGATAATCACTCATAATTATACAAATTTAATTATACAATACAATCTTCTATTAACTACTACTGGTTTAATTTGGGATATTCTTGAACCGTGGTTTTGCGAATGTAGGTGCAGGATCGAAGCTTCCATAATCGTTTGTTTTAACTGACACGGCCAGGATTCTGTAACGGACAACTAAAGCTGCAGCTTCATCGATATAAGGATTTTCAGGTATTTTCTACAAACAACATATTGATAATTTAATCAGTGTTTGTGTGTCCGTAAAATATGAAAAATGAAAATGTGAAATATTTTGATAATGCAAGTTTTACAACACCAAAGGAGAAATTTTCCATGAAAATACTAAATAGTTATGCAGAGTCTTCATATATTGGTTCAGAAATTCTATACCTTCAAAATCTCACCCTTCGTTATAGTAAATTCGCTCAACAATTTTCGATCTCTGCCTGCAAATTAATATGAAAATGAATGTTCATGCATAAGTCATTCACAAACACATGAAAGACACACAAACACACATACATATATAAATCATCGTTTAGGATACGGGGAACTAACCTTTTCGAGTATTTAAATACATACTCATGATTATTCCCCAGATAACCAAAAATTATTCTGATTAAAATGTTGGTTATATTGTAGGCATATATACCTTGCTTCAAAATAACATGTTGACTTAGACTAAGGTAACAATATTGCTAAATGGAAGTCTTCAAATTAAAGAAACAAACATTTCAGTTTGTTTTTTCCTTTTTCCCTTCTCTTTTCAAAAAGAGAAGAAAAGAAAAAAAAAATCCTGATCTGTATGATTAAAAACTTACATGTGTTAACTAAGAAATTCTAAAAACATCAATTTAGCGATTTTCTATATTCTTATACATCAATTAAAATGTACATTTATCTCAGTTACCATTCTTAACAAGATTAAGAAGAAGAAAAAACACATGCGCACAACTTACGCTACATGTTTGGAAAAGAATGATATACAAAAAATCTGGACTCTAATATATATGGCACTTGACTAGCAAACCTGCAGATGAAAGCGAGAGGAGAGATGCAAAGATGCAGATGGTTAAGACAATTGTCCCTTTCTTAAATGCCATTAGAGAGAAGTATTCAAATTGTTAGTATTCGCTTTCCTTCATTAATATCATAGACAAAAGAATGTTCCTTTTATTGAATAAGTTGAAATTATATATTCTTCATGAGGGACAACGATACTGTTTATGTGACACTACACATCTTAAATTTAAAACCTAGGCCCTACGAATTTGGATTTTTGTATATAAAAGGAGAAATTCAGCACTATCTCTTTGTTAAACATGGAAAGTCATTTGTTTCTGCTTCTCCTAAGGGCCAATAACACATAAATTGTCTTAAACATTCAGCATGATATGCTATGTGCAATTATGAATATCTCACCTGATAAAAATATGTTTAAGTGGTTTCTTAGTAGTGCAGTACTAGATAACAATTTACATTAGTGGAATTCTCTTTTACTTCTTTATATTATCTGTCTCTGTATATATTACTTATCTACTTATTGATTTGTTTAGAGACTGAGGCCAAGATGTACAAATTGCATTGGGTTTTCTAAGTAGATTAAAATACAGATAATAAGCTTAATGAATTTTTTTATTTTACATATTTCTTTCAAACTAACGGTTCTAACCTGTTTTATATTTATAGTGGAAATTAGCCACAAGGGCCTCTTTAGCAAGTGGAATTAGTTTCTAGGACACACAACTGAAATAATTACTTTCAAGGACAAAACGCAAAATAATTAGTTTCCAGGGCCTAAAAACCTATGAAATTGTGTCTTTGAAAGTAATTGGACTGCTGACTTTGTCCTTGAAAGTAATTATTCTGCCGACTTTGGCCTTGAAAGTAATTTCTTCGAATGTGTGTCCTAGAAACTAATTGGAATGCAAAGTTTGTCCTTCTGGTGAAATGCCCCAAATATATGTATCGTAAACAAGAGTTGTGTGCATCCAACGCAGACATACATACCTAATATGACAAAAAAAATTAAGTTAAAATAATAAAGCTTTGTGGACTGTTAGTGCTCTCAATTATCCTTAATGACAAAGATGTATGACCAAATCATACGTTTAAAAAAACATGGGTGGAGAATAAAGCTAAACTAGAAGAGAGTATTATATATATTTTTGGCTTCTTTTGGAAAGTAGTTGTTGGGAGTGTGGTTTAATTAATACACAATAAACTCTAAGTGGATGTTACAAACTATTTGCTAGCTAGCCAAGTGATCATCATGATTTCATAGTTATAGATGTACGAATGGAGTTTAGGAGGAGTCTACAAATTTTATTTTATTTTTTTTATTTGTCAAAATTAACAGTGATTAGACTGCTATATATATTCATGCATCTATAAACACTGATACCCAGTCAGTATAAAAAGTCTATCTTAGGAAATTATATAGCTATTGCTTAAAAAACTTAGATGTTTTATTCTCTTTGATGCATGATATCTTGATTCTCTCCAATTTTCTGTTTTGATTATACATTTAATTTTTTTTGTAGTTTTTGAAGAATTAATTCATTTATGAAGAGATATACAATATGGAACTAACTGCATGAACAATCTAGATTTTGATCATTGCAGTAAGATCTTCTCCAGGAGACTACAGAAATTGGACTAGACGGTTTTTAAACAAATGTATGAAAGCAATTCTATTACCTTTTGCTGAATTTACAGAACTGTAATTTTAGACTGAATTCGGTGAGTTGTTAGAAATGGTAGAAGTAAAAGAGTATGTGATGATGAAATATCTGAAATCATATATAACTATGGAATCAAGAAACAATTTAAGCAGATGGTATCCTAACATTGCTCATATAATATACTGCTTTTAAGTTAATTATTATAACTTCACAGGAGTCCAATAACAAAAAAGCTAGACTAGGTTGGAATTTAATTTAGTGGAATATTTTCAAACTTAATTCTTGGAAAACCCTCCTAAAAACCAAGTATCACAAAATACCCATGTCCAAGTTTCCAGTAAAATTACGTGGTTTAAATGCAAATATATGCAGCTAGAACGCAAATAAATGCGGTTATAGCTGCATATTTTTGTAAAATGAAAATTTGCAGTTTTGACCGTAAGTATGTACAATTCTGACTATAAATATATGCATTTCTAGCTGTATATATATGCAGTTTAAACTGTATATTTTCGCTGCAAAAGTTGACGAGTGTTTCGTGAAACTGTTCTTTGAAAGAGGACGGAAGTGAATTTTGAAACTTATTTTGGGTTTTCTACAAAATATCCTTTCAACTTAATTACATTGTTTCTTCAACAATCAACTTCATTTATTTATAGAATGACGTACGCATTCTCATCCATGTAGATGTTGGGTTCAAGTTAATTTTGTTGTTTCTGGGCTTTTGGGCTCCTTTGGAATATAGAAATTGGGCTCTCTGATTATGGATTCGAGATTAATGGTTTAAATTTCTTTTGTACACAATTTATCATTAGTAACATGTATATAGTAGTAATTTATTGGATGAGAATGCAATACCCATTTATATTTATGCACAAACTCAAAACAGTATACATTTATATTTATGCACAAACTCTCATCTATCTTTCAAAATTTAAATTCATATCCAATATCTAGCTCTGCAGTGCAGCACTATGGTGAAACATGTGATGTAATAGTATGTGATGTAGTATTATAGTGTATCTGTGTAATGAGTTATGCAATGAATCATACATTGTACTTTGTGATAAATTTCATTGAAGTATCTTGCAATGTACAAATTGATGTTGAATTTCGAATTTCTAAATTGAATATTATGGAAATTTATTTTAAATTTTGTTCCTTTTTCCATTTTTTTACTAGATTTTCGTAACCCAGTCCAATTTTATATATTCTTAATTTGACTCATTCTGATTCCCTACCGGATTGGATACGGGCTAATATTCTTTCATTATTTAAACTTGTGGATCAGATGAAGCATATGATCCAGCCTGATATTTTAATCTGTGTTACTCCTTGTATAAGTAAGATTTCACAAATGAAAATGAAACCCTATATATGCTCCCACACACATACAGGGAAAGTTCTATTTGTAAACAAAATGCAGATATAAAATGTAACACAAGATATCTTGATCATTAGATAAAATGATCCAACGGTCTATACTTATCGGATCACAAAATTTGCGTTTAATTTTGTATATCAATAGCCACTGCTTAATACTAGGCCTGTCAATGGGCAGGGTTCGGTCCGGGTATTATAAACCTGGACCCGAGTCTAATTACAATAATTAAAACCCGAGTCTGGTCCGAACCCGCAGGGTAGTTCAATCCAATATCCGAGCACGGCCTGTCGGGCTTTTTAAGCCCGTTGGGTAATAACTATATACCTAACTCAGAATATTTATGTTAAAATTATATTTTAAAACTGTAACTTTGATAAAATTTGTATACAAAAATGTTAGCATATAAATTGGACGGTGATGTAGTCAAGCTCATAACAAAAGTATGCAAAAACATCTACACGTAAACAAACAAAATGGTAAATAAATAACATACGCACTCATATTTTGATACAACGAAAAACTAATAGTCGGATTTGGCCCTTAACGGGTCGGGTTTTGATAAAACCATACCCGACCCGAATCGGACCTGAGTCGAGCTTGGATAGTAAAAGAAAAAACCCGTACCCGCATAAATAGAGCGGGTTCGGGCCGGGCTCGGGCCGAAACCTGTACCATTGACAGGCCTACTTAATACACACACTTAACCTTATCAAAATACTTGAATAGTGTAATTGAAAGGATGCAGAGGTATTTTGTTAATTCCATTGTGGTTCTTTTAAAGTTTTGTCTTTATGTAGAATTCGATATAACTCAAATCCTTCGTTTTCTTTTATCTTTTATTTATTTGTTGAATTTTGACCATTTTCCATGAAAGGAACATAGAACTTGTTTAACATCTTTGATAAAAGAATATCCTATTGTAGGTCTGTTAACAGATACTTTCAGATGCGAATAGTATCGTATCCGCATCCGAAATCGTTTTTAAATATCGAATATCCGCATCCGTGGATACGAACGGATATAAGATAATTATTCTATACGCTAATGACCGATAAATCAAGAAATATAAAATAAAAAAGTGGAATTCAGCGCACGAGGCTCCCGCACGATAGCGGGTTCTGAGGAGGTCCATAATGTACGCAGCTTTCCCCTCGCATTGCAAAGACGCTGCTTCCAGTAAATAGGAAATTTTAATTCAATATGTTTTTATTCAATCTTATTAAGATTGATTATAAAAGTGCTAAAATAAAAGAATACGATGATAATAAATAGATTTGAGCAGTTAATAACCATTAACTAAATATAATATAAACCACTAACTTAATAAAATAATAAATAAATATATTTCATTTTACTAAAATACACATAATTTAAACTATAATCTTGACAAAAACCGAACATATAATTTTCAAATGTGGATGGCTAAGTATCCGCATTCGCATCTGTTTTTTTCGAATATCAGATATTTATTCACTTTTCTAATACGGATGCAGACGGATTTCAGAATTTTCGGATATCTACTGACAGACAGCCACCCTATTGTTTCATATGGCGAAACTCATAAAATTCCTTATTATGCGAGTATGCGAGACTATTATTTTTAGTCCATGTCTATTTTCTACCTACAATGTGAAACATAGAGTTAGTTCAATAAACTAAGTCAATATCTTTATTTTTTTCATGAAGTGACACTAATTTCCATCCCGCATTTATAAATATTTATGCAATGAACCGATGAATAATTGGAACTACATCATATTTCAGGAATGAGCGATGATGAAAAAATAACTGGTCAAGGTTTACTTGGTATATTAGGATCTGAAATCAGACAAGTCACGTTCTTTGTTAAATGAGCCCATGCTCTGAAAATTAATCATTAGGCAATTAAAGCCAAAGCCATACACTATGGACATAACTAGACCTCTCGACGGACCGGCTTTGGTCTGGGTATCTTAAAACCTGGACCCGAACGCTATTACAATAACCAAAATCCTACCCCGGTCCGAACCCACATAGTACTTCAAAACTAATATCCGAACCCGACACGTCGGGCTTTTCAAACCCGTTGAGTAATATACGTATACCGAACTCATAATTTCTATGTATAAATCATACTTTAAACCGGCATTTTTTTTAAAATAAATTTATAGACAAATAATGTTAACATACAAATTGAATGCAGATGTAGCCAATTTCATAATAGAAGTAAGCAAGAACATCTACATGCAAATAAACAAAATGGTAAACAATTAATATAAATACTACTGTTTTTATACCTGTGCAGTTAAAGCGCTCGGCAGATTTAATGCGGCGGAAGTGCAAAATGTCATAACGGGGATATAACGAGGATATAGCAGGATATAGCGGATGACTCTAAAATAGCATATAAAACTCGTACTTGATGTTTTTTACAAATATATAAAATGGTAATTAAATAAAAAATTAACATTCAATTGAATTATAATTAATACATAAAAAGTTTTAAATAAAAACATGTGTGAATATACTGTAAGTAAATAAACGTAAAACTGTTATATAACATAATTGAATTTAGTAGAATATTAGAGTATTTTCATTTCTGAAAATATATTAGAAATTCAATTAAACAAATTTCATAATTTTTATAATGTTTAAATGACATTTTTCAATTCGTTTCTTTTAAAGAAAATATAGCGGAAATAGCGGGAATGATGAGATATAGTGGAAATAGCGGGGCTTAAAGCGGAAAAGCTATATTTAGGGCTATATGGAAATATCGTAGCAGTAGAAATCCGATACGAGATATAGCAGAGTTATAGCTGGGTAATAGCGGGGCATTAACTGCACAGTTTGATACTACGAAAAACTAATATATCGGATCGGATCGATACCGGATCGGGTTTTGATAAAATTGTATCCGACCCTAATATTAACCGGATCGGGTCTGGATCTGGCTGGTTACTTAGAGTGAAACCCGTACTCGTATTAACAAGACAGGTTCGGATCGGGCTTGAGCTAGAACCCGTACCATTGACAGGTAATAAAAATAATTGTGTATATTAACATGAACGAATGCATGCATTAACAAGCAGAATTATTGCTCGAGTTAATTTATCAAAGTGGGGACTGGAGAGTTAGGCCTAAAGCTTTCCAGTCAAGATTGGAACTTGCAACTTTTATATATTCTCTGCCACCAATCGCTTTTTGTTGGAACAAGATGCCATTTTATGGGGTAACTTCCATATATATGATTTCAAGCTTTATGCTTGCTTTCCTTTTCATTTGCCTGTAGTTGGCAGGTATCATATTTTTTTGCTTTTGAGATAGGTGATTTCTACCTTTACTCATATGAAGTTGATTTATAAGAAGATTGAGGAAGAGAATATGGTCCCATCCATCTGATTGTAGTGGATGCTTGTGACAAACTCCATCCTTTGATTGTTTGGTATGAAAGCACTTTAATTTGGATTACAAACATATTTGAAACTCACTTGTTTAGATTGTAGTGTTTAACAACTTGTCATAAGAAGTTTACAATAGTGATAAACAAGTAGAAATATGAGAATCGACGATTTGTTGCTTATGATTTTCGAACATATTTCATTACTAGTTTTAACGAGTTATTTTATTTATTTTAACAGAAAAGCACTGATAGAAATACAAGGTTTTGCCGATGCCATTAAGTTGTGAGTATGTCCTTTACCGACGACAAAATGGTCGTCGGTGAAATCCTCGTGTTAAAATAGTCTTCGACGACTTATTGACGACAACCGTTACCGCAATACCGACAACTTGGAGATGGCTAATTTTTCGATGGCTTGCAGACGACTTGTAGATGTCTAACCTAAAATGTAAAATCTGGATTTTTCGATGGCTTGTTGAAACCAAACTTGCAGACGACATACCTTGTTACTTCCTTAAGGGTTGCGAATCCAATAGGAGGGTACACAACTCTAGGGATGAGATGTGACCAGTTAGAACTAGACTTGTTAGGTCATAAGTTTGCATGCAGTCTGTATGTTATTGATTTCATACATTTAGGAATCATTTTGGGTATGAATTGGTTGAGTAAGTATGAGGCTAGGATATTTTGACAGGATGGGGAGATATCGCTAAGATACCTTGATAGTCATGACCGAATTATATTCTCAGTGGAGAATTTTGACCGAAGTAGTTATGCTTTGTTAAGTGCTATGGAAGTGGGAGAAGAGTTAAGACAAGTTCGAGTAGCAAGAGAGTTTGAAGATGTCTTTGAGCTGGTCACGGGACTACCACCGAAATGAGCTGCTGAGTTTCAGATAGATCTTGTGCCAGGAGCTGAACTTGTTAGTAGACCACCTAGCAGAATGACACTGACCGAGATGAAGGAATTGAAGGTGCAGCTAGTGGATCTAGAAGGAAGAAATTTTATTAGACCAAGCAGTTCGCCTTAGGGAGCGGTCGTGATGTTTGTGAAGAAACCAGATGTGTCGTTAAGGATGTGTATCGACTATCGTAAGTTGAACGAGTGCCATTTTTCTAAAAATGGATCTCAAGGACAGACTTTTACCATTGAAGCGATACCATCCACTTCTTCAAATCAAAAAGAAAGCAAGTGTTGTAAGATACATTATCCATCTATGATATTCATGTAAGGGTGTTATTTAATATAGGAGCTTCCCATAGTTTTATTTCTTATGATCTAATGAACAAACTAAACCTTAAATATGTTATCGTAAGTAATCCTCTTTATGTGTCAAACTCAGTTGGAGGTCCAATAAATCTTGACACCGTGTGTCTAATTGTACCTATTTCTTGTCAAAATCATCTCTTTCCTTTTGACTTGTTTATTCTTAGGTTTATGGGTTTTGGAGTTGCTGGGAATGGATTGCTTATCTAAGTTAAAAGCTATCTTAGATTGTGGTAGAAGGCTCGTCAGAGTTAGTGATGCTGGATATGTTGGTGTTGATATTAGTTGTGAAGAGCCTAAGAAGTTAATGAGCAGTTTTCTCTATTCACCCGAAGTGGCTAAAGCGGAGCTAGGAGATGTGCCGGTTATTCAAGATTTCATAGATATTTTTGATGAGGTGCAAGGTTTACCTCCTCGCCGTGAAGTCAAGTTCTGTATTGATTTGCTTCAGGGAACCAGACCTATTGTACAACCCTTACGAAGGATGGCTCTAAAAGAGAAGTGGGGGTTAGAAAGACAGACTTATGACTTGTTGTAGAAGGGCTTGATCCGACGTAGTACCTCGAGTTGGGGATCGCCAATCGTCTTTGTTACAAAGGCTGACGGTTCTCTAAGATTATGCATAGACTATCGAGAGTTGAACAAAAGGACTATAAAGAATAAATATCCAATGCCAAGGATCAATAATATGTTTGACCAACTCCATGGTGCTCAGATATTTTCTCAATTAGATCTTGCCACTGATTTCCACCAATTAAGAGTGGCAAAGGAGAGTGTTCCCTTAACTGCTTTTCAGACTCTAGAAAATTTCTACGAGTAGTTAGTTATGCCATTTGGATTGACTAACACACCCGCTTATTTTGTGGACTTAATGAATAGGGTATTTTGAGATATTCTTAATAAATTTGTTATTGTCTTTATTGATGACATTCTTATCTATTCAAAGACAGAGGAGGAACATAAATATCATCTCTGTATCGTACTCGATACCTTAAGAAGCTATGTGTTGAAGGCTAAGTTTTCCAAGTTCCATTTCTGGAAATCCAAAGTTAGGTTTCTAGGGCATATTATTTCGGGAGAAGGCATACAGGTGGACCCAGCTAAAGTTGCATTTCAAGACTGGAAGAAGTCCGAAAGTGCGACAGAAGTTAGAAGTTTCTTGGGATTGGCGGGTTTTTACCATAGGTTTATCAAGGACTTCTCGAAGATTGCTTCTCATCTGATGAAGTTAACAAAGAAAGATGTTAAGTTCGTTTGGACTTCTAAGTATGATCAAGCATTCAATGAATTGAATGAGAAGTTGACTAGCGCTCTTGTTTTAACCGTTCCAGATGAGAGCGAAGGTTTAATCGTGTATACAGATGCTTGTAGAACCGGATTTGGAGCAGTTCTGATGCAGCATGGGAAAGTTATTACCTATGCGAGTCGACAGCTAAAGCCGCATAAGAAAAATTATGCTACACACGATTTGGAGCTTTTGGTTGTCTCCGCACTAAAGATGTGGAGGCATTATCTTTTGGGTGAAAGGTTCGAGTTATACACAGACCACAAATCCTTAGAATACATTTTACCCAGAAAGATTTGAATTTGAGGAAGCAAAGATGGTTGGAGTTTCTCGCTTCTTATGATCTAGAGGTTCTTTATACCCTTGGAAAAGCAAATGTCGTTGCAGATGCACTGAGTAGGAATGTAGCAATGGTTGCAAACCAAGAAGTTAAGCCAGCATTGTTAAAGAGAATCGCATCCAGTCAAGAGGTAGATCTTATTTTTGCTCGACTTAAGAAGGTGTTGTTTCTAGCTTTGAGATTGATCTCCGGGGCATATTGAAAAGGAATGGGCGTATTTGTGTTCCAGAATTTGATGGACTTAGGCAAGAAGTGTTAGCTGAATGCCACCGTTCAAAGTTATCTTTTCATCTAGGAGTGACCAAGATGTTCAATGATATGAAGAGGATATTCTGGTGGAAGGGGATGAAGTGAGATATTTCAATCTTTGTGAGTTATTGTGCAAACTGCCAGCAGATTAAGAGTGACCAGCAGAAGACAGCTGGACTACTTCAGCCACTTAAGATCCCAAAGTGGAAGTGGGAGCATATCTCTATGGACTTTATTGATAAGCTTTCTAGGTCAAGAAGAGGTAAGGATGGCATTTGGGTTATAGTCGAACGACTGACCAAGAGTTCCCATTTCATTCTTGTTAAGCTGACTAGGACTGCTACAAGTCTGGCGAGTTTGTATATGAAGGAGATTGTGAGACTCCATGGGATTCCTCGTAGTATTGTAAGTGACCGAGACCTGTTATTCACTAGCAAGTTTTGGGAGGGACTGCAGACTGCTTTAGGGACCGAGCTAAGTCTAAGTACAGCTTACTATCCTCAAACAGATGGGTAGACGGAGAGAGTGAACCGAATCTTGGAAGATTTATTGCAAGCATGCATTCTAGACTTGGGGGTTCTTGGGAAGATCATTTAACCTTATTCGAATTCACTTACAACAACAGCTATCAAGCAAGCATTGGTATGGCCCATTTCGAAGCTCTTTATGGTCGTCCTATCGTTCTCCTTCATGTTGGGTTGAATCTGGAGATAGACTTGTTCTTGGACCCGACATGTAACGATCCCGGATTTTTAATAAGTTTAAATTGATAATTAATTGAATTTTTGAATTAAAATTATAAAATTAATTGTAAATTGAAACGAGTTTCCCCGAACTCAAATGAAATAGATGTTAAATCATTTGAATTTAAATTGTATATATATACATATTGGATTTGAATTTAAATCTTAAATAAATGGGTTAAATATTAAATATAAAAAGTATAGACTTTGGACACAAGTATAAAAATAAATAATTTTAAATTTAGAAATTGATGGTTTATGTTAGAAATAGAAATAAATAAATAAAAGATGAACTATAAAAATACAAGTAACACATTGACTAAAATCTAACAACAAATTAAATAGAAATTGTTTATATTATAAAGTAGTATTACAAAGACAAAGTAAAAATAGTAGTTTACTCGTATTATAAAATAATGAGACAAGGCAAAATAAAATCTAATAACATATTAAAGATTTACATTATAAAGTAATAAAATAAACAAAAAGGAAGGAAGCAAACAATTATATATTCATGAACCACTTGCAAAGAAATGAAGAAACAAACATATACATTCAAAAAGAAATACAAATATATATAGGTGAAGAAGCTTGTAAAGGAAGCCACAAAATTATCTTCAGCCGAAATCAAATTTAGCATAGTCAAAGTAAGAAAAAAAATCTAAATATCTATGTACAATCAAATAAGGATAAGTATAATTGTACAAAGGCAATTAATGCCATTATCTCTAGTACACCACAAAATTATCACCAGGCACCAAAGAAATCAGCCTAGCCTACAAAACTTAGGAAATATCTCTGATCAACTTTGTACAAACAAGCAAAATAATATATATCCCTACACAAAAATATTACCTGTAAACTTCTTTTTATATGCATCAATTCTTATCTCAGTTCGTTCACAAAAGAAAATTAAGCAAACCAGAAGAAAATATATCACCATTTTACAAACTTAAACATCTCCTCAAAATATTTTCAAACCTGTAACCATTTTATCAAGCCTGTAAACAAATTATCAAACCAGAAGTTAATCAAGCAATCAAACAAGCTTCAGCCTGTAACAAAGATCAGTCAGCTTCAATTTGAATCAACTAGGCAATTCAGTTTAAAGGAATCAAAGCATTCAAGGCTTTCAGCTTCAATACCCTTCAAGTTTCCAGTTTTTCAAGCCTTCCTGTTTTCAAAATACAATCTACTCTGTCTTTCAAACTCAGGTGAGCAAACTCTAATTTTTAACCCAGTTCTTTTGATTCTAATATCTATGATGATAATGCCTTGGGAAATGAGAAACGTATGTGTATATATCAGTAAGTATATATGCATTTATGTGTGTGAATAAGTCTGTGCATGTCTGTTTAACAGACATACTTACCTCTGTTAAAAATATCCAGGTTTATATTGAGGGAAGAAATTCCATTGCTCTGTATATAATAAGTTTTAAACTTTGGTCTCAAGATGGAAAATATTTGTAAGACTGTAACATCATCTTTAAAAATAAATTCAAGGGTTTAAATTGAGTAAATACTTTGAAAATAAAAATATACAGTGAAGAATTAATACAAGTCAAATTTTCGAATGTTAAAATTCTTAGTTTTGATTATAGAATTGGATTCGTGTTTATAAATTATGATTTTTAACATAGATATCATGATTTTTAAATCTATAATCGTTGAGGAAATTCGAGATGAACGGAAAATGGGTTTTCGTGAGTTTTTGGTGATCGACAAACTTTCGAAGGCCGAAATTTGCCATGGATGGGGCTGGAGTATCGTAGATCATAAGAAAAATGCAAGATGATTTTTCTTTTCATTGTGGTTGGTGATCTGGATCGATTTAGGGTTTAAGTGCTCGAATTTGTTGACTTCCTTCGTGAGGCAATTGGGAAGGTTAGGGGGAATCGGAGGCCATCGCGACTGGGGGGATCGCTGCGTGGATGGGTGGAGATGTTCTAGTCGGAGGGGCATGGTTTCTGATCGTCGTGAACGCCACGGCGAACGTGTTTTGTCGATATGGGTTGGGTTCTGTGTTGAACTGGAAGCTCGATTCTTGATTTAGAAATAATTTTGTATATTGGGTTGTTCGAATCGTTCCTGGTGATCATCGTGGATGATCGGGTGGCTTCGTCGTCGATCGGAGCTAGTCGTGGCGATTGTGCACGTATACGTGCATCTTTTTGTATCAGTGTTTTTGAGTTGGTTGGGGAAGAAGATAGGAAACTCAGTGAAGCATGTGAAAACGATGGGTTTTCTCGAAGCAGGTGGGAACGTGGTTTTGCTCGGGGTCAAGCTCGGGTGGAACGAGATTTTGCTCGGGTTTTAATGTAATACAAAAACAGTTTCAAATTTTTAGAGAAAACATTAAGTTATTTAAAACAAATTTTGTTAAAACCAATTTTTTTTATATTAGATGTTATCTAAGTTTTTAAAAAAATTGGTTAAGAAGGTTTTAAATAAAATTGTTTTAAATTAACCAAGTTTTAAAATGGTTTAAAATATACATAACCTTTATTTTTTAAAGTTTATTTTAGATAAACTTAAAATATTGAAGAAGTTAATTGATATAAAGAATGTTTTAATTGTTAATTAACTTTTAAAGTCTAAGTTAATTTATTTGTTAAAGGAAATTAATTACTTAAAATTAATTAAGGAAAGTAATTCAGGTAAATTAATTAATGATTTAAAGATTGATTAATCAAGTATTTAAAGGTTAATTGATTTAAGGATAATTAATTAATGTAATTAAGGTGATTAATGTGATTAATTATTTAAGGTAATTAATTTGAGAATAATTAATTAATTTAAAGGTTAATTAATAAATGAAAGTGATTAATTATGATTATTAATTAAGAATAATAAATTAAATGATAATTAATTAATTTATTAATTGAGGCTAATTAATTTATTAAAATAAAATTGTAATTAGTTAATGTTAATTAACCAGGATTCGTGACTAATCTGATTTAATTTAATCAGATAAATAAATTGACCTTACCTATGAATGTTTGGACCTGATTGAATGATTGAATTGTTGATATTCCCTGATCTGTGATGCTGTGTGATATATTCTGATTTGTGTGTGATCTGTACTGTAGTTCATTTATCTGTAATTTATATATCTGTGATCTGTGAATAAAAGGTAAGCGTTATAGTTATACCGCTTATCAACTATATTTCTGTATTCTGATCTGTGATGATTGAATGATGTTGCACTACTGTGTGAAACCCCTGGACTACACCATACACACACAAATATGGATTTCATGAGGAACTCAGTTAAGTCACAGATGATTTAAATTTAATATTTTTGAAATTGAAATTTTAATTTTAATTGCTTTTGAAAGTGAATTTGGGTTAAATGTTAAAGCTTTCGAAAAGGTGTTTTCAAAGATAAAAAAATTATTTTGAATAACTTGGTAAAGTTTTTCAATTTAAATAATTTAATTTGAATTTGAATTCAAAATTTGGAATTGAATTCCATATTTGGAAATTTTGGTTAAGATGTTATAAATGTATTTATATGAAGTTGAACCATTTTAAAAATATTGTTTTGAGAATTTGAATTTAACCCAAGGATTTTAACTCGTATAAATGAATCGGATTTTCCGAAATGAAAACTATTTGTTTTCAAATGATAGAAGCTTTCATATAAGGAATGAATTTCCAATTTGTGTCAAAAGAATTTCAAGTTGAAATGAAAATGGTTTTCCGATTTAGTGAGTAAATCTTTGTGAAACTGGGTGAACTTTGTGAATTGAATCTTTTTATGTAAAAGATTAAAATGGTAATGTGTTTAAACCATTTGAAAGAGAAATTTGGGTAATAAGTTGTGACTTAATTGAAACCCCAATGTCCATATGTTTTTAAATATTGCGCTCATTATTCGGTTTAGCCGGGAGAGGACTTTGTGTCATATAACCCATTCCGAATAATGATACGTCGTATATGGATTGCATTTGAAGACCGGTGGTGAAGACCGGATACTTTCGAAAACGAAAGGATTACCATCGATTGTCTCTGCATCGGCTGATCCCCGGTATAGAGATTTTATCACCCTTTGTGATAGGAAGTCCGGACGTGATTAGAAATTATCTGGATTTGCAAGGGCTTCTTTGGAAGTGCCTTCGGTTCAGTTCGAACCCGGAACAGACTTGTATGGTTGTATGTATGACACTACACTTTGAGATATAAAGCTGATTTCTTTCAAATACATTTCTGTTTGGTGGCGGGGATTCATTCTCTTAGCTTAACACCCTTCTCTGAGACGTACGAGCTCAGAGGTTTTGTAGTTGAAGGTTGTAACGACCCCGGATTTTAATTAAATTTAAATTGATAATTAATTGAATTTTTGAATTAAAATTGTAAAATTAATTGATAAATTGATTCGAGTTTCCCCGAAATCAAATAAAAATGTGTTAAATCATTTAGAGTTAAATATTGTGTATATATATGTGTGAATATATGTGTATATGTGCATATATGAGTAAATATGAATTTGAGTTTAAATCTAAAATAAATGGTTTAATAATAACAATTTGAGTTTATAAAAATATATTTATAGAATTCAAATAAGTGTTGATGTTAAACAAATATTTCAAATAGATTTATAGTTATATAAAATGTGAAATGAACATATTAAATAATTCTAGGATTATATAAACTATAAAAAATGAATATTATAAAGTAAAGCAAAATTAAAATGGAAATTATATTTTAAAGTGATATTGTAAAAGAAAAGAAAACAAAATAAAAAAATACATTCAAGTATATTCTAGTGTGAATAAATATACATAGCTATGTATATACACTTGCAAAAGAAAGCATATGTTCAAGTGTAAACAAATATATATCCCTCAGCCACCAACTATCTCCTATATGGTATAGCTGAAATGGGAAAAAGAAAAGAAACAATATATGAATTTGTACAAGCCAAATATAAGTATGAAGACAAAGCAAAGGATAAGTATGCAAGCAAATATAAAAATAAGTATGTAAACACAAAGCAAAAGAAGATATGTATATAACCATATAAGTACATACGAAATATAAAAAAATGGATAAGTATGGCAAAGCAATTAATGCCATATCTATTAGTACACAAGAAAAATTATATCAACCATCGAATCATCATCTCAGCCGCAAAGGAAAGAAAAATATCATTGATAAATTGTACCAAACTCATATCAACTTGTATAAAAAAATGTATACCCGGTAAGCTCATTTCCATATATCAATTCTTTCCATCAGTTCGATCATTTTAAAACTGAGAAACAAAGATCTGAAATAAAACATCCTCTTAAACTTCAACAAAAATTCAATCAAACAAGCTTCAACCAGAAATCAAAATCATTTCAGCAAGCAAAGAATTCAAGCCTGCTTCAACACAGAATTGTTCTCTGTTCTTTCTCCTGAAACACAACTGTGAGTAAATAAGAATTTTAAAAGTTTTAAGTTTAATAAAATGACAGTTCAGGAGATTTATTTATGATATGGTGGTATATGCTTTGATCTTGTATATATATTTCTATGATTGCTTTGTACTTCTCTGTAAACTGTTACAGGTTGCATCTTTTGTTCAAAGCTCAAACTTTTCTCATCAAATCATTGTAAAACTTTCAGTTTCAATCAAACAAGATGTTCAAACTTCAAACAAGATTTTTTTCAAAGCTGATTTAAAACACGTTAGGGAGATATTTCTACTGGAAACCCTGTTTACAGGTAATCAAGTAATAAAATGATAAATTCGTTTGTCATAAAAAGTTAATTCAAGTTCATAGTTTGAATGCTTTCTGAAATTCATGAATTTTAAAACTAAAACGAAGATTTTTAGTTTGGGATTTTAAGAGCAGTTTGTATGTGAACCAAAATTGCATTTTTCCCATTTTCGAACCACCGAATCAATTTTAAATGTTGAAATTGGTGATGAAGCAAGTTTAAGCATCTGTAATTTCATGAAAATTATAAGAAAAATTTTCTATTGAATAAATTTAAGGAACGAGATCATTCTAGGGTTTTGTTTCAAGTTTTTGGTCGTGTCAGAAACAAGGCGTGTTCGTCTCCGATACGTGACCGAGCTCCACGAGGTTTAAGGGAAAGGAGGGTAGCATGTCGTCGTCGTGTGAACGAAGTTTGGGTGTCTCAGGTGGTCTGTGCGGCAGTGGCGAAGCATTTTTGCCTTGTGCAGTTCGACTTCCAGTTTTGAACTGGAAGCTCGATTTCGTTTTGGGGTTGTTAGCGTCGTATCGACCATTGCTATCGAACGTAGTGAGGATACGTGACTTGCCGGAGGAAGCGTAGTTCGCCTGAATGGCGGCGAGGCACTGTGCACGTGCACGGTGATTGTTCTTGTGTCTGGTCTTGGGTTTCGCAAGGAAAACTTGGAGGGATTCTCGAGCGTATAGGGGTTGTGACTCGGGTAGGACGCGAGTTCGAGTGAGTTACCTGATGTTATATTTATCCTTAAGTTTAAATTTTAAACTAACTGAAAAAAAGAGAGAAGAAGGCGTGCAGGAGAGAGACTCGGGGCAAGCGGGTGAGTATCTCGAAGTGATACTCGAGTTAATTAGGGAAGTTCTCGGGTTTTCTTACTGCAGTATTGTATTATAAACTAAAGTTAGGCAAATTGTGTTTTCTACAAGTTTTAAGCAACTGTGAACTTAATAACGGTTTAACAATTTAAGTTAAAACTTAAATACAAGTGATAAATAAATTTGTAGTTAAGAGTGGTTAATTAAGAAGGATAAAAGGTTTTAAAGGTTAATTACCTTAATGTAATTAAGGGTTAATTAATTAATGTAATTAATTAAAGATAATTAATTAAAGGATAATTAAATAATTAAAGGTTAATTATTTGATGATTAAAGGTTAATTAATTTATTATTAATGGTTAATTAATAAATGATTAAAGAATAATTAATTAAAATGTTTTGTAATTTATTAATGTTAATTGTGACGCTCCACCTCTATCCCACACTAGACAAGAACACTACGGTGTAATGCTGTCGACTAGCACGGAGAATAAGGCTGTTGAGGAGCGACCATCCGTGTAACTTCTTTGTGCGAGCACCGATATGCCAGATAAAAATATAACTTTTCATCTCAAGAGGAAATTCGACATACCGATACAAACTCAAAGCTACTACACAGTGGCTATATGGACTTCGGAAACAAATATAGAAATAAACATAACACAAATCAGTCACAGACAATTCATATCACAAAGGCGGAAATAGATATGAATATAACACATGAAAGTGTACATCAGAGTAGTGGTCAAATAAGATCCACAATAACACAAAGAATAGATACAAGTGCTAGACAACAGAATATGTATACATCAATGAGTCCATATCTCAAATGTATACAACCAAAAACTACTAAACTAGAGTAGTTAGCCAAAAGATCAGATGATAGTCCCAGATAAGAAGTCATGAGGAAGCACCTGTAAAATCTCAGTCTGACCCGAGTATTATTTAATAAGAAAATAATAAACGGATCAGTCTAGCTATAATTATCAGATAAAATGAGATATAAGAAGAGATATAATAAAAACGTATGATAACCAAAAATGTCATACCTCGACAAGTATACATTAGAAAATCATACAAATATCTCACGAATCTCAAAGCATAAAAAGAATGTCATATTCTTTATTTAATTCACCAAGCCACAATGAATGACATACATATCAATGCCAACTGAAAAGGGTGGTGAAACATAAATTCCAGAAATCACAACGAGAAATCCAGAAATCACAAGAAAAGAGGATGGCCAATCCCATAAAACTGAACATCGACGTACCTAGAAAGATACGCCCCATGTAAAGTCTAGCATCGATACACCTAGAAAGATGCACCCCATGTAAAGTCGAACATCGACGTACCTAGAAAGATACGCCCCATGCATAAATAAACATCGACGCACCTAGAAAGATACGCCCCATGTAATGTCTAACATCGATGCACCTAGAAAGATACACCCCATGCAAAGTCGAACATCGACACATCTAGAAAGATACGACCCATGCATAGACGAACATTGACGCACCTAGAAAGATACGCCCCATGCCCCGACTTATTGAGCCGATTGCTCCATGAAGTAAACAAACATCGACGCACCTAAATAGGTCGACCCATGCGTGAAGTAAACATTGACGTATCTAGAAAGATACGGCCCATGCGATAAGTGAGACGAAGCTCAATAAAATGAGGTAAAGTCCTTCATACGGACAAAGAGACATCGCACACTGCTAGTCTAAACCATAAAATGATCATCATCGATCATCAAGAAGTGTCAATTACACTAAGCTAGTAAATATAAGAATTTAGCTTCATGTCTCATAACCACTTGCTTAACTCAAATATTTACGAACAGATTGTAGATCTCCACTAGAAAATTGCCACAAGAGTTTCAATCAAACAAGTCCATAGATTAACCGATGAAGTAAACGCAAGCGTTTCATACCACTTGTTTTGCTAAGCCATTTAATTATATTTTCTCATACGAATGAAGTAAAGGTTTGTATATACTAATAGATTGGAAAACGGTTGTGAAAACAAGCTTTATATTTAAAAATAGAGTTGAAATCATCTTGGTAAAAGAGTTTGAATATTTACTACCAGTATAGAAAACCTTTATATTTTTAAAGTGACAAATCATAGAAGTGATTGTAGAAACAATCAATCATTAAAATTCACATTCGAAGACGTGAATAAAATCCAAAGAAAATCGATACCGAATCCATCAAAGTGGATGTTCCAAAAATCCCGAAGAAAAGGTCATCAAAAATCAATAATAAATGATAACAACAAATAGGATCATCACGAATCGATTTAAATTGGAAATTCAATCCAAAAAGGCAAAGTGGGCTGAAACAGAAAATTCAGTTGACTAAACAGAGATTTTCAGTTGATTGAACTCTGCTTGGAAACTTTCTGTTTCCAGGTTCATTCGACTGAACAGAGATTTCAGTCGACTGAATCTTGCTTGGGAACTTTCTGTTTCCAGGTTCAGTCGAATGAACAGAGATTTTCAGTCGACTAAACCCTGCCTGGAAACTTTCGGGTTCCAAATTCAGTCGACTGAACAGAGAATTCGGTCGACTGAATCATGCCTGGGCTGTTTTTCAGCCTATACAAATGAAGAGCAAACTCTTCCAAAATGCAACCGGACGAACATTGGCTCTAAGGGTTTATGCCAATCAGCAACCCGACCCTATATGCTCCTCGGTGCATCACCAAAAGCATGATCAAACATCCATAAAAGGATTTTCACTCAAATTTGACTTAAAAACTCAAAAATTGGAATATTCACAAAACCAATCAAAATATAGGGCAAATGCACATGAAGAAGTGTTAGGAATTCATACCAAACAACCAAAGATAATTATAGTCATAGATATGAGATAAAAATCTCACCTTTAACCCAAAAATAAAGAAGAAGGAGCTCAATTACAAGGAGAAGACCAACCAATCTCTACTTCAACTCAACAAGCTTCAATCTAAGATCAAAACAAGTAATTCCTAAGTTAGGTTTAGGAAACTATGAGATTGAAGAGAGAAAGAGATAGAGAAGATGAAGAGGAGGCTTACCAATAGCTTCTATTTGATTTTTGGAGTAAGAATTTGAGCTTGCAAGAGGAACTAGGGTTTGCAATTTCTATTTCCTCTTCCCTTCCACCATTTTCAGTTTTTGACTTGTGTTTGAGGAATGAAAATGAGTGAATGGAAGGAGATGGGCTGAGCTAGGGTATTAGTTAAGCTAGTGGGCTGAACCCAAAACCCAATAGAAAAAGTAGCGAAATTCGACTTACTCCAAACATATCAAAGATTATACTCAAAAAGATCGCAAACGCCATTTTGGACTCAATGGAGGTGGTTTCGAGCTCCAATTCGGTCGTTTGCAAAAGGTAGCTTTTCGGACCATAATCCAACGAATGATGTTATATTTAAATAAAATATTTAAATATACGACCGATAAATATGCGGGTTGTTACATTAATTAACCAGGATTAGTAATTCATAAGAAATTAATCTGAGTTAAATAAATCAGACAATTAACTGATCTTACTTATGAATGTTCGGATTCTATTGAATGATTGAATTGTTTGATATTCTGATCCGTGATGCTTAGTGATACATCCTGATTTATGTTGTGATCTGTAATGTAATTTATTTATCTGGGATGACTGCAATTTATTATCTGTGATATGTATATATCTATGATCTGTGAATAAACGATAAGCGTTATAGTTTATACCGCTTATCAATATTGTTATGTTTGAATCTGTGATGATTGAATGATGTTGCACTACTGTGCAAAACCCCTGGACCACACTCTTACACACACAAATATGGATTTCACGAGGAAATCGGTTAAGTCACAGATGATTTAAATTTAATATTTTTGAAATTGAAATTTTAATTTCAATTGATTTTGGAAATGGATTTGGGTTAAATGATTAAAGCTTTTGAAAGGAGTTTTAAAGATATTTTGGATATCTTGAAATTTAAATAATTTGATTTAAATTTGAATTCAAGTTTGAAATTTTATTCTATGATTTGAAACTAGAGATTAAAGATGCTGTACAAGTTATATATGGGTTAAATCATTTTAAAGGTATTGGTTTGGGAATTTGAATTTAATTCAAGGGTTTTAACTCGTGTAAATATAACTGGATTTTTCCGAAACGAAAACTACTTGTTTTCAAATAAAAATAGCTTTCATTTTAAGAAAGGATTTCCGAATTGTGTTGAAAGGTTTCAAGTTTAAAATGGAATTGAAATGTTTTGAAAACTATGAAATGAGTCTTTGATTCAAAGACCGGATGAGTTAATCCAACTTGAAATAGAATTTTTTTGAAAGGCTATGAATGAATCTTTGGAAACTAGTTTTGAAAACTATAAGTTAAATCTTGACTTAAAGATTTAACGAGTTAATTCAATTGAAATGGAAATTGTTTTGAAATCCATGAATAGATCTTTGTGAACGGGGTGAACTTTGTGAATTGAATCTTTTTTGTTTAAAAGATTAAAAGTGTGGAAATTGTTTAAACCATTGAAGGTTTTTGAAATGAATCTTTTTGTTTAAAAGATTGGAAATGGTAATTTGTTTAACCATTTGAATGAATCTTTTTATTTAAAAAGATTGGAGATAATTGTTTTGAAATCCATGAATGGATCTTTGTGAACGGGGTGAACTTTGTGAATTGAATCTTTTTTGTTTAAAAGATTAAAAGTGTGGAAATTGTTTAAACCATTGAAGGTTTTTGAAATGAATCTTTTGGTTTAAAAGATTGGAAATGGTAATTTGTTTAACCATTTGAATGAATCTTTTTATTTAAAAAGATTGGAGATGGTAATTGGTTTTAACCATTCGAATGGAAAGTTTTGGGCTTTAAGCTGTGATTTAACTAAGACCCCAGTATCCATATGATTTTAAAATATTGCGCTCGTTATTCGGTTTAGCCAGGGGAGGACCTTTGTGTCATATAACCCATTCCGAATAATGATACGTCGTATATGGATAGCATTTGAAGACCGGTGGTGAAGACCGGATATTTTCGAAAACGAAAGGACAACTCGTCGAATGTCTCTGCATCGGCTGATCTCCGATATAGAGATTTTAGCACCCTTTGTGATGGGAAGTCCGGACGTGATTAGAAATTATCTGGATTTGCAAGGGCTTCTTTGGAAGTGCCTTCGGTTCTGTTTGAACCCGGAATAGACTTGTATGGATGTGTGTCTGACGTTACACTTTGAGATGTAAAGCTGGTTTCTATCAAATACATTTCCGTTGGTGGCAGAGAATTTATTCTCTTAGCTTAACACCCTTCTCTGAGACGTACGAGCTCAGAGGTTATGTAGTTGATGGTTACTAGTGATACATTCTCAATTTGGTAATGTGGCATACGGAGTGTTGTTGATCATTTGTTGATCAAAGCGTGGCTTTGTGAAAAAGCGTGGCTTTGTGAAAAAGCGTGGCTTTGTGAAAAAGCGTAGCTTTGTGGACGAGACTTTGTCGAGCCTCACAACCCGGTAATGGTCGAAATAGGAATGTTGCAGCAAAGGTTTTTAGGGGTAGCGCCCCTAGGGTATGTCGTTTCCTTCTGGATAAAAGGTGATATCATGGTATGGAGCCCAGATGTTTTACCTATGTTGATCCTGCAAATTTATTATACTTTGTGGTTGTTGCTTTGTGATTGAGGATCCTCGGATAAAAGTCAGTGACGACCGGGGGATGACATAGCTCGTGTGTTGGTTACCTAGTTACAACTGTATAGCGTGAGGTAGCGTCAGTGTGTTAGTTACCTAGTTACAGCTGTACAGCGTGAGGTAGCGTCGGCCTTGTGTTTGCAGAGATCCGGTTAGGTTCTCGGGGCGTCTTTCCAGAGGCGTTTCCATTTCGTTGTAAGGAAGTTCCTTTGCCTGAACATTTGTTGGAAATCCAAAGAAATAATACGAACCCTGTACGATTTTAGTTGTATTACCTGCCATGGAATGTGGCGGTAACCTGCTATTGAACATAGTAGCTATAGTAGGCATAAGTGCGAAATGCCTATGCTGGCTAAGATTAATATTATACTTTCGAAATTTTTTCCACACTATGCACTAATAATAATAATCCAATGATTTTGCGTAGTAAGCATGTTTGACTATCATAAGAAGAAATCTCCTCCAATTCTGCGTTTGCATTGTGTGTGTGGCGGGAGGTCTTATGGTAGTTTCATTTTCCAAAAGCATTGCGGATTTCAATGGTTAAGATTCTTTTGTGTTTGTTTTAAAGATAAACTGTTTTGTTTGCTCATACCAGTCCCATGACTGACCTGAAGTTTATTGTTCCCTTCCTAAACTCTGGGTGCCCACAATTTTCCACACGGGCAGTCTAGAGTTGGGTTTCTCAGATATTCAGGTTTAGTAGATTATTTGGAGCTAGTTCACTTCATCGGAGTGGATGACTGCACTTGCTTTGCTTAGTGCAACATGATGGTAGTTCGAGCTGACGTTGGAGTTGTTGGATTCATTCTCTTTTTCAGATCATTGGAGTTATCAGTTATGTTGTTTCCGCTGTAGCATCTTTATCTGTCTCTGATATTGTTGTATCATATTCATATCATTGTTGTATATCATTTTGGATATTGTATTCATTGAGTTGTATATGATATCATCTATTTCTTTCTTCCGTTGTGTTGTTATACTTAATGGTGTTATAAGCTCCGGTGAACCAGATTCGGCATTTGAATCTACGGCATTCGAGTACAAGAGAAGTACGGGTGTCGATTTTCGAAGGCCGATTTCAGGGTCATTACAAAGGTTATCAATGATATACTCCCAATTTGGTAGTGTGGCATGCTAAGTGTTGCTGTGTGTTGCTGATCATTTGTTAATCAATTGTTGATCAAAGCATGGCTTCGTGAAGAAGCGTAGCTTTGTGGACGAGACCTCATCGGACCTCATAAACCAGAAATGGTCGAAACAGGAAAGATGTGGCAAGGTTTCAGGGGTAGCTCCCCTAGGGTATGTCCATTCCTTCTGGAAAAAGGAGGTATCATGGTATGGAGCCCAGATATTTACCTGTGTGGTTGCTCCAATCTCATTTACTCTGTGTGATTGTTGCTGTGTGATCGAGGCCTCGGATAAAGGTCGCAAACGACCGGGGGTGGAATATCTCAGGTTTACTACCCGGGAAGGGGGTAACCGGTCTTGTGTTGGCAGAGAGCCAGGTGGTTCTCGGGGCGTCCCTCCAGAGGCGTTCCCATATGGCATAGGAAGTTCCTTAGCCTGACCATTTGTTGGAAATCCAATTCCCAATACGAACCCTGTACGGTTTTAGTTGTAGAACCTGCCATTTACTTATGGTGGTCACCACTGTTTAGATGGTAGCTATAGTAGGCATAGTTCGAAATGTCTATGCTGGCTAAGATTAATATTATACTTTCAAAATGGTTTTCCACACTATGCACTAGTAATAATATTAAAAGAGTTTTCTTGCGTAGTAAGCATGTTTGACTATCATAAGGAGAAATCTCCTCCAATTCTGCATTTGCATTGTGTGTGTGGCGGGAGGCCTTATGGTAGTTTCATTTTCCAAAAAAGCATTGCGGGTTTCAATGTTTAAAATTCTTTTTTTGTTTGTTTTAAAGATAAACTGTTCTTGTTTGCTCATACCAGTCCCATGACTGACCCGGAGTTTATTGTTCCCTTCCTAAACTCTGGGTGCCCACAATTTTCCACACGGGCGGTCTAGAGTTAGGTTTTTCAGATAGTCAGGTTTAGTAGATTATCGGGAGCTAGTTCAGTGTTCGGAGTTCTCAAACGGCTGACCTTGCTTCTCTTGGTGCAACGTGATGGTGGTTCGAGCTGATGTTGGAGTTATTGGACTCATTCTCTTTTGAGGATCATTTGGAGTTATCACTTCTGTTGTTTCCGCTGTAGCATCTTTATTTATCTATGATATTCTTGTATTATATTGATATCATTGTTGTATATCATTCTGGATATTGTATTCATTGGAGTTGTATATGATATCATTGATTTCTTTATTCCGCTATGTTGTTATAGTTACTGTGTTATAAGCTCCGGGGAGCCAGTTTCGACGTTTGAATCTATGGCATTCGAGTGCAAGTGAAGTACGGGTGCCGATTTTCGAAGGCCGAGTCCAGGAACCTTACACGACATAATCTTAGAAGCCAATGAGAAGGTGCTGATATTAGAAGAAAGATGAAGGAAGCGCAAGATCGGCATAAGTGTTATGCATATCAAAGGCGTAGGGATCTAGAGTTGTTATTCTGGGACTTGGTATTTGTAAAGTCTCTTCTCTGAGAATTGTCGGGAGGTTTGGGAAGACATGGAAGTTAGCCGCTCGATATATTAGCCCTTTTCCCATATTGGATCGGGTAAACTTGCATATAAAGTGGAGTTACCAGATCGACTATCAGAAGTGCACAACGTATTTCACATATCTCACTTACGTAAGTATGTACACGACCCTTCGATGATAGTAGAACCGGGACAACAAGTTGATTTGGAGGTTCAGCCAAACCTAACCATTCTTAGGCGGCCTATTCATATTGTCGCTCAAGATATAAAGCGATTAAGGAAGAGGTTATGAATCTTGTTAAGGTTCAGTGGAGTGGAGATGTTAGAGATTTTACTTGGAAAATTGAAGACAGTATTAGGGATGCTTATCCCGAGTTGATGTAGTTGTTGTTTGTATTTTTTGTTTCTTTTTAGTGTACTCACTAGTTGTATTGAGGTCACTTTCCTCATATCTTTGTGTGGTATATATGATATCATTTGGGTTTCTTTGATATCTTGAGTTTATGTGATTAATATCGAGGACGAAATTTCCTTTAAGGAAGGGTGGATGTAACGACCCATAATTTAATCACTTTGAACTTGAATAGTTGATATGTTTTTAAATGATTAAATAATGGATTTTATATATAAAATAAAAATTTGGATAAAACGTCTCAAATGGATTTTTAAAACTGATGTAAAATGTTAGTTTAAAGACGGTTCGAGTTATAAGGCGGTTAGGGGTACCGATTTATTTAAGAATAAGTTTTCCTAATAAACCAAATGAGAATGATTACTTAAGAAAAGAATTTACCTAGTAAAATAAGAAATAATTATTAACCTTGCCTAATAAAACAGAATAGTATAATTATTTTTCCTAATAAAACAAGAAAGATTTATTAACCTTGCCTATTAAAATAGAATAGTATAATTACTTGCATAATAAAACAAAATAGCATAATGATTATTATATTCCACACGGATGGTTGCCACTGGACCAAAATCTGTTCGAATCAGGTTATGCCATGCGGATGGTTGCCATTGGACCAAAATCTAGTCGAATCAGGTTAGGTCATAGTTGATAAGAAAGATTCCGGACCAAAATGTGGTCGAATCAAATTAAGCCATAAGGATGTTTTCTACTGAACCAAAATGTGGTCGAATCAAATTAAGCCATAAGGCTGGTTTCTATTGGACCAAAATCTGGTCGAATCGGGTTAGGCTATAGGAAATTACTAAAGTACCCTTCTCTTCATCTATAAATAGCCAAGTCCATATCTCATTTTAATTCATTCAAAAACTAAATAAAAGAACTAAATTTCATTATCAAAGGTGAAGTATTCCAAGTCTTGAGCATAGGAGGTGAGTATATTCCTTGCTTTCATAGCTTAGTGGGTATAACTTATTTTGTGAGTGTAATTTAATTATTTTACAATGAATGTAACCTTAATCTCTTTCCTTTGACTCATTCACATTTTAATAGATGTTGTGTTAACTATTGATTGTAAATTAATAATAATAATGGGTCAGTTATTATTCTTGTTATTATTCTTGTTTGGTTGTTTGATTTGTGCTCGACTAGTTTATGAGCAATAACCTTGACGTTTAGTTAATGGGAACTTACACCACCTTTTAACTTCGGATCGACATTTAGTGACTTTTTGGTTAAAAGGAAATAACACCCCTTTTAGCTATCTCATTTGATTAAGAGGGAGCTTCACCCCTCTTGGTCGTATTATCCTTTAAAGATGATGGGTTTAAGTTATGATTTGAATGGAAGTTTTAAATCTTGGTTTAAAGTATTTTAAAGGAGCTTTGAAATTTATATAATGATTTAAATGGGTTGTTTATGAAAAGTAATTAGTTCTATACTTGGCACTAAAAGGCGATGAGTAGATTAATCCTCTATCTGTGGGATCCAAAACCGAAGTGTCTAGGCAAGGCTAGGAGCAACCAGTGCCCTGACCTACCTGGCTTTGTTTCTGGGTGAGGGATAAAGTAAGTCAAGAATATCGGAAACGTGATAAGTAGGAGATTTAATTTCCATAAATGATCTTTATAATTATGATGGTATGGAAAAGATTCGACTTTCTTGTAGATAATTGTTTTTGACCCATTTAAGTATGCTTTTGAAATATGAAATCCTCCCAAATGTTTTGTGAATATACTTATACCGATGAGATAAGTATATGAATATTTTCCAGGCATTGAAAGAGTATAAGATTTAGTTCCCATATACGATCGTTTTGTTATCTCCGATAGTTAATATTTTGACTATCGGTTTCGATACCCTTCTTCTTTTTGTTTTTGTTTCATTAATCTAAGACGATTTGTTGCTCATTTAGAGCATTGATATCCTTTATCGAAAATGAATGAATAAAGAGCGAGTGTGGGGGCCAAGCTATGTGGGGTTGCTCCCATTACGGTATTGTCACATCTGCTCTAGATTGGTTTCGGTTATATGCGCATGGAGATGTGAAATACTCGGATACTCGGTAAGGTTGGCGGGGTCTGGTTCGAAAGTTTCCGAGAGCCATCGTAGTTCCCAAGTATATCTTCTAGGAGTATACTTTCGATAAGGGGGGCGCACCCTCCTAGTAATTGTTGAAAAAATTCCTTTTTCTTATTTTTGATTCAAATCTTTTAATTGATTCTTTCTTAATTGCATCGGGAAGCGTCTTGCGCTCTTCGCAATGTTTAATTATTTGTGTCCATTCTTTTATGCTTGGATGTTGTCCCTGTGAGGGGAAACCCATTCTGCGTTTTTGCTACATGGTCTTACTGGTTATTTTGTGTGTTCTATTTTTTTATTTGGAGTTTACTCATACCAAACTTATTGTCTGACCCGAATTATTTGTTTTCCTTAAACTCTCGGTACTTATTTATACTTGAGTAGTCCGGAAATGACAGGTTACTTTGGGCTCTTTTGAAGATGGTGGACGAGCCGGAGGCTCCTTATCTATCCAGCTATTTATTTCCGCTGTTATGTGATGTGGGCTCTATGTATGTATATTTAAAGGCAGGTTGTTATAACTACCTAGACTGATAGTAGTACTTTTGTTGTAACTCTGATAACTCGATGTTGGGGGGTAACCTTATGTGTTGTCTTATTTTTATGTTATATTTAACTGTTCCGTTGTGAGATTATTGTTCTGTTCTTATAATTTACTCCATGGCAACTCGTCTTTCAGATACTTGGGCAACGACACATGAATACCATGGATGTATTAAGTGTCATCCTTAGGGGTCAAAAAGGTGGGTCATCGTAGGTAGGCCGGTTCTGGTTAGTTTAGGAGTATAGTATCTGGGCCCTAGGTGCATTTTTCTAGAGATGTACTGTACAGAAGATAGTCCCTTATCTAGTCATTTGTATGGAATCCAATCTCTAGTACATGCCGGCCATTTTGTTTGTAGAGTCTAACATATTCCGAAATTTAATAATGGTAACAATTTCGCCTATTTGAACTATTATTTTTATACTAGGCACTAGTATAATATTAGAGGATTTGATATGAAATGTTTTGGTTGTCGTAAGGTAAAAACTCGTCCGTGTTTATATGTGGTGTGGTATTACGAGATACATTTGATTTGATAAAGAAAAGTTTTAATAATTTTAAAATAAATTTGAGATGTGTTTTCTCACGCTGGTTTACCAGACTAATCCGGGCGTTCTTCCCTTTCAATGCTCGGGTTAGACCGAGCATATTTACATATTCATATTTGCATGCTTAGGAGCTTCAACAGACAAGATGGAAGTCTTCAGGTCGTATTCACATATATGTTTATTTTCCGCTGCATTGCTGTTTGAACTATCAGCATTTGTGAGGACAAGTTATTATAACTATAGAGGCTAATGATTTTGATTTAATTGTTGTACTCTGATTGATGTATGTATATTAAAGATTACATTTTCTCTTTTGTAAAGCTTATTGATATTATATTATATGTTATTCTATTGCGATTGTGAGATTCTATGTTTGTTTTTCGTTTCTCTTTCTTCTTCTTCTTCTTCTTTTCTCTCTTCTTCTCTTCTTCTTTTTTCGTTCTTTCCCATAAAGATCCAGTTTTCCATTCAATTTTGGTTGGACATGTGCGGTTTATTGTCAGCTTGAACTAGGTGCATTTGTGGGTCTTTACAGTATGCATGCACACGCGCATGCGCACTCATACACACACTTATGTGTGTGTACACACACATATATGTGTGTATACATATGTGTGTGTGTATCTATAGACATATGTATATACATATATGTGTATATTATGTCTATTTGTGTATACACACACATACATATATGCATGTGCACACATGCACACACACAAATATATATGTATATGTATACATATACATATACATATACATATATGTGTGTACACACACATATATATACACATATGTATATACATATACACATGCACACACATATATATATAAGCTAGGATCAATGGCCTCCTTTAATTAGCACCATTTTGTAGCCCTTTAGTCAGTCACATGTTCCAATTTAAATATTTATTTTCTCTCTCTCCTATCACATGAACCAAATATTTAAATATAAACTTGTAGCTGATATTATGGGGCTACAAATGGTGCTAAATAAAGGGGGCTATTGATCGTATTTGTATGTGTGTATGTATGTGTGATTATATATATATATATATATATGTGTGTGTGTGTGTATGAACATTATATATTTTTGAAAAACAACACACACACACACATAAAGATCTGCTATGCCTCTCTTTCGCTGCACCTCTACAGTTTTATGTGTTACACTATTCTAAACCAAATAAAGCTTTAGGGATGTTCAATCTATATTATGAACATCATGTCCAAAAATGAGATCATTTAAAAACTTCTAACATGTTCGAAATGTCAAGTCTAATATCGACAGTTAAAATATTTATTTTAACCGTTGGTTTGAAAATTGTTTTTAACATGATAAGATCAATCCAACTTCAACTTTTGTAGAGAAAATCGAGTTATGTAAAATACATCTACAAATTTTTGTTCAATTTCGAACTTTGTAAATCGAAAAATAAAAGAGGTGTAGATGATGTGTAGCGGAGAGAGGTGTAGCTAAAGTGTAGCGGAACCCTATATATAATACACACACATAGATGTAAATATTATGTGTATATATGCATGTATCTGTGTATATACAAAGATAACTGAAATTTATAGTAAATATGTAACAACCTGCATATTTTACGATTGTATATTTGAATATTTTATTTAAATATAGCATCGTTAGTCGGATTAAAGTCCGAAAAGCTACTTTTTGCAAACAGTCGAATTGGAACTCGAGACCACTTCCATTGAGTCCAAAATAGCGTTTGCGACTTTTTTGAGTATAAGCATCGATAGGTTTGGAGTTGAGTGAATTTTGATGTTTTCTTCTAGGGCTTTAGGTTTGGGTTTCAGCCCACTAACCCATCTTAACACCCTAACTCAGTCCACCTCTTCTCTTCATTCTTATTTTCCTAACATTCAAGCTTCGGTGGTAATGGGGAGAGGAATGTGAAATTAAAATTCAAAACCCTAGTTCCTTTGCAAATTCAAGTTCTAGCTCCAAAATTCAAAGTGAAGCTTAGGTAAGCCTCCTCTTCATCTTCTCCATCTCATTTCCTCTTCAATTTCTGAAATTTCCTAAACCCTAATTTAGGAAATACTTGTTTTGATCTTAGATTGGAGCTTGTAGAGTAGAAGTGAAGAGTGGTTGATCTTTTCTCTGCATTTGAGCTTCTCATCTTTGTTTTTGAGTTAAAAAGATGAGTTTTGAACTCACATCTACTTCTCTTGTTATCATTGATGTTAGGTATAAATTCTTAACACTTATTCACGTTCATTTGCTTTTGATTTGCATTGATTCGGTGAATTGTCCAATTTTTGGGTTTGAAGACCAATTTTATGAAAATCATAGCTTTGATGTTTGATCATGCTTTTCGTGGTGTATTGAAGAGCTTATAGGACTGGGTTGTCGATTGGCAAAAACCCCTAAAGTCCATTGCTCGTCCGATCACAAATTGGGAGAGTTTTCTCTTCATTTGATAGGTTGGAAAAACAATTCCAGTGCCAGTCAGTCGACTGGCCTCTGCAGTCAGTCGACTGACTGCGGGAACTGAAACTTTCGGGTTTTTGGATCAGTCGACTGGCCTCTGCAGTCAGTCGACTGACCTGCTTGTTTCAGCCCAGATTTGCCTATTTTACTTGGTTTCCAATTGTAATCGATTCGTGTCAATTCCAATTAGTTGTTATTGCATATTTGACTTTGATGATTCCTTTTTGATTTCGTACACGGGTTTTATAAAATGATCTTTTCAAATTGTCTCATTTCTCCAATTCATAATTTCTATTCAAAACACACACACAATTTTGCACTTCGAGCGAAGAGGGAGGAGAATCAAATGATTAAATAAAACGCATGCTATGAACACGTGCGTTTATCTTTTCAGTTAATTCCTAATATATTCGTTTGACCATTTTGACCTTTGGGTCTGGTTTACCGATGAGATGAGGTGAACTTTGTACTGCTTTGAGTGTGAAATTGACTAACAGTTAGTAAACCGTTTAGTACGAACGTGGGGTATGAGACTCACGTTAACATTTTCCGGGTTCCTTTCTGAGAGTTGTGACACATTCTGCCAGTTAGTGGTGTCCAGTACTGAGTCTCCGGACCTTCGCCACTACGGTTTGTTGCCCTATAGTATCTCTTTTGGAGTTGGTCCATCGTCACCGCTCGAGAGATATTGGGTTTGTTGCCTTCGGGTATGTTTCCTTCGGGCTTGTGCCTTCGGGTTTGTTGCCCTATAGTATTGCTTTTGGAGTTGGTCCATCGTCACCGCTCGAGTGATATTTGGGTTTGTTGCCTTTCGGCGTTGCCTTCGGGCGTGTGGATCCTTGTTATACAGTACTGAGCTCGAGCATCTTTTGTTTCTTTGACAATTATATTTCCCTAGGGTATCGCCTTTCGGGGTAGGTTCTTTGAACCACACGATATATAGTGATTACCTTGTGGAAACTTGTGTTACCTTTATTGGTATTTGTTATTTGCCTTTTGGCTTGTTTTGGGATATAATATCCTTTGTTTATTTGAGTTGCCGATGATATGAGGCTTGTTATGATTCATCATATGTTAGATGATTTGGTTATCTCCTTTGGGGATATTTGTGGTACTTTCTGATCTTGTATGTTCATTATCATTTAGTTTATCTAACTAATTTGTTTAGCTAGACTGACCCGTGTATTTTATACTCGGGTCAGACCGAGATGTTTCAGGTTAGGTGCATTTGGACTTAGCCTATTTTGCTTTCGCATGGACTATTCTGCTAGCTCCTTTTTGTTATAGCTTTTTATGTAGTCCTTTTTGGCTGTAACTCTGATATGTATTCTTTTGACTCGTTTGTATATTGGGGTTTGCTTTACCACTTGACATGTATCATTTTGTATACTCTGTAATGTATCGGTATATATGTAAATGTATGTGATGACATACTGTTCTATGATGTGTTTTACATTTTAGTTGTCATATTTGTTCTGATAGATCCTTCAGCCACATATGGCCTTGTATTAAGTATTTATTGGATATGTCGATCCACTTGAGATAGAAAAAGGAAATGTATGGCAATTGTCGACGTATTCTATGGATAATTAAGGCAATGCTATAGATGGTCGCTCATATCCAGCTCTATTCTCCGTATTAGCAAACGGTATTACTTAGTAATACTCTTTGCTAATGTGGGTCTCGGAGTGGGACGTAACAAAATATATGTTGTGTTGCCTTGCGTGAACCAGCCATAGATTCTATGGATCCGGACTAGTTCAATTTTCTGATATAAATGGCAATTTAATGGTAATTTTATGAACGTTGATTTATTACATACTAGAATTTAATTGTACTAACGGTCTGGTTATGATTTTGCATCAAGGTGGAGTGTTAAATTTTGGTGATACAAAATCACAAATAGAAGGAAACAATATGCAAAAAAAAGTAATCACGTGTGTTTATTATGGAAATGCATAAATTATTGGATCGCATTTCCATTAGATGGCAAGAAAATAAATGCATGCTCACGTTATGCAATGATATATATGCAAAAGGATATGCATATTATTTCTTTCTCAGTAATCGCATTGCTTTGGGATTATTTTCTTCCATCTTTGCTAATTAAATGAATGAGTGAATTACTTGCTATTTGTGTACTATTTATTACCATTGTAAATTGCCTCCATTATCTTCTTACTATATCTTGGTAATTTAGTCGACGATTCTCGTGGATTTTACTGACTATATATTGAGGGTAGACTTCATTGTAAACACATCCTGGCATTTAGCCAGTGATCCCCAAATGGAGTGTCTCTTCTTGTTAACCCTAATTTAGGACTTTGGTATGTAAACTCTTATCTGTAATATCTTGTAACTCTCTCATGTGTAATAAAATCTCTCTTGTTTGAATTGGACGTACACTATCTTGATGATAGTAGAACCAGTATAAATATCGTGTGTCTCATTTTCTTCTTTTTAGTTATTTACTATTTATTTGGAGTAATAGAATAATTGTTGCTAGATTGAGTGATGTTCAAATTGGCAAATCTAGATCTTGTTTATTGCTTTTTTCGTATTTGTGCAATTTTTGCATAACACCTGCGACATTACCCATTATTCATTATTGACGAAGTGCGGCATTGTCCCTTATCGTAGCCTTCGACATTGCAACCTTTTGACGATACTTTTACCTTGTTAGTTTAAGCGCTTGTTGTCATATCGACAATTCACAACATGTTGTTCTTCGGCATTATCAATTGTCTTATTATTCTTCAATTTCGACATAAATGTCTTTACTCTTATCCCTTGGAAGTTATATGGATAACAATTTCAAGTTTGGATTTTGTCCTGATTTGATTTTCATTCTTTCATGTATAGAAGTTGTTCTTGTGAGGTAAAACCCGTTCTGTGTTTAGCGGTGTGCTGTGCAGTTAAAGAGCTCGGTGGATTCAATGCGGTAGAGGTGCAAAAAGTCATAGCGGGGATGTAGCGAAGATATAACGGGATATATCGGATTACTCTAAAATACCAAATAAATCCCATACTTGTTGTTTTTACAAATATATAGATAGTAATTATGTGAAAAATTAACATTCAATTGAATTATAATTAATACAAAAATAATTTTAAATAAAAATATGTGCTAATGTATTGTAAATGAACGTAAAACTGTTATATAACTTAATTTAATTTAGTAGAATATTAGAGTATTATCATTTCTAAACATATATAAAAAATTCAATGAAATTAATTAATTTCATAATTTTTATAGTGTATAAATATCATTTTTGAATCCAATTTTTTATAGAAGATATATCGGAAATAGCGGAATATAGCGGAAATAATGGGATATGGCGGAAATAGTGGGGATTAAAGCGAAAAGGTTATATGTTGGGGATATATGGAAAAATCGTAGCGGTAGGAATCTGCTATAAGATATATCGGAGTTATAGCGGGGATATAGCGGGACATTAACTGCACAGGGTGTGGTCTTATAGAATTATTTTATGTTCATCATATTTCTTGAGCTTTCCCACTCTAGTTTTCCAGACCGATCCGGATGTTATTTTATTATAATGATTGGGTCAGACCGAGTTTTTTTAGGTTGTTGGTGGGACAAGAATCTCATGGAGTGGAGTTGGATGTTCACCTGTTGTAGTATTTTTATTTTCCATTGTATTATTATGTATACCAATCAGCAATTGTAAGATCAAAAAGTTATAACCGTGCAAGCTGATGAGATTTTTTTTTAACTTTGATATACCATGTATCTTAGAGTGACAGTTTACTGTCATTGCTGTATTATATGTTGTCATTCCGTTGTGAGATTATGTTTTTCCGTGTTCTTTTTCTTTTTATTTTATCCTAACAATCTGTCTTTCCAGCACTTGAATGCTCGGCATTCTAATACCGTGAATGTATTAAGTGTCGACTTTCGAAAATCGAAAAGAGGAGTCGTTATACAAAACCTCTAACATGTTCAAAATGTTAAGTCTAATATCGACGGTTAAAATACATATTTTAACTGTTGATTTGAAAAATGATTTTGAGCATGTTAAGATCACTTAAACTTTAAAAAATTTAAAGATGTTCTTGAGTTATGTAAAATATATCAATAAATTTTCATTTGATTTCGAACTGTGTAGATCGAAAAATAAAAGAGGTCTAGATGATGTGTAGCGAAGATAGGTGTAGCAGAACTCTATATATAATACACAGTGTGTGTGTGTATAGGGATGTTATAACAACGGTAAATTTGCCACTACTATACCATCATTTGTCAATCGGTTACCATTTTTGAGTAAATCAAAACCAGTTTAATCGGTATAATAACGGTACTTTATTAAGTTTAATCGTTATGTTTCATTCAGACATTTAAAACCAAGCAAATGATTAAATTTAGTTCAGTAATTTAGATCAAATAATGCAAACTATACTTAATTTATTTCTTATTGATTGATGTCTTTTATTAAGTAACACTATAAATTGCATAATAAAGCAGCATTATAGTGCAAAAACATGTTAAGTTACTAATTTTTTTTTTTTAGAAAAACAGTAATTTATCGTTATCAATGTAATGGTTGCGAGTTTATCGGTACATCAATAAATCAGTAATGGTAAAGGTAAACAATTTTAGCTTATCAGTAAAAACGGTACGGTAACGGTATTTACAAAATGACAACGATAACCATTACCTTAACCATAACGGCCCTATGTATGTATGTGTGTGTATACATAGATAACTACAACGTATAGTAAAGATATGTCATGTTGCCAGCAATAGATTTTTTGGGTCTAGAGTAGTTCAATTTTCTGATATAAATGACAATATCACAGTAATTTTATGAACGATGATTTATTGGATGCTTGAATTAAATAGTACTAACGGTCTGGTTGGGTTTTTCTTTTTTCCCCTTATCAAAGGTCTAGCTGGTTGTAAGATTGTTGTAGCCACTAGTTCATGAAAATGATCATCTCTCAAGTCTCAACCTTATTTAAATAATCATTATTTCATTTTGCATTCAAAAAGTGCAATGGAATCGTATTCTCAAAGACTATGCGTAAGAATTAGGCTTTTTTTCCGATTTGGCCTCGTTTTTAAACTTATTATCGCAAATAGCCTCGTTTTAAAACTAATATCAAATATAGTCATGTTTTGACCAGCTCAGCACTCAACTGGCTAAAATGCACTGGCGACTTTTCAAAAGTCGCCAATGTAATTTGTTTTTGTGGCGACTTTTGAAAAGTCACCGGTGTTTTTTTTTAAAGGATTTTTTACACTGGCGACTTTTGAAAAGTCACCGGTGCATTTTGGCCAACTCAGCGCTGAGCTATCCAAAACAGAGATATATTTGATATTAGTTTTAAAACTGGACTATTTAAGATAATAAGTTTAAAAACGAGGCCAAATTGAAAAAAAATACTAGGAATTATGGTATAATGGAATTCATTCCAAAATCAACCAATTTACACAGAACTGATATCGTCTGATTCATAAAGTGTTCACATAAGTTTTTACTTGCAGCTAATAAAAATTGTGGACAATTTGCATAAAGACCCATATATTGAATTAAAATAGATTTCTTTGTGCAATCTCCCATGATTTCAATCCAAATTTTTAACCAACTCGATGTTTATGCAAAAAGGCTGTTCAGTAAATAAATAAAGGCCAGTTTTATTTGCATAACCATTTATTTGTCCACCACCCTGGGCGAAAGCGTGGTTGGATATCAAAGAACATCATGTTTAACAGGGACGTGAGTTAAACTAGTGCTTTTCCTTGGACTTAATGCGGTTTTTCTAGAAAAAATAATGGCTCGTTTGGTTTGGCCATTTTGGTTTTGTGTATTCGTCTAAACAAAAATGCGCATTTCTCATGTATTGTTGAAAAACAAACAATTTTGTAAAATGAAATTAACATAAAAAATAGAAAACAAGTTTATTTGATTTTTCGTGTTTTGAGTCTTAACAAAAGAATGGAAAACAATCTATCTCCTCCGTTGTCCGTCCATCATCGCAATGGTTAAGAATTGTAAAAAAAATTATCATATTTTCTTGTATTTTGCAGCGTACGTTGAAAACTCAAAACGAAACCAAACGAGTCCTAACATTCTCGTCAACGACAAACGTGGATGCTGTTTGCCACCCACGTTTACAGTAGACGGAGGTGTTGCTATCATTCACGCACGCGGCGGACATGGATGACTGAACGAAGCTTGTTTTTTTAATTTCAGAACCCGAATTTGTTAAATTTTATTATTAATCTCTCAGCATTTTAGTCTCAAGGACAGACCTTCAGTATTTTAGCCTGGATGACAAATTTCTTTAGGTACCAGTTTTTAGTTATTGATAGCAGTTTTTAGGTATCAGTTTGTAGTTATCGGTAGCAGTTTTTAAGTATCAGTTTTCAGTTCGGTAGCAGTTTTGAAAAAATATTTGTCTTTATGAATAATTTTGAAAGAATGTTTATCCTTATGATTAATTTTTAGGAGAATGTTTGTCCTTATGGTTAAAATATTGAGGTCGTATCTTTTAGATTAAAAATATACAAATTTTTGTCCTTTAAATTAATTCCTTCTAATTCAAAATGGCCAAAATGAGTATAAAAATATGATTTTTTTTTTTGGGATTTTAAACTAAAGGAAAAAGTTGTAGAAAAATTTAGTTTTAGGGACAAGAAGTTTGCTTTTTAGGCTGAAGGACACTTTTTAGTGTAATCACAGAATGATAGTTACAAAGTGTCCTTCAGATTAAAAAACAAATTTACTGTTCCTGAAACTAAATTTTTTCGCAACTTCTTCCCTCTGTCTATTTTCCTAAATTTTTTTTCCCAAAAAAATAGTGGGGGGCGTGGACAGTAAAAACTGAGATGCAAATAGAATATGCCATAAATAAAAAAGGATGTACTCCTTTATACTGAATTCTGACACTCATGGCAATTGATGCTATCAATGGTCCACACTTGAAAAGGATATATGCTGTTGCCAATAGCATATTACACGTCTTCTTGTTTGCTAATTATAACTAGTTTAACCATCTATATGAACAACTTAACAAGGCCATTTCTCACACCTAACACAATATTCACATCCAAATTTTCAAGCCAAATAACATGAAGGTTCATGCAATGGAAATGTCAAAGAAATATCAAAGAGTAGTAGAAGAAGAAGAAGAAGAAGAACCAAGACTGGCAAAGCTCATAAGGTCGCCTTTAAGACAAGCGATGTCGAAGCTGAAATTCCAACTGAGGTTGGTTGTTAAGTATAGGCAGAAGAGAGTGAGGTTTGGGTATGATCCGGACAGCTACTCTCAGAACTTTGATGATGATCCTTAGTTTCATGTGTAAATTTTGATTCCTGCTTTAGTATAGTATAGGCAATGGTAGCGTTTTTCATGTTTTCGTTGTAAATGTGTCATGCTTCACTTTTTCCTAGTCTGAGAAATAATATTGTGATATTAAGTTTCTTAAAAGCAAAAATCATATGAATTCCAGGCTATTTTATGCGTGGAGATTCTGCATTTCTGGTGAAGTTGAATTATTAGTTGGAAAGCTCTTCACAAGTGCTAAGAGTTTCAGTCCATTGAGATTACTTTTTTTTCTCTTTTTTTTTTTTTTACATATTTCTATACTTATTATTTGATAACAAGAGTAGCTTAACACTCATTTTGTTTTTTCGATAACCGTACCAAGACTTCTAAAATCATAATTTGGAGATCTTACCACTTGAACTAATAGTTTACGTATTTTCTTGAAACATGATTATCAATCTAAATAGGATTTTGACTTAAACCTCTTAATACAAGGTAATTACTTTCCAAAACAGTCAATCGGACTAATTAGTTTTAAGGGGTTTTGGACCAAAGGTCCCTATTCTCAAAGCTCATGCACAAAAAGTCCCTAATAATAAACTCGTGTAAATTAGCTTCCTATTTTGTTATTTTTTACCAAATTGTCCTCTTCTAGAAAATCGATCCAGCATTGAAATCAGGGGCAAAAGTGGCATAAATTAGTCAAAAACTAAAAATAGGGACCAAATTTTTATAACTATTTTAAGAGGGACTTTTCTTCCGTCATCTTCCAATTCTAGAGACTTAGCAGCCGTTCCTTGTAGTGTTTTAAAGATAAATGATTAAAAAAGGTATTCTTTAAGTACCATTTATCATTTTCCTGCAGCACAAAAGGAATGATAATTTCTTTTATCTAGTCCGGGTGGTTTGGTAAAAATTTAGGGTTCGTGTCGTTTATTTTGTTTTGAGTTGTCAACATTAAATACAAAATATAAGAAAAATGAAGGAACGACAAAGGAGATGGAAGGAAGATGAAGGGGACGACATAGAGGATGAAGGGATGCTAGAAGGATGAATTATTTGTCGTGCTTCCGTTATTTTTCAGAAATAAAATAAATTTCTATTTTCTACGTTAAAATTGATCGTTTTCTCCAATATACATAAGTCGTGCACATTTTTATATGGATGCATAAAACTAAAAAGGGTAAATCAACTACATCCTTATTATCTTATCTGAAATTAAAATTATTTGTTTCCAAATTTACCAATTTTTTGTTATACCACAATCAAAATCCACCCGGTCCAGAAAAAGAAAATGGGAAAAAATTTCAATTTCTCTTCTTATTACATCAACCGCTGTAGACAAAGACTTCAATTAGCTCACATAATCCAAAAGCCCCACAATTGATATAAGAATAATATAAGAAATTATGGAAAAATTCAATTTCTCTTCGTATTATATCACCCATATTTTATACACAAAGGCTTCAATCAGCTCACATAAACCAAAAGCCCCACATCGTAGACAAACACAAGTAGAAAGCATGACATAAGAATGAGTGACCTTGGTCTGATTTCATTGTATTTATGAAATCTGAAACAATTGATAGTGAGACAAAATACATAACTCAAAATGCATCTTCATGAACTAGATATAACTTTTTACTATTTGACATATAAATGAATAAGCTGGTCTAAGTTGGTGTACAAATTAGTAATATTGAATCTCAAAAAATGAAGGATATGGGCATTATACACGCTAATGATACAAGTTTTGGCTATGCAACAACTCTACAGCGGCAGTAACAATGTCTTTTCCCTCTGAATAAATATTGAAACACGGTTCCTCGATTTTCTTCTGAAGAAGCCTGTCCAATTCCCCTCTCAGTCTCTGCAATAATTTTTACTAATAATCAATCAAACTCCGATTCAAAAAAAAAAAAAAAGCCAATAAAATTTTGCCAAACGCTCCTTTGATAACAGTAACTGAACGACCCGTTTAGACTTAAATAATCTACTTTTTCGCTTTTTGAAAGCCAAAATCAATTCGTTTTGTTGGACCAACATTGTAATAATTAGCTTATTATGCCAATTCAAACAGGCACAAAGTCAATAATTGTTGGACCAACATTGTAATATGAGTTTTCTTAATATAACTAGAGCGGCATTGAACTATTATTTAAGTGTTTTTCTGAAATGTGCAATTATTCATGCAAAATTTGATTCTTCAATACATTCTGAGAACCTCATGTGATTTGGAAGGAGAGAACGGTTTTAAAAGATGGCAAGCAATAATTCTAAACTATTTTCTCAACAAATCATATAAATAACGGTTAAATTACTTTTGGATTTGCACCTTAAAAAGTTTCCAAAATCAGTAAAACACCTCCCTCAAAAATCAATTAAAAAATACATCACCATTTTTTAAAAATCAATTAAATCAAAGAAAAAACTTCGAAAATCTACTTATAATACCACTACTCTCTTCGGTTCTGTTTTTTTCCTTCATATATACTTGAACTAATTTTTTTAATGAAAATCGAGTACATAAATTTGCAGTAAAAATGGCAAATATTTGCAAAAAAAATATATATATTCCCGATTTTTACTATAAATATTTGTGGCAAAAACTACAAATATTCAAGGCCCAAAAAAAAAACTGTTCATTGGTTTTTTGTGTGTGAAAACTGAAAATGCTCGCAGATTTTAGGGAATTTGTCAGATAAATTTTTTTCCCACAAATAATTATGGAAAGTACTTTAGAATGTTTTATTAAGAGGAGGATTTTATGTACTAAATTTGAAAATAAGAGAAGCACCCTAATTGCAACAATAATTTAACACCTGAATCAGTTGTATCACATTCTTTGGTGCCGAGAAGTGAAGGTAGTCTCCAAGCATCGTAATTCCTCCAGTTTCGCTTGTATTAAGATTGCCTCCAAATAAAAGTAAAGCATACTCCGATATATTGGTTGAGTCCCTCACGTAAATACTTGTAGTTTTTACCTTCTCGCTGTAAACCAAGTAAGGCAAAGGGAAACTGTGCAGTCCTGCATTAACTGATGATGGATGTATATCGACTTTACCGACATCTTTACTGTAAAATGCAGTTCTTTTCCCTCTCCTTTTGCATTGGACTATATTTGGGTAGAGACCAGCGCATAGGATCGCACATATCATTTCCACATCATCTCCATAGCGGTTATATGCCTATCAAAATTTACACTACCTCTGTGTCATTCATAAAAAAAGTACCATATTGTCTTAGAGCATCTCCAACGGCTTAAAAGGTTAAATATTCATATCTCTGAGCATTAAAGGATGATTTTTGCTAAATTCCTCAACAATTAGACGCTCATTTAATAAGCGCTTGATGTTAGGTGCTTACTAAATAAGCATCTGACGACAAACTCCTATTAAATAAGTGTTTGACGTCGGACACTTATTAAATAAGTATTTGAAACGTCAAGGACCAATAGTTCAATTGGTTAGTGGTATGACGCTCTACACATAGGTTCTAGAGGTCATAGGTTCGAACATTTAAGACAAAAATGAATACTTTACTTGAATAAAGTATCACTTTGACTATCAAAAAAAAAGTGTCTGAAATGAAGCACTTATTTAATCAGTGGCAGAAATCAAGCGCTTATTAAATAGGCGTTTGATGCCTAAGCGCTTATTAAATAGGTGCATGAATTCATGCATCTATTAAATGAGCGTCCAATCCAATTCAAGATTTTGAATCTCAAACTGAATATTAATCTTAATATTCAAGCTGAATTGGTTTGTTGGAGATGCAAATCCGAATATTCATGCTGAATTCTTCACCGGTGGAGATGCTCTTAGGTTGCAGAGTTTAATTCAAAAGAATGTAAGAACAAATTTGTCACGGTCAATGTAAAGCATAGGCAGAACAGAAAATATTGACACACTAATAATGTACCTGAATTCCTTTATTTTTGTCGACGAATCCTATGTCGGATAAAAGGTTAAAAAATTGGCCTCGCATGTCATCCATCATCTGAAGGGTCACTGGCGATAAGAAATATTCCCAACAGAAAGATCGATCTTTTCCCCTGCGCTTTGCATCTTTCCAGGCTTCAAAAGCTTTAAGAAGAGCTATATGGTCACTACATAAAAAGTTTGCATAATGAATAAACAAGAGCCTGAAACTCACAAAAATATTGATCGGATTACAGTAGACTGGACTGCATTATTGAAAGTTGAAAATTATGTAAAAACCTTAGTATACCCTAATAAACAAAACAGAAGACCGGAAATATGGGAACGATAGCATTAAACCATATCATGACATTCCAAATGGTAAGGAGGGCTATAAAGAATCTAAAACTTAATGAGGACCCCTTTGACAATCAAAGGCAAGATTGCTTTTGCTAAAAGGTATTTTGTTTTAAAATGTTGGAAAGTCCAATATGGTAAAACACTTTATATCACTATTAATAACGCAAATACTTCACTCATCCTCGTACAGCATTTTTACAATACCCAAAATTATATATGACAACTAATTCCCAATTTATTTGAAAAAATATATCTAAATCCTGTTTTCAATTAAGTTTCTTTTTCGTCTTCTATCCAATATTCATTCATTTTCAAGGCACTCTAAATGCAAATCCATAAAAATTAACGTATTTAAATCATATTTTTTGAATCCCATTAAGAATTAGTTTTATTTTAAGATATTAATTTTCAATTTTATATGCACAAGCATTGCATGCGCTAAAGTACTGGTATATATACATGCTTGTGTGTAAGTAAAAAAAAAATAACTTTAACAAATTTACTTTTAGCAGTAAAAAAAAATGCTTCCAAATTAAATCAAAATACAACTTTTAAAAGATGCTAACTTTTGTTCATCCAAATTGACTTTTGATTTTTTTTCTTTCAAAAAGCAAAAATAATGATAATGATAATAATTTCAAGCAGTGTATCATATGATGACACTTCAAACTGTAGGAGGGCTATGATGAATCTAAGACTGAATGAAGAGTAAGCTTAATGCAATTTGTGTTAAAACAATTATTCTATTAAGAACCTCTTTGGCAATCAATTGCTTTTGCCTTTGTTAAAAGTCATTGTTTTAGAAAGTTGAAAAGTCAATTGGCAAATCACTTACACACACACACACACACACAAATACATATACATATATGTGTATGTATTTGTGTGTGTATGTGTGTATAAGTTAATATTAGTCAAATTCACTTTTAACAGCTTGACTGCTTCCATATCAAGTCAAAAAGTAACGTTTAGAAGATGTTATTATTATTATTTTGACCATTTCTTCTAAAAAACAATAAAAGAACTCAAATTTAAGTTATCCAAAAGCCCCATAATTGATCTACTGTGAATTTATGTGTTTTTTCACGAAGTCAAGTATAAAACAAGAGACTTATTGGAACTCAAGGCATGGATGATGAAGTATACTTGTTGAGAATGTCGAACTAAGAAACAAGTATACCTGCAGGAATGATTAGCAAAGTATCCTTTTGCCAAATTGGCTTCTTCTTTCTTATTCAAAGGAAGAACAAATGGATCCCTGTGTGCAAGGGCAGAAGCAATCGTAAGAGCTGGATCAAGGCACTGAAACATTGATCCAATAAGCAGCATTTTTCCAATATTAGGATCCAAAGGTAGTGTGCAAAGATGCCGACCTGTTTGGTGATTATGTTTATTCAACATATTTTCAATGCAAATGAAAATTATTTGCAGAGTATAGGATTACCAAGGGGTGTAAGTTCTTCCTTTTCATCAAAAGCGCCTATAGTTCTGAGAAGATCAATTGCATTTTGAACTGCCATAGAATCAGGAGGCTGAAGTGCCTTCTCCAAAAATGTAGCAATCGCTCCCAACTGCAAGTTCTTGATATTCAGGCAAAGCTCTTGCAAGGGAGTTCTAAGAATTTCAGGCAACTGATATTGGGGCATGGCATCATGAATAAGTTTAGGGTACAGTCTGTAACACACCCCTGGTTGAACACGGCCTGCACGCCCTCTCCTCTGTACATTTAATTCATCATTATTAGTTCAATCCAAAACTGGTGTACTCATTCAGCTTCATATTTGTTAACAGTGATGTGCAAAGTTCAAAATGATACATCTTTCCATAATTTTATATTTATAAAAACTTGACATGCAAGATTATCCCGAGAGTTCCATTAAATTCACATATATCCTATACTTATTCCCACATAAGCATTAAATATAGTTAATCATTTTATACACTCTAAAAGCCCACACTCATTTCATAACACAAAATACACGGTAGAGAAAAAATTGATCGATTATACAGTAGACCAAGTGAAATATTAGAATTTGATTTTCCTCAAAACTCAAACCATAAATCAATTGATTTTCCCATTATCCATCACTGCAGAAGCAAGTGAATAAAAATGTGAGCAATAACTTAATTTTAACGGTTTTAAATTAGAAGTCTACAATCCTAATGAAATTTAATGTGATATTTAGAATATGCATGCTAATATTTCATTTTATTGGAGTTGATATGAGAAAATAGGATCTGTCCCAAATTGATTTTCAATTTTTTTTCTTCTCCTATTTTATTTTATGGGTTGTAGTGGGGTGTATTGTGGTGAGAAAAGATGATAACAATTTTTTAGTGTGGTTTTAGTGAGGTGGGTTTAGGGAAAGATGAACTGAGTGTATATAGCAATGCTCTTATCCTACAACATAATATAAGATTAGGCTTAATGAATGCAGTTTAATATGGGTGTCAATGAAAGTGCTGAACCTGACGCGCTGAAGCCTTTGATATCCATGATGGTAACAAACAAGCAAGCTTATTCAAAGCATCATATCTTGTTTCCTTTGCCTTCCCACAATCTATGACATATACAACATCATCTATGGTGATGCTACTTTCAGCAATATTTGTCGCCAATACAATTTTCCTGCAACCGTTTGCAAAATACAACTTTCAGCTTTTATAGATATTGTAACGACCCAGAATTTTGAACAAATTAAATTGAAAATATTTAATTAATTTTAAATATTTGAACGATGATTTAATTTGAATCCCCGATATTACTTTGAAACTGACGATTAAATTATAAAATTTAATCTATTGTAAGTTGAATAAAATTTGAATCTTCAATTTTAAGCCAAAGAAAAATATTTCAAAGGCTTAGGAAATTTATATTGATAATTCTGAAGGTAATAGAACTTTCAGAATTGAATCTGAAACTGTTCTGTTTAGTTTTGAAATTTAATCGTTTAAATCGAATTTAAAAATAGCCGTCCGGGGCACAGTCTCGGAATTCGACGAAACCAGTTCCATTGGGTCCGTAATATTGAATTATTACCGGATTTCAATTTTCGTATTTTTCTGGGTTAATACGTGACCGTACGATATGCAAACGCGTCAGAATAAAATCAAATTCGAATTCATTTTAAATTTAAATTTAGTCAACACACACACGTTCATTCCTTAACTCACGCCTTTAATCACGCCTTCGATCACGCAGAAGATCGTGTAAAGCATGCTGTTCGATTTTAAATACTCTCTTCCTTCCACAGTTCAAAATCAAAAATCAGTTCGAAATCACGTACTCTCCTCCATCCCCAAAAATTCTAAACCTTCAGCCTCCTCTGGATACAAATTCACGAACCAATTTCATTCGAAGAAAAAGAGGGGGGGACTGGCAATTTCGAAGGCAAGGCCGGCGATAAGCGACTTCAAGGCAGCGACTTCAAGGCGAGCTCGGAGACGAGGGGAAGGGCTGGCATACGCATACGCGTGGAGGAGATTGAGTCGCGATAGCTGCGAGCTCGAGTTCGAAGTCAACAAAGGCGGAGGCACTCGCGATTGAGTCACGTGGCAGCTCGTGTAGGCGCGACATCAGACATCGAGGATGGGGGCATGCGGTGGCGGGGATCTGGGTGTCGCGATTGATCAGGCGTGGTGCCGGGGGAGTCGCGACGTGGGTAGGTGCACGCGACTGGGTGGTCGCGAATCTGAGCGGTGATGGTGGCGCAAGCGATGTTCTCGAGCTCGAGCGTGGCAGCGATGATTTAGAGGTCTCGTGATTCGTCGTTTTAAAGTAAGGTAACAATCCTTTTCTTATTAAATTAAACTGAATAAACAATGTTTATATATTCACTGGAAAAGAAAAAAAAATGCAGTTTACAAATGTATATAGATATATTTCAATATTTAAAATGAGGAAATTTTATATACAGTAAGTTATAAAATATTTGATTTCCAGAAATATATTTACTGTTTAGTTTCAATTCGAAAAGTTTAAATTCATATATATACGTAGATAAAAAGATTTTAGTAGTTAGATAAATTTATTAAACGAAAATTTATTGATCAGTTGATTCGAATATTAATAGATTGTGTAAATTATTTATACAAGGTTATAAATCAAGAAAATCGAGTCAAGATGGAAATTGGATTGCTAATTAAAGCTAAGGTGAGATTTTTCTCACTCAAATTGAATGTGGAATTTTTGCAGTTATTGATGATTGCTATTTGGATGTGCTATTAGATATAGTAGGATATATCTATATATATAGCAATATATACATATTGGCATATGTATATATTGGATTGATGATTTTCCCGCCTCGTATAGCGGATGAGACCCTATTGCGCCGTTAGTAAGCGGATTTTTATAAAACCCATATACCGCGATAATTCCGTACTGGAGCGGAATTGGTATTGTGCTAACATCTGTGGATGCAGGGAAACAGGTTGGAGGGATCCAACTGGACCCCTCACATTGATTGAATTTATTTATACTGTGATATGAATCTGTGAATGATTATATTGATCATATTGATGCCTGGAAATTGTTTGAAAGCTAAAATTTAGCTGAATGGATGTTTGATATCATTGGATTCCAAAAAAAAAACGAAATTGAATTTTTGAAATCAAAATAGAAATTTCTAATTGAATTAATTTTAGTAATTGAATAAATCTTGAAGAAAGGAATTTTAAAGTATAAAAAGTTAATTTTTATAATCTTATCGAATTAATTCCAGAATCAAGTGAAAATGTTAAATAAATGGATTTCGTAAAATAGTGATTATAAATTGAAGAATCTAATTTAAAAATTTGGATTTTTAAATAGATTGAAAGAAACGATTGAAATTTATTTTCCTTAAAGAGGAATTTATTAAAAGAAGATAAGTTGGAAATCCAACTAGAAATTTAATTGGTAAATTGAAATGATTTGGGAAATCAATGTAAAATGATTTCAATTTGAAGAATCCATTTAAAAATAGAATATTGAATGATTTGAGAAAAATGAGGAATTTATTTAGTAGTGATAAATAAAATTAGAAATCAATCTGTAGTTGATTTGATATTTGAAAATGAATTTTTGAGAAATCAGTATGGAAATTTTATTTAAGGTTGAAAATAAATTTAGAAATCAATATTGAAATTGATTTGGTATTGAAGTTTTTACAAATAGAATTGAAATTTATAAAGGTTGTTTATAAATCCGAAATCACTTATTTTGATAAGTAAAATATAGAAGTTAATAAAAAGAAGATTTATAAGTTGAAGTTGTTATTAAAACAGAAATAGAATTTATAAACTTCGTTTTATAAATTCGAAATCGATTGAATTTGATAAATTATATATAGGAGATTATTGAAGAAGATATATTCGCGATTTTTGAATAGCAAATTTTTATTGAAATAAAATGTGTAGAGATTTTTGAAAATGTGGTTAGTGAAGTATATTCACGATTTTGGACAGTGAATATATTGTTAAGTAAAATGGATTCATTTTTGAAGAAGTGATATTAAAAATGAAGTTAAACATTTTAAAGATGTTTTAAAATGTATTATGAATCGAAAGCAAAGATTTCAACACTTGTTGAAATAGACGTTTTCGAGAAACTTAAGGAAATGGTGGACTATAACACTGTTGTTATAGTAAATGATTTCCGGAAGGAAATGTTTTATATAGTATTGGGATTTACACATCTATCTTAATTCTGAATCCCTATACTAGTGATTTTGAGTCGTCGTAACGATGTTTTACGCAACATTCGTTTTGACTCAAATAGATGTTAAAAATTTATGATTTCCTTAAAGAATGAAATATATACTTAAATTCGATTTAAGTATATTGAATATTTTCAAATGTTGAAAATAAATGATGTGTGAATTACTTCTTATTAAATAAGTATGGAAATGTTTTTCCAAATGAAACGAAACGTTTTGAGGATTTATCTTCTTAAAGATAGATCGAAAATGAATTTTTGAAATCAATTGAAAATCGAATATCAGTAGATATTCGAAAGTATAAATTCACTATGGAATTTATAAAAGAAAGGGAAGTTGTTTTAAAAATAAATATTGATTTATTTTTGAAGTGTGGAAATTATATATCTAGTAAAGATATTTTTGAAGATGAAATAATTTGGAAAATTATTTGGAATCTGATGATGTTGCGCATCTTTATTGATAGTTAAATAACCGACTATCAATAATTACCTTGAATGGATATTTGTTGTGATTGGATGAATTTGAATGCCACACTTGTTTTTAAATAAACGCTCACTATTCGGGTTAGCCGGGAAAGGACCATGGGGTCGTATAACCCATTCCGAATATGTGATACGTCGTTATGAATTGCATTCGAAGACCGGTGTTGAAGACCGGATATTTTTGAAAACGGAAGGATTACCGTCGAGTTACTCTACATCGGCTGATCTCCGATTTAGAGGTTTTATCACCCTTAGTGACGGGAAGTCCGGACGTGATTAGAAAATTATCCGGATGTGCAAGGGCTTCGTGAGAAGTGCCTTCGGTTCTGTTCGATCCCGGAACAGACTTGTATGGATTGTGTGTCTGACGTTACAATTTGAGATATAAAGCTGATTTCTTTCAAATACATTTCTGTTGGTGGCGGAGAATTTATTCTCTTAGCTTAACACCCTTCTCTGAGACGTACGAGCTCAGAGGTTATGTAGTTGAAATTTATCAGCGATATATCCCAATTTGGTAACGTGGCATACTGAGTGTTGCTGTGAAATGATCAGTGTTTGATCATTTGCGATATGATCATTTGTTTGATCTTATATCTTTGTGATCATAGGTTGATCATTTTGTTTGACCCGAAGCAGGGCTTTTTGAGAAAGCGTAGCTTTGTGGACGAGACTTCGTCGAGCCTCACACCCCAGAAATGATCGAAACAGGAAGGATGCGGCAAGGTTCTAGGGAGTAGCGCCCCTTAGTGTATGTCATTCCTTCTGGATAGAGGTGGTATCATGGTATGGAGCCCAGATACTTAACCTATGTGGTTGCTGCATTATTATCTATGTGGTTTGTTGGAAATCGGGGATCCTCGGGAAGATCGGTTACGATCGGGGGATGGCATACGCGCGTCAGTAGTTACCTATTTTTGCAGAGGTAACCCGGCCTTGTGTTGGCAGAGATCCGGTTAGGTTCTCGGGTCGTCTATTCCAGGGACGTACCCATCGTGGAAGAGGAAGTTCCTTAGCCTGACCATTTGTTGGAAATCCAAACTCCAATACGAACTTTGTACGGTATTAGTTGTAGAACCTGCCATTTACGTACGGTGGTCACCACTGTTTAGATGGTAACTATAGTAGGCATACGATACTGGTCGTATGTTGGCTAAGATTAATATTATACTTTCGAAATGTTTTCTACACTATGCACTAATAATAATATCAAAAAAAAATTGATTTTTGCGTAGTAAGCATCTTTGACTATCATAAGAAGAAACCTCCTCCAAGTCTGCGTTTGCATTGTGTGTGTGGCGGGAGGTCTTATGGTAGTTTCATTTTCCAAAAGCATTGCGAATTGACATTAAAAGTTTTCCTGTTGTTTATTTTAAAGATAAACTGTTTTACGATCTCACACCAGTCACCATGACTGACTCGGAGTTTATTGTTTCCCTTCTAAACTCTGGGTGCCCACCAATTTCCACACGGGCAGTCTAGAGTTAGATTATCAGGATATTCTAGATATTCTGGAGCTTTGGAGATAAGCTGGAGGACGAGACGTAGTATTTGTATCTGATAGTATTTATTTCGCTGTGTATTCTATATGAGGACAAGTTATATAACTGTCCATTGTTGTATATTGACTCTGATGATTGATGTATGTATAAACTGATATAGCTCTTTGTTTTAAAAGACTAGTGTTTATTTATTATATATTGTTCCGCTGCGATATGTGAGATTCTGATATTGTTTCTGTATCTGATGTTGTTCTGTTGTTCTTCTCTATTTTCTTTTTCTCTTCTTCTTTCTCTTTCTTTCTCCTTCTGCTTTCTTCTTCTTCTCTTTTTCTTCTTTTTAAAACCCTCACTATTGGAGTTTCCGGCATTCGATTTCTCGGCAGTCGATAAAGTGAGTATCGATGTCGAATTTTCGAAAGTCGAAAATTCCCGTACGTGACAGATATCGTTGTATAGATACAATAATAAGGCGAACATTGAGACTGAGATGTTAATTATGCTTGGGAGACCAACATTGCATTTACAATTAGATTAGTATAGTTTATTTGCAAAATGCCAAAAGCAGATGCGCTAATTAAAAATCTCTAAATAACATAACACATGTAAATGTGAAACACTCTTTCCAGACTTCTCTAGGATTATATTGGACTTTTATATTTATGGCCTAGAAAACAAGCCTTATATTAGTGTGTACAAAACTTATATTATATTATTCCTTAATTAATTACTTAAGGAAAGATTTATTTTCAAATATGCTAGGAATCAACAACCAAAGTCCACAAGAAGAATTGGTTACCTCATATTAATCGGAGGTCTGTCGAAAATTTCACGTTGATTTATAGTAGGCATCGAACCATGCAACGGAAGAACAAGAAATTTACCGGAATTACCAAGAAAACTGTTTGTTATAATTTTATCATGCAGTTTGGATATCTCATCCCAACCAGTAAGGAACACAAGTATAGCCCCATCTGCTTCATGCCGACATATATATTCAATAGTATTTTCCACCTGTCCAAATGAGACAAATATCACTGACATGCAGGCTTGCTGCCTGCTCTAATATATACGTTGTTTACTGAATCCTAGTGCAGAGTTATTTACTTACGAGTCCCAAATCTAACTGTGTCTGTGTACCAGACCATGTCTCAAGGGATTGCCGAGTTAATGTGCTGTAATTTTTGAATTGAGTGTTGATATCCACTTCCTAGTCAAAAAACAAAACTGCAGCTTATTGGTTACGGAAAATCACTGTATCATACATGATATTACTGCAGCCCACGCTGAAAAGGTAAGGAACCGATAAAACTTTAGAAATTGGTTTTCCCCAAGCCTGGATAACAGTTTACTACATTCTGATTTTATATAAAGCGTAAAATAAATATTCAGTTGCCGTTGCTGTTGTATTGAGGACATTTGACATGTTTGAAAAGTACTCAAGAGAACCCGAGCAGAAGAAACTGATACTGATAATGAAATAGATAAGATCACTTAATATTATATGTTAGGACCGAAATAATTTTGTCCAGGCTGGAGCATTGCTAAGATTTATCTTGAAGACTAAAACTCGATAGGGCTCAGCAAGAATTCAAAATCTTTCCATATGGTGGATAAGTAACTGAAAACAACACTACTGAAATAATTGCTATTGCTACTCTATTACTATTACCATTACCATTACCATTACTATTACAAAAACCCTATAAAATTTCTCAACGAGTAACCAGCTGATAAAAAAGTAAAGATTACAGTGTCAGGTTTACCTGAGATATTAGACAGATCAAAAGATGCTATCATGAACTAGTGTTTTACCTCAAACATTTCAGTCAACGTATCAGATTTAGATGACAGTTGTTTTCTTCTTCGTGAATTTCCTTGGAAATTGTTCGAGTCTGATATGATCCTATAACGTGTTTTCTCTAAAACATCCTCAAGAAAAAGCTCTTCAACAGGATATGTCAGACCCTAAACAGACAAAAAAGAAAATTACATATAATATAAAATTTGGTGAGCATAATAACAGGGAAGCATAGAATTATAAATTTAATGTTCCTAGTACCGGAATATGAATGACCGGTGCATTTTTAAAGTACTTTGAAAATAATTCAGCATTTATCGTAGCACTCATGAGTATTAGGCGAAGATCTGGGCGGCGAGGAAGAAGGTCGCGTAGTATAATGATGAGAAAATCCTCATTCATGCCTCTTTCATGAATTTCATCCACCAGCAAATAACTGACGCCTCCCAGATCGGGTTCTTGAACCTGTAATGGTTAGTCCAATTATAAGGAAGTGTGCTTTTCAAACAGGAATTTTAATTTTTGACAATATCATTGGTAAACAATAGCCCTACATTAAAAGCATGATCATGCATACTCCTCAATATACAAACTGGCCACTTATCATGTCACCGTTTATTTTCTGAGTGATATGTGACATGATATCAAAGCTAAGATGAATATTAGTAACCCAGTGCTAGCTTATCCCATGTCTTCCATGTCAGCCAATATAAAGTTCCCTTGTAATAAACTCAAGATATATCACACATAAGTAACAGAATAGTCCGGAAATTGCCTATGAGAACTCGAATACAAATTTACCCACAATGTCACAAACACACACATGAACAAGTGTATTGTTTGGATATATCTTTATAAGTAATCAAGAATTTAAGCATTTTGCATGTTCACGTGAATGTACCTAGGTAGTATGGTTAGAACAAACATATATTTGGCAAGCTTAAAAATTACATTTCCTTAATTGTCAAATCCGGTGTTGTATAGTTCATTTTATTTATTACGTTTTCAATAAAAGCAGGGGTATTTGGGCAATAAGAAAACATCATTCTCCATGCATGATCTGATCCACAGTTTTTGTTTATTAAATAAATAAAATGAACCCTTACTTTTCCCACTCTGATAATTGAAACATGTGTAGTTTTATATTTCTACCTGTATAAGTTATTGTTCTCGCATAAAGATATTATATTGGGACGCTGGGGTGTTCAAGGTAATTAATTTGACATTAAATTATAAAAGCAACAAAAAATGTGCGGCTTTAAAGTCGAGAGAATAAAATACTATATAGGAGAAAGTCTTAAGCCATTTTTGGATTAATGAGTGAACGTTATATTTTTAGAATAACTAGATTATATTTATTAATTGACAGGCTACATGTAAAAGTTAAAATTACACGGGAATATGAACATGAATAACAACTTAAATTGCTTGAAGTTGGAAAGCAGGAGTAGAAATTTATTATGAATAATAATAAAAAATACCAGTCTACGAAGTAAGACTCCAGTAGTACAAAAGAGAAGCCTTGTTTGTGTTGATCGTTCTGATTCTAAACGAATTTGATAGCCAACAGTCTCTCCAATACTCTCACCTCTTTCTGAAGCGATTCTTGATGCAACAGATATAGCAGATATACGTCGTGGTTGAGTGCATATAATGTTGCAATCTGCTCCACGAAGATTTGATATTTCCTCCTCGAGTATGAATTGGGGTAACTGTGTTGTTTTTCCACAGCCAGTTTCTCCAGAAACTACCAATACCTACATACAAAGAAAAATATATAATAAGTTGATAGTTCTGAAGACTTGCATGTTTGATTCGTTAAAATGACATAATATTTGATTAATCACCAAACTGTCTGTTATGTACTTATAATAAAGTGATATAATTAAAGAATATAAGAGATAATCACACCTGGTTCTCGGCTACAGCTTTAAGAAATTCATTTTTAACCTTATAAGCTGGTAATTTCTCCCTGAAAGCTTGCATTGCTTTTGCACTTGGAGTCGACTGGAAAGTTGAGAATGATTATTTTGATTTACAGGTTCCCACAATCCAAAGAAGCAGCATGTATGGTATCACTACACATACCTTTTTTATGTTTTGCATTTTTCTAAGCTCCAGACTAAAGTTTTGTTTGGCAGACAATGATTCACTGTCTGTTGTAATCGAGTTTCTTGAAGACGTTTTGCTTGCATTACTGGATGTACTACTGTATGAATTAAACTCTGATGTCCCTGTTGATCTACCCAATAGATCTTCTACCCTTCGTTCTGTCTCCACTGACATTTTTATCTGCATTAATGTCAGTAATTACAGTGTGCTTGTGCTAGTCGTTAGATATTGGCAACAAAAAATAAATCATTGCAAGAAACAGACCTCTTTTTGAGCGAATCCATGCCGTTCATCAAGATCCGCCCTGTAATCTGGCAAAGGAGTCTTGCTAAAAACAAGGGCTTTCCCTTTATTGTAAGCGTGGCTTTTCCGGAAAGAAATCAATAGTAAAATTTGTTAAGAGATCCTGAAAAAGCAAGTCTAGAAAGAAGAAAAAAAATAGCAAACGGTAATATGACATACAAGTAAAGGCTATGCTGATGAGCCATGTCCGCAAGTACATTCTGTCCATCACGTCCAAAGTTGTGCTTTACTATAAGCTCTTTGTGGTCACTTTGTTTCAGTTGTTGCAATTTAGTTTTCCACTCACTTTCGTCTAGTTTTTCTACCTAGGTAATAATAATGATGCACATTCAGTGTGAATTCAAAGATAAAAACTACAGAAGTCTTCTTTAATGCTATTGTGGGAAAAAACAATGTATGTTGAGAGCATGTAGCATATAAGTTAATGGTATCACTTTAATCACTTAGCAACATTTCAAATTTTAATTAAAAGTAGCATATAATTTAACAAGGAATTTATTAAATGGAGATTTAGACCGGATTAGAGGGATACATTTTAGAAGGAAATTTGTATTTTTTAAAAAAAAAACAGAACCTCAAAATTTATAAGAGCAGTTAAGGCTGTTTATATCATTTAATACATAAAAAAATCAACTCTTCTTCCAAAATTATCCCTTATTGTTTTCTTCCATCTCTTACTTCTATATTGCGATATTATTTTTTCCCCTCTTCTAAACGTCGTCTCTCTCAAAAAATCCACGTCCCACTCTTTTCCTTTAATGGAACTTCATTCCTCACCTCTATTTCTTCATAATTGCACCCTCCAAACCCTAAAATATATTCATTCCTTGTTGGTGATAATTTGGATAGCGATTGAGAAAATGAAGATTGAGATGGTCTCCATAATCTTAACATGTAACAAATATATTTTTCAAATTTCGAGAATTACGTTTTGGATTTTGAGATGAAGAGAGGTAATTTTCGCAAGATAAACGTACATGAAAAAGAAAGAAGAAATAAGATTATAAGAATGATTTAATTCTCCTCTTGACAAATTCTTTTATTTGAAAAAACATTTAATTTTTTTCCAAGCCTCTTATACAGATTAATTCTTTCTTTAACAACTTCTTTAACAGGTCATAGTACACAAAATATTTTACAACTAAAGTTTATCAAAATTTCAACTTATCAACTCAAATACTTCTACTTTTCAGCATTAACTAGAAAATTCAATAGTTATAGTGTATTACTATGGCACCCAAAAAATCACTTTTACCTCTCATAACTATTAGTGTGTGTGTGTATCTGTGTGTGTGATGATCTACTGTTCTGTGATATGTTTTGCATTCAAGTTGTTGTATTTTGTTCCGATAGATCCTATAGCCACCTATGGCTTTGTATTAAGTATTTATTGGGTATGTCGATCCACTTGATAAAAAAAATTGGCATTGTCGACGTATTCAATGGATATTTAAGACAAGGTTATAGATGGTCGCTCCTATCCAGCTCTATTCTCTGCATTAGCAGACAGTATTACCCAGTAATACTCTTTGTTAATGTGGATCTCGGGGTGGGGCGTCACAGCTTGGTACTATTACTACAAATTATTATGTTATATCTGATAGGCACCCAAACATTCAACTATACAGTTTGGTTGTTGAATTACCATACGACAACGCAAGTATAGCTTGGGTTTTTTTTCATTTTTCCAGCTTCCAAAGCTTTTCTTTCCAATTTTACTATTCGGTTGTGCCTAAATTTTCATTTTCTATGAATTTCCAAAAAAAACGAAAAAAATTCCTTCCAACAGTTGACGGAAAAAATCGAAAATTTCCGAAATCTCCATAGAATTTCTTTTCCTTTCAATTATACTGTTCCAACTTGTTTTATTGAGTCATTAAAGGGGTTGGGTAAAAATTGACGCAACTCATTTATTACCATCGGATTTAACCCATTTAGTGTAATGGTCGATCTGACCCAACTCACATGATATATGGATTACTCATTTAACAATTTAAATTAGATTGACTAATAAAAAATTTAGAAAATATATTAAAAAATTGCTTTTAAATTTGACTTTCTAAAATAATTAAAATTTCAAATTTGAACTTTATTTAAATTTTCGAATTCAAATTTTGGTTTTCGTCAAAATTCAAATTTTCATTTTTTTTAGAATGCGAGTGATCCTCATATCGAGGAGAGCATTCAATTATTCATATTTCTAACTTCAAAATTTTCAATTCAATGAAAAATACAAAATTTCAAAACCTGATTTTCAAATATAAACTCAAAATTTTAAATTCAAATTTTCAAAATTCAAGTTGTTGGTAAATTTCCGCATGACTGTCCAATAATTTAGAGACAAATGAGCCGATTAAGTAGGTTTAGATGTGGAAGTGTAGCTTGTTATTTACTAAGTACAATTGTTAGTCATTTTAGAGAACTTGGCATACGGTTAGAATACAAAGTATCAGAATGTTCCATATTGTCCATAATGTAGATATGAGTTCAATGATCAGCCCGATTCTGAGTTAGTATGAAGAAGTTACTACAGTTTGAACAAAAAAATAACGACTACTGCCTAGTCATTCTAGTACGTATTTAACATCTGTTGGATAACCATAATAAAACTTAGTTTTTTAATTTGTTCGCCTCCTTGTATTTTGCATTAACGAACGACCGTTACTTTTTATTTTTGAGATCGACTCATTTGTCCAATATAGAATTCATTTTCTCCTTCACCATCGTTATTTTTTCTCTCTCATTTGAGAAACAATCCAGTAAATAAATCCACCATCTTCAATTCCTTCCCTTCAAAAATTCACTAAAAACTAAATCATATTCGAAATATAAGTATAACTCCCGAACAATGGTTTCTACAATTCTCCAAATGTTTCAATCTTGAGAGCATAAATTTGAAGGATCATTGTATTAACCTTGGAAAGCGAACAACATTATCGGCTGCGCCATATTCGTGACGAATTTCGTTTTCAATGCAATGACTTGTCCAGGCACAACAATGTTTTATCGACTACTCTTTATTATTGTCACTCAAAATTTCAGCAATTTGAAAGCGAAATTGATCCATCATTCATGAATGTTAAACTATTTGGGTTTTTGAGTAACTATTGAGGTGTTGTGATAGTGAGACATTTGGAGAATGAAAGTTTCAACCATGAGTAAATTTGATGGGTATTTCAATTTAAGTTCATTTATATTATTAATTGTTTTATTGCTTGACTGATCATAAGTTTGTAGATGAATTTTTGATACCTATATAGAAACACACACATATACTGAGGAAGTAACTTATGATCGGAAAATGATTATTTGGTTACAGGAAAATTAAATTAGAGTTATTGTTTGAATTTTGAAATAGCTTTATACATGATGATATTTTGATGAATATAATTGTTTACCTCTAAATTAAATTATTGTGAGAACAAATGCATTATGAATTGTTTTGTAAATTGTTCTCTATGGGTTAGTCAACATGGTTGACTCAGTTAGTTGGTAATTTAGATTACGAGATTAAAGATCAAAAGTTCGATCCCCCGTATTAATGTATCATGTTCATAAAAATATCGTTCTTTGGCATTTTAATTTTGGAGATGATTGAATTGATAAATAAATTAGTTTGCATGCACATGATATGTTTGTTAAAATATCGTCATAAAGATATAATAGATTTAGTTTGTTTTATAGTACTATCGTTATATGTTAAGTGCAAGTAAATAATGTTATTGTTTTTAAATGATAATATAAATGTTGGAATTGGATTGTAGTTGGAATTGTACTTAATGGATGTTCGTATGTTTGCTCCTTAAAAATATATAATGCATGTTCCACATGAATAGAGCTAGTGTATTGATAAATATAATTTACAAATGAAGACGTTAGAAGATGAAAATGGAAGTTATTAATATTAATTGATCATTTAGTGCCAATTTAATAGATAATTAATAGAGGAATTTAAACAATAGCGCAATGGAACGTCTATTTTTTTCCATACATGTATTTTTCGATTATGATTTTAAAGTGTTTCATATAGATTCATTTTTATTTATTTTTTTGAAATTGAGTACTTAAATGGTAGTACATAGTTATAATACAAGTCTTAAGTAGTATACAGATCCTACAAATCAACATATGTCTAATGGTTCGAATCACGCTCCACACAGGATTTGAACCTGTGATCCCAAAAACCAAAGCCAAAATGTCTAACCACTGGGACAGTGATGCTGGAGTAGATTCGGTTCTTTATTGAATACGTGTAACTTTTTGGTGCAAACTTGAGTGCGGTAAAAGAGATCAAAAATTTCAAATCGAGATGAATGACTTAAAGAGACAGATATGACATTGGTCACAAAAACGAGACAATTCAAAAACGGTTTTCCATAAATCATTTTGATCATATTAGAAACGAAAAACTTGAAATGACTTGATTGTTTTGATACAAAGAATGTGCAACCTCTCTATGATCCTAACATACACCTTTAGAAGAATAAGAGATCTAGAAAATATGTTAAAATTGAAGTAAGCGATGTTTTCTTGATACACTCATGGCCCTAGTGATGAACATTGAAATTACTATCAAAGTGTATAATGAAAAGAGAATGCACACATATTTCAAACCGTAAAAAATTAAGAAATTGGTGATAGGGGAGATCTCACCAAAATGAATAGGATCAAAGAGAACTTGATGGATCCTCTTTCTAAATTATTTCAAAGGAAATTAACCTTGAATCTTCAAGAGGAATTAGCTTCGAGCCTAGAGTAGAGAAAATGTGATGAACATCCATTAGTGGTCAAACAACGCAACACGATCACTCTTTCTCTTTCTATTTTTGTGTATATGAGTTTGACTGCTTTTATTTAATAATTCATAACAAGTTTTTGATGGTGCTTTTGAAACGCATATGATGAATTTTGCTATTTGATATAATTGTAAACCTTATTACTCACATATAATTCATAGCCAGTATTGGTGGTGCTTTTGAAAAGCACTTGATGAATTTTGTTTATTATTATTGTTCTTTTAAGGTTTAATCTTTTGCTCTTAATGAGTCCATACCATAAGCGGTGGTGCTAGAGTGGAGCACTCGATGGACTAAACTAATTGGGTGTGAATATGACCACCTTCTATGAGAGATTTGAGCTCTCTAAAGGACTCATAAATTCTCATGCTGGACGCTTGACCATTAAAAGCACATATTTATCGCTAGATTATAGAAATTGAAAGTCTAACACGTGTTATGAGATCTCAACCAAATTCTTCATAGTTCAAGAAGAAATTCACTACTTAAAATAAGTAGTAAACTCGCTTCTTTTTGTATTAATTCAATCGAAAGACATTGGAACTTACATATAAAATTGCCCTTTGTCCAGGATGTTTTTATTTCAGTTTTCTTATAGTTAGTGAAGAATTATTTGATAACTACAATAAAACTTAATCTTTTAATTTGTCCGACTTTTGTATTTTGCATTAATAGACAACCATTACTATTTGTTTACTATTTATTTTTGAGACCAACTCATTTTCCATATATAGAATTCATTTTCTACTTCATTCCCATTATTTCCTCTCTCTCATTTGAGAAACAACATAGTAAATAAATTCACATTCTTTATCCTCCTTTAAAAATTCACTAAAAACTAAATCATTTTCGAAATACAAGTAAAACTTCTGTACAATAGTTTCTACAATTCTCCAAATCTTTCTAGCTTGACTTTACAAGTTTGAAGAATCGCTGTGTTAACCTTGAAGAACGAACGATATTATCAATTGCATCGTAGTCGTGCCGAATTTCATTTTTAAAGCACTGTCTTGTCCATCACACAATAATGTTTTATCGACCGCTCTTTATTACCGTCACTCCAAAATTCCAACAACATCATCAAATTCTCATATTGATAAAACCAAACTTTGTGTTCTGTTCCGAATTTTTTGGCTTTCATCAATTGGGATTCCGGTGTTGATGGAATGTAACTCGAAATAAATAACATCATTCCGTCAACGGTCAGAAGGAATCGGAAATGCTTCCGTATCACCCTAAGCGCAAGCTCATTGATGAATGCACGTTAACGCAGTCGAACAACTCTAAGCTTATGCTTTTACTGTTTGGTGGCTCAACAGCCAACCAAAGACACACGACTGCTTTGGACTGAATGGAAAAAATAGTATTTGTTGGTAAGTAGCATATAAAATTTTTGATATCGATTAAAAATTTAATTGCATCTAAAAGTACTTTTGTGGATGTGATAGGCTCAGAGATGAGCAAGGCAGTCTGGAGAGTGAGACAGAGAGTTTGTAATAGAAATATTAAGAAGAGGAGGAAAGACAGAGAAATAGCGAGCAATAATCTTCCTTTTACTCTATGTTTTCACGTACATATATAGGAAATTCAGTTACAACTTTTCCAGGTGGCCATTTGAGGACCACTGCTGCATAACAGCTTTAGCAGAAATTAAAAAGAAAAAGACTACATAACAGCTTTAGCCGAAAAGAAAAAGAAAAAGAAAATACACGTAGCATAACTAACTTGCATTCTATAATCAAGTTGCATTTCTCCATTTGTATTTATTAGTCCCGGAACCTTCTAGGCATATGTATAGTCCTTCTAGGCCGTGCATTGCTTGTATGTACTATTGGATTAGTGTGCATATCAATGCCCACTCCTTCGAGATCGACCTTGTCCTCAAGGTCGTGGCTAGTAGAGATCTGTGGAAGCGGTTGTGGCGTTGTAGTGGCTGGATTTGGGCACAATTTAAGGAGGGAAATATGGAAGACTGGGTGGATGCGGGAATCATGAGGAAGGAGGAGTTTATAAGCGACCCGTCCTATGCGCTCGATAATCTGAAAAGGCCCGAAATATTTCTTGAAGAGCTTGTGATGATTGTTGCGGATGGTAGTTTGGCGGTATGGTTGGAGTTTAACAAAAACCCATGAGCCAACGGTGAATTCTTTGTCACTACGATGTTGATTGGCATGATTTGTCATACGGGTTTGGGCTTTTTGAAGATTGGTTTTAATAAGGTGAAGTAATTGATCTCGGGAAGTGGCCCATTCACCTAGTTCTGGAATGTTAGTAGCGTGGAGGATGTAATTGGAAAGTATAGGTGGTGGACGGCCGTAAACAGCTTGAAAGGGGGACAAGCCAAGGGAAGAGTGTTTGGAAGTGTTATACCACCATTCCGCCCATGGAAGGCATGTAGTCCATTTGGTGGGAATGTCGCCAACAATCGCACATAAGTATGTTTCAAGACATCGGTTTACAACTTCCGATTGGCCGTCGGTTTGTGGGTGGTACGCGCTACTCATTCGAAGTTTCGTTCCATGAAGGCGAAATAGTTCCTTCCAGAATTGGCTAGTAAAAAAGCGGTCTCGATCGGAAACAATGGAGCGGGGAAATCCATGTAGGCGTACGTACTCCTGAAGGAAATAGGAAGCAAGCTGTGTGGCGGAAACTGAGGTGGGCAAGGCGCAAAAATGTGCGTACTTTGAGAGTCGATCAACTATTACCCATATTGCAGTTTTCCCGGCTGATGGAGGCAAGTGTGTAATAAAATCCATAGCTATGTCTTCCCAAATTTGATTGGGAATTGGAAGTGGCTGCAGTAAACCCTTGTATGGCGCATTGTCGGGTTTAGTTTGTAAACAAGTTGGGCACTGTTTGATGAATGAGTGGACTATCGAGGCGAGTCTGGGCCAGTAAAAATTACCTGCAACCCTGGCTACGGTGGCCTTAATCCCCGAGTGACCCCCGGTTTTAGAAGCATGAAACTCAGTGATGATTTTATTTTGCAGTTCGGGATCATCAGGAATATACAATCGGTTATCCCAAAATAGAAGATCATTACGCCATTGTAATTTAGGGTTAGGACTCATACCTGCACAGATCTGAGCAATCAATGATTGAGCTTTCCGGTCACTGCGCAAGGCGTCTCTGATGTCAGCTATAAGCGGAAAAGTGGGACCCGAGATTGCATTCAAAGTGGCTACGTCGGTGAATCGAGATAAGCCGTCTGCGACTACATTGTCTTTGCCCGGCCGATAGTGAATGGTGAAGTCGAATCCCAATAATTTAGTCAACCACTTTTGTTATTCTGGCGTTTGAATCGATTGGGAGGCTAGCTGGCGGAGACTCTGGTGATCGGTGTGGATCTGGAACGGCTGGCCAAGAAGGTAGTGTCGCCACTTTTTTACGGCGGAGGTGATGGCGAACATCTCTCTGGAGTAGGTTGACGCTTTCTGCATGTGATGTGGAAGCTTGAGACTAAAATAGGCGATTGGATGAGTTGATTGGGATAATACGGCGCCGACGGCAATGGAGGAGGCATCAGTGGTGAGGACGAAGGGTCTTGAGAAGTCTGGGAGGGATAAAATAGGGTGGGTTACGGCCCATTTGAGATGCTCAAAAGATTCTTGGGCTTGCTGAGACCATGCGAAATTATTAGCCTTTAACAAGTCTGTTAACGGGCTGGCAATTAAAGCGTATTGGTGAATAAAACGTCTATAGTAGCCGGTGAGGCCTAGAAAACCGCGAACGGCGGTCACGGATTTAGGAGTTGGCCAACAAAGCATAGCGTCGATTTTTGAAGGATCCACTTGTACGCCTTTACCTGAGATTATATGGCCCAAAAAATTAAGTTCGATTAGTCCAAAACTACATTTGGCTAAATTAGCAAAAAGTTTATGCTCGTCGAGAATAGTTAAAGTTGTTTGGAGGTGGTCTAAGTGGGAGGACCATGAGGAACTATAAATGAGAATGTCGTCGAAGAAAACAAGTACAAATTTGCGCAAATGGGGTCGAAATATATTATTCATTGTAGCTTGGAAGGTGGACGGTGCGTTCGTTAATCCAAACGGCATGACCAAAAACTCATAGTGGCCATCGTGAGTACGAAAAGATGTTTTAGGAACATCAGGTGGGTGAACACGAATTTGGAAATAACCGCTCCGTGGATCCAATTTGGAGAAGAAGTTTGCACCGTAAAGTTCATCCAAGAGTTCATCAACTGTTGGAATCGGAAAGCGATCTCGAATCGTGATGGTATTAAGCGCTCTATAATCGACGCAAAAACGCCATGAGCCATCTTTCTTTTTAACCAAGAGAACGGGTGAGGAAAAGGGGCTAGTGGATGGTTGGATAATTTTAGAGTGGAGCAAATCTTGGACTTGGCGTTCTATTTCATTTTTTTGGAAATAGGGGTAACGATAGGGTTTTGTGTTAATCGGTTGAGAGTTGGGGAGGAGATTTATGTGGTGATTAAGGGATCGGTCCGGGGGAAGTTCGTTGGGTTTGGTAAATAGATGGTTATAAGCTAATAAGAGTGTGTGAAGTTGTGGATCGGAATGGGCTATTGGGTGTGGGTCGGATGGAGAAATAGTGGGCTGGAAGTGGAGATATAGGTAATTAGAAATAGCCGAAGTGGCTTCAAGCCTACGGAGTTGTTGGACTAAAATAAGAGTGGGAGAAACTTCGGGCCCAAGCCCAGTTAGACAAACGGGCCGGTCATTGAAAATAAAGGCCATCGTTAGTTTCTTATGATCAACAGTTATAGGGCCGAGCATTTCAAGCCATTGTATTCCACAAACAGCATCAGAACCGACGATTTCCAGCAGATGAAAATCGATTTCGAATCGATGCCCTTGAATTTCAACGTTAACTCGAAGGCAATTGCCGGAGCTTCGTAATTTTTCCTCATTGCCGACTGTGACGATGAAGGAATTCGCGGTGTCTTGTTCGAGGCCAAGGAATCTAGCTGCTTTCGGGTGGAGATAATTATGGGTTGAGCCAGTGTCGACTAAAATTGAGATTGGGTGGCCGTTAATCATTGCAGGTAGGCGGATGGAACGGGGATGGTTGGAGCCAGTAAGAGCGTGAAATGAAATTTCTTGGGGAGCATCGGAATTTGAGTCAGTGAGGGGTTGGTCAGTTGGTGTGGGTATGGGGTTGGACACAAGGTCGGGTGCTGGTTCTGGTGGGTTATCGTGTAGTGTTTCGTCTTGTATGTCGGGTAAAATCATTAGTATGTGAGAGGGTTTGCATCGGTGGCCAAAGTGGTATTTTTCGTCGCAATTGAAACACAACCCCTGCTGTTTCCGAATGTTCATTTCGGTGGGGGAAAGTTGTTTGATGGGGATGGGTGGTTTGGAGGTCTGCACAGGTGGTGTTTGATGAAATGAGTGATTAGGTAGTGGTGTATTACTGGGTTTCTGGTGGTATGGGGAATACTTCGTGGCTGGGAATCGGTTTTGGTCATTGTATTTTTTTTCGATGAGTTTAGCACCCTCAAAAGCATCGATAATAGTGGTGGGTTTAAGGAGATGTAATTCATTTTGGATGTGGGTTTTGAGGCCGGAGATGAAGCATTGGAGGATTGATTCGGTGGGTAGTGTAGTGATACGATTGCAAAGGTTTTCAAATGTGGATTGGTAATTGTCGACGGAGGTAATTTGTTTGAGTTTAAACAAGGTAGCTTGTGGGTTGAGAAATGTCGATGGTCCGAAGCGTTGTTCGATTGCTTTGGTTAGCGCTGGCCAAGTGGAAATTTGGTTGTTACGATGCATCCATTGAAACCATGAGAGGGCTTGATCTTGCATGTGGAAGCTTGCAAGATTTACTCGTTGGTCTTCCGATGTGGAATAAAAGGCGAAAAACCGATCGGCTTGAAATATCCAATCGTGTGGGTTGGATCCATTAAACATGGTTAGGGAACATTTGGGTATTCGGGTTTGTGTCGGGGAAGATAATATTGGTGGCTGTCGATTATTGGGTGGTGGTTGATATGTGGTGGATGCTTGGTTAGTTGGGGATGGGAGTGGGTGGTGATCTAGTTTGCGGTGGAGATCGATCATTTGCTTGGTGAGGTCTTGGAGTGCTGTTTTAATGTCTATATTGTCGGCGGTTAGGGTTTCGAGCATGGCGCTATGTGTAGTTTGATTGGCTTGGATGGTGTCTATGGTGTCTTGGTGGTTGGCTAGTTGTTGAAAAGCTTCGTCTATGCGGGTCATTGTAATAAAGTTGGTTTGGATGTTTGGGAGGAGGGGAGGTTAGGAGGTGAAGTTGTAGGAGAATGAGAGGAGAGAAGATCGGTGAAAGCACCAAAATGATAGGCTCAGAGATGAGCAAGGCAGTCTGGAGAGTGAGACAGAGAGTTTGTAATAGAAATATTAAGAAGAGGAGGAAAGACAGAGAAATAGTGAGCAATAATCTTCCTTTTACTCTATGTTTTCACGTACATATATAGGAAATTCAGTTACAACTTTTCCAGGTGGCCATTTGAGGACCACTGCTGCATAACAGCTTTAGCAGAAATTAAAAAGAAAAGGACTACATAACAGCTTTAGCCGAAAAGAAAAAGAAAAAGAAAATACACGTAGCATAACTAACTTGCATTCTATAATCAAGTTGCATTTCTCCATTTGTATTTATTAGTCCCGGAACCTTCTAGGCATATGTATAGTCCTTCTAGGCCGTGCATTGCTTGTATGTACTATTGGATTAGTGTGCGTATCAGGGTGCCCAAAGCAGCACAAAAGTTATAAAGTAGTTTTAAGAAAGTTAGCAAAAATGGGTTCTTGTTCTACGAATGTACTTAAAATTTAATTAGCAATCCAAATATTTTTAGGACTGTTACAATATTCGAAAAGCAAATTTTTTCATTGTAAACCGTTCAAATATATAGTACACCGGATTACGATATGCTATCAAACCTTCAATTTAAAAAGTAAAAAATTTTTGAACAGCGTACCGGTCCATTGATTTGTTTGAGACGCTCCGCCCGCCATTGTGGGTCCCACCACCTCTGTTGTCCGCCTCGTCCTCCACCTCTCCCACCCCCGCCTCCCCGCCCGCCTCCCCGCCCGCCGCCTTCGCCCCCTCTCCCGTTACTGCTGCCTCGATTAGATCTAGGAACATGTGCCATAGGTATGGAGTTAAAGCGAGAAGAGAGAAAAAGGACGCTTTTACGATTAGAAAAGGAATTTGAGAAGAGCTGGAGAGTTCGAGAGGCGGAACAGAGGCGCACTGTCATCGAAAGAAAATTAAAATTCAGAATGGACTTTCCTAAACGTCCACTAATGGGCTTAATGGGCCGAAATTTTAAATGTGTTTTTAAATACTATTTTTCCTGCATTGCAAATTTGGATAAATATCACTTTGAGCAGCGGTTTTACGGTTGTAATAGCAGTTATTCCTTTTTACTTAGGGCTGTTATGGTAATGGTTACCGTTACCGTTTCACAAATATCGTTACCATACCATTTTTACTGGTAAGCGAAAATTGTTTACCATTACTGTTTGCACAACGAATGGACAAACACCTCAAAGTCGTATCATTTAGTAGATCTTATGTTATTCTTAGTGATTTGAGCGATTTATGCAAATATATGAAAAACAGGGGCTAAACTGTAAAAAGACACGCAGATTTATAGTGGTTCAGCCAGAATGTGCCTACGTCCACTTTATATGTTATTTCTCTTCTTTTTTTCTGATTACAAGTACAAAGCTTTGATACAAGTAAAAGAAAGTTGTTTGAAAGTTCCTTCCGTGCTTGAGCTCTCAAACTTGTCTCCATTGTTGTACCCCTGCCCCTCTATTTATAGAGTGAGGCTAGGGGTAGGGGTCATGGATGTATATAACAGCTGGTGGGCCTGGGCTGATGCGACCTGGCTTGGTATTGTTGGCCCGAAAGGAGTATGGTCCGGTAGATGCTGGGAGGAGCTTGGTCCGGTAGATGGTGGGAAGAGCTTGGTCCGGTAGATGGTGGGAGGAGCTTGGTCCGGTAGATGGTGGGAAGAGCTTGGTCCGATAGATGGTGGGAGGAGCTTGGTCCGGTGGTGGCTTTGGTCCGGTGGTAGGGACGAAGGTTGGTTCGGCAGTCGCATGAGACCGCCGAAAGGGCTCTGGAGAACGAGAATGCCGAATGGGCTCTGGAGGACGAGAATGTCGGATGAGTGACTGCCGAATGGGCTCTGGGGAACGAGAATGCTGGATGAGTTTAGGCGAGCCTGGATGGATGAATCAAGCTTCTTGGTCTCGAGGTCTTCTGGGTGAGAACACGCCCAACATTTGCCCCCCAAAGTGGGGCATATGCCAGAATGTGCCGCGCTTTGTTTTTTTAAAACTAATGACGTCAGCTTGGATGCCTTCGCCGAATCAGCTGGTCCGGTCGTCTATAGTTGTTTATAAGTAAGGGCCCAGTGCCTCTATTACCTTCTACCGAACGAAACAGCCAAGCCAAGTTAGTCACCTAGCCGAATCAAATTCTAATCCTCTACCGAACCATTTCAGCTTGCCAAACCAGGTACTCAATTTCCCTTAGCCGAATGGTTTTTCGTCTGTGTCCACCGAATGAAGTGCGCGTGTCATACGTACCGAATGGATATTAGTTGAGAGTGCCGAACGAATTCCTCCAGATGAGACTGCCGAATGGGCTTTCCATAAGAGAATGCCGAATGAAATTTTCAGATGAGAATGCCGAATGAAATTTCCAGATGAGAATGCCGAATGAAATTTTATATTCAGTTTACCAAATGATAGCGGGAATTTGAGCATTTACGAGTGAAACTCTAGACTGCACACACTCGCTTCTTTACTTCCTTTAGTCTAACGACATTCTTCTTTGTGTTTGCAGATAATGTCTCGTAAAGCGGAAACTCGATCAGACAAGAAGAGATCCGGGGGCGAAGGAGGTTCCTCTGCCGTGCCCCCAGCTCAGTCGAATCAAGAACGTCACGGACCAACCCCGAGATCGCTAGTGGACGGGTACGGCCCTCAGGAACTTCTGAACTCCCCGCCCGATTGCTTTCCTAGCTCCCTCAAGGAGGAGCAGCTTGATGTCATTTCCCGATCCTTTGGAATCGATAGGGCGCACTTGCTATTGCCTGGGAGAGACGTTATGCCGTATGACCCTCCTGAAGGGTACTTCGCCTACAGCAGATACCACTGCATGTGTGGTGCCATTCCTCCTCTTAACGCTTGGATAGCCAGCTTCCTCACGTATCTAAAGGTGGCCCCATTCCAGCTTCAACCCAACTCCTATGCTATACTGGTGAGCCTCTTCGTCATTTTCCAGAGGAAGTATGGTCGTGCTCCTTCCAACCGAGAGATCCGGTATCTATATAATCTGAGGGGCTATAAGAAGGGGTCCCCATACATTAGCTTGGAGTCAGCTGTGACTTTCAAGCCGGTCTTGGATCTGTATTCCAAATTCAGCATGTTCAAGAAGGAATGGTTCTTTGTCAGGGACGACTCCGTTTCAATTCGGCGCTTTACTTCTGGATGTAAGTTGATGCTTTCACTTATAATTTCCATTACGATTGCGATGCTTCTTCTCATACTTTCTCATTTTTGCTAGCGACAGGTGGCTTTGCGGTTGTGGAGACTGACCGCCTGGTTCAGACGGCGGCTGAGATAGAAGCCATTCTCGGGAAATATAGATCATCTGCCTTCCTGATCAGAAATGCGATCCTTCTGGAGTATAACTTAATCCTTCCACAGCAGTCAGTAGTCAAGCTAAGGGAAACGGCGGATAAGAGGGCGGCTGCTCAGACTAAGGAAGGTGTTACGGTAGAGAGTAGCAAGAGGAAACCTTTCACAAAACCTCCAGCCGTCGGAGGTAAGAAACTCAAGAAGTCGGACTGTCCCTCCCCCAGCAATTGTCCACTTACCCAAGAGGAGGAAGACATAGAGGAGGAAAGAGGTGAGGGTGGAGATGGTCGGGAAGGTGATAAAGGTGGCGATGGCATCGGGGCCTTGCTTCCTGGGCAAGCGGGTGAGATTCAGGAGTGGACGGATGATGCGTTCCACCAGGCTTTCGAGGGGCTGGACGAAGATCCGGCTTTGGTAGAGAAAACTGGGAAAGCTGACAAGGCTGGAACTGGCGCAAGCGAGCCTCCTCAGACTATTCCAGCCAAGGTGGCTCCGACGACTCAAGGTGAACTTTTGATTCCTGCGGGCTCCATTTATGATAGGGACTTAGGAATATTTTATGACCCGCTCCCGTCCTGGAATGAAATCCAGGACTTATTGCAGTATCCTACTCCTCCCCAAGGTTTGTACAACCACAGATGTGTTTCCTTTCTTATTATCTTTTAATTTGCCGTGTTTTCTCGAGTTATAGATCAATATATGCTTGTGACACTTTTTTCTTCATATCAGGAGCAGGTAAAACGGCCAAGGCCTCAGATCTTCGGCACAGGCTTGAACAGTACAAGCTTTCCAAAACTTCTGTCAAGCCGAAGCCTTTGACCCACCGCTCCAGGGATGTAGTCGGCTACCGTCCTCTTCTCGGGGTTATCGAAGAGGGTATTCAGCAGAGAAAGAGGAGTCATCCTTTATCCGAACCTTCGCCCGGTCCTCAGCTCCCGGCTCAGCCTCTTCATGATATCACGGAGGAGGACAGCGAGTTTGCACCTTCTCCGCACCCGTCCGGAAACCCTTCCGTTACTCATATCGACCGTCCTGACTTGGCTCGTAATCCATTCGCGGGTCATCCTGATCTGGATCCAAGTTCCCACGACATTACCTTTGATGAGGTTACTGGTGAGCACCTTCTTCCCCGCAATCCCATGGTACGGGTGCTTGATGAGGTTAAGTCCTTAGATCTTGATCTACTTACCACTCGGATAGTTACCATGGGAGACGAGGCCAATGCTAGTATTGATCGGGTGGCGGAGGAGACTAGGAAGCTGATGGGGCATCATGCCCGGCTGGTTAAGGCTGGAGAGGAGATTGGGAGTGCCAACATCCGACTAAGATTGATGGTTTCGGACCAGGCCAAACAGCTCGCTGACCAGGCCATTCAGATTTCTCAGCATGAGGCTGCCTCCGGGCGGTTGAGGAAGGCTATGGAGGAGGCTAGTAAGGCGGAACTGCAGAAGATGGAGGCCGCCTGCAAGGAACAGATAAATATGGCCATCTCGATAGTGGATGAGGTTCGGAGGGCGGATCTTGAGCGGGTAGAGGAGCTGTCGGGGAAGCTTGAAGCCGTAGAGCTCGCTCAGGTTAGGCTGAAGGAGGAGATGGAGGCGATGCGGAAATCCCTTCAGGCTGACTGCTCGAGATACCGTTTGGAGAGAGAAGCTGTTGTTGGAAGGTTGTCGGCTTCCGAGGCCCGGATGAGGGAGTTTGAGGAGAATGAGGGGATGATGGACGAAATGCTCCAGGACATGTACTTCCGAACCTGGAAGTAGGGCAACCTATCCTGGATGGATGATTATCCTAGGGTCATGGCCAAGATCTATCTTCGGGCTCTGGAGGAGGCTAAGGCTGATGCGGATAGAGATGGTGGTGTGGCTTTCAGCATGGATGTGGTCACTGCCCAGTTTGCCAAGGAGGAGAAGATGGCGGTGAAGGAGGGTATGCGGTTGCTTGCTGCTGAGGAGGCAGGTGTGCAAGTTGAGGATGACGATCAGGATAGTCAAGAAGCAGGTGTTGGTAAGTCTTCCTTTTTAGTCTCTCCATTAACTTTGGTTGCTTATCACTAATGAATCCTTTCTCTGACTAGACAGGTGGTCAACAGGACAAGGATAAAACTCCAATGCAGCCGGCCCCTTGATCAGACCTAAAAAATTCTTTTTGTAGACTTGACATGGCCGTATACGTTAGTCTTAAAACAGTAGAGTAACTTTTAAGTTGTAATTATTTTGCTACTTGTAATAAATAGCTCTATTCTTGATGTGTAATTCTTTAACTTAAGCTGATTTTGTCGTCTTCCGAATGTTTGTTGCTATTTTGATATGTCGTATGAGAAATATAGCTATGCATATTCTTGTAATTGAATTGTGTTTGATGTCAGGTTCTGGTTTTAAAACATAATTTCATGACTTGCAATATTAGCGTGTGGTGTGAACAAATTATAGTCATGTATTTGTACACAAAAGAAGAAAATACCGCCCTTCATGTTTTAATCGTAGGTAGCAGTTTTGAATATCTTGTATGACCGAGCATGGAATGCAGTCGAGTGCCCTGCCATCCAATCGTGAGTACCTACACCCATTGGCTAGTATCTCCTACTCTGCATCCTGTACTTTAGGGACCGTTATAGAGGACAGGAGAAAAGCTTTTTAAGTAAAATTGAAATATGTGAAAAAGTAAAACTTCCAATCACGGAAGGCCTTCGATGTGCTTAAGTTCGTGGCAAACGGGTTTTGTAGTCACTTTCCCTAGCTGTGGGTCTTGGAGACATTTGTCACCCATCTTACGCCTCCGCGGGGAGTTAATTCTTTTTTACCACAGCCGCACTTAAGACACATCGGATCCGAGATCGCGCACAGTAACTACCTGGGCCATTATGGCCCGTAATCATGGGTATTATTCGATTTACTGTGGCCGGCTAGCGTGGGTGCCGATCGTCAACTGTGAATTGCCCCTGGCTGGCCACACCTTATGTTGGGGATTATAGTCGGTTCACAGTTGCCGGCGAGCCTAACGCCGTAATGAGCTGCCTCGACTATAGTCGGCCTTCTCGGTGGCTTATAATCGGCTCATTACAGTTGGCTTTAAGGGCCGTCGCGAGCAATGAGTTAACCCGCAGCAGAGGGATGCTGGAGCAAAAGTGTCCCATTGGCGAGGGCATATATTCGCATAGTACCTGTTAGGTTTTTCCCAGGTGAAGTTGCACCGTGGAGTGCTTTGGGTGGAGATGCTATACGCATAGGATTTTGTTTAACAGAAAAGGATAAAGTTAACAAGTAGCCAAGATATAAAGGAACAAGTTAAAAAAGAGACAAAGTTTTTTAAAGTGGTTCGGCATGAAAAGGCCTACGTCCACTGATTCTCTTTGTTAATTCACTTCATATGGGCAGTACAAGTTAAGAAAAGTATCGACGGAGGTGCTGGTGTTCCATGCCCTCTGGAACACCTCTCCGTCCACTGTTGACAAAATATAAGCTCCATTGTGGAGATCTTTATGAATTACATATGGTCCATCCCAGATGGGGTCTAGTGCTCCGGGGCGAGGGAAGATTCGCTTGAGGACAAGATCCCCTTCTTGTAAGGTACGATGCTTGACTTTGGAGTTGTATTGCGCTGCCACTTTCTGCTTGTGGGCTGCTGTTTTAAGGACTGCATCATTTCTTCTCTCCTCAACTAGATCCAAAGACATGTGGAGGAGCTCTTCATTCTCTTCCGGGTTATAGTGGATCCTACGGTGGGAAGGCACAATGGTTTCAACTGGGAGCATAGCCTCCGATCCGTATGCCAAAGAGAAAGGAGTGTGCCCCGTTGATGTTCTGAAAGATGTGCGGTAGGCCCACAGTGCCGTAGGGAGTTCATCCACCCAAGCGCCCTTTGACTTTTCGAGCTTCTTTTTTATCAGAGTTTTCAGAATTTTGTTGACTGCTTCGACTTGTCCGTTTGCCTGGGGATATGCTACGGATGAGAAGCTTTTATGAATTCCGTGCTCTCGGCACCAGTTGGTGAATTCCTCGCTGTCAAACTGAAGTCCATTATCTGATATGATTTTGAGTGGGACTCCGTACCTGCACAGAACATTTTTGATCAAGAAGTTAATAACTTTTGCTGAAGATACTTTATTCAGAGGTTCTGCTTCCACCCATTTGGTGAAATAATCAACCGCCACTATAGCATATTTGGCCCCGCCTCGGCCCATCGGTAGCTCGCCGATTAAGTCAATTCCCCATACTATGAAGGGCCAAGGGCTGGTCATTTGAGTAATCTCAGTTGTTGGTAGCCGTGGAATCTTAGCAAATTTTTGGCATCTGTCACACTTCTTGACGAAATCTAAGGCGTCCTTGCTTAAGGTGGGCCAGAAATATCTGTAACGGAGTATCTTTTTTGCTAATGTTTGCCCTCCGGTGTGATCTCCGCAGCTCCCCTGATGGATGTTGGATAAGATTTCCTTGGCTTCTCTCCCAGCGACACACCTTAATAACGGGTTAGAGAATCCGCGCCGATAGAGGATGTCTTCTTGTATTATGTAGCGGGACGCTTTCCTCAAGATTTTCTTGACTTCGTTACGCCCGTTGGGTAGTGTGCCATTTTGTAGGTAGTCTCGGATGGGAGTCATCCAAGTTGCTTCTTCGGCTGCAGCTATCAGATTCACTTGCTCAAAACTTGGGACCGTTTGCTTTGAGATGGTTACTGCCCCGAAGATGGCGATGTCTCTCATACTCGCTTGCTTTGCCAATTCGTCGGCCTCTTGGTTCTCTTCCCGAGGGATGTGTTTGACTAAGTAGTGGTCCAATCGGCTGAGAAGCAACTTGGTCTTCTTTAGATATGCTATGAGTCGTTCCTCTCGAGCTTGGAATTCTCCTAGTATTTGATTAACAATAAGTTGAGAATCGCTATGAAGACACAAAGAATTGGCTCCGATTTCTATGGCAATTTCTAGTCCGGCTATCACTGCTTCATATTCTGCGTCGTTATTGGTGGCGGCGAACTCCAATCTTATAGCATAGTGTAGTTTGTTTCCCCTGGGAGTGGTTATTACCACACCTGCCCCCGAGCCTTGTTCGTTTGATGCACCATCCACAAAGAGATTCCACTTGATATCTTCTGCTATTTCCAATTTCTCCTTACCTTCGTTGGTAGTGAATTCTGCAATGAAATCAGCCATGGCTTGTCCCTTGATGGCGGTGCGAGGGTGATAGGTGATATCATACTGACTTAGTTCAATGCACCATTTAAGTAGTCGCCCAGAAGTGTCGGGACGATGGAGTACCTGCCTCAGTGGTTGATCAGTCAGAACTTTGATGGAATGGGACTGGAAGTAGTGACGTAGTTTTCGTGATGTGATTAGTAAACAGTATGCTAGCTTCTCAAGTTTAGGATATCTGACTTCTGCTCTAGTAAACCTTTTGCTGACAAAGTAAACTGGCCGCTGCGTGCGGTTGTCTTCCCTTACCAAGGCAGCGCTTAGGGCGTGAGATGACACAGCAAGGTATAGGTATAATTCTTCGCCTTCACTTGGAGTCGAGAGTACCGGTGGTTTCTGGAGGTGTTCGATTAGGTTAAGGAAAGCGGTTAAGCATTCGTCAGTCCATTCGAACTTTCCTTTGTCTTTCTTTAGAGCTTCGAAGAAGGGGACGCACTTGTCCGTTGCCTTGGAGATGAATCGGCTTAGGGCGGCCACTTTTCCATTTAGGCTTTGCATTTCCTTTCGGGTGGAAGGTATCTTGATATCCCTTAGCGCTTGGACTTGTTCAGGGTTTTCTTCTATTCCTCTGGCATGAACGATGAATCCTAAGAACTTTCCTGATGACACTCCGAAGGAGCATTTTAGTGGATTCAACTTCATTCCATATTGCCGAAGTACTTGAAACATCTTGCCTAGGTGGCTTACGTGATCTTTGGCTTTCCTTGACTTTACCAGCATGTCATCCACATATACTTCCATAGTTTGTCCTATTAGCCCTGCAAACATCTTGTTGACGAGGCGTTGGTAGGTGGCTCCTGCATTTTTAAGTCCGGAAGGCATTACCTTATAGTAGTATAAACCTCGGTCGGTGATGAAACTAGTGTGGTCTTGGTCGGGAGCATGCATAGGAATTTGGTTATATCCTGAGTATGCATCCATAAAAGATAGGAGTTCGTGCCCGGCTGTGCTGTCTACAAGTTGGTCGATTCTGGGAAGTGGGAAGCAATCCTTTGGGCAGGCGTCGTTTAGGTTGGAAAAGTCAATGCAGGTTCGCCACTTCCCATTAGCCTTTTTTACCAGTACCGGGTTGGCGATCCATTCCGGGTAGATAGCTTCTCGTATGAAGTCATTGGCGAGTAGATTCTTTACTTCTTCATCGAGGGCTGCTGATCGCTCTGCCCCCATACTTCTCTTTTTTTGTTTTACAGGCGCCTTGGTGGGATCAATGTTTAATACGTGGCAGGCTATGTCGGGGGAGATTCCAGTCATGTCAGCGTGTGACCAAGCGAATACATCCAAGTTGTGGCGGAGAAAATCGATGAGTTGTTCCTTCAATTCGGCTTTTAGTTGGGACCCAATTTTCAATAGTCTACTCGAGTCGTGCTTGTCTACAGATATAAACTCCATAGCCTCTGCTGGCTCGGCGGTGGCCTCCTCCTCTTTGTCCCTAGGATCTAATTCATTGAAAGGGTCGCTGGTATATCGAAGAGGAGGGGCTTTCTTTAATTGCTATGCTTCTAGATTTTTTGTGCAGAGGACAATCTCTACACCCTTCCCTTTATCCTTCCTGTGGTTGTTGCGAAGTTCAGTCACATAGCAGTCTCGAGCAACGTCCTGATCTCCTTCCACTTCCCCTACTCCATTGTCTGTTGGAAACTTCATCTTTAGGCACCATGGGGCTAAGACAATTTGGAAGTCAGACAAGGATGGCCTTCCTAAGAAGGCATTGTAGGCCGACTGGTTTTCTATTAGCATAAACGTCTGTCCGTACAGCGGAGCGGGGATGGCTTCCAATCTCAACAAAGAGGTCCAGTTGCCCGAGGGGCATTTTCGCATCTCCAGTAAAGCCGTGTAGCGGTTTATCGCAGGGAGATACATCCTTCATTGATAGCTTCATTTTGTCGAATGCGTGTTTGAACAGGATGTTTTTTGAGCTTCCAGTGTCTACCAGGATTCGGTAAACTTCGGCGGGACCAAGTCGGGCAGAGATGACCATGGGATCCATGTGAGGGTATTGCCTTCCTTCTAGGTCACGCTTACCGAATGTGATGTCATCACTTTCTTTCCGCTTCGGGTGGCGTTCTTCTATAACCGAATTGACATAGTCTTTATTGTCTCTAAGCGACTTTCCATACCTTTCCATCTCTTTCCAGCTTCTGTCTGCGATGTGTGGCCCTCCTGAGATGGTATGGACCACTATCTTTTCTTGACTAGAGCTGCTAGCGTTGCGGTTTCCTCTGTCGCCCCCGGCGAGGGTAGCCTTGGGTTTTCGTTGGCAGGAGCTGGAGTCCTGTCCTGACTTTTTACATAACGTTCCAGTTTCTTCCTTCTGATGTGTTCCTCAATCAGATCTCGGAGATGATGGCATTCGTTGGTATCATGCCCGTGAGATTCGTGGAAGCGGCAGAACTTTCCAGACTTCTGTGCGTTATCGGATTCCTTCTTGTATGGTGGGCGTTTGTATCTAACTTCGCCTTGGGTGGCAAGGAAGATATTTTCGACGGTCTCGTTCAAAGGAGTGTAAGTGTCAAATCTCGGTCCTGACCGATATAGGCGCTTTTCTCCCTTCTTGCCCCCAGCATTGTCTCTGGAATCATTTCTTCGAACGTCCCTTGCCACAGTAGGGGCGTTGCTATGGGTTGTCTTATTTTGCTGTCCTGACTGCCCCTCAATGGCAGCATCTTCAAGCCTCATGTATTTCCCGGCTTCATGGAAGAAATCGGGTAAAGTAGCTGGCTTTTCTTTTGTCAACCTTCTAGCAAATTTAGTGTCCGGATGCACACCACTACAGAGGGCCATTAGTATAAGCTTCTCATCGGCATCTTGGACTATGGCTGCTGCAGCGTTGAATCTGGTTAGGTATTGTTGCAGCTTCTCTCCAGGTTTCTGTTTGACATTGGATAGGGAATAAGCGTCCTTAGGTTGCTCCACATGAATGCGGAACTGACTGATAAATTTTTCTTTCAACATCTCCCACGAGCTGATGGATCCCTGGGGTAGATGACAGAACCAGGAGGTAGCGAGATCTGCTAAGAAGAGCGGAAAGCATTTGCACAGTACTCCCTCTATCGCCCCACTCATGAGCATATGCTGCGTGTACCTCTGTAAGTGTACAACAGGATCGGAGGTTCCTTTGTAGGGTTCCATTGTTGGCATCTTCCATTCTCGGGGGGTGATAGCAATTTCGATATTGCGGGCGAAAGGGCTGGTTACCCTAGCGCCTATCCCTCGATCTCTTTGCTCCCGTTGGACACATTCTCTGAATAAGCGTGCCATCCTTTCATCAGAACTTGGAGCAGATAGAAATGAGTTTGGTTCTGTTCTGTGGGATTGATTCCGTCCAGATGACCTGTAGGGATGGTATCGTCTATCATTCCTCATATTTTCCAGTGGCTGCCTTTGATCTTCTGGGAGCATGCTTGGGTCAGCTACAGTTGGCCCTTGCCTTGATCTCCCCCTGTTGGGTTCTGATCTAAGCACTTCCTCGGGTCCAACTTCGGGCTGGACTCTAGCTCGGCCCCGTTCACTGGCATTTCTGTGGTTAGGCAGCATGACAAGCTCAGCTACAGTTGACCTTCGCCCGGTACCTTCCCCGTTGGGTTCGGTACCAAACGTTTCCTCAGGCCTAACTTCGGGCTGTGCTCGGTCTCGGCTCCTACCACGGCTACTTCTGCCGTTAGCTCCTTCGAAGAAGGAAGATCTTTGTTGTCTCTGAGATCCTCCAGACTAGGACTCGCCCCATGATTCAATGTTGCGGTTGGATTCTTCAGCGTCCCTTAAGCGTGACATGAGATGGTCCATCAAGGCTTCCTGCTGGGACGTGAAGCGGTTAGTTACTTCAACCACAACTCTGTCCAGATCTGCTCTAGTAATTGCTGCAGGCTGTTCTGTGGCAGGAGTAGTTGGGTTAGCCTGTTCTTCATTTGTTACTGTTGCTGGAGGAGGACGATTTACTTGATTCGTGACAGCTGGATCCGGAAGACTGCTCGATGCGATGTTTTTTCCTTTGTTAACATCTTTTCTCTGTTTGGGAGGCATGTTTTCCAAGTGGCGGATGATGCTGTTAGGAAAACTTGTTAAGCGGATGAAGCTGAAGCTTCGAGCTTCTAGTTCTCAGTGAAAGCACCAAAAATGTTTGCACAAAGAATGGACAAACACCTCAAAGTCGTATCATTTAGTAGATCTTATGTTATTCTTAGTGATTTGAGCGATTTATGCAAATATATGAAAAACAGGGGCTAAACTGTAAAAAGACACGCAGATTTATAGTGGTTCAGCCAGAATGTGCCTACGTCCACTTTATATGTTATTTCTCTTTTTTTTTTTTGATTACAAGTACAAAGCTTTGATACAAGTAAAAGAAAGTTGTTTGAAAGTTCCTTCCGTGCTTGAGCTCTCAAACTTGTCTCCATTGTTGTACCCCTGCCCCTCTATTTATAGAGTGAGGCTAGGGGTAGGGGTCATGGATGTATATAACAGCTGGTGGGCCTGGGCTGATGCGACCTGGCTTGGTATTGTTGGCCCGAAAGGAGTATGGTCCGGTAGATGCTGGGAGGAGCTTGGTCCGGTAGATGGTGGGAAGAGCTTGGTCCGGTAGATGGTGGGAGGAGCTTGGTCCGGTAGATGGTGGGAAGAGCTTGGTCCGATAGATGGTGGGAAGAGCTTGGTCCGGTAGATGGTGGGAGGAGCTTGGTCCGGTGGTGGCTTTGGTCTGGTGGTAGGGACGAAGGTTGGTTCGGCAGTCGCATGAGACCGCCGAAAGGGCTCTGGAGAACGAGAATGCCGAATGGGCTCTGGAGGACGAGAATGCCGGATGAGTGACTGCCGAATGGGCTCTGGGGAACGAGAATGCCGGATGAGTTTAGGCGAGCCTGGATGGATGAATCAAGCTTCTTGGTCTCGAGGTCTTCTGGGTGAGAACACGCCCAACAATTACCGTTACCGATAGACTAGTATACCGAACACTGGTATACCGATAATCTGGTAACCGTTACACTGGTAATGGTAAATTGTCGTTTGTCTAAAAAATGTTAGTAACATAACACGTATTCATACCATAACGGTGCTTCATTATACAATTTATAGTGTTACTTAATAAAAGAAATAAATGAGAAAGAAGTGAAGTGTATTTAACATTATCTCACCTGGTTAATAAACTAAAGTTAATCATTTGTTTGGTTTTAAATGCCTATAATAAAGCATGTTATATGAATATACATGTATTATAAATTGACTGGTAAAATTACCATTACCACTGGTATTGAAGAAATGTTACCAATGATTTACCGTAGAAAATGGTAAATTTACCGTTACCATACCGATTAAACTGGTATACCGATTTCACTCGAAAATGGTAACCGATTGACTGGTAATGGTATGGTAATGGTAAATTTACCATTACCGTAACAGCCCTATTTTTACTTACGAGAATCTCTATTCTCAAAGCCCATGCACAAAAGGTTCCTACTAATAAATCCATGTAAATTAGGTTCTTGTTTTGTTATTTTTTATCAAATTGTCCCCTCCTAGAAAATCAGACTAGCATTGAAATCAGGGGCAAATGTAGCATAAATTAGTCAAAAACTAAAAATAAGGAGCAAATTTTCATAACTTTTTCGGAAGGGACTTTTCTTCCTTCATCTTCCAATTCTAGGGACTTGGCAGCCGTTCCTTGTTCTCCAATTGTACGGTATTGAATAGTTAACCGTCACATTTTAAATTGTGGAAATTAGGCCTGTGCCCTTGCTTCTAGTTTCGGCCCAACCAAAAATAAGTTTGTAAATCCAGCCCATCTATTAGCTTTGACATTTTTATTCTATTTTTGCCATTTTTCTTCGTCGATGCACTATTTTTATTTTCATCGTCGATCTTGTCTTCTACTTCGACGATGCTTTGTTCTTCATATCCATGAATCCTTATCGGTATTATTTTTGCTCTCTTTGATTCTTTATCGATGTATTGTTTGTTTTGTTTCTTATTGTGAAACCCTAGTTAAAAAACATTGTTTTTTATCATTCTTTTATGTTTCATGTTATTCTTATTTTGTGTAATGGGGTCTTCTTCTAACGGGTTTGTTTTTCATGATGTTACTTTAATTTTCTTATTCTTTTCTGTGTAGTTATGTTTATTTTTTGTATGTCAAATATATGCACTTTATTCAACGAATATATGCAGTGAATGTATGTAGTTTTCACTATTTGATATTTGTAATTTTATTCACAGATATATTTGCAGTTATTATTGCAAATGTTTTTGTTTTCAAGTAAATTATTAGAAATTTCTACTGTAAATATTAGCAGTTTAAACAGTAAATTAGTGTTAGGTTTGCTTTAGTTTTTATTTAATATTTTCATAACAAGAGTAGTACTTCTTCAAGCAAAGCACACATTTTCGATGTTTGGGGGATTTGACCGCATGACCTTTAAGACCTCAGCCTACAACGACATATCACTGCCACTTGAGCTAGGATCATTGATGATTTACTTTAGTTTTTATCGTTTTCTTATTTCATTTCTCTTGAATCTTTTTTGCAGTTATTCTAATTTCTTTGTGTTATTCATGCTTGGTGATGAAAGCGATCCTAAACATGTTGGTTTGATTAATAATGTATCTGGTTTGAAAGATGATATTTGTGCAAAATGAACTGAATTAACTTTTGATTTTTTAGATCTGTCGAATGATAGAGATGGTAAGAAAAGAAAGATTGGAACTAATTCTGATTTGCGTTCCATTTTGTTGTTGTGTACACATAATCGAGAGGATTATCTTATTATATGTGTTGATGTTATCCTGTTTTGTTCTTCCATTAATGATTGTCAAACCAATACTTCAAGTAATGCTTCTACCAGTTTTGATTCTTCTTTGGTTTGTTCTGGAAGTTATCATGACAGTTTTATTTTGCAATTATTAAGAAATGATTTTTATTAGACTATTTTTAAGGGAGTTGGTCAACATTTTCTGCATGGTGCTAAAGATCTTTAGTTTTATGTTATGTTATTCAAGTGAAAATGGATACAAGCTTACTATGGTTAAGAACGAACCTAGTAGAGTTATTGTTGTTTGTTCTAGGATGGGTTTGGTTTTAAGGTTCATGCTTCTAAGTCCTTTAATAAGTCAGGTTTTTATATTAAGAAATATCAACGTAAGCATTCTTTTGGTGTTAGTATTTTTTATGTAAATCATCCTCCTATTTTGAGCAAGTTTATTAAGATTTTGGTATACGATCATATTACGGGTAACCTAGTGATGAAGGCTAAAAAGTTGTAACAACCCGCATATTTCACGATTGTATATTTAAATGTTTTATTTAAATATAGCATCATTAATCGGATTGAAGTCCGAAATGTTACTTTTTGTAAACAGTCGAATTGGGACTCAAGACCACTTCCATTGAGTCCAAAATGGTGTTTACAACTTTTTTGAGTATAAACATCGATATGTTTGGGTTGAGTAGAATTTTGCTACTTTTCTATTTTGGGCTTTGGGTTTGGGTTTCAGCCCACTAACCCAACATAATACCCTAACTCCTCTACTCTTCGTCCATTCACTCATTCTATTTCCTAACATTCAAGCTCTAGAGAAAAATGGGGGAAAAGATTGGAAATTAGAATTCCAAAACCCTAGTTTGTTTAGGAAATACAAATTAAAGTCCGAAATCAAGGAGAAGCTTAGGTAAGCATCCTCTTCATCTTCTCCATCTTTATCTCTCTTCAATTTACAGAATTTCCTATAACCTAACTTAGGAAATATTCTTTTTATGAGCTTAGATTGAAGCTTCTTGAATTGTTGTTGAAGAGGAATTGATCTTAGCTTGTTTTAGAGCTTCTCACTTGAGTTTTCGAGTTAAAGGTGAGTTCTTGAACTCACATCTATGTCTATAACTTTCTTTGTTGTTAGGTATGAATTCCTAACATGTATTCATGTTCATTTGCTTTTGATTTGAATTGATTTGGTGAATTCTCCAATTTTTGGTTTGAAGTCCAATTTTATGAAAATCCTACTATGGATATTTGGACATGTTATTTGGGGTGTTTCGAAGAGCCTATAAGGCTGGGTTGTCGCTTGGCATAAATCCCTAGCCTCTGTTGCTCATCCGATAGCTTCCAATTCATTTTGGCCATCAAGGCCTAGGCAAACTGTTGCCCAGACCAGGTCTTTAGACGTCTGAATTTCAATTTCAGACGTCTGGTTATGCCTTCTAGAGAAAAGAATATATGGCAGAAAATAAAAATGGCAGAGACTAATTTCAGACGTTTGAATTTATGGTTCAGACGTCTGAAAGGGGTTTCAGACGTTTGCTTAGAAATTTCAGACGTCTGGGTGGTTTTCTGGAATATTTCCAGAGACTAAATCCAAACGTCTGGATTGACCCCCAAACGTCTGGAACTGTGCAGTTTTGCCTATTTGCCCAATTTTTGAGTAAATTTCCAATGTTTATCGATTTATGTCGATCCGATTAGTTGTTATCACTTTTATCGACTTTGATGACTTCTTTTCCTGGATTTTTTTTGGAATATCCATTTTGATGGATTTGGTATCGACTTCGTTGGATTTAATTCACGTCTTCGAATGTGAATTTTTGGTGATTGATTGTTTCTACAATCATTTCTGTGGTTTTTCACTTTAAAATACAAAGGTTTTTATACTAATAGTAAATACTCAAACTCTTTCACAAAAATGATTTCAACACTATTTTTAATACAAAGTCTCGTTTTTAAAACCGTTTTCCAATCTATTAGTATATACAAACCTTTACCTCATTCGTATGAGAAATCTAATTAAACGGCTTAGCAAAACAAGTGGTATGAAACGCTTGCGTTTACTTCGTCGGTTAATTCTTAGACTTGTTCGATTGAAACTCTTGTGACAATTTTCGAGTGGAAATCTACAATTTGTTCGTAAATATTTAAGTTAAGCCAGTGGTTATGGGACATGAAGCTAAACTCATTTATTTACTAGCTTGGAATAATTCACATTTTTTATTGATCAATGGTGATCATTTTATGGTTTAGACTAGCAATGTGCGATGTCTCTTTGTCCGCGTGGGGGACTGTACCCAGTTCTATTGAGCTTCGTCTCATTTTTATAGGCTAGCGACCTACGGGCTTTATAGAGTTCGGCGAATTATTTGAGTTTCGGGTTCATCGGGCATACCGTTATTGCACTACGTCGTTGTTCCGAATTATTTGAGTTTCGGGTTCATCGGGCATACCGTTATTGCACTACGTCGTTGTTCCGAATCATTTGAGTTTCGGGTTCATCGGGCGTACCGTTATTGCACTACGTCATTGTTCCGAATCATTTGAGTTTCAGGTTCCTCGGGTGTACCATTATTGCACTACGTCGTTGCGCCGGCTTTATGGTTAGCGACCATGGAATAGCGTTCCGTTTGTGACACGCGTGTTGGGGAGTTTTCATGCTTCCGTTTGTGACAGGCCTCCCCCCCTTTTGTGATTTCTGGATTTCTAGTTGATGATTTCTAGAATTTTTGTTTCACCAATTTTGATGATAGGCATTGATGAGCTCTATCAATTATTTGTGTTTTTGGTGAATAATTTAAAGAATATGACATTCTTTTTGCGTTTGAGAATATTTGAGATATTGTATGATTTTTGTTGTATCTGATGTATACTTGTCACAGTATGGCATTATTGTTATCATACGTTTTTGTGATATCTCTTATCTTATCTCATTTTATCTGATATTTATAGCTAGACTGATCCGTTTATTATTTTCTTCTTAAATAATACTCGGGTTAGACCGAGGTATTTCAGGTGCTTCTGCTTGACTTCTTATCAGGGTCCGTCACTTGACTTTTGGCTAACTACTTTAGCATAATGGTTTTTGTTAGTATACATTTGAGATAGAGACTCCTTGTTGTACACATATTTTTTTGTCTAACACTTGTACCTATTCTTTTATGATGTAGTGGATCTTGTATGACCACTATTTTGATGTACACCTTTATGTGTTATATTCATATCTGTTTCCGCCTTTATGATATGAATATCTATGACTGATTTGTGTTATGCTTATTTCTATATTTGTTTCCGAAGGCCACACAGCCACTGTGTGGAAGCTTTGAGTTTGTATTTGATATGTCGAATTTCCTCTTGAAAAGAAATGCAAGTCATATTATCTGACATATCGGTACTCGCACAAAGCAATTACACAGATGGTCGCTCCTCAACAGGCTTATTCTTCGTGCTAGTCGACGGCATTACCCCGTAGTGTCCTTGACTAGTGTGAGTATAGAGGTGGGGCGTCACAGCTTGGTATCAGAGCTAAACTTCGGAACAATGTAGAATAATCTAGCAAGGATCATTGTCCTAAGTCTTTCTTAGAAATCGTGCCATAGGATTTAATTCGAGTCTTCATACCGTTCTATCCTATTTCTTTTTATGATGCCTTGTTTTATCAATCAAGTTTGTTTGATATTCATTCTGAGAATAACCTTTTTTGTCTTCTTTCTTTCTTAAAGAAGAGAAATGGTTAGATCTGGCAGTCCTAGCGCTGGTCAAGCCAGTAGACCTTCTCTGGATGGTGTATTCATGTCTGCCCAACAACTTTTGGATCTTGTAAAGAATCGAAGGTTTATCTGTGCTTTGAGTAAAAGCCCTAAAAAGGTTTTACCTCTGGAATTAGAAGTGCCTTTCGACCAGTTTGTAGATATCACTCTTCGACTTGAAGAGGTCGATAAAGAAAGTGATGTTGAAGTTGTGGATGCCAAACAAAACTTCAACATCAACAAGAAGAGGCATATTAAGTTCAAAAGCCCTAATCACAACAAGAAAGGGAAGCAGGCAATTTCGGTAGCAAAGACTCCTACCTCTAGTCGTGGACAATGCTACAATTGTGGTTCTATGGACCACTATGCAAATGAGTGTCCGAAACCTTTTTTTTGTCGTTATTGCAAAAGTTTGTCCCATCTTATATCTACCTATCCCATACTCCAAAGTAGGAGAAAGGGAGAGTTGAATGTTGTGCAAGCCCCTAGTAACCCTTCTCTTGGTCAAGGTATTTCTCATTCTATCATTGATGGCATTATTATATTTTGTGATCTTCCTATTCGAGTTCTTTTTGATACGGGTGCATCTCAATCTTTTATATCAAAAGAACTTGTTGATTTTTTTTCTTTAAAATATTATGGGCTTGATGACTTCATTGAGAATTGCGAATTCGATTGGTGGATCCGCAACACTTAGTCTACTTTGTGGAGATGTCGAGATTATTTTATGTGATTATGCTTTCCGATCTGGTTGCTACTTAGGTTTCGGAATTGATTTTTGGGAAAGGATTGGCTTAATCATTATGAAGCCCATATCCTATGTCCTGAGAGGACTATTCATCTTCGACATCCTCAATCTGTTAAGCAGATTCCTATTGTTCTTAAAGATTTTGATTTCCAAATTCGGTGGCATCATTTTATTCTTTAAACCCACTTGATGAGGAAAATGTTATTTCTCCCATTCAAGTACCTAAGCGATCTATTGAGTGGTGCTAAGGTCTTTTCAGCTCGACCTTGCCACCGGTTTTCATCAGCTACGAGTTGTGGAGGATAACATTCCACTTACCGCATTCCGCACTCGTTATGATTCTTATGACTGGTTCGTTATGTCATTTGGTTTGACGAACCTTCCAGCTTATTTCATCCATTCTACGAATTGAGTATTCTGCGAATATCTCGATTAGACCATCCTTGTATTCATTGATTATGGATGAAAACAACAATTTAAAATTTGCAAATCTTTTTAATAAGATATTTATAAGTATGATTGGATTTTGTTCTTAAAACGAACAAAGAATATTCGTAAAATTTTAAGAGACATGTTTATCATATAGAAGATGATTTTGTGTTGTATTGCCCATTGAGTGCTTTAAGAATTCTGGTCGATGCGCCTGATCAACATTAACGATAGGAATCTCCTAAACGCTATGATGAGACAGTCAGACACGGTAAATTGACTTGTAATAAGTAAATTTTTCTAAAAAGATGATTACATAAAGTTAATTATAATTTTGAATGTCTTAGCTTTTCGGGAAAGAGGATCAATTAAAAGAACTCTTTTCCGATGCTTTTATTCTTGCGATTCCCGAAGGGAACCAAGAATTGATTGTTTATACTGATACTAGTCGTATTGGTTTGAATGCCGTTCTCATGCAAAAAGGGAACGTGTTATCACATATGCTTTATGACAATTAAAGCTTACCGAGACTAGATATACCACTCATGATCTAGAGCTCGCGGCCATTGTTTTCGCTCTTAGAATTTGGCGTCATTATCTTTTGGGAGAGAAATTTGTTCTCTACACCGATCATAAATCTTTGAAGTATTTGTTTTCTCAAAAGGAACCTACTTTGCGTCAACAACGTTGGCTCGAGTTCCTAGCATCTTATGATCTTGATGTTCTTTATACTCCCGGAAAGGGTAATCGTGTTGCCGATGCCCTTAGTCGTAAGCAACAAGCGGTTGTTTCCATGATGATATCTGAATGGAATGATCTCGAGACTTTATCCACTTGTGAGATTCAAGATCGTGAATCTGATTCATGTTCATCTCTTGTTTTATGTAGCCTTGAGACACATCCTTCTCTTTTAGACTGCATCCTTGAAGCTCAAAAGCAAGATCCCGAATTGGCTTTTCTTAGCCAAAGTTGTAGGGATCAAAATAAGGTTGATGGTTTGAAAGAATTTGAAATCGATGCTCATGATAGCATTCGAAAGTTTGGTAGACTTATTGTGCCAAACATTTGTGATCTTCGTGAAGACATTTTAGAAGATTCTCATCGTTCTAAATTTGCCATTCATCCTGGTAGTAGTAGCGAGTTTATTATTGGGATGGAATGAAATCTGATATTGCTAACTTCATTAAGCGTTGCATGACCTGCCAACTCATAAAGGCCGAGCATCAAAGGCCCGGTGGGTTATTGCAACCTTTGGACATTCCAATTTGGAAGTGGGATTAAATTTCCATGGACTTTATTGACGGTCTTCCCCGTTCTCGTTCGGGTCATGATAGTTTATGGGTGATTGTAGATAGACTTACAAAATCCACCCATTTTCTTCCCGTTCGGTCCAATCGAACCGTACCTCTTTTGGCTAAACTCTATGTCAAAGAAATTGTTAAATTGCATGGAGTTCCTACTTCTATTATTAGCGATCGTGATCCATTGTTTACTAGTGGATTTTGGAAGGGTCTTCAAAAAGCTTTGGGAATAAAGCTTAATTTTAGCACCGCCTATCATCCTCAGTCCGATGGACAAACTGAGCGTGTGAATCAAACTCTTGAAGATCTTCTTCGTGCATGTGTTCTTGACTTTGGTGGAAGTTGGGAAGATCATATTTCTCTTGTTGAGTTTTCTTCCAATAATAGCTTCCAATCTAGTATTGGTATGGTACCTTTCGAGGCACTCTACGGAAGGTCGTGCCGATCTCCTTCGTGTTGGCTTGAAGCCGGTGAGAAGCTGGTTTTAGGTCCAGATTTTATTCGTGTTTCCCCTATGATGGGTGTCGTGCGTTTCAGTCGATCGAGAAAATTTAGCACCTCGATATATTGGTCTATTTCCCATCACCGAACGCATTGGTTTCGTGGCTTACCGCCTTGTATTACCGGCTCAATTTTCGGCTATTTATGACGTATTCCACGTCTCTCAACTACGGAAATGCCTTAGGGATTCCGATTCTATTCTTGAGCCTGGTGTAATTGAAGAAATTGAAGTTTCACCAAATTTGACTTATTATTAACATTCTATTCGTATCATTGCTTCGGAGGTTAAACGCCTTCGAAATAAAGATGTTCTTCTTGTGAAAGTTCAATGGTCCTCAAATCCTAAGGATTGCTATTGGGAATCTTGATAATTCATCGAGCAAACACATCCGGACTTACTCTTTCGTGCTCTTTATGGTGAACTTCTCATTTCAAAATTTCTTCTTTTGTGTTGTTATGCCTTAGTATGGTTGTTACTTTTTATCTTCCTCTTAATTATTGCGATGACGCAATTTCTTTAAAGAGGGGAGTCTGTAACAACCCGCATATTTCACGATTGTATATTTAAATGTTTTATTTAAATATAGCATCATTAATCGGATTGAAGTCCGAAATGTTACTTTTTGTAAATAGTCGAATTGGGACTCGAGACCACTTCCATTGAGTCCAAAATGGCGTTTACAACTTTTTTGAGTATAAACATCGATATGTTTGGGTTGAGTAGAATTTTGCTACTTTCTATTTTGGGCTTTGGGTTTGGGTTTCAGCCCACTAACCCAACATAATACCCTAACTCCTCTACTCTTCGTCCATTCACTCATTCTATTTCCTAACATTCAAGCTCTAGAGAAAAATGGGGGAAAAGATTGGAAATTAGAATTCCAAAACCCTAGTTTGTTTAGGAAATACAAATTAAAGTCCGAAATCAAGGAGAAGCTTAGGTAAGCATCATCTTCATCTTCTCCATCTTTATCTCTCTTCAATTTACAGAATTTCCTATAACCTAACTTAGGAAATATTCTTTTTATGAGCTTAGATTGAAGCTTCTTGAGTTGTTGTTGAAGAGGAATTGATCTTAGCTTGTTTTAGAGCTTCTCACTTGAGTTTTTGAGTTAAAGGTGAGTTCTTGAACTCACATCTATGTCTATAACTTTCTTTGTTGTTAGGTATGAATTCCTAACATGTATTCATGTTCATTTGCTTTTGATTTGAAATGATTTGGTGAATTCTCCAATTTTTGGTTTTGAAGTCCAATTTTATGAAAATCCTACTATGGATGTTTGGACAGGTTATTTGGGGTGTATCGAAGAGCCTATAAGGCTGGGTTGTCGCTTGGCATAAATCCCTAGTCTTTGTTGCTCGTCCGATAGCTTCCAATTCGTTTTGGCCATCAAGGCCTAGGCAAACCGTTGTCCAGACTAGGTCTTTAGACGTCTGAATTTCAATTTCAGACGTCTGGTTATGCCTTCTGGAGAAAAGAATATACGGCAGAAAATAAAAATGGCAAAGACTAATTTCAGACGTTTGAAAGGGGTTTTAGACGTCTGCTTAGAAATTTCAAACGTTTAGGTGGTTTTCTGGAATATTTCCAGAGACCAAATCCAGACGTCTGGATTGACCCCCCAGACGTCTACAACTGTGTAGTTTTGCCTATTTGCCTAATTTTTGAGTAAATTTCCAATGTTTATCGATTTATGTCGATCCGATTAGTTGTTATCACTTTTATCAACTTTGATGACTTCTTTTCCTGGATTTTTTTGGAATATCCATTTTGATGGATTTGGTATCGATTTCGTTGGATTTAATTCACGTCTTCGAATGTGAATTTTTGGTGATTGATTGTTTCTACAATCATTTCTGTGGTTTGTCACTTTAAAATACAAAGGTTTTTATGCTAATAGTAAATACTCAAACCTTTTCACAAAAACGATTTCCACACTATTTTTAATACAAAGTTTCATTTTTAAAACCGTTTTCCAATCTATTAGTATATACAAACCTTTACCTCATTCGTATGAGAAATCTAATTAAACGGCTTAGCAAAATAAGTGGTATGAAACGCTTTGTGTTTACTTCGTCGGTTAATTCTTAGACTTGTTCGATTGAAACTCTTGTGACAATTTTGGAGTGGAAATCTACAATTTGTTCGTAAATATTTAAGTTAAGCCAGTGGTTATGGGACATGAAGCTAAACTCATTTATTTACTAGCTTAGTGTAATTCACACTTTTTATTGATCAATGGTGATCATTTTATGGTTTAGACTAGCAATGTGCGATGTCTCTTTGTCCGCGTGGGGGACTGTACCCAGTTCTATTTAGCTTCGTCTCATTTTTATAGGCTAGCGACCTACGGGCTTTATGGAGTTCGGGTTCATCGGGCGTACCGTTATTGCACTACGTCGTTGTTCCGAATTATTTGAGTTTCGGGTTCATCGGGCGTACCATTATTGCACTACGTCGTTGTTCCGAATTATTTGAGTTCCGGGTTCATTGGGCGTACCGTTATTGCACTACGTCGTTGTTCTGAATTACTTGAGTTTCAGGTTCATCGGGCGTACCGTTATTGCACTACGTCGTTGTTTCGAATTATTTGAGTTTCGGGTTCATCGGGCGTACCGTTATTGCACTACGTCGTTGTTCCGAATCATTTGAGCTTTAGGTTCCTTGGGCGTACCGTTATTGCACTACGCCATTGCACCGGCTTTATGGTTAGCGACCATGGAATAACGTTCCATTTGTGACACGTGTTGGGGAGTTTTCATGCTTCCGTTTGTGATAAGCCTCCCCCCTTGTGATTTCTAGATTTCTAGTTGATGATTTCTAGAATTTGTGTTTCACCAATTTTGATGATAGGCATTGATGAGCTCTATCAATTATTTGTGTATTTGGTGAATAATTTAAAGAATATGACATTCTTTTTGGTGTTTGAGAATATTTGAGATATTGTATGATTTTTGTTGTTATTTGATGTATACTTGTCACAGTATGGCATTATTGTTATCATGCGTTTTTGTGATATCTCTTATCTTATCTCATTTTATCTGATATTTATAGCTAGACTGATCCGTTTATTATTTTCTTCTTAAATAATACTCGGGTCAGACCGAGGTATTTCAGGTGCTTCTGCTTGACTTCTTATCAGGGTCCGTCACCTGACTTTTGGCTAACAACTTTAGCATAGTAGTTTTTGTTAGTATACATTTGAGATAGAGACTCCTTGTTGTATACATATTAAATTTGATTTCAATTGAAACGAAAATTGAAATATGCTGCTGTTAGTTATTTACATTGTTATATATATATGCTATTACTTGTATCTGTTCACCTGTGACATCTGACATCATTATCTGTTATTTATATTGATGATACATGCCTGTTATATTATTATATATGTTATCACTTTGCAAGTTCCTTGTTAGTATAGAATTCCCTATGGGTTGAAATGATACATACCTAAACGATCTGTAGAATAGGAGAAAATCGTTATGGGTTGAAATGATAAACCCAAGCGATTTTCATTGAATTGAATTTGGGATTGCGGGTTGAAATGATATATACCCGTATATATTTAAATTGCGAATTGAAATGATAAATATCTGTATCACTTGACCACAAGATATAAAATTTTATACAGACACCGTTGGTCTATATATAAATAATTTGAAATTATTACTATGGTTTTGGAATGAAATATATGGTTTTATATAAATATTGATTTTAGATATTATATAAATGTTATTTTATATATAGTTAAATCCTTGATTCTAAGCTATGCATAAATTTGTTTTAATATAAAATAAGCTTAATAATAAAGTTTGATTTTATTAAAATATAATATGGTTAAGTGTTTATTTAAATTATATTTTATTATAGAGTTTATAATGATTTACTAAATAAGGTTGAGAAGATAGATTTGAAATTGTTTTGAAATTGTATTTAATTAAGAAATATATTTAATTGGAAATCATTTGGAACTTATTGAATTTGAGATTTTTAAAGGGTATAATTTTATAACTTGATTTAGGTTAAGGTGATTTAAATGAATATTCAAATTTAAATAAGTAGAAGGAAATATTTAGTTTATTTGTAATTTGGGGTTTTATTTAAATAATATTGGATTTATTAAGTGAATATTTCAAAACTAAATAATAATAAAGTTAAATTAAGATATATATGAAATTATCAAATTTAGTTTTGAGATTGGGAAATATTTAAAGCTTTGGAATAGATCGAAATTTAAATGGTTTATTTGTGGTTCAAATCTGTATTTGAAATCGATATAATAATTTATTGACAAGTGAATTGAATTGAAATTGATGAATTGAGATTTGACTAAATTTGAAATTTTGGGATTGGTGTTGATTTGGAATTGATTTGTGAAATTTGAGGAAGCTATTTTATTATATATAGTATTTTTAAATTATATTTAAAACTATTTATATATGTTACTTTATAAATTTATTTCATATAAACTATTTTAAATTATAACTATTTTTATATAAACTATTTTAAATTATAAACTATTTTATTATATATACTATTATTTATATTTAAACTGTTAAGTGGGAAGTGTTATGATTCCAAAGCATTATGATTTCTAAATTTTGATTTCCAAAGTATTATGATTTCCAAAGTGTTTGATTTAGAAAGTGTTATAACTTTGAAGTACTAAGATTTTGTAAATGGATATATTTGAGATGGATATATTTGAAATGGAAATGATATCGTATTTGGTTTTGAAATGGAAGTGATATCATATTGATATGGTTTTGAAATGGCAATGATATTTTGATTTTGAAATATAAACTATTTTGAAAGTTTATTAAATGACCAATCGGTGTAATAATTACGTAGTTATTAAAGAGTCCGGGATCGGTTTGGGACATACTCTCTGTCTAAACCGAAAACCACTTTAATAACTATTATACGCAGAGTGTGATCCAGAATGAAGTGGTTGGAATGATGAAGTTGCTGGATTTGAAGAAATAGAACGATAATGGATGACCTTGACACTTGTGTCAAATTGGAAATGACTTAAACAGGAGCCGTGCCGGGCCAGTGAGGTTAGCTACCTCTAGCGGACACACTTCTTCGTAAACTATTCATTACTTGTTTTTGATTGGTGCACACCCTTGAATTAGGAGTGTTGTTTCACGGTGTTGCGATCGTTGCGGCGATGCGTTCTCACCAGTCCGGATCAGGCAAACGGTAGTTTCACTACCTTGGGTATTGCCTCATGTGCCTTGTCATACTCGTATCCCTATGCGCGACCACTACGATTTGTTTCGTGTTATACCTATGGAGTACTCCCTGATAGCCCACTAGTTTACGGTGGAGTTTACAGTGTTGTATAGACTATGACGCTTATATAAAATGTGTTAAGGGGGATAATGGTAACGCCTTAACGCTATTTTGATACTTTATATTACTGATAGGCATTATCTATTTAGCGTACACTACTATATATAAATAGTTTAACGGATCCTTAGAGGATGGTTATCCCAAACATCCTTTGAGTTACTTGTATTTTCAGTTGTTATTTCACTTGAGTTGGATTTATTGATATAAAAATGTTAATCCTGACTCGAGTGTTTTGTGTTTTGCTTTACGCTCGGGTCAGACTGAGTGTACCAGTATTCGGGACTCACCTTTGGAGTTGGAGCTTCGCTTGGAGATCCAGTTATCTATCCAGCTTTCAGATATTCAGTTGATTCCAGTGATGTATTCTGATCTTGTATTTGACTATTGTATTCGAGACTTCTGTTGTATCTTGTTTAACTCCGTTATATATATAGTAGCTTCATGAACTACTATTCTTTTATTTCCGCTGCATTATTGTTATATTACTCTGTGTCTGTGATTCTGTGATTATTTATTTACTGTATATGCTGAGTTTTGCCAAATTTTAATTAACAATCTGATATTTTGAGCAATTCAAATCCGATATGTATAGATGCGAATGGTTGAAAATATCGGGTCGTTACAGTTGGTATCAGAGCTTTGGTTTTAGGCAAAACTTAGCATATAAAGTAAATTTAATTACAGAATCACTTTCGTTCGAGCTTGAATTCCTTCCTCTTTGACTCGGTTCCCTTCGAATTTTGGAACTTCCCATTCGTTCTGAATGCATTCTTGTCTCCCTCTATTCGTATTCTTCTGATTCTGGAGCATCCCATAGCTCCACTGTATAATTTGTGAAGGGGTGAAACTCCTTTACAACAAGCATTGATTCACCGGAGATGTCTGTATCCTCGGTTTACAATGTTGTTATCCCTTGTTTTACCCTAATGTTCTCTTGTAACGACTCGACTTTTCGACGCTCGAAAGTCGACATTAATACGTCCACTTTATCAAATGCCGCGCAATCAAATGCCGGAAAACCGAACCATTAGGGTTAAAAAGAAGAGGTAGAAGAAGACAGAAGAAAAGAAAGAATAGAAAAACAGAAACAGAAACAATATCAGAATCTCACATTCACAGCGGAACAATATATAATAGATAATCACTAGTCTTTTAAACAAAGAACTATATCAATTTATACATACATTAATCAGAGTCAATATACAACTCAATACAACAATGGACAGTTATATAAACTTGTCCTCATACAGAATACACAGCGGAATAAATAAACAAGTACGGTAGTACGCTTCGCCATCCAGCTCATCTCCAAAGCTCCAGAATATCCTGATACATAACTCTAGGCTGCTTGTGTGGAAAATTTTGGGCACCCAGAGTTTAGAAAGGGAACAATAAACTCCGAGTCAGTCATGGTGACTGGTGTGAGATCGTAAAAATAGTTATTTTCACAAAGAAAATAAAACAACTTAGCAATGCTTTTGGAAAATGAAACTACCATAAGGCCTCCCGCCACACACACAATGCAAACGCAGAATTGGAGGAGATTTCTCCTTATGATAGTCAAAAATTCTTACTACGCAAAATCAGTTGATATTATTATTAATGTCTAGTGTGGAAAACATTTTGATAGTATAATATCAATCTTAGCCAACATACAACCATTGTTGTATGCCTACTATAGCTACTACGTTCAATAGCAGGTTACCGCCACATTCCATAGCAGGTAATACAACTAAAAACTGTACAGGGTTCGTATTGTTTCTTTGGATTTCCAATAAATGGTCAGGCTAAGGAACTTCCTTACACCGAAATGGAAACGCCTCTGGAAAGACGCCCCGAGAGTCAACCTGCTCTCTGCAAACACAAGGCCGACGCTACCTCACGCTTTAACCAAGCTGTAATTAGGTAGCTAACACACGAGCTATGCCATCCCCCGATCGTTACCGACCTTTATCCAAGGATCCTCAATCACAAAACAACAGCCACAAAGTATAATAACTGTGCAGCATCAACATAGGTAAAATATCTGGGCTCCATACCATGATATCACCTTTTAACTAGAAGGAAATGGCATACCCTAGGGGCGCTACCCCTAAAAACCTTTGTCGCAACATTCCTGTTTCGACCATTACCGGGTTGTGAGGCTCGACGAAGTCTCATCCACAAAGCCATGCTTTTTCACAAAGCCACGCTTTGACCAACAAATGATCAACTGCACTTCGTATGCCACATTACCAAATTGGGAATGTATCACTAGTAACCATCAACTACATAACCTCTGAGCTCGTACGTCTCAGAGAAGGGTGTTAAGCTAAGAGAATAAATTCTCCGCCACCAACAGAAATGTATTTGATAGAAACCAGCTTTACATCTCAAAGTGTAACGTCAGACACACATCCATACAAGTCTGTTCCGGGTTCGAATAGAACCGAAGGCATTTCCAAAGAAGCCCTTGCAATCCGGGTATCCACTAATCACGTCCGGACTTCCCATCACAAAAAGAGTGATATAAATCTCTATACCGGAGCAACTCGGTGCAGAGACATTCGAGAGGTTGTCCTTTCATTTTCACAAATACCTGGTCTTCACACCGATCTTCAATACGATCCATATCGTCATATCACTAATTCGGAATGGGTTATATGACACAAAGGTCTTTTCTCGGCTAACCCGAATAGTGAGCGTTTGTTTTAAAAACAAATCAAGTGCCATTTCAAAGGCAAATATTGATAGTCAGTTATTTAACTATCAACAACATATCACAACAATCATCAGATTTAAATATTTTTTTCCAAATTATTTATTTTCAAAATATCTTCACAAGATATATATTTTCCACACTTCACATTTGAAAACCAATTTCAAATCACATTTTCACATTTCACATTTGAAAACCAATTTCAAATAACATTTTCACACTTCATCACAAAATGGTCCATTTAAACCAATTAAATAAACCCTTATCAATTTATTTCAAATTTACATTCCAAATCTGTAAATTTATTTCCACACTTCAAAAAATAAATCAATGTTTATTTTTAAAACAAATTTCCCTTTCCTTTATAAATTCTATTCCGAATTTACATTCCCAAATATTCACTTTTTATACGATTTTCAAATCGATTTCTCAAATATTCACTTTCAATTCCAAATCAGCTTTCAAATTGATTTCTCAATTTTATTTCAAACCCCAAATCAGATTCCAAATTGATTTCTAATTTACTTCAACACCGAATCAAATTTCAAATTGATTCCTAAGTTTACTTCCAAATTCCCAATTATTTTACAAATCGATTTCTAAATTTATTTCAACACAAATAAATTTTCATTCAACATCCAATAATTTTTCATATCGATTTCCCAAAGATTTATTTCAAATACGAAATCAATTATCAATTGGATTTCAAACAAATTTATCTCCTTTTAAATAAATTCCTTTATCTCTTCCAAACCATTTAAAATTCCATTTTAAATAAATTTCCCAACTTTCAAATAATACTATTCAAAATCCATTTATAAAAGCCTTTTCCCATATTTTGGAAATAATTCGATAAGATTTCAAAGATCAACTTTTTTGCTTTTAAATTCCTTCTTTTAAATTCAACTAATTCTTTCAAAAGAATTTACTTAAAATTTCCAATTTTAAATTTCAAAAATCCAATTTCATTTATTTCTAGTATCCAACGATACCAAAAATACATTCGGCTAAATTTTAACCCTCACACATTTCATTCACAGATATAATCATTCACAGATTATAAATAAATAATCACACAACATATGAAACAAATTCATATAACTTTTGAGGAATCCAGTTGGATCCCTCCAACCTGTTTCCCTGCATCCACAGATGTTAGCACAATACCAATTCCACTTCGAGGTGGAATATCGCGGTATATGGGATTTATAAAATATCATCCGCTATTATGCGGCGCAATAGGGTCTCATCCGCTATATAATGCGGGAAATCACAACGCCAATATATACATATGCCCATATATATATCCTACTATATCTAATATCACAACCAAACATCAATCAATCAACACATTCAATAATTTAAATATAACTATTTAAAATTAAACAAACCCTTTGTTTGAGTGAGAAGATCTCACCTTAGCTTTAATTTGCAATCCATTTTCATTTCGACCATTTCTTCAAGGTTCCAGACCTTGTAACAAACATTATACGTTTTATTAATATTCAAATAGATCGAACAAATTAATTACTGTTCAATAGTTTTAATTTTTAACTAACTTTCTTTTTAACAAATCCTTAAATTGTTAAATACATTGATTAAGCAATTTAAACACCTCAATGTATTAATTAATTTTTTTACAGTAAGTTAAATATTGGTATATATAATATTTTTTCTGTAAAACCATAGTTTTCTTTACTGTAATATATCATCACTTTTCTGTTCACACATGATTCCACAAAACAGTTTAAACCTCATTTACAGAATTTTTTTCTTCAAACCAAACAAAGTTTTTTTCTACTTTAAACTTTACACATTTTATTAAAACAGAATTTCTTTCCCTTACTGTAATTATATTCCACTATATATTTTTATATGGATATATTCATATTTACATATTTATTTTAATTTGAAGAAAAAAATGAATTATACCTCACTGTAAAATTCAGAACCCAGATCGTCGAACTATCTTCCTTCCCAAAGAGGCCAACTGCACACGAAATGTTGAAGAACCCATCCAGAATCGTGTGCATCACGTCATGAACGAGAAACCCTCCTCCATCGGTAAGAAGACGAACTCACTCCCTCAACTCGCGAAATCGAACACCCCTTCTCAACGCGCGCCGCCTGCCTCGATTCTGATCCCCCACGACTCGAGCCTTCCACCAGCGAACCAACCTCCAACCTCAAACCCACCGATCGCCGCTTCAAATACAAACGAACACCACCCCGGTTCGAATAGCCTCGAACGCGATTTGAGAGACGAGGGAGCTAGAAACTAGAAAGGGGGTCGCTACTTCGAACTGGGAACGAAGGAGATCGGCTCGATTCTGAGAATTCATTTGGAACGTGATCTGATGATTTTTGATTTCTGGAGAAGGGCTCGGTTGAATATATTCTTTTTATTATTTTTCAATTGATTTGAAACAGAAGGAAATCGCGGCCATTAATTTTATTTGATTTGAACTGACAAACATTTCGTTTTCTTTTAATTTAAACGAGAGGAACAAACGTACGCGTTATCAGCTGGAAGGGGGAAAAAGAAGGGATGTTTACGTGATTCCCTCAACTTGCTACAGTAGCCCGATGTGAAAATAAAAACAGCTGATGTGTAGTAATTTCAACTGATGGTTGACAAGTATAAGGGAATATATTCAATTTAATTCAAATTCAAATCATTCCGATAAAGTCAACTAAAAATTTCGACTTCCTATCGAGGCGTGCCGCCAGGCGTTCGTAATGTTATACGCCTATTCCGAACACAATGGAAAGGTTTCAAGTCCAAATTCGATCGTATGGAGAAGATAGCTTTTTGGACCAGTTAAAATATTAAATTTTCGATTTAATTTTCAGTGCGTTTGCTTATCGTACGCTCACACAACAACTCCAAACACTACGAAAATTGAAATCTGATAATAATACAATATTACGGATCTAATGGAACTAGTTACGTTAAATTCCGAGACTGTGCCCCGAAACGCTATTTTAAATTCAATTTAAACGATATAATTTCAAAACTTAACAAAACAGTATCAAATTCAATTCTGAAAGTTCCAATACCTTCAGAATTATCAATATGAATTTTCTAAGACTTCATATTATTCTAAATCAGCTTAAAACTGACAATTCAAATTTTTACCCAACTTCAGTAAATTAAATTCAAAGATTTAATTGCCAAATTCATTCTGATATTTGAATTTCAAATTAAACTATCATTCGAATAATTAAACTCAATTAAATATTCACATTTCAAATGTCAAAAATTCAGGGTCGTTACATCTCTAGTAGACGACCAGGGTAAATTCTCTTATGATCGAATGTCGATCTGCCTCAAAATTTTGCATCGGACGTATTCTCGTAGTCACTGTTGGCCCGGTTAAGGTTGCCGTGATTTATATAAATCTATCCATCCTTCTATTTGCTATTCAATTATCTTATCTCCCATTCAAGCCTATCTTCTTTGTTAGAATTCGCTTTGATTAGGGTCACCTTGAGTTTGGATCTCTATCCTTGCTTTGAAATCAATTTGTATCATCGAGTGAGGGAGTGTATTTGTAAATTAATATTAAAATGTTTTATATATTGTGTTGTTTGAGTTGTTGATGTTGATTTGGGTTTTCGATCGATTCGTCTGATCAACGCTATCGATAGGATTTCCAAAACACTTGAACAGAACAAACTGACACAATATTATTTTCAAATGGTAAATGAAATAATTTTTTTGTATATTATATATATAGGTATAATTTTCTAGAATTTAATAAGTTAACCAAATTGGTTGTTTGAAATGATAATATTTGGCTATCATTTATGGTTCTATAAATGAATTTATAAACATTATTTATAAATTGATTTGGAATTGAAATGAATTTAAATCAGGAATTTGAGAATTTGATTTCCGGTGATTCCAAACTTTGGTTTTAAAGCTTTAAATGTATAATATTTAAAGTATTTTCAAATAGAAATCGTTTCAAATAATTTTAAAATATTGAAATCAGTGCTCTTCTTTTTTGTCGTTGGAAAATAATTTCGGTGATGGCGGCCGCATCATCGATATTCATTTTCGAGTTTCGAAGTGGAGAGACCATTCAGTAGCTTTGCTACACTTTGTTTAGAAATTAATTTGATTTGAATTTCTTAAGTATGAATTGATTTATATATATATAGGTATATTATTCTAAATTTAAAATTTGATTTGATATATATAGTATATACATAATTATCTTAAATGGTTTGAAGTGAATCGGAAATTTAATTCTTAAATTTTGTTGAGGAATGATTTCAATTATAAATGAAGCTAAATTTTGAATAAATATTTAAACTTGAAATAAATTGAATTGGGAAAGTTCACCTGAATAATACCCAATTTCATTCTAATACAACTTACCTTAACTATTCAGAAGTTGAATATGTAATTGGATAATATACAATATAAAATGGTTTTATAAACAAATTTTAAGTGATTATAATAAATGTTATACACTCAAATTTTAAATTTTAAATTGTTAATAGAGATAAATAATAAGTTGATTGAATAGTAAATGAGACAAATTAAATAACAATTTTGTTTTGAAAGAAACTTTTTTTGTATCAAATATTAATAAACTGAAATTAAATCAACTGTAACGATCCCGAATTCAAAGTAATAATTAAATGAATTTTTGAATTAAAATTGTATAGTTAATTGATAAATTGATACGAGTTTCCCCGAACTTAATTAAATTTTGTATAAATCATTTAAACTTTAAAAATATTGTATATATGGGTATATATATGTATTTGGGCAAATATAAAGTAAATCTTAATAAATCAATATAAAATAATACAAATAAAATGAATACATTTAATAAATTATAACAACATATTAAATAAAATATAAAATATATATAAGATAAATTTTAATAAAAATAGAAAGTAGAACATTTGCTAAATTCTGATAATATAATAAAATGGAAACTTATTTATATTACAAAACAATAAGATTTAAATGAAATAAAATACGTTTAAATATGAATAAATGTACAAAATAAGAATCATTAGTTGTAAACAAGAAAGGAAGCACAAGCTGTACATAATATCATCTCAGCACAAATAAAATATGTCAGCCGATACAAAGAAGGGAACATATGTACTTAACATATCTCATCAGCCACCATTTTGAAGAAAAAAATAATATAAATTGAACAAAGAGAAGATAAGGCTGTAGCTTATCAAACAAGGCAAAGGGAAGTAACACACGAATCTTTAGCCACCAAGTAAAAAAATCATCAGCCGGAATAGCTTAGTCAAAGAACACAAAGAAAAAATATCTCTGATAAATTTGTACAAGCCAAAATAATGTGTTACCCTATTGTACAAACAATATAAAATACCCTGTACACATCTCGTCCATATCAGCCTACAAACCTATTTTAATACCCTGTACAAATGTATATCACCTCATTCTCAGTTGAAGAAATAGCACCTCATTTTTAAACAAAGTCAAGAAGAAAGCCTGATTATCAATCTTTAGTTCAAAAGTTTACATTCTTCTTCTCAAATTCCTTTATCATCTAAGCTTAAAACAAAAGGCAGATCCAAAATTCTACCTGAAACAAATAGAGCTTCAGTTCAAGCTAGTTTCAAAAACAAAGTTTCTGATCAAAATAAAATAAAATCAAACAACTTCAAGTGGATCAAGCAAATCAATCTGAAAGAATCAAATTCCAGATTTGAATCTATTCCAGGGTTTCAAAACATGAGCCTCTGTTCTTTCTTTTTCCTGGAAAATCATTGTAAGTAATTTAACCCAGTTTTCTATGTTAATTGAAATGCCTGTGAGTAACTCCAACTTTAAGTATAAATTAGTTTGTATAAATTTTTCCGTATTGTTTGTGATATGTGTTTGCAAATTTCTGAAGTATGAAGTATGCAGGCATTAGAGGAAATTTTTTAACTTCTCTAATTAGTATCAGAGTGTAGAACAACCAAGGAAAATCCAATTACTTATTTTCTAATTAATATCAGGCATGGTTACAAACCAAAACAGTTGTATTTAAGTATGAGGTATAACTAAAAAAATAGTTCATGAAATAAAAATGTATATAGGATGAAAAAAATCAAGTTTTTACAGTAAAACTTTGCTCTCTGAAGATTTCGAAGTTCCGGAAATATTGATTCAAGTGTATAGCCTAAATCCTTAATACAAGTTATGATTTTTAAGTATGGGTTGATGATTTTTTTGTGATGGGAGTTAGCAGCAGTTGGGCTTTGTTTAAAAAGTGTAATTTTACCAATCTCCGGTGACGTGTTGTACTGGGGGAATCGGGGTTGCATGTGGTGATAGAGGAAGCTACGGTGGTGGTAGTAAAAATGACCGGAGGTGGCGGAGATGACGGTGGCGTCGGCGGCGTGAAGGGTAAGTTTGTAAACCTAATTTTATGAGGGGTCGAAATTTTGATTTCCGCGGCTTCATTCGAGCATCGAGTTGCTTGGGGTGCTGGGTGGAGGTGGACGTGGGGTTGACAAAGTCGAGGCCGGAGTTGCTAACTGGCCGATGGTCGGAGCTCGCAGAACGTGGCGATTTTCCATTGACGTGTTCGAGCTGCTGTTCGTTTGAACGAGCATATTTCGTTTTCGACCTTGTTGAGTTGAACTGGAGTTTGATTTCGTATGTGAGTTCGTTTTAGGGTTTGCTGGGTGTTTCCTGGAGATTTGACCAGGCAACTAGTGCTCGGCATCAGGTAGCACTCGGCGTCAGAGAGTGCTCGGCATCTAGGAGTGTTCGGCGAAGTACCCGGCTTCCTAGTGGAACTCAGTGTCATAGAATGTCCGGCATCTAGGAGTACTCGGCGAAGTACTCAACATCCATATTGTTCGGCGTCAGATAGTACTCAGCATACAAGACTGCTCGGCATACAAGACTGCTCGGCGTCAGCTAGCGCTCGGCATCAATAGAACTTGGCAACAGGAGCGTTCGGCGTAACAGGAGTACTCGGCAACGGGAGTACTCGGCATCCGAGAAACGAGAGCACCCGGCATCCAACTGGAGTACTCGGCAACGGAAGTACTCGGCATCCGGGAGACGCTCGGTGTACCTAATCATTCAACATGACACTATCGTTCGGTCAGGGAGCATTGTTCGGTCAAGAGCTTCAAACAGAGTTACGTTCGGCTCCAACTGCAACCATCTTGCACTCTCCACACATCAGACATACCATTCGGCATAGAAAGGACCGTTCGGCATAGGGAGGACCGTTCGGCATTATGACGTTCGGCATGCCTGGTTCGGCAAGCAGCGAACACTACACCTGGGCTAGAGCGATCGGCTACCAAGCCCACTTGGGAAGTCCATCCCATCTTTGTCTATAAATAGAGGGGCAGGGTCACAGTGAAGAGGATCCTTTTTTGGGAGAGAGAACACCGGGGAGACTCTGCCATTTTTGAGACTCATCTTCTCTACTTAACAACTTCATTCAAGCATTTGATTCATGAATTGTATTTGTAATCAACAATAAGGAAGATCAATAAAGTTTAATCTCAAAGTGGACGTAGGCAATTACGCTGAACCACTATAAATTTGGTGTTCTTACTTTTTGCATTTAAATTAGCATTATCTTCTCTGTTTAATTTATCTTCATCACTTATATCCCTACACAATCTTTCTCTACGAGGTTAGTGACCAATTTTGGTGCTAACACTTTGGTGCTTTCATTGAGAGTTGAATTCTCAAACCTCAAGGATCTGCTTTGAAGCTACTGGATTGAACAAATCCCCCAAAGAAGATCCGACTCACTGATAGGACATCCGTTGATTCTACTCAGAGTTCATACTGATAACTCTACAATGGCAAGACCACATACCAGGTCAGCTTCTCATAATGCGGATGCCCACGAGATTGCTAGCGTGCAACAAGCAGGACCTAGCAATCAACCAGCGATTCCGAGTGCAGGAATTGCCGCTTAAGAACAGACTCCAGTTGTCACCAGAATAGAGTTCAATGACTTGATGAGAGAACTCAGGGAAAGCAGGAGACAACTAGGAGAGCAGATGCAAGCTAACGCCAACCTGATGGCACAACTCACTCAACAGCAGCAACAGAATGCTGGGGGCAATCCCACTCCTTACTCTTTATCTGACAGCTCAACTTCCTCTGATGAACCTCCCAGGCGCAGACGACGTAAGACTGAAGCTGCACGAGCAGAAGCTGATGTTCAAACAGCTGGAGACCGTAACCAAGCAAGAGCTGGAAACTTCAGGACCGGAGTGCAAACGGAGGATGGAGGCCCAGGCCATCAAAACGCTAACGATGTCGAACCCCAAGACGCGCGACTGTCAGATCACCAGGAGAGAAGGCATCAGCATGGACAGGCACGTAGAACAGACCTTAACCTCCCGCCTTCCATACAAACACCAGATCTGACATCCATGATCAGGCAATTGATGAAAGAAAATCAGGGCTTATCGAATGATGACTGGGGAGTGTCAAGAAGTCATACTCCATTCAGGGATGTTGTGTTGCAGGCGGCATACCCCAGGAAGTTTAGTATGCCTACTATCCCTGCGTATGAAGGGAAGACTGACCCCAGACAGCATGTCATGAGGTACGAATGGATGATGGATTCAGCTAGAGCAAATGATGCCACCAAATGTAGATGCTTTCCGATTACTCTCTCTGGGATCGCTACTATGTGGTTCACCCAACTTCCTCCGCGGTCCGTATCGAATTTCGAAGAGTTGGCAAGGAAGTTTATTGAGCAGTTCAGGATACACACTACACGCCCAAAGGACGTAATGTCTCTGTCAAGTGTAATCCAAAATCCCGGGGAGTCATTGAAGGAATATTTACAGAGATTCCATATTGCAGCAACTGAAGTCAGTAACCCCAATGACCATGCAATTCTGATGGCTGTAATGAGAGGTATGGATCCAGATTCTGAGTTCGGAGACTGGTTGGCAGGAAAACCTCTGACTACTCTAGAGCGTTTCTACTCAAAGGCACACCAGTTCATAAGAAGAGAGGAAGCTAGGTGGGTACGACGAGATAAGGCACCAGGACCTGTCCAAGAATCTATGAAGAGCAACATTGCTGTGAAGCAGTCCGGAGACAGCTCGGGAAAGGTCCAAGTCAATGTCCAGAATAAGCCTGGGCAGTCTAAGGAGTCCGGAGGAAGGAATCAAGGGAAGAAGAGAGAAGCGGGGAAGTGGAAGTCGAGAATTCCAAGCTACGGCGAGTATACTCCACTGAATGCACCACTTGAGAACATTTACCTATCCACCTGCAATACTTTTCAATACAGAAAGCCACGTCCAAAAGAATCAACCGAGGAACAAAAGCGGACCGGGAAATATTGTCGCTTCCATGAGACTTATGGGCACAATACGGAAGAGTGCAGACACCTGCACGACGCTATCGAGAAGTTGATCAGGCAAAAGAAGTTGCAAGAATTTGTGAAGGATCCACAGGAAGGAGGACAGGGAACGTCCAACCCAGGTCGTGCACCAGCTCCGCGTCATCCCGAGGAGCCTGCCCGAACCGTAGGAAGACTAGTCATAAATACAATTATCGGCGGACCTCACCCCGCAGATAAGAATTGGCAAGAGATGGAGCGATATGCAAGCTCCCTGAAGCATGTAGATTTTGAGTGCTATTCGAACGTGGAGGACGGGACCCCTGCTAAGCAGCAGCGCGTAATGACAGACGATATAGTGTTCAGAAACAGAGACGCTAATCAGGTGGAGGCTCCGACCATCGACCCGATGGTCATATCTGCAACGATCGGACTAGCATATGTAAAAAGAATTCTGATTGATTGCGGAAGTTCAGTCAACATCATCTTCAAGAAGGCTTATGACCAGATGAAACTGGAAACAAAGGACCTGAAACCGTCCAAGGCTCGTATACACGGCTTTAACGGCGCAGCGACCGATGCCGTAGGGTATGTTGAGTTACCAGTCGAACTGGGACAAGGCGAGCATCGGAGGGTGCGAATTCTACCCTTCGTAGTTCTGGATGTGGATTCTCCATATAACGTTTTCTTTGGCCGGCCGGCCCTGGCTGAGTTTAGGGCAGCATTAGCCCCGTGGTGTTTAACTTTGAAGTTCCCAACGGACAAAGGAGTAGGTATTGTTCATGGAGACCAAGCAGCTGGTCGTTCCTGTTATGTGGCTGAGCTCCGAGAGGCCCATCGGAGGGAGAAGGGAAAGGTTGCGGACAATCCCGTCCGCATCCTTAATGCGGATAATTGACAAGTAGTGCCCGAGCCCTGGCTCGGGCATAGTTCTCGGATCTTCGGAGATATAGATCCGAGAGACGACGATGAGAAACCCAGGGAAAAGAAGGCGGCACCGGCTGAATTAACGATTGACATTTCAGTTAGCCATGACGACCCTTCGCGAATAATAAAGATCGGATCATAGCTTGGCCCCGCGATGACTGAAGACCTTAGCGACTTCCTTCGGGCGAATCTTGATGTTTTCGCCTGGACACATTCTGATATGTGTGGGATTTCCCCCGCCATCACGAGTCATGTGTTGAACATAGACCCGAAATACGTTCCAGTTAAACAAAAAAGGAGAGGAATGGATCCGGAGAGGTCCGCCGCTCTCGGAGAGGAGGTGGACAAACTCAAAGCAAATGGGTTCGTCCGCGACGCCCTCTACCCTGAATGGGTATCCAACCCCGTGCTGGTAAAAAAGGCGAATGGGAAATGGAGGACTTGCGTAGATTATTCCGACTTGAACAAAGCATGCCCTAAGGACAGTTTCCCGTTGCCTAGGATCGATCAGTTGGTCGACTCCACCGTGGGACACGAGCTGCTGTCATTCATGGATGCGTACTCAGGGTACAACCAAATCCCGATGCATATTCCGGACCAAGAACACACCAGCTTCGTTACAAATGTCGGACTGTATTGCTATGTAGTGATGCCCTTTGGATTGAAGAATGTAGGAGCAACTTACCAGCATTTAGTGAATCGAATGTTCAAGGACCAGCTGGGTAGAACGATGGAAGTCTATGTGGATGACATGCTCGTGAAGTCACGACAGTCAAACGACCACATTCGAGACTTGGCTGAAATGTTCGACATACTCAGGTATTACGGGATGAAGATCAACCCTCTGAAGTGTTCCTTCGGTGTTGCGTCGGGGAAGTTTTTGGGATTCATCGTCAATGCTAGGGGAATCGAAGCCAACCCAAAAAAGATCCAAGCTATTCGAGATGTGCAAGCGCCCAGGACTATAAAACAAGTACAGAGCTTGAATGGAAAAGTAGCTGCGCTAAGTCGATTTATATCCAGGGCAACTGACAAGTGCATCCCATTCTTTGATATAATAAAGAAAGGGAAGAGAAATTTTGAATGGACGTCTAGTTGTGAGGAAGCGTTCTAGAATCTGGTGAGGCATCTGGAAAGTCCACCAATGCTATCAAAACCAGTTGACCACGAGATGTTGTACGTATACTTGGCTGTATCCCCACATGCGATAAGTGCGGCTTTGGTTCGTGAGGAGGATCGAGTCCAAAAGCCGGTGTATTAGGTTAGCAAGCGTTTAACAGGGGCAGAGAGGAATTACCCTAAAATCGAGAAATTGGATTATTGCTTGGTGATTGCATCATGCAAGCTACGCCCATACTTTCAAGCACATTCAATCGGTGTTTATACCGATCAACCCCTGAGACAGGTACTCCAACGGCCGGAAACTTCTGGAAGATTGCTAAAATGGAACATTGAGTTAAGCCAATTCGATATCGCTTACTTACCACGGAGAGCCATCCGAGGGCAAGCGTTAGCAGATTTCATCGCTGAGTTCACCATACCCGTTAAACCGGATGATCACGACGTCATTCCCCCCGTTCGATGGAAATTATACACTGACGGTGCATCAAACGACCGTTGCTCCGGCGCGGGCATAGTTCTTATAACTCCGGAAAACCGATCAATCTGTTATGCCCTGAAGCTTGATTTCTCGGCTATAAATAACGAAGCAGAATATGAAGCACTGATCGCTGGCTTGAAGCTCATCAGGGAACTCGGGATCGAATCAGTCGAAATCTTTTATGACTCACAGTTGGTAGTTTACCAAGTACGGGGAAACTACCAAGCAAAGGGACGAAAGCTCGCTCCGTACCTTGTTCAGGTCCAAGAACTTCTCTCGAGTCTTGAGCGTTATGACATTTCACATGTCCCGCACGAACAGAACAAAGAAGCCGACTTGTTGGCTAAGTTTGCGAGTACCGGCGATGCGCAGCAAATGGGATTGTATCCCGTTGAAGTCTTGCATGCTCCGAGCATAGACGAGATGAAAGTCGATCGCGTGTTGGAAACGGAAATCGAGAAGGAATCGTGGATAACCCCATTCAAACTATACCTGACGACCGGGGCTTTACCAGAAAAAAGGAGCGAAAGACGGCAGGTCCTTCGAAAGGCCGCGCGATACGTAATGCAGGATAGGTCAATGTATCGAAAAGGATTCTCAGTCCCATTATTACGATGCATCACTCATGATGAGACAAAGCGGGTCTTAAGAGAGGTTCACGAAGGGGAATGTGGCGACCATACTGGGGGGAAAACGCTAGCAAAGAAGATCCTCCGCTATGGATATTACTGGCCCACCGTAAACCGGGACGCCGCGGACTACGCAAGAAAATGCGACAAGTGTCAAAGATATGCGAAAATCCTGAGGGCTCCATCAACGGAACTCACACAAATGATTAGTCCCTGGCCATTTGCGATCTGGGGAATCGACATAATCGGCTCTTTGCCTATATCCAAAGGTGGCATGAAATATGCGATAGTTGCAGTCGACTATTTCACAAAATGGGCTGAGGCAGAACCTTTGGCCACAATCACCTCTAAGAAGGTCATTAACTTCGTTGTACGAAACATTATATGCCGCTTTGGCCTTCCACGCACCATCATTACGGACAACGGGACGCAATTTGAAAGCAGAGAGTTCAAAGAGTTCTGTTTAAAGTATGGCATCGAGAAGAAGTTCGCCGCCGTGGCACACCCGAAAGCTAACGGGCAAGTCGAGGCCGTCAACAAAATAATCAAGTCCATACTGAAGAAGCGTCTGGAGAAGGTTGGAGGCAAGTGGGTAGATGAACTCCCGACAGCATTATGGGCATATAGAACTACCCACAATTCCGCGACCGGCCACACTCCATTCGCCTTGGCATACGGCTCCGAAGCCGTTATACCCGTGGAACTTGAAGTTCCATCACACCGAGTGACATACTATGATCCCAAGACGAACCAGAATCTCTTGTTGGAATCACTGGACTGCATCGATGAAAAGCATGAAGAAGCCAAATTAAGGGCGGCAGCGCATAGGCACCGAGTCAAGTGCTACTACGACGGCAGAGTCCGCCCAAGGATCTTTGATGTGGGTGATCTCGTTCTGAAACGAGTTTTCCCAGTACCATCACGTATGAATCCCAGTTGGGAAGGTCCGTACGCCATTGAACGGAAGCTTGGAGAGGGAACATTCAAGCTAGCGACCGTTGATGGCACGACGCTCCCCCGAGCATGGAACAGTGAACATCTGCGGCACTATTACATTTAGCATGTTTCCTTTCTTGTTTTAGGCACTGTTATTTCCTGCATGTTTCCATTCAGTAATAACTTAGTTTCTTTTTAAAAGTTGTAATCGAGCAGTTTAGTTGATTTTCATTAATAAAGGCTTGAAGCCGTACCTTCCGTGAATCACTAACGTTTTTATATCTCGTAATTGAATGACGAACTACATTATCTTGTATGACGTACGGACTCGTATAAACGATTTCAAATCTCTGAATCCCCAGAGTGCGGAGCGGAGTACTCTAAGTCCCCAGAGCACGGACTAGAGTATAAACAATTTCAAATCTCTGAATCCCCAGAGTGCGGAGCGGAGTACTCTAAGTCCCCAGAGCGCGGACTAGAGTATAAACGATTTCAAATCTCCGAATCCCCAGAGTGCGGAGCGGAGTACTCTAAGTCCCCAGAGCGCGGACTAGAGTATAAACGATTTCAAATCTCCGAATCCCCAGAGTGCGGAGTGGAGTACTCTAAGTCCCCAGAGCGCGGACTAGAGTATAAACAATTTCAAATCTCCGAATCCCCAGAGTGCAGAGCGGAGTACTCTAAGTCCCCAGAGCGCGGACTAGAGTATAAACGATTTCAAATCTCCGAATCCCCAGAGTGCGGAGCGGGGTACTCTAAGTCCCCAGAGCGCGGACTAGAGTATAAACAATTTCAAATCTCTGAATCCCCAGAGTGCGAAGCGGAGTACTCTAAGTCCCCAGAGCGTGGACTAGAGTATAAACGATTTCAAATCTTCGAATCCCCAAAGTGCGGAGCGGGGTACTCTAAGTCCCCAGAGCACGGACTAGAGTATAAACGATTTCAAATCTCCGAATCCCCAAAGTGCGGAGCGGAATACTCTAAGTCCCCAAAGCGCGGACTAGAGTATAAACGATTTCAAGTCTCTGAATCCCCAGAGTGCGGAGTGGAGTATTCTAAGTCCCCAGAGCGCGGACTAGAGTATAAACGAATACGAACCTCTGAATCCCCAGAGTGCGGAGCGGAGTACTCTAAGTCTCCGGAGCGCAGACTAGAGTATAAACGAATACGAATCTCCGAATCCCCAGAGTGCGGAGCGGAGTACTCTGAGTCCCTGGAGCGCGGACTAGAGTATAAACGGTTTCAAGTCCCCGGAGCACAGAGTCAGCAAAAAGTCCAAGTACTCGAGAGATGTGGGACGAGAAGTACGCCATGTCCAGAAATGTTTGAACAACACGAGAATGGACCGGGAGTTAATGCAACTCATAAGAACTTGAGTTATGGCTACAGTTAGTCAGCAAACCAAAAAAAGACAAGAGAATCATTCAAACAAAAAGAAACTAAACTTTATTCGATAAGTTCAAAATGGGATTACATGATCACTCCTACAAAACTCAGACCTGACTATACAAACTACAAGCTACGAAAGATAAAAGCAGCTACAAGACTTAAGCAAGAAGCTCGTTGAACGAGTGTATCAATTATTTCTTCGATTTCTTCTTCTTGTCTTCCTTTGTCTTGTCCGATGACTCCTCTCCCTCATGCTTTTTCTTGGATTTCTTGCTTGCTAAAGAAGCGGAGTCAGGAGTAGGAGACGGAACGTCTAGTGGTTTGGACCTGCCCGGGAGAATGATTTTCAAAGGTCTGTTCCGTGGGTCGGTAAGTTCTAGGATTCCAGGTTCAACTTTGACCTCGGCCTTTTTCTTCTCCTCTGCGACGAGGTGGTCCTTCATGCTCATCTGTGAAGTATGCTCAGAGGCACCGGTGATTTCAATTTCATCACTCCCTTCGGCAGGAGATGAAGTGTCGAGCTTATCATCATCCAGCGCCCCGATCACTTGAGCATCGGGACCAGGGAGTACTCCCGCATGGACAGCGTCGCTTTTCTTCCCTGCCTCCTCCTTGGCGTCATCGCTCCTCGGAGTTGGTTCGGCGTCAGAACAACCTACATGAAAAAGATAAAGAACGAGTGTTAGAACGAGTAGCCACTGCTGAAAAAAGACGGGATCTTTCAACTTCTAGAGAAAGAAGAATTTCCTACCAGGTTCCGGTTGGCTATCGGTGGCGCGTGGGGTTTCACCCTCCAGGATAGGGGATAGCACATGAGCGCCGAGCCCGGGATCTTCGGGGTCATAACCAGCATGCTGCTCGAATGGATCAAGTGTCGGCCGACCGGCCGATTGAGCAGCGGGAGGAGCAGCAATATGAGGAGTAGCAATATTGGCCCCAGACGGGCCAGCTTCATCATTTTTCTCTTTCGGAAGGGGAGAGCCTTTGCTGTAAAGTGCCAATGCCGTGGATAAATCCGATGGCTCATTCCCCCTAAGGAACTCCTTCACCAAGGCCTCCTTATCGACCTCTTCGGAGCCCAACTCGATCTTCCTGATCCTTATCAAGGTTTCCCAGGCCTCAGCTAGGGATTCGAGATAGCCGTCGCCCAAGAACGTTAAGTCGCGATGCATAAGGACACGGGCACCATATTCAGCAATCAACGGGTCAAACATGCATTTGACCTCTTCCCTGCCGGCTTCTGCGACCGCCTCGAGGCGAGAATCAATCTCCTCCGCAGCCTCTCTTTTGCCCTCCTCACGGGCCTCATCCTTCATTTTCTCAACCCCGGCAAGTTCGTCATCGAGCTTCGTTTTTAGGAGACGAGTGGCGATGATTTCATCACAGTATCGCTGTGATTCTTCTTGAGCAGCTACCTTGTCCTCCTTCTCCTTGGAGAGTAATTCTTTCAGCTCTCTGACTTGCACGACGAGCGCATCCCTCTCTTTTTGGACAGAGTCTTTCTCTAGGGCGAGGGCACCGCTGCGCTGGACTGCCTCGTCAAGCTCTTTTTTGTGAGCCGCCTCTAAACGAGTAACTACCTCAGCAGTATCTTTTGCGCTTTGCTCAGCGGCTTCCAGCTTCGACTTATACGAAGCGAGCTCTACGTCTTGGTGCTCGATGATGTTTTTGTCGTAGCCAGCCTCTAGTTTCAGGCGATCAATCTCATGTTGACGCTCAACGGATACCTCTGAGATCTTCTCCACCAAGTGCACAAACGCGTCATGTTGAACATAGACATCGTTATTGCAGGAAATGGCACTCTACTTCACATGCCCGAGAATATGATGAATGGCCGGGAGGAACTTCAGACCGTCGAAGCAAATTTTTGGAAACTTGGCCTTAAGATCGACCATCTTTTCCGCAACAGTTGGGTCCACCGTAGGAGTAGGAGGAGGAGGCTTTGAAAGTTCCGCTCTTTTTTGTTGCTCTCGAACTTGCCTTGTACTCGATGAACTGGAGTGTTGTTCTCGGGGAGCATCAGAGTGGTAACCCTTCTGTGAAGTTTTCTCTTTATCCGGCACAGTTGGAGGAAGAGGATCACGGGACTGCGAAGATTGAGAATATGCCTTCTTGCGGTGAGACGACTCGCGGGGACGATTGTCTCTATCTTCATAATCGTCTCTGCCCCTACGTCTGCCTGAACCAGAACCTGTCCAGAGTGATGAAATATGGAAGAGCCATGAAGGTGATCGAGTCCGTGAGAACGCCCCATATCACCTGCAAAGAATGGAAATAACAACGAGTTAAGAAAAATCCGTGAGATAGGAAAAAATGTGAAGTGTATGATGGAATGCGTATGTGCGTGTGTGTCCTAGTGTTTCCCCCGACAGACCAGTTCTTTTGTCTTTGCTAATTGGAGTATTGTCTCCTTGGGTCGGGAGTTGAACTCCCGCGTTGCCTTTAGCAGGCGAAGAAAACTTGAGGGCTTCAGGATCGTCAAACCCGTAATTGAGAATATCATCGGGAATAGACAGGTTCGACAGGCCCCTTAGGGAACTTTCCAGGTGCTGCGAGGAAGCCTCTTTCTCAAGCGGGATAGGCAAGACTTTTGAAGTGCCACCGACTTTCTCCTTCTGCACTTTATATTTTAACTTCTTCTTTCCCTTCGAAGGGGAGGATGACGTCTCAATATCTTGAACCTCGATTGCCGGATTCCAGGCGGGACCCACATTCTCGCCTTGAGTCTCAAGAGCTTCGTCTTCTTTGCGCTCACCCTCTTCATGTGTATCGGGAGTGCGGCGCGACGACGATTCGGCCTGTTTTTTCCCTTTACCAGACGGAGGTTTGGGAATGGTGACACCTTCTGGAAGGCTGATCTGACGACCAGGGGCTAGCAAGCCAAACCCCGACAGTGATTCATTTGAAATGATAGCTCGGATGTCTCGATCCTCGACAGGAAGAGCTCTAATGGCTTCAACAGCCTCAGAATATCCTCGGCCTTCCGGATGCGGGTTGATACCTGAAAAGACGAAACGAAGAGTTAGGAAAAGCATGACTCCGGTTAAATGCGAATAGTGACTAGGCAGAGAGACTTACTGCCTTCAACCCATCTCCTCGCGAAACCAGGAGGGCAGCGCACATAGAACCATTCCTGTTTATACAGGGCGAATTTACTGCATGCCCCTGTCAAGATTTGGCATTTGTGGTACGGCTCGAGGAACATAAAGGAAGGACTGTCTCTCCATCTCTTGATCATATAGATGTATCTGATATCGCCAACGGTTGGAGGTCTGGAGAAGACGGCCATGAAAAGTAAGTAGGTCCCGTATAGAAACGCATGGCCGTTCGGGTGTAGCTGCGACGGAGCTATGTCAACATACTGCAATACATCCCGGAGAAATAAATTGAACGGAGGCACGCTGCCCATCCAACACATGAACTTGTTACAGGCGGTATACCCGACTGGGGGTAGATGAGGACGATCGTGTCGCGAAGGGACCAACACGTCGGCAAAAGGGATCCCATGAATGGAGCATATCCGTCGAAGAGCGGCTTCGTTGATCTTCGAAGCTTGTGAATCGATCGGATTGTCTAGAAGAATTGCTGCCTCCAAGGCATCAGGTGCTAAGTTGTGAGCAGGAGAAGTCGACGGATTAGAAGTATCAGCAGCTTCTGGCCTTGATGACGGCCCAGGCCTATCGGATATAGTAGCGGAGCTAGACTTTCTTGACATCCTCAATAAATAACGAACCTGGCTAAGTGCTTGAGAAAACTATACTTAAAAAACGTTGGACGTTAGAATTAACAACACGAGTTTTCCCCCCCACGTGGTGTGTGAACTAGTGTAAGCAATTGTGTAAAGGCAATAAGAATCTAAAGATTTCAAAGATATAAGAATGAGCTTCGAATCGTCGCCTTCGAAGACCGTCATTGCTGACCGTCTCAAAGAGCCCGCCTGGTGGTGATTACAGTTCCAGATTCAGAAAACATATAATTTATAAAGTGACCGGCCTAAGTGTAGTTTGACATTTATACTGTTCGGCATTTAAATGGTGTTCGGCGATTGTGTTGTTCGGCCTAAGTACAGGTCAACATGTATGTTTGTTCGACATGTCAAGTGTTCGGCTAAAGGCTTTGTTCGGTTAAGTCATTGTCCAGTTAAAAGCTTTGTTCGACTAAGTCATTGTTCGGCTAAAGGCATTGTTCGGCTAAGTCATTGTCCAGTTAAAAAGCTTTGTTCGGCTAAGTCATGGTTCGGCTAAAGGCTTTGTTCGGCTAAGTCATTGTCCAGTTAAAAGCTTTGTTCGGCTAAATCATTGTTCGGCTAAAAGCTGTGTTCGGCTAAAAGCTGTGTTCGGCTAAGTCATTGTTTGGCTAAAAGCCTCGTTCGGCTAAGTCATGGTTCGGCTAAAGGCATTGTTCGGCTAAGTCATTGTCCAGTTAAAAGCTTTGTTCGGCTAAATCATTGTTCGGCTAAAAGCTGTGTTCGGCTAAGTCATTGTTCGGCTAAAAGCTTCGTTCGGCTGGAGTCATTGTTCGGCCAAGGGAGTATTCGGCAGCCTTCCATTCCTCCATCCGGCGCATGACGACATACACCGGAGCAGCACTACGCCAAACAACACCCTTACCTCCTCCATCACCTTCATTCTTTCCTCTTCCCTTTAACCACAGTTCAACACGAAGAAACTAAGACCATAGGTGGACATACTCCTAATCACTCCCCCTCGCCTCATCGTTCGGCAATAAAGACGCGATAGAGACAACCTACTCAAAGGCCTTCTACGTGACACACTCGGCCATCTCGTTTGAAATCTACTACTATCGTACGAGAAAAGGTACCTAGTTTGCAGAATGGAGATTGAGATGGAGTAGTTAAGCTTTAAATCCGGACGACTGAATAGAATTGAAAATCTTCGAGGAACGGCAGAAGTAAAAAAGTAAAGGGGAGAAGAAGGAAAAGGCCTGGTTTTATAGAGGAGGGAGGTGGAAGTCGAAGGGGCTATACCCGGTAGAACCGGTCAATGCCAGAGTGTTCGGCATCAGAGCAAAGTAACGTTCGGCACATGAGGATTGTTCGGCTTCGAACGTATAGTTCGGCATCCAGGCTACGCTCGTCACACACCTCCGTCACAGGCATTCTCGAGAAGGCATTACCAAGGAAAGTTGAACTAGATTCAAAGCGCATCACGTTCGGCCACGCGATACACTTTGGGGGGCAAGTGTTTCCTGGAGATTTGACCAGGCAACTAGTGCTCGGCATCAGGTAGCACTCGGCGTCAGAGAGTGCTCGGCATCTAGGAGTGTTCGGCGAAGTACCCGGCTTCCTAGTGGAACTCAGCGTCATAGAATGTCCGGCATCTAGGAGTACTCGGCGAAGTACTCAGCATCCATATTGTTCGGCGTCAGATAGTACTCGGCATACAAGACTGCTCGGCATACAAGACTGCTCGGCGTCAGCTAGCGCTCGGCATCAATAGAACTCGGCAACATGAGCGTTCGGCGTAACAGGAGTACTCGGCAACGGGAGTACTCGGCATCCGAGAAACTAGAGCACCCGGCATCCAACAGGAGTACTCGGCAACGGAAGTACTCGGCATCCGGGAGACGCTCGGTGTACCTAATCATTCAACATGACACTATCGTTCGGTTAGGGAGCATTGTTCGGTCAAGAGCTTCAAGCAGAGTTACGTTCGGCTCCAACTGCAACCATCTTGCACTCTCCACACATCAGACATACCATTCGGCATAGAAAGGACCGTTCGGCATAGGGAGGACCGTTCGACATTATGACGTTCGGCATGCCTGGTTCGGCAAGCAGCGAACACTACACCTGGGCTAGAGCGATCGGCTACCAAGCCCACTTGGGAAGTCCAGCCCATCTTTGTCTATAAATAGAGGGGCAGGGTCACAATGAAGAGGATCCTTTTTTGGGAGAGAGAACACCGGGGAGACTCTGCCATTTTTGAGACTCATCTTCTCTACTTAACAACTTCATTCAAGCATTTGACTCACGAATTGTATTTGTAATCAACAATAAGGAAGATCAATAAAGTTTAATCTTAAAGTGGACGTAGGCAATTACGCTGAACCACTATAAATTTGGTGTTCTTACTTTCTGCATTTAAATTAGTATTGTCTTCTCTGTTTAATTTATCTTCATCACTTATATCCCTACACAATCTTTCTCTACGAGGTTAGTGACCAATTTTGGTGCTAACACTGGGGGTACCGTAGATCGCCAGAACGGTAGCGATGCGTCGTGCACATGCACGGGCCTTAGCGTTTGCCTGAGTGTTGTTGTCATCTGGGAAGAACAGGAGTGATGCACGCGTTTTACTCGAGTAACTCGAGTCGTTGCTCGAAGTGCCACTGCGATCGACTCGAAGTAAAAGGAGAGGATTTCGAGTCAAGCTTTGTTCCAAGATTTGAACCAGAGGTTGTTTTCTGTTTTGAAATCTGGAAACAAAAATTTAAATCTTTAGTCAATGTTTATAACTGAGTTCAAATCAAAATGCAATTATATAACAAGTTGAATTGGAATTTACTATAAATAAAGTTTCGAAATTCAATTTTAAATTCAAATGACTTGGAAATATAATTAAGTGTATTGAAAGTAATTTGAAATTTAAAAAAATGAATTTAGAAATTATAAATGGAAATTTAAACAAGTTGAAGATTTAAACCTGAAAATAAATTTTAAGTCAGATTTTAAATTTTAAAAATAAATAAGAATTCATTTCAATCTTGAATTTAAAATGGAATTCAAAAGGGAATTTGGAAACAATAAATTAGAATGATTAATTTAATAATAATTATTGTGGAATTATGAAGTATAATTACTTAATGACAGTAATTAAAGAATTAATTATTAAAATAATTAAGGGAGCTAATTGGATTAGTTCAGTTTTGTCACTTAAGTTAATTAATTCAGAATAACCACCTGAAACTTTTAGAAATTATAATTACTTAGAAATGTAATTAATTGATAATTATCGGATAAAATTAATTGAATGATAATCAGTAAATTGGGTATAAATATTTGTTATTAATCAAGGGGTTAATTAAATTTATTAATTAAAGGATTAATTAATAATTGTGATTAGTTAAGATAAAGTAATTAATTAAAGGTTAAATTGATTCATTAATTAAGATCGATTAGTCCATAATTAAAAAGTGAACTAATAAATGATAAAAGGGGATTTTATTCTAAATAAATTGTAATTAACTTATGATAATTAACCAAGATTTATAATTAATAAAGTTAATTCAAATTTATCAGTCAACTAATGAATTTTCTTGTGAATGTTTGAACTTGACTGAATAATTAGTTTGTCTGATATCCCTGATCTAAGATACTTTGTGATATATACTGGTTTGTGTGTGATCTGTAATGTAGTTTATTTATTTGGGATGAATGTGATTTTATCTGCTATTTATATTTGTGATCTGTGAATGAAGGATGAGCGTTATAGTTATACCGCTTATCACTTATCAACTATATTTCTGTATTCTGATATGTGATGATTGAATGATGTTGCACTATTGTGGGTGAAAAGTGAAACCCCTGGACCACACTTTTACACGCACAAATATGGATTTCACGTGGAAATCGGTTAAGTCACAGATGATTTAGATTCAATGTTTTTGAAATTGAAATTTTAATTTCAATTGATTTTGAACTTGGAAATTTGGGTTTAATGTGAAAAGCTTTTGAAATGGAATTTCAAAGATAAAACTTATTTTCGAATAACTTGATTAAGTTTTGAAGTTTAAATAATTTGATTTGAATTCAAGTTTAAAATTGAATTCTATGATTCGAAACTAGGGATTTAAGATGCTATACAAGTTATATGAATTTAAACCATTTTAAAAGTATAATTTTGGGAATTTGAATTTAACCCAAGGATTTCAACTCGTATGAATGAATCAGATTTTCTGAAATGAAACTGGTTGTTTTAAAAGAATAAAAGCTTTCAGATAAGAAATGAAATTCCAGTTTAATTAAAGGAATTTCAAGTTTGAATTGAAAAATGTTTTTTTTCAAGTTATGAATGAATTCTTTCTGAAAGCTATGGATTGAATCTGTTTATTTTTAACAGATTTAAAATGGTGATTTGTTTAAACCTTTCGTAATGAAATTGTTTTGAAAGCTATCAGTTAAATCTTTGTTTTGAAGATTTAACGAGTAAATCCAATTGAAATGGAAATTAATTTGGAAAATCTGTGAATGAATCTTTTTGTTTAAAAGATTTGAAAATGGTAATCGATTTAAATCATTGAAAAGAAAGTTTGGGTTTAAGTTGTGACTTAACTGGAATCCCAATATCCATATATTTTTAAATATTGCGCTCATTATTCGGTTTAGTCGGGAGAGGACCTTTGTGTCACACAACCCATTCCGAATAATGATACGTCGTATATGGATAGCATTTGAAGACCGGTGTTGAAGACCGGGTATTTGCGAGAACGATAGGATAACCTATCAATTGTCTCTACACCGAGTAGCTACGGTATAGAGATTTCCTAAGTGATGGGAAGTCCGATCGGGATTATGAATACCCGGATTGCAAGGGCTTCTTCGGAAGTGCCTTCGGTTCTGTTCGAACCCGGAACAGACTTGTATGGTTACATGTCTGACATTACGCTTTGAGATATAAAGCAGATTTCTTTCAAATACATTTCTGTTGGTGGAGGAGAATTTATTCTCTTAGCTTAACACCCTTTTCTGAGACGTACGAGCTCAGAGGTTATGTAGTTGAAGGTTATCAGCAATATACTCCCAATTTGGTAATGTGACATGCTGAGTGTTGCTGTGTGATGATCATTGTTTGATCATTTGTGATATGATCATTTGTTTGATCATTTATCTTTATGATCATTACTTTGATCATCTGTTGACCCAAAGCATGGCTTTGTGCTAAAGCGTAGCTTTGTGGACGAGACTTCGTTAGGGCCTCACAACCCAGAAATGGTCGAAACAGGAATGTTACGGCAAGGTTATGAGGGTTGCGCCCTTTAGGGTATGTCATTTCCTTCTGGAAAAAGGTAGTATCATGGTATGGAGCCCAGATACTTACTCATGTGGACACACTTTATTTATTATGTGTGATGTTGGTTACCGAGGCCTCGGATAAAGGTCACAAAGGACCGGGGGATGGCATATTCGTGAGTTACCTGTTACAGGGGTAACCTGGCCTTGTTGGCAGAGAGCAGTTTGTCTCTCGGAGCGTCCAGCCATTGGCGTTTCTTTCGTGGCATAGGAAGTTCTTTAGCCTGACCATTTGTTGGAAATCCATTTCCCAATACGGAACTTGTACGGTTTTAGTTGTAGAACCTGCCATTTACTTATGGTGGCGCCCCACTGTTTAGATGGTAGCTATAGTAGGCATAGTTCGAAATGTCTATGCTGGCTAAGATTTATATTCTACTTTCGAAATGTTTTCTGCACTATGCACTAATAATAATATCCAATGATTTGATTTTGCGTAGTAAGCATCTTTGACTATCATAAGAAGAAATCTCCTCCAATTCTGCGTTTGCATTGTGTGTGTGGCGGGAGGTCTTATGGTAGTTTCATTTCCCAAAAGCATTGCAGATATTTTTCTACTTGCTTTGTTGTTGTTGTTTTAAAGATAAACTGTTTTTGTTGCTCACACCAGTCCCATGACTGATCCGGAGTTTATTGTTCCCTTCCTAAACTCTAGGTGCCCACCATTTTCCACACGGGCAGTCTAGAGTTGGGTTTCTTAGATATTCAGGTTGAGTAGATTATCTGGGGCTAGTCAGTCCTTTGACGACTGACCTTGCTTTCTGCTAGCTATGGATTGGAGCATTCAATTAGAGATATTCTATCCGCTGCTGGTGTTATCTATTTTCTTTCCGCTGCTATTTTCTTGTATCATATCTCTGATGTATATTGATATCTGTTGTATCATTCTGTTGTATCATACTGTATCAGATTTTGTATCTGTCATTGTATCAATGTTATATATATATTGATATATTCTTTTTCTTCCGCTGTGTTATTATACTTAATTGTGTTATAAGCTCCGGCGGATCGGATTTGAACGGTCGAATCTGCGGCATTCTAGTACAATGTGAAGTACGGATGTCGATTTTCGAACGCGAAAAACCCGACTCGTTACATCAACTTAATGAAATACTTGAATTTAAAACCAATTATTAAGTATTAATTAATTCAAATTGATATCTATATGGTTTTAAATTAATTTTTTATTTTGTTTGTCAATCTATTTTCTTTCTGGTTGTTTTATTCTCCTACATCCTTCCTTTTCGAGGATGAAAAGTTCTGAGTGGGGGAGAGTGTAACGACCCGTAAATTTTAGTGTTTTATTTATTTAATTAATTGAAATTTTGTGAAATTTTTAAATAATAAAATAGTGAAATATAAATTTGATATTTGGAATACGTCTATTTAAACATAGCAAATGGTAAATTTTCACCGGATAATATGGAAGTTTTTTTTTTGTGTGTAATCTTATTTCAATTTAAATCAGTTAATATTTGATGATGATAAAATGTTTTCCAAACCTGAATATTTTATATAATAAATTTGTAAATCGTCTTCTGAGTGAGATGTTATCTTTCGTTTCATCAAATTTGAACTGCTATTGCTCTATCTACCTTATTTTCGACAAAATAGCAGCATTTCCGGTACCGATTGTCGACTTTTGATCGGATGATCATACCACTAATATATGTATGTCGATTTTTGGTGATTGATTGTTTCTACAATCATTTCTGTGGTTTGTCACTTTAAAATACAAAGGTTTTTATACTAATAGTAAATACTCAAACTCTTTCACAAAAACGATTTCCACACTATTTTTAATACAAAGTCTCGTTTTTAAAACCGTTTTCCAATCTATTAGTATATACAAACCTTTACCTCATTCTTATGAGAAATCTAATTAAACGGCTTAGCAAAACAAGTGGTATGAAACGCTTTGCGTTTACTTCGTCGGTTAATTCTTAGACTTGTTCGATTGAAACTCTTGTGACAATTTTCGAGTGGAAATCTACAATTTGTTCATAAATATTTAAGTTAAGCCAGTGGTTATGGGACATGAAGCTAAACTCATTTATTTACTAGCTTAGTGTAATTCACACTTTTTATTGATCAATGGTGATCATTTTATGGTTTAGACTAGCAATGTGCGATGTCTCTTTGTCCGTGTGGGGGACTGTACCCAGTTCTATTGAGCTTCGTCTCATTTTTATAGGCTAGCGACCTACGGGCTTTATGGAGTTCGGGTTCATCGGGGGTACCGTTATTGCACTACGTCGTTGTTCCGAATTATTTGAGTTTCGGGTTCATCGGGCGTACCGTTATTGCACTACAACGTTGTTCCGAATTATTTGAGTTTCGGGTTCATTGGGCGTACCGTTATTGCACTACGTCGTTGTTCCAAATTATTTGAGTTTTGGGTTCATCGAGCGTACCATTATTGCACTAGGTCGTTGTTTCGAATTATTTGAGTTTCGGGTTCATCGGGCGTACCGTTATTGCACTACGTCGTTGTTTCGAATCATTTGAGCTTCAGGTTCCTCGGGCGTACCATTATTGTACTACGCCATTGCATCGGCTTTATGGTTAGCGACCATGGAATAACGTTCCGTTTGTGACACACGTGTTGGGAAGTTTTCATGCTTCCGTTTGTGATAGGCCTCCCCTTTGTGATTTTTGGATTTCTAGTTGATGATTTCTAGAATTTGTGTTTCACCAATTTTGATGATAGGCATTGATGAGCTCTATCAATTATTTGTGTTTTTGGTGAATAATTTAAAGAATATGATATTCTTTTTGGTGTTTGAGAATATTTGAGATATTGTATGATTTTTGTTGTTATCTGATGTATACTTGTCATAGTATGGCATTATTGTTATCATACGTTTTTGTGATATCTCTTATCTTATCTCATTTTATCTGATATTTATAGCTAGACTGATCCATTTATTATTTTCTTCTTAAATAATACTCAGGTCAGACCGAGGTATTTCAAGTGCTTATGCTTGACTTCTTATCAGGGTCCGTCACCTGACTTTTGGCTAACTACTTTAGCATAGTAGTTTTTGTTAGTATACATTTGAGATAGAGACTCCTTGTTGTATACATATTGTGACGCCCCACCTTTATACTCACACTAGCCAAGGACACTACGGGGTAATGCCGTCGACTAGCACGAAGAATAAGGCTGTTGAGGTGCGACCATATGTGTAATTGCTTTGTGCGAGTACCGATATGTCAGATAATATAACTTACATTTCATTTCAAGAGGAAATACGACATATCAAATACAAACTCAAAGCTACCACACAGTGGCTATGTGGATGTAACGACCCCGAATTTTTATAAATTTAAATTGATAATTAAAATTAATTTCTGAATAAAATTTGTGAAATTAATTGATAAAGTGATGCAAGTTTCCCCGGACTCAAATAAATTCTATGTTGAATCGTTTAAATTTTAAATATTGTATATATATATATATGTATATATGTGAATATATATGTATATGGGCATATATGAGTAAATTTGAAATTACATTTGATTTGAATTTAAATCGTAAATGAATGGTTTAAAAATAAATATATATATAAGATATAAAGGTATAAAGTAAATACATTGGATAAAATAAAATAAATACATAAATAAATTATAACAACATACTAACTCTAAAGATTCATTTATATTACGAAATTATAAGTATAAGAAGAAAAAATAAAATACAATCAAATATGAACAAAACATATAAAAGATAGGAATAAACTTGCAAAAGCAAATATATATTCAAGTGTAAACAAACAATATATATAGTGAAGCTTGCAAAGGAAGATATGAGAAAAATATTCATTTGTACAAGTAATAAATGCAGCCACCACAACCATATTATCTCATCCCCAAAGAAGAACTATATTCAAACATAAGTATGCAGGCTGAAGTAAACAAATCATTTAAATACAAAACAAGGCAAAGGGAAGTAATGCAATATCATATAAGTACATGATATCAGCCAAGATCTTGTTTAATAAACCAAAGAAAAAAAATGAATTTGTACAACACAATTAATGCTAGGCAACTCTAGCACACAACCATAATCTATCAGCCTCCACAAAGAAAAAATCTCTGATTTTGTACAAGGCCATATCATCATCCAGTACAAATAAAATATACACTATGTACAAAGTTTTATACCCAGCAACTTCATTTTCCATATCTCCATCATTTCTTCAATTCATTTTCGTTCCATTAAAACTGAGAAAAAACTAAAGTATACCATCATCAAAACTCAAACAAAAATTCAACTGAAATAATTCAACTCAACAAACCAGAGGTTCAAGAGAAAGGCTTCAGCTTGCAAATTTTCACAATCCTGTTTCAAAAGAAAAGTAAAGCTCTGTTCTTCTCCTGAAAATCACGGTGAGCAAACTTTATTGTTTAAACCAGTTACTTTTAAATCTTATGCCTGCGATGATAATGTTAATGGATGTGAATATATCTGCTGGTATTTATGTATATATATGTGTGTAAATGGTTGAATGTATGTCTGTGTATATATAGATCTATCTCTGTTTAACAACAGGTTAACCAAATTCCAGAAAAAAATTCATATCTCCAAATCTAAAAGGATTTTGGTAATGATCTTTAAATGAAATTTGATTGTATTCACCTGATTCAAATTTTAAAAAATGATTTCAAAAATTTATATTAAGTAATTAATTTGAAATAGGAGTATACAGTAAAAAGAACTCAAACATCCCAAAATTTGGTTATCAAATTTCCTTGATTTGATTATATAATTTGATTCGTATTCAAAAATGATGATTTTTAAGGGAAAAATCAGGATTTTTAAGTTGGTATTCATAGAGGTTTTGCAAGTTGAACGGATAAGTCATTTTTATCAAAATCTGGTGATCGGCGTAGTGCTAGTGGTCGAGATTAATGGTGAAGGTGGCTAGAACGTTGGGGTTTCCAGGAAAAATAATGGAGAATTTTTCTGATGATGGTGGTGGCCACGCGAAGCCAATTTAGGGCTTTGGTGTCAGGTTTTGTCGACAGAGTTGTTCGAATTAACGTGATGTCCATGGTGGATCGGAAGCAATCACGCCCATGGGAAATGAAGTATTGGATGCTAGCGAAGCTACCTTCGAAGTCGCGAGGTTATCAGTAGTCAGATCGTCGGTGTCGAGGAAGTTTTTCAGATGGTAGTTTGGTTCCAGTTTGATCTTGAGTGCTCGATTTTGATATGTGGACATTTTAGTTGATCTGGGTTATCGAATGGTGTAGTGGGGTTGCCGATGACTTGTAGGTGGTCGAGGTATTGATCTCCGGTGGCCGTTCCGTTGGTGCACGTTCACGGCCATGGCATAGTATCTGGAACTATGTTTATTTGGGAAGAAGATAATAGTCTCGAGTTTTACTCGAAGAATTTTTGAACTGGGCCCGAAGTAAAAAGAGTAGGGGCTCGGATAATAATCCTTGTTACAGGTTTTAAAAGAAAACAAAACCTGTTCTGTTTTTGAAATTTTAAATTTTAATTTCAAATTATAAAACAAAGTTTAAGCTAAGTTTTAAAATCAAAGTGTAATAATGAAATCAAGTTTAAACATTTCTTAACAAATTCCTTTAAAAATAATTGTTTGTTTAAGTTTGAAATTAGTTAAAGGTTTTAAAATGAATTGTATTAAAGTAATTATGTTTAAAGTAGTTTAACATATATAACCTTTATTTTAAAATAAACTTTGAAATTGATTAAGGTTAACTTATTAATCAATGTGATTAATTAATGAATGTGATTAATTAATTAATGTGATTAATTAATGAAGGTGATTAAATAATTACTTAATTGAAAGTAATTAGTGGTTAATTAATGAAAGTAATTAAGGAATTAATTATTAAGTGTAATTAATTGAGTTTAATTGGATTAGTTCAAGTTAATTACTTAAGTTTAAATTAATTTAGAATAATCACTTGATAATTTGGAAAAATATAATTACTTAGAGAAGTATTTAATAGATAATTACTGAATGTAATTAATTGAATGATGATTTGAAATTTGAGTATAATTATTTGTTAATAAATGAAAGGATTAATTAATAATGGTGATTAATTAAGATTTATTTAAATAATTAAAGGTTAATTAAAGATTAACTAATCAATGATGAAAGGGAAGTAAATTATTAACAGAATTAATCAAATGGAGATTAAGTAAGGAATAATTAATTTGTGAATTAAGGATGATTAATTAAATATTTAATTAATGATTAAAGTTGATTAATCAAGTGATTAAGAAATAATTGGTGAATGTTTGGACTTGACTGAATGGTTGAATTGTTGATATTCCCTGATCTGTGATGCTGTGTGATATATTCTGATTTGTGTGTGATCTGTACTGTAGTATATTTATCTGGGATGAATGTAATATATTATCTGTAATTTATATATATCTGTGATCTGTGAATAATAGATAAGCGTTATAGTTATACTGCTTATCAACTATATTTCTGTATTTTGATCTGTGATGATTTATTGATGTTGCACTACTGTGTGAAACCCCTAGACTACACCATACACACACAAATATGGATTTCACAAGGAAATCGGTTAAGTCACAGATTTTTAACAATTTTAGAAATTGGATTTTTGAATCCTAAATAATTTTTGGAATTTGAATTTAGAACTTTTGAAATGAGTTTCCAAAATAAAAGTTATTTTAAATAACTTAATAGAATTTGAAATTCAAATAATTTGATTTAAATTTGAATTCAATATTTGAAATTGAATTCAATGATTTGGAAATTATGGTCAAAAAAGACCATACCAGTTATAAATGTGTTTTATATGGATTTTTAACCATTTAAAAGTATGGTTTTAGAAATTTAGGAAATTTAATCCAAGTTTTATACTTGAATGGTTTTAACTTATGTAAATTGTAATTAGTTTCCAGAATTGTTTCAAAGAATAAAAGCTTTCATATAAGAAATAGATTCCCAATTTGTGTCAAAAGAATTTCAAGTTTGAATTGAAAATGGTTTCCAAGTTACGTATAAATCTTTGGAAACATGTTTTGAAAGCTATCAATTAAATCTTTGTTTTAAAGATTTAATGAGTTAATCCAATGGAAAGGGAAATTGATTTGGAAAATCTATGAATAAATCTCTGTGAAACTGGGTGAACTTTGTGAGATGAATCTTTTTGTAAAAGATAAAAAAATGGTAATGTATTTAAACCATTTGAAAGATTTTTGGGTAATAAATTGTGACTCAACTGAAATCCCAATATCCATATGTTTTAAAATATTGCGCTCACTATTCGGTTTAGCCAGGAGAGGACTTTGTGTCATATAACCCATTCCGAATAAGTGATACGTCGTATATGGATAGCAATTGAAGACCGGTGTTGAAGACCAGGTATTTGTGAAAACGATATGATAACCTATCGATTGTCTCTACACTGGGTAGCTCCCGGTATAGAGATCCCCTAAGTGATGGGAAGTCCGATCGGGATTGTGAATACCCGGAATTGCAAGGGCTTCTTTGGAAGTGCCTTCGGTTCTGTTCGAACCCGGAACAGACTTGTATGGTTGTATGTCTGACACTACACTTTAAGATATAAAGCTGATTTCTTTCAAATACATTTCTGTTGGTGGCGGAGAATTTATTCTCTTAGCTTAACACCCTTCTCTGAGACGTACGAGCTCAGAGGTTATGTAGTTGAAGGTTATCAGCGATATACTCCTAATATGGTAATGTGGCATGCTGAGTGTTGCTGAGTGTTGCTGTGTGTTGATCATTTATTGATCATTTGTGATCAAAGCATGGCTTTGTGAAAAAGCGTAGCTTTGTGGACGAGACTGCATCAGGACCTCACAAACCGGAAATGGTCGAAACAGGAATGATGCGGCAAGGTTATGAGGGTCGCGCCCTTTAGGGTATGCCATTTCCTTTTGGAAAAGGGTGGTATCATGGTATGGAGCCCAGATACTTACTCATGTGAACACACTATATTTATTATCGTGTGATGTTGGTTATCGAGGTACCTCGGATAAAGGTCCCAAAGGACCAGGGGGTGGCATATTCGTGTAGTAGTTACCTGGTGTCAGAGGTAACCCGGCCTTGTATTGGCAGATAGCTAGTTAGTTCTCGGGACGTCCCGCCAGAGGCGATCCCATGTGGCATAGGAAGTTCCTTAGCCTGACCATTTGTTGGCAATCCATCTTCCAATACGAACCTTGTACGGTTTTAGTTGTAGAACCTGCTATTTAACATAGCAGCTATAGTAGGCATAATATAATGGTACCTATGCTGGCTAAGATTAATATTATACTTTCAAAATGTTTTCTGCACTATGCACTAATAATAATATCAAAATGATTTGTTTTGCGTAGTAAGCATGTTTGACTATCATAAGAAGAAATCTCCTCCAATTCTGCATTTGCATTATGTGTGTGGCGGGAGGTCTTATGGTAGTTTCATTTTCCAAAAGCATTGCGGATTTCAATGTTTAAAATTCTTTTGTTGTTGTTTAAAGATAAACTGTTTTTGTTTGCTCATACCAGTCACATGACTGACCTGGAGTTTATTGTTCCCTTCCTAAACTCTGGGTGCCCATAATTTTCCACACGGGCAGTCTAGAGTTGGGTTTCTCAGATATTCAGGTTGAGTAGATTATCTGGAGCTATTTCAGTTTTGGAGTTCATTGACTGTTCTTGTTTGGCTTGGTGCATCTTGATGGTGGTTCGAGCTGATGTTGGAGTTGTTGGGGCCATTCTATTTTGTAGATCATTTGGAGTGATCTCTTCCATTGTTGTTATTTCTGATGTAGCATTGTATCATATCTCTGATATTGTTGTATCATATTGATATCATTGTTGTATATCATTATGGATATTGTATTCATTGGAGTTGTATATGATATCATCTATTTCTTTATTCCGCTGTGTTGTTATACTTAATGGTGTTATAAGCTCGGGTGAACCAGATTCGGCGTTTGAATCTTCGGCATTTTGAGTACAAGTGAAGTACGGGTGCCGATTTTTGAAGGCCGAGTTTTGGGTCATTACAGTGGACTTCGGAAACAAATATAGAAATAAACATAACACAAATCAGTCGCAGATATTCATATCACAAAGTCGGAAACAGATATGAATATAACACATAAAAGTGTACATCAAAATAGTGGTCAAACTAGATCCACTACATCACAAAAGTATAGATACAAGTGCTAGACAAAAGAATAAGTATACATCGAGGAGTCTCTATCTAGAATGTATAACAACAAAAACTACTAAGCTAAAGTAGTTAGCCAAAAGTCAGGTGACGGGCCCTGATAAGAAGTCAGGCAGAAGCACTTGAAATACCTCGGTCTGACCCGAGTGTTATTTAAGAAGAAAATAATAAACGGATCAGTCTAGCTATAAATATCAGATAAAAGGAGATAGGATAAGAGATATAACAAAAACGTATGATAACAATAATGCCATACTGTGACAAGTACACATCAGATAACAACAAAAATCATACAATATCTCAAATATTCTCAGACACTAAAAAGAATGTCTTATTCTTTAATTTATTCACCAAAACACAAATATTGACAAAACATATCAATGCAAACTACGAAAATTGGTGAAACACAAATTCTAGAAATCACAACCAGAAATCCAGAAATCACAAAAGGGGAAGGCCTATCACAATCGGGAGCATGAAAACTCCCCAACACGTGTGTCACAAACGGAACGATATTCCATGGTCGCTAACCATCAAGTTTGAGCTGAAACTCCACAAACGGCCCATAGACCATGGGTCGCTACCCCACCAATTTGAGTCGAAGCTCCACAAACGGCCCGAGGACCATGGGTCGCTACCCCACCAAATTGAACCGAAGTTCCACAAACAGAGTTTTTAGTCTCCCACACAAACAAAGAGACATCGCACATCGCTAGTCTAAATCACAAAATGATCATCAAAGATCGACAAGTGTAAATTACACTAAGCTAGTAAATAAATGAGTTAGGCTTCATGTCCCATAACCACTAGCTTAACTTAAATATTTACGGACAGATTGTAGACTTCCACTCGAATGTAAGTGTAAATTACACTAAGTAAGTAAATATAAGAGTTTAGCTTCATGTCCCATTACCACTAGCTTAACTTAAATATTTACGAACAGATTGTAGATTTCCACTCGAAAATTGTCACAAGAGTTCAATCAAACAAGTCCAAGAATTAACCGACGAAGTAAACGCAAGCGTTTCATACCACTTGTTTTGCTAAGCCGTTTAATTAGATTTCTCATGCGAATGAGGTAAAGGTTTGTATATACTAATAGATTGGAAAACAATTTTAAAAATGAGAGTTGTATTAAAATAGAGTTGGAAACATCTTTGTGAAAGAGTTTGAATATTTACTGCTAGTATAGAAACCTTTGTATTTTAAAGTGACAAATCACAAAAATGATTGTAGAAACAATCAATCACCAAAAATTCATATTCGAAGACGTGAATCAAAACCGAAGAAATCGATATCAAATCCATTAAATGGATATTCCCAAAAATCCAAAGAAAGAAGTCATCAAATTCGATAATAAGTGATGACAACTATCCGGATCAACAACAATCGATTAAAATTTAGGAAATCCACTCAAAAATATAAGCAATTAGGCAAACTGCTCAATTCCAGACGTCTGGAGGTTCAATCCAGGCGTCTGAAAACTAACCAAACGTTTGGATTTGTTCTATGGAAATAATCTAGAGAACCCCCAGACGTCTGAAACTTCAAGTCAGACATCTGAGACCCATCCAGATGTCTGATCCTACATTTCAGACGTCTGGAATTAGTCTCTTCCCTTTTTTTTATATTTTGCGTGCTTATATTTTTCTCTCCAAGTCCAAACCAGACGTCTGGACTTGGTCACCAGACGTCTGGTCACCTGGTCTGGGCAACAATTTGCCTAGGCCAAAGTGGCCAAAACATATCGGGAGCGATTGGACGAGCAACGACGATTAAGGATTTACGCCAAGCGACAACCCGACCATATAGGCTCTTCGATACACCCCAAACAACATGTCCAAACATCCATAGTAGGATTTTCATAAAATTGGACTTCAAAACCAAAAATTGGAGAATTCACAAACCAATTCAAATCAAAGCAAATGAACACGAAATAGATGTTAGGAATTCATACCTAACAACAATGAAAGTTATAGACGTAGATGTGAGTTAAAGAACTCACCTTTAAAACTCAAAAACAACGAACGAGAAGCTCTAAAACAAAGGAAAGGCCAATTCCTCTTCAACTTCAACTCAAGAAGCTCCAATCTAAGCTAATAAGCAAATATTTCCTAAGTTAGGGTTTAGGAATTTCTGAAATTGAAGAGAGATAGAGATGGAGAAGATGAAGAGGATGCTTACCCAAGCTTCTCCTTGATTTTGGACTTGAATTTGAGTTTCCTAATCAAAACTAGGGTTTAGGAATTTCTATTTCCCATTCTTTCCCCCATTTTTCTTTAGCTTGAGTGTTAGGAAATATAATGAGTGAATGGATGAAGAGTAGAGAAGTTAGGGTATTATGTTGGGTTAGTGGGCTGAAACCCAAACCCAAAGCCCAAATAGAAAAATAACAAAATTCTATTCAACTCCAAACATATCGATGTTTATACCCAAAAAAGTTGTAAACATCATTTTGGACTCAATGGAAGTGGTCTCGAGTCCCAATTCGACTGTTTACAAAAAGTAACATTTTAGACTTTAATCCGATTAACGATGCTATATTTAAATAAAACATTTAAATATACAATCGCAAAATATGTGGGTTGTTACACATATTCTTTTGTCTAGCACTTGTACCTATTCTTTTGTGATGTAGTGGATCTTGTATGACCACTATTTTGATGTACACCTTTATGTGTTATATTCATATCTGTTTTCGCTTTTGTGATATGAATATCTGTGACTGATTTGTGTTATGCTTATTTCTATATTTGTTTCCGAAGGCCACATAGCCATTGTGTGGAAGCTTTGAGTTTGTATTTGATATGTCGGATTTCCTCTTGAAAAGAAATTCAAGTCATATTATCTGACATATCGGTACTCGCACAAAGCAATTACACAGATGGTCGCTCCTCAACAGCCTTATTCTTCATGCAAGTCGACGACATTACCCCGTAGTGTCCTTGGCTAGTGTGAGTATAGAGGTGGGGCATCACAAAAGTGTTTCCCAACATGTGTATAACATTGTATTGAATTGTCATTATGCTTATACCGGTAAGATGTTAACCCTTGAAGATTTGCATGGGCGTGATGTTGTGATTCATTATTTAAAGTCTTACCCTGAGGTAGTAGTCCAATCTAATGCTGGTAAAAAAGTTGTTTTGGAGTAAAATTTTATTACTCGTCAATTTGAAAGGGTTTTTTATTGGATTTGAAGCATGCATTAATGATTTAAGTTTTGTCGATCTTTAATATTTTTGGATGGTACATTTATGAGAGGTAAAGCTCAAGGTTGTTTGATGGAAGCTATGGGTAAAATGGTAATATAGGTAATATTTTTAAATTTTCATTTAATTCCATTATACTTTGCACTATAATATTGAAATATTTATAGTTTTGTAGATATTTGTAGTTGTAACTGCAAATATTTGCAATTTTCACAGCAAATATTTGCACCTTTTAGCACAAATATTTTTTTCTTACATGTCGTTGAGATAAAAAAATTCTTTAGTTTTTTAGGTTTCTTTCCTGTTGCATTGGCTATTGTTTCTAATGAGGATGAATCTAATTGGGTTTGATTTTGTGAACAACTTAGAGATATGCTTTCAAATGATGTTGGATATTACACTTTTATATTAGACCGTCATCCTAATCTTCTTATTACTATTCCTCAATTTTTCCATAATTCTTATCATGATTCCTTCTTTTATCATTTGAATAACAATTTGAAAAGTGCTCTTAAAGGTTACTTTTCTAAAGCTAAGAAGAAATGGTTGATTTATCCTTTTGCTTATGTTTCATGCTCTTCTAATTTGAGTGATTTTCAATCTGCACTTGGTAAACTTAGGCAAGGTGGTAGTGTTTATGTTGATAACTTCTTGAACGGTATTTCATTTGATAAATTTTGTAATGCCCTTTTTCTTGGTAACTGTTATGGAGAAATGTCTTCTAATTATGTTGAAAGCTTCAATAAATGGATTCTTGAAGAAAGATGGCTTGCCATTACTGCTTATTTGGATAAAATTAGATCAAAATTAATAAATCTTATGTCTGATCATCGAGATTTCACTACTGCTTGGTATAATGTTTTATGTCTAGTTAGTTAAGATCATTTGAGATAAGTATATTTCAAGGGTTTCAGATAGGAAGTTATCAAGTCTAGTGAATATATTTTTGAGGTTCAATCTCCTATTAGGAAATCTAGTGATATTTCTACTCGACGTTGTTTTTGTAACATGTGGTCTATCAATGGCTTTCCTTCATGTTCTTTGGAGTATTAGGAATTTTGATAATTTGAATGTATATGACTTTGTTGAAGATTATTTCAAAGTGCCATGTTTTCGTTTTGCATATTCTCATCCTATTAGTCTTGTTCTTTTCAATATCAAAGTTTATTGGTGTTAAGGATATTGATGTTTCTCCTTCTAAACAAATAAAAATTGCTAGTCGACCTTCTACTTCGAATATAATCAGGTCCATTAGAGAAATCAACAAGTCTATTAAATGTTGTTTTTGCAAGAAAGTGGGTCATAACAAAATGACTATATTTTGAAAAATATTTAGCAATGTTTTTACCGAAATTGAAAACTTATTTTCGGATTGTTCACCAGCCATGGTAGAAAACCCAAATTCCCAATTACCAGCACCAACCTCAATTCCGCCAAATAAATCTCTACCAAATCCCTCCTACTCCATGCTAGAAAATGAAGGCTTCACTCTGGTGTAGTCTCGACAACTCAAAAAAAAATTCAACTACAACCTATTGTTAAAATCCTTCTAGGTCTTCGCCTAGGTGTTATGCAAGGCTTACCGCCTGTCGATTCATCTAGGCTCACCTAGACAAGGTTTACCACTTTATGTAAGATTCGAAACATGTATTTAGGCATTATTTAAGCATTATTTAAGGTTTTCCATGTATAAGCATCAATATGCTAGTTTTAGGTTGTATTGTCTTCTTGGCCACTCTAAGCACATCCAAAATCCCAAATATCTAGTTTATATCGATTGACACCAAATAAAATAATAAAAATTTATCCAAAATGCATGAGTTGTTAAAAACGCCTAGTTCCGATTAGCCCTCGATTAATCCTCACTTAGACGATTAATCCTTAATCCATACTTACCAATTAGCAAATTTTACAACCTGGCTACAACACACAACCACCGCCTCATAGTCATCAACGAGAATAACCCTTGATCTAACAAGTCTAAACATGCCACTAGTGCCCATTCCAAACCTAACTAGCGACTCAGTTCACCCTCTAGTTCATGTAATTTCGTCTTAACCCACTCCAACATCTAGAATATGGAAGAGTGTAATAACGGATGAGCAAGTATCAATTTAGCTCAATTAAAGCTCTATCATTTCTAGAAATAAATGATGAGATTTTCGAAAATGACTATAACAATGGTGAGTTCTTCTAAAAAGAAATGTGATAAATCTATAGTTATATATTTTATTGTTGGAAGCTAGTCCGTTTCGTAGCGAGAAAAATATGAGAATTTTTTTTTAAAATAATAATCACTATTTGGATATTCATAGAGCTATGAAGTCACTTAACTACCATAAATTCCAATCTATCCTTTTAATTTATATTTAGTTAATTAATCACATTAATTGATTGTATTAAATGATTACTTTGAATATATCTCATATATTCATATCATGACATGACAGTATGATGATGTATAAACAGGTATATAACTACACACGCATACATATTGAGATTTATATCTATTGTATACACATATTTATTATACTTACATATGCATATGCTAATTTCATATGAAGATCGAGAATATAAATGCCTATGTGTATCGTACTTTTAATATTTGTATAAAAATACACATTTTATAGTATATATTCGAACACACATACACATGTACACACACACACACACATATATATATATATTATAACAGATATATGTGCATGTATATATATATATATATCTGTGTGTGTGTGTGAGTAACGATCAGCTACACCTCATTCTTGCTACACCTCTATTCCTCCCAGATTTTAACCACACATTTTTATTCAAATAATATAATGAGATGACAAGAGAGAGAACGTATATTATTTAATTCAAAATGTGTGGTCGAAACAAAATGGGGAATAGAGGTGTACAGAAATGACGTGTAGCCAATCCTCACCATATATATATATATACATATATACATATATATATATATACATGTATACATATATATACTATACATTTATATATGTATGTAACATGCATATATTGTCATATAAATTAAATTTAGATAAATGGTAGTCAAAAAACTATCAATGAACCAATTTCAAATTTATTTCTTTAGCTAAGGAAATATCTAATTGGTATCTAAAGAAAATGGAATGTCCTTCTACCTTCCTCTCTTGTAAACTCCTAATTAAAATTAGATTCAAATCATATATCATATTTTATACGTATCATGTTTAATTGTAGCCTAAAATTAGTGAATAAGATATATGATATTATGTAAATTGTGACTTGCATAAAATAATCAAAAGAGTGTGTGTGTGGGGGTTTGTATATAAGATAAATAGATTTAACATACTAATATATACATATGTGTTCAATTTTAACTGTATAAATAAAACAAAACACACACACACACACACATCTTTACTACTAATAATGAGAATTTCATGAACTAATTTCAATCGTGTCTTTTTGAAATACCCAAATTACCCTTCACTCATTCACTTACTTCCCACTGCATCTATTCACATACGCTTACTTCCCCCTGCATCCATTCATCTCATTCCCCTTCTCCCTTCCTAAATCCTAATTCTCTTCCTTTCCGAATTCGATCACAAAATTCCTGCTTCTATTCATCCCTAAATTCAATCTCACCAGTCACGTAACCTCCCTCGGCGTCGATCTTCCTAAACTACGAACCACCAAATTCGATCCTGGTTCTTCAGTACCCTCCCTAGTATATATAAACAAACTTCCATATAATTATAAATTAAGTTTATGTAAATAAATAAATGTATATATAATAATCCAAAATAATTAACAAAATCAATTTCAAATTTTATTTTGACCAAAAAACGATAAAATATCATAATTCAAAACAAATTCAAGACATCTATTTTTGATCCACATCAACATACATGCTTGATTGTAGCCAAAATAAATGATCACTATATTTCTTTATGTATATGTATAACTAAATTGATGTTCACATAAATGTGCATATTTTTACCACCATATTTAATCTATTTAAATTAAATAAATGGTCATATCGGGTATTTTCACTTGTTTAAACCAAAATTCAAATTATTTCAAATTGTCACATATTCATCTTCATCCAAAGGCAAAATGGTCATTTTTGTGCATATATTAATTTTCTAAAATTTAATTGAAATTTTCTATATTATTTTATAGGAATTTAAATTCATACAAGTGGTTTCATGAAGATGTATGCATGCACAAGAGTGAAGATAAAGAAATGAAGATGGAAATAATTCAAATGCATGATAATGGAGGACCCCACCTACCCACATACCTTCATGTACAAATTAGAGGCTAAAGAACATGCTAATAGAGTTTAAAAGCTTCATGCACATCTAAATGAGGATTATTTGAAGCTAATGATTACTTGGCCTCCACACTTCCTAAGAGGGTATTTTGGGCACTCCCCAAAAATATGAATTAGGGTTTAACACATGTATAAAATCCCCATATGTTTCATGTAACCCTCTCCTCCATTAGTCTCTCTTTAGTTAGTTTATAGGCTTAAAATAAAAGAAAGCTTCTCTTTTCTTTTCATGGCTACTTAGCCATTTTCTCTTTATGTAATTTTTTTATGCAACTTTAATACATTGCTCTTTTCTTTTCTTGTTTATTTCATTTCATGCTAGTAGTGTAGTTTGATTTTAATGCAAGTAGATTAGTTTTATTTCTTATTAATTAGCTCTCTTTTCCTCTTCTTTTTCATTCATGTTGCAAGCTACTTGTGTTGTTATGATAACACAAATGAGAGGCTAATCCCTTCAATTTAGGGGTAATGAAGCCTCTAATCATGTAGCTTCAACATTTTAATAATTATTGCTCTCTTTTGTGCTTAAATGAATGTTGATGTGATTTATTGTTTCATATTGAATTTGATAGTCTATGTTGTTCATAACAAATATGCTATGCTTAAACAATCACAAACAAAAATTGTCTCTTCATCTAAATATGATTATGGCAAAGAAGTGAATGTTGAAATTGAAATTTGCTGGTCTATATTTCTAATTAATAGTTAATAGACCATACTTAAAAATATTTTGCTTTCAACTTGTTGTCATTTTTCATGAGAATTAAAAATGGTTTAAAGGTTGTGTTATAGTTTGATGGCTTATGTTGAGCTAATTAATAGCACAAATGAGCCATACTTATGATAAACACATCATTTAAACTCATTTATGACCAAAGAAGAGAGATCATAATTTCATAAATTGTTGAACTATATGATCTAGAGAGTGGAATTATCTCTAAATTGTCATTTAACTCTCATTTTTCTATCAATTTTCTTTTGCTAGTTTTCTACATTTTTAGCTTCACACTTTTCAACTTTGGTTAATTTGATTGAATAGAATTTTAAAATCATCAATTCCCTGCGGATCGACCCGTATTCACCACGTACTACAAAGTGTACGCTGTGCGCTTGCGGTAAATTTTATTTCTAAATTCGTTCGACGGTTTTCTAAACCGATAGAACATACATGCTTGATTGTAGCCAAAATAAATGATCACTATATTTCTTTATGTATATGTATAACTAAATCATTCAGTAATATATAAAAGTATATTTTAAAAGATTAATTCACAAATACATAAAACAAATTAAATAGATCAAAGTTTCATGTTTGGTTTTCCCCTTTTGAATTTTACTTTTAAACAACATATGTATAATCAATCAAACTTCATTGAAATTCAGTGGCAATTAATTATATGTTATATATACAAATTATTGTTAGGTCTGATTGTATATAAGCATATAAAATAAATATTGATTTACTTTTACGGATCCAGCATTCATGATACTTCGATTTGTGAATCAACTCCTAAACTCCTTGAATCAACACCTAATTGTTTTATTTTATTTGCTGTTATTTTGGTGAAATTTTTGTCCTTAAGAGTTAAGACATGGAAGTGGTGACCATGGAAAGAAGGGAGAGGAAGAAGGAAACATTCAAAAACTGAATTAATGAGAGATGTTTCATTTTTTATGGAGAGAATTAGTACCTCTCTCATTACTCTCTTTTAAAACCTTCCTTGTTAATTTCAGTTAAATCTAAATCAATTATGTAGACCACGATTCTCCTTCTATGGTCAGCTACAGTTAGCTCCCTAAATAGACCAAAAAAATTCCCAAATCCCATTAAATAATTACTTATATTTAAAGCTTGTTTAAATGTATATCGATATCGTACATCGATACATACAAATATAACTTTTATATATGCACCAAGTAATTACTATTAGCCCTCCAAACATTAAATACATTAAAAATTAATATTTTTTAAATATTAATTAATTTATAAAACTTTCTAAACTAATTAAATCATGTGGTTTCTTGAAGAATTCACAAATGCAGTTGTGAGACTTAGAGGTGTATATTTAGCTAGTGATTGATATTAAACATTTTAAATAATAATGTCCATACGTTAACTTAGCTAGTGGTGTGACAATTTTATAAAATTTGTCACTTATAGACCTTTTCAGTATAGATCCTTAGTCAATACTGGTTTCCCATTATTATTAAACTAGATCAATATTCAATAAAAATTTGAGGATCTTATTGTGTAGAGAGAATTTGGAGACTAAAGGTTATACTTAATATGAAAAAAGCATAGAAAGAGCCATGATGATCGCCCTATGCCAGCGGTACCTAATTTACTTTTATATTGTTTTGTAACAGTACCTAGCCGATGTAAGACGATTGTCAAGTGGTAAAGTAACTAAAACAATCACAAAACTTATCGTATATCTCACGGCATATGCATAAATATAATACCAATAACAAATATAAATCAGGCGAGAAAGAAATATAACTAAATGAACAATCACATATCAGAGCATATGTTAGATAAAGTTATACAAAATAGTAGTAGAGTTTATACATTTAATAAATAAACTCAAAATATATGTCTCTAAATAGAAGTTTGAAACTGTCAAAGCTCTATAGTATCACATGGTGGAAATAGTAAAAGCTCCAAAAATATATCAGTCCCAAATATTAACATGTATAAACATATCATAACACAATAGGTTTCATCTGATTTGCTATAAATACATTTATTAACATCATTTACTATGAAGCCTTGAGACAATGCTACTTTATCAAACTTCTCATGCAATTGCATGGGTGCCTGCTTTAGACCATAAAGAGATTTTATTAGTTTACAAACTTTCTTTTCTTGTCTTGGATTTATAAAACTCTCTGGTTGTTCCATATATATCTCTTCTTCTAAATCACCATTTAGAAGAACGATTTTCAAATTCATTTGGTGAATTATAAGTTTATGAATGGATGCATGTGCTATCAAACAACGGATATGCAAGCAACAAGAGCGTATGTTTCAAAATAATCCACTCCATGTCTTTACTTGTAACCTTCGCTACTAATCTGGCTTTAAATTTATCAAAAGGTCCATTAGTATTCAACTTTTTCTTGAATATCCATTTGCATCCTATTGGTTTAGCAATAGGAGGTAAATCAGACAAAATCCAAGTTTGGTTTACCAAAATTGAATTCATTTCACCATTGATAGCTTCTTTCCAGAAAATAGCATCTCTGGAACCCATAGCTTCAGAATAAGTTTTCGAGTCATCATCAACATTCATTATATATTTAGTGATATGAAGAATTTCATTCTTATTTCCTTCTATAAGATACGTAATGAAGTCAGGAGCATAGTCCTTTTCTATTCTTGCTCTTTTACTTTTCCTTCATTCGGTATCCTTCTCAGTTACTGAAACATTCTTGTTGTTTTGAGAATGTATAATCTTCATCATTGTTATCATTAGTTTCAATATGTTCTGAACTAGATGATGCCAATGGATTCTCACTAGTTTGATGTTGGGCTATATACTTGTTTTCAAAACATTCTACATTTACAGACTCAATTACTTTAAAAGTATTGAGGATAATAAAACGATGAGTTATACTATTAAGAGAATAACCTATAAAAGCATATTTAAATGTTCTATTTTCTATTTTTGGTCTTTTGGGATCTGGTTTTCTAACATATGCTAAACATCCCCAAACTTTAAGTCTTGACAAGTTAGGTTTTCGTTCAAACCATAGTTCATAAGGAGATATATTCTTCTTTTTCAAAGGAACTATATTTAAAATATAACATGTGGATAAAATGGCATCGCCCCATAAGGTGTTAGGTAAATTTGAACTAATTAGCATAACATTAACCATTTCTATTAATGTCCTATTTTTTCTTTCAGCGACTCCATTTTGTTGAGGGGTATAAGAAGTGGTACACTGATGAATTAATCCTTGTTATTTATAGAATAAAGTAAATTAATTTGGAAAATATTTACCACCACGATCAGAATATAAAACTTTTATTTTAAGTCCTGATTGCATTTTAACTTCAGCCTTGTAAATTTTAAATTTATCAAAGACTTCATCTTTTGATTTTATTAGATAAACACAAGAATACCTAGAGTAATCATCAATAAATGTGACATAAAATTTATTTCCACCATATGTTGTGTGACTTTTTAAATCACTAACATCGCTATAGATAAGATCAAGCAGACTAGTTTTCCTTTCTATAGATTTAAAGGATTTTCTATGTATCTTTGCTTGAACACAAATTTCACATTTAGAGATGGAGTCAAAATTGCAATCGGAAATTAATCCTAATGTATTCATATTTTTAAGTGAACCATAATTAACATGTCCTAATCTAGCATGCCATAAATCTATAGAACAAATGATATAAGCAAAAGTTTTCTTTATTAAATTCAACTTAATCAGCCCGTTAAAAATATATCCTTGTCCAATGAACTTTCCATTCTTGGATAACTCTAATTTGTCAGACTCATACACTATCTTGAATCCTCCTTTATTAAGAAGGTATCCAGAGACCAAGTTTTTGCAAATATAGGGTACATGAAAAACCATAACTAGAGCGAGAGTCTTTCCAGAAGCGAACAGGAGTTCTTTAATGCCTGTGCTAATCACTTTGCTGTGAACATTATTTGCTCTAGTAACTTGATTTTCATCTCCGCTAATTTCTTCGTAGTTCTTGTAGTGACTGCAGTTATTGCATATATGAATGGTCGCTCAAGTATCAAGCCATTAATCATTTTCTATGCCCCCAACGGAGTTTGCTTCTTGCACTACTACACTAATGCATCTTTGACCATATTCGCCTTCATTTGTTTCTTTCATTAACGACAGTCACAAGCATAATGGTCTGGCTTGTTACAAAAATAACAAGCGTCTTTCTTCTTAATTTCTTAGAATGATTTTTCTTCTTAAACCGTGTCTCATTCTTTGGCTTAAATGAATTTGTCACTCCAATATTATTTGCCTTAGAATGAGACTCAGTTTGAGGATTATCATTTAGTTCACTTTTACGAGAGTCCTCTACTATGCGAAGATGATGCTATAAATTCACTAAATCATATTCCATCTCCACGTGTTTCAACTTCTTTTTATAATCATTCTAAGAGTGAGGGAGTCTAGAAATTATAAATCCAACAACAAATGATTTAGGGAGTTCAATCTTGGCATCTTTAAGTGGATTTACTATATATATAATTTCACAAACTTGTCCAATAATGGACTTATTATCATTCGTTTTAAAATCCATAAAATTGCATACTAGAAATTTCTTATTGCTTGCCTCAGATATTTGATATTTACTCTCTAGTACAGTCCAAAGTGCTTTGGCTATTTCCAGACTTCTATGTGCATTGTACATAGAAGTAAACAGTGCATTGAGTATGTGTCCTCTACACAGGAAATCATCTTCTTTGTGCTTTGCACGTTTCGCTTTCAACTCATCCATATCTTTTGATGTTTCTTTAGGTATAGCCTCCAAAATATCTTAAAGAATGAAGAAGAGTTTGATGGTGATAAAGAAAATTCTTAGTTTCTTGCCAATGTGTGAATTTTCGTCGTCAAACCGCTTCAAAAGACTCAAGTATTGATTCATGATTTGTAGAGCATTCATGTTACTAGAACTCAAATCATCCATGGTTGAAGATATTTCAAAAATTTATTGGAAACTGATCAATGATTCGAGTATGATGATGAGGAGATTGATGTACTTCTTCCTTCAAGGATCTACTATGTAGATTTTTTAGATCATAGTTCAATTCAACAGGTACAAACAGATTGTAGAACTATCGACTTTAGGATTCAATGAAGCCTTGAAACAGCGTAACCGGATTCAAAGTTTGTACAACTTTGATCCAACCAAGAACACTCTTTTTTTAATCCCTAATAATGCAATGTTAGAAAAAAGAATGAAGAAGAAGAGAACATTCTGATTTGCAAGACCTTTCAGGCATTTTTGATTTGCAATACCTTTTAGGCGTTACTGATTTTCAGAATGATGAAGAATTCTAAAACACTTTTCAAGCGTTGCAATTTCAGGAAGAAGAAAGTTCAAATTGCAACAATTTCTACATGTTTCTATTTATAGTTGCAGAGAAATGTCTTTTGAGAAGACGCGTCGAATTGTTTACAATAGTCACATCCGCATCTATTTACTTGAATACAAATGTTCCACCGTATTTTAATGGTCACGTCTCCCGCCAATTCTGTGCATTTAAATTCGTATTTTTGGTTTTTGTTAACAGGTTTAAATCTGGCCTTTTTTAACAAAATAATTCATTCCAAAATATTATTTGGACCTAAAATCGAACCGGCCAAGTTCGGTTCGGTCGGACCGTGGCGGCGCGTGCGTCCATGGTGATAATGCTTGGCTTCCCTCCTCACAACGAAGCAAACAACTGGGTGCCCAAAGGGCCCAGCCTTCCCTTGAGGAACCTATATTTAAATAAATATAGTTCCTTATATCCCAAGATGTGGGACTAAACTTTCGTTTCTCTTCTTCTTCTTTAAAACAAAACCCCAAAGTATTTTGAAAATTTACAACAATTAATAAAAAAATTATTATTTGCGTATGAAGTTTAACTATATGCTTCTGGATTGACAGTAGTTTCATATTATGAAGCATGTGGCTGTAAATTTATGTTAGGCCGGGTGATTCTGTAAATATTCGTATTGAAATTATATATATTGGATTGTTAGACACTAAAATGTTGAAAATTCTGCATATTATTGGGATTTGAAATAACTTAAGTGATTACGTTACCTATAACTAAAAGTAGTTTTGGCATATAGCAACCATCAAGTTGACTGCAAAAAAGTGAAAAGCATGCGTGTAAATTTATTGGTTGCATTAACATTAGATACATGGTTTTGTCTAAGGGAGCAAGATCAATCACATATCTAATGTGAAATTAATGGCCCAATATAAGTTTAACAACTAATTTTATTCATGTACATGTTTATGCTATGAACATGAAGTTCTTTTTGACCTATTATCCACTTCATCCAGTGCCTGATAAAGCAGTAATACAATCAGTCTAAAATCCACCAACTGATAAAAATAAATCAATCTTAGAAAGAAAAATGCTAAAGCTACTACCGGAACATCTCATCGTATCACTATGATGTCTTACGATAGTTTATCGTTTTCACATTGTATTGCATTATATTAATTTTATTAGTACTCAACATATTTTTCAAATGATAATTTTTTGTGATTGTATTTTCAATGGCAATTTGATATTACAAGTGCTGGTTTTACATCACAGCTGCTTCAATCGCAAATGAAACAGGCATGTACCCTTATTCCTAATCCAAGCTCTACTTCAATGCCATTCAACGTAGATTTAAATGTTGTTTTATTTTTATTACGTACTACATGTTTGTGTCAGTTTTGGCTTGAACTATGATGTTTTGTAACTATGTTAAGACTTTATGAATAGTGGGAGTACACGAGTCATTTTGGCCTTTTGAAATGTGAATCTTTTGTGTCATTTTTACTAAATATGAATGATTTTGATTGTTATTTATAGAATGTTTGTTTCAATTGCAAAATGATATTAATTATTTTGGGGGTTTGTAGTAGTTCTTTTTTTTGTAATTTGAATTTTTTTAATATTGGACAAAAAGAGTTGTAAAAAACTATTACAATGGGAAAGCCAAGAGTTATTGTAATAAGAATATATAGTTGTAAAAAACCTATTATAATGGGGAAAACACTTGTAAAATACCTATTACATCAGGAAAATGAACTTGTAGAAAACTTTATTACAATGTTGTCTTATAACGGTCATACATAGTTGTTAAAAGCTTTGACCCTATAATAACTTGGCCTAATATGTCTTTTCCAAGACCGTTGTAAAAGATCTATTACAACAGTCATTGCAAGTTGTGAAAGAGGTATTTTATTGTAGTGTTGGCTAATTATTATCTGGCAACTATTTGCCAAAATACTTGCATAGTAATAACTTTTTGATTTTCATTATGACATGTATGTTTTCCAATCTAATATTTGGTAAATATTCGGTATTTTAATGGAAAATATTTTCTAGTCAAATATTTGCTACAATAGTTGACTGAGATATATTTTGTATGTTGGTATTTGGTAAATATATGAAATATGTATACATACTTGTTTCCATCTTGTTTATTAAACTCTTTAATTTCCTATATTTGAGGATGTGTTTGAATTTTTTTTGCATGTTTGTTTTTTCAACAACGTTTTTGCATCTTCTGGTATTTTAGATCCACCGTGATAGGATTGTGTGTTTTCATCTAATAATTTTGTACTAATTTTTCCTTCACTTCTGTTGCATTCCTTTGTTGTTGTCTTTTTCTAATGGATTACCATATTCAAATTTGGGTCCATAGCTTTTTGTCTTTTACTTTCCATTTTAACATTTTTCGACATCGATGAATGAGATACTTCTCTTTTACTTCATTTTTTCTTTTCACCTTCTTCCTCTTCTTTTTTTTCTTATGTATTCTTCACCTTTTTTGTATATCTTGAAACTCTTGACTTTATATTTTGTTACTTTCTTGGCTTTAGCTTGATGTAAGTAACTGGAATATGGGATAATCAATTCTTGTTTGTTTATTGCCTGATTTCCTTTTTGTTTAATTTCTAAAAAATTAATTTTAATAAATATATGGAAAATAGATGTTGTAGAAAAAAATTATTTGTTTTGTACTTGTTCATTTTTCCCCTTCTTCTTTCTGTTGTGATATCTCTTATCCTTAGACGTTTTGTTTTCAATATTTGTTGTTGCATCTATATTTTTTACAAATATTTTTATTTAAATATATAAGGGTTGAATCCAAATGTGGATGAATATTACCTAGCAATATTTTCCTGCTAATTATATGCTGTCGTAAATAATTATTTTTCATATACATGGTTGACAAATATTTGCCTATCAAGTATTTGTTTGACAATTATATGCTTGGCAAGTTTTAGTGTGGTATGTATTTTACTTGGTAGTATCACTTTTTCATATATTTGCTTTAAATATTTGATAGGCAATTATAAGTTGTGGCAAGTATTTTCTTTGCATATACACGACTGACAAATATTCGCCTGTTAAATACTTGCTTGGTAATCACCTACTTATGAAATATTTTTCTGGAAAGTATTTTGCTCGCAAATACCACTGTGTTTTATATGTGCTTGATAAATATTTGCTAGTTATATATTTGACTAGAAAATACTATCTTGGCAAATATTTGGCTTGCAAGTATTTGTCAATCAAATATTTATGACTTTCTAATTTGACATGCAAGTGTGAAATTTTATGTGTACCTACTTTTATTTGTTCTTGAACATCTTCAGTAGATGATTTTAGTTTCTCTTCTTTTTCTTTGTTTTTTTCTTTATCTCTTTTTCTTTAATTGACGTCTATTCGAAATTGAGTGGTTATTTGATCATCACTTTCTTCTTCATGATCAAGTTCTGTCCTATTTTTATCTATCATGTTTCCTTCATTATTTTCATTTTTATCATCTATTTCTTTATCATTTTTTTATCGTTACCATTCTCATTATCATTGTGTCCACCATCTTCATTTTCTTTTTCATCTTTGTTATAACCATTTTCATTATTTCCATCATTCACTTTTTGGTTATCATCATGATCATCATCCTCGCCATCACCACCAATATCGTCGCCATTATGATTTTGCTTATTGTAATCTTCTTAATGTTTATCATTGTCATGATCATGATCATTGTTAGCACCAAAATTGTTCACTAACCCCCTTTTAGAAAGATTGTGTAGAGAGATAAATTAAAACAGAGAGATATAGACTAAATTAACTACAGAAATATAGAACACCAGATTTATAATGGTTCGGTGTAACTGCCTATGTCCACATTGAATTGTAATCTTTATTGCTTTCCCAAGTAGTTAAATACAGATACAATCCGTACAATAATGGCTTGAGTACAAGTTTGAACTGAAAAGAGTGAGTCTTGAAAGCAGCAGAGTCTCCCCAGTGTTCTCGAAAAAAGGGCCATTTCACTGTGCCCCTGCCCTTCTATTTATAGACGAAGATGGGTTGGACTTCCCTCACGGGCCTAGGAACAAGGTATCTCGGCCTACAGTAGGTGACCCCAGCACACCGAACCAAGCATGCCGAACGAGCCATGCCGAGCGAGGAATGCCGGTCGAGAACCATTTTTGGTTGACCATCGAGTGACTTGAAGTAACCACTCAAGAGAACCAAGGAAAGTAGTGAGTTGAAGCGAAGTGAAGCTATGCCGAACGCCTTTACGTTATTGTGGACTTGACAGCTTGTTAACATCCCTCAAATGCACCGAACCAGGGATGCCGAACGGCCTCGTTGAGCAACTTTGCTAATCTATGTTGAAAATGGATGCCGGGCGAGGGAAGATGCCGGTCGAGGCCTGGGATGCCGAGCGAGGGAAGATGCCGGTCGAGGCCTGGTGTGCCGAGCGAGGGATTTAGGCCGAACGACATTCGTATGTCGAGCCAGGCAACATACCGAGCGACCGTATCATGCTGAACGATGCTCGTATGCCGAGCCAGGCAACATACCGAGCGGCCCTGCTATGCCAAGCGAAGTAGAATGCCGAACGGCCTTGCTATGCCAAGCGAAGTGGAATGTCGAACGGCCCTGCTATGCCGAGCGAAGTAGAATGCCGAACGGGGAGAGTTGTGCCGAACGAGGCCATATGCCGAGCGACCTCTTAAAGCCGAACGATGCCAGATGCCGAATGAGGGGAGGTGTGCCGATCAAAGTCTCCATGCCGAGCCTCTTGTTACATGGTCAAACAACCGGGTAACACTTGCCTCCCAAAGTGTATCATGTGGACGAACATGATGCACTTTGATCCATGATTACCCCGTGTTCTCCTTTAAGCCTTTATTCTTTCCTCCCGAAAATGTTCTCATGAATGCCGAGCGAGGCTTAAATGCCGAACGATGCCCGAGTGCTGAACGAGGGTTGAATGTCGAACGAGGTATTTTGAACGGTTCCACTGGTCGATGCCTGTTCAACTTCCCTTCTATATAAAAACCGACATTTCCTTTTATCACTCCCTCACTTTCACTTCGATTCAGGAGCTCGTAACTTCTCTTTTTCCCAAACTCTTCCTACCTCTCTAACCTTCCTTACAGTTCTACCCCAGGTCGAATCTAAGCAAGCTTCAACCTCGAACCAAATCGGATCCCTAAGTCTCATCCATCTTCTTAGGTAACCACTTTTCTTTCAAATGCTTTTTCTAGATTAGGAGATTTAGCACGAGATTTGAGTTCGTGAAACTTTCTTAGACCAAGAACAGTGAGAATCGTGTAGAAGAGGAAGACAAGTCGAGGTTTAAACATGCCTTAGGGTTGGAACTCGGTACAACCTTTATTGATTTCGAGTCTATAGAAATGGAGAGGAGAAGGGAGGAAGACTCCAGTGGTTTCTAGGTCGTAGGCTACTGCTAGGTTACCGAGCATGGTAGTTAAGCTGTCGGAGTGTGACTAGAGTGTCGTTCGAGGCCGGTCGGTAAACAAGGAGCGAGGGAGAAGTGACGGTGGATGGGTCGGCGTTTGCTTTTCAAGTGAAAGTCGACCAACCATGAAGTAGGTGGCTCGGTATTTTCCATGTGAGAGTAATGTCGGGGAGGTAAAGGGATAGAGTGTCGTTCAGTCTAAGGAGAGAGAGAGGGTTTAGTTTGGTGGTTTAAGGAAGTGAGACAGAGGTGAGCAAGTGGGTCGGCTTGTCTATCTTAGGCGGTCGAGCCAGAGAATGCCGAGCGAAGGTGTCTGATCCTAGGATGCCAAGCGGCGTTGGTCGTATCATTTATTCAAGTGTCGAGCGATGGGCTTGTGCTGAGCGGCATTCAGGTCGAACGGTATTTAGGACACATGTTTCGAGTGTCGCTCGGCCTCGAGTCTTGAAGTAGAATACAACAGTCAAAATCATTCCAACTCGAACATAACTCACACCGAACTCACTGACCTCGTATGCCTAATCATATGACATTTAAACAAGGACTTAAGCAAACAAGCATATCGAACTAATCTGGACTAACAACTCCCCAATTTCAACAACTATAAACCTGAGTCTAACTTGACTAAAACAGATAATAAACTTCCACATACAGTGTCGACGCCGAGTTCGAAATTGAAACCATCATACGACAAGCTCTCGAAGACGGTTAGCGATGACGGTTTTCGAAGACGAAAGTCCAATGCTTAACTCTATTTCAGCAACCTTACGACTTGTAATTATTTAGCACTTAAACTTGAATGATTGCACTAGTTCACACACCACATGGGGGGAGTATTTTTGTTGTTATGTCTAATGTCGATCGTTTTTTAAGTATAGTTCAAACAGGTGTTTCATCAAATCAAACACTCATTAGAGATGTCTAGAAAATCCAGCTCTGCCACAATCTCGGACAGACCCGGGCCATCTTCTCAACAAGAAGAAGTTAGAACTTCAAATCCATCGTCTACTCCTGTACAAGACATGCCGAACCTTGCGATCGCATCTGTCGACTTGGCCCCCGATGCCTTGGATGCAGCGATCTTTTTAGACGATCCAATCAATTCTCAAGCCTCGAAAATTAACGAAAGCACGCTTTGTCGTATATGCTCAGTACACGGGATTCCTTTCGACGACGTGTTGGTTCCATTGGGACAGGATCGTCCTCACTTGCCCCCGGTAGGATATATAGCCTGCAACAGATTCATGTGCTGGGTCGGTAGCATGCCGCCATTCAAATCCTTTCTTCGGGACCTGTTACAGTATATCGAGATTGCCCCATCGCAATTACATCCAAATAGCCATGCGTTCATATACGGCACTTGCATTCTCTTCATGAGTGTCCTTTTCAGGCTCTCGACTCCTGGCGATTTCCGTTATATCTATCGCTTCAAGAGATGGTCAGATAGTCCATCTTTTGTATTCTTTGAGCCGCATAGCAAGTGTCAAATCCTGACTGAGGCATGGAGCAAGTTCTCCAGTATAAACAGGAGTGGTTCTATGTACGTTGTCCCCCCGGCTTCGCGAGGAGATGGGTGGAAGGGAGTAAGTCTTTTTTCTAGATTAATACTCGTGTTTGGCGGAAACTGCACCTTTTCTAACTCTTTCTATACTTTTATAGGTATCAACCCACGTCCCGAAGGCTCCGGGTATTCTGAAGCTGTCGAAGCTATCCGAGCCATTCCCATAGAAGACCGGGACATCAGATCTCTCATTTCAAATGAATCACTCACGAATTTTAGGCTGCTGGCGGAAGGTCACCGAATAAGCCTTCCTCAAGGCGTCACTATACCCAGGCCTGCTTCAGGCAAAGGAAAAAAGCAGGCTGGGTCTTCAGCACGTAACGCCCCTGATACACCAGAGGAGGGGGAGATTAGAGAAGCTAAAACGCTTGAAGTACAGGGCGAAAATGTTAGCCCTGCTCGGGACCCGATAGTTGAAATCCACGATATCGAGAAGACACCTTCCCCTTCGAAGGGAAAGAAGAAGTTGAACTACAAATCGAGGAAGAAGACGGTGGGTGGAACCTCTAAGGTCACCCTTACTCCAGTAGAAAAAGAGCCTTCTTCTCAACACTTAGAGAGTTCGTTGAAAGGCTTGTCGGACCTCACTATTCCCGATGATTTGCTCAACTATGGCTTCGATGATCCAGAAGCTCTTAAACTTCATTCGCCCGCGAGAGGCGATATAGGCGTTCGGGTCCAAATCCAGGGAGAAAAAACTCCTATTAGTAAAGATAAAGAAACTGGTCCGTCGGGGGGGGGACACTAGGACACACACAGACACGTGCACTTCACCCTGCACTTCAATTTTAGCTATCACTCTGTTCTTTTCTAACTTATCGTTATTCTCATTCTATGCAGGTGACATGGGACGCACTCACGGACTCGATCGTCTTCGCGGGTCATCTATTTTTCATCATTCTGGCCGGGATTCGGGCCCCGGCAAGCGCCGAGATAGAGATGACTTTGGAGACCGAGATTATCGCCCTCGAGAATCAACTTATCGAAGGAAAACATACAGCCAGTCCTCATATTCCCATGATCATCCTTCTCAATTAGAGCAAGGCAGGGAGTCTGCGCAGAAGGGGTCCCAATCCGATGTACCCCGTGATCAACACTCTGGTTCATCCAGCACACGGCAGTCTCGGGAACATCACAAGAAGACTGAACTTTCAAAGCCATCTCCCCCTGTTCCCGCAACAGATCCGACGATATCAGAGAAGCTAGCCGAGCTCAAAGTTAAGTTCCCCAAAATCTGCTTTGATGGTCTGAAGTTCCTCCCGGCGATCCATCACATTCCAGGGCATGTCAAACAGAGCGCCATTGCTTGCAACAACGACGTTTATGTTCAACATGACGCGTTTGTCCATCTGGCTGAAAAAGTCTAGGAAGTCTCTATTGAGCGTCAACACAAAATCGACCGTCTAAAGCTTGAAGCCATTCACGGTAAAGACATTATCAAAGCTCAGGATGCAGAGCTCTCTTCGTACAAGTCCAAACTCGAAGCTGCCCAACAAAATGCTAAAGATACAGCGGAGGCTGTCAATCGTCTAGAGACAACTCATAAGAAAGAAATTGATGAAGCGGTCCAATGCTGCAGGGCCCTGGATTTAGAAAAGGACTCTGTTCAAAAAGAAAGGGATGCATTCGCCCTGCAGGTCAAAGAGTTGAAATAACTACTCTTTAAGGAGAAGGAAGAGAAGATAGCTGCTCAGGAGGAGTCCCAACGATACTGCAATGAGATTGTTGCCACTCGACTCCTCAAAACACAAATAGATGAGGAGCTTTCCAGAGCCGAAGCACTGAAGGAGATAGCCCGCGAGAAAGGTAAAAAGTTGGCGCTTTCTGATATCGATTCGCACCTTGAGGCAACTGCCGAAGCCGGTAGGGAGGAGATCGAGTGCTTGTTCGACCCGCTTATAGCAGAATACAACGCTCGCGTCCTCATGCATCGGGATTTGACTTTTCTTGGCGAGGGCTACCTCGAATCTCTAGCCGAGGCATGGGACACTCTTATAAAGATAAAGAAAATTGAATCGGGAATGGAAGAGATTGATGAAGGAGCGTTGGTAAAGGAATTCCTTTGGGGGAACGAGCCTTCGGACTTATCTGCAACGAGGGTTCTCTTTAGCAAAGACTCGCCCACATCAAAGGAAAAAAGTGACATTGCTGGCCCATCCGGAGCCGAATCTCCAGCTCCTCCTCCTACTCAATCGGCTGATCGGCCAGTACTTGATCCATTCGAGCAACACGCTGGTTATGACCCGGAAGACCCTGGTCTCGGCATTCATGTTCTATCTCCCACTCCAAAGGGTGAGACTCCTTGGATGGTTGAGAGCCAGCAAGAAGCCGGTATATAACTCTTCTTCTTAAAGTTCAAAGAATCGTCGTTTTCGGCGAGAGGTTATTGTATTCTAACGTTCATCTCTTGTAATTTTGCGCAAACCGTTCCGATCCTGATCCGTCTCCAAGGAGCGATGACGCCAAGGAGAAAAAGGGGGAAGCGAGCAAGGCTACTTACGCGGGAGTGACCCTCGGTCCAGATGCTCAGGTGATTGAGGCGCTCGACGAGGATAAGTCCGAAACTTCGTCCCCCGTCGAAGAAAGTTATGAAATTGAAATTACGGGCGCCTGAGGACACACTTCGAAAGTGAGCATGAAGGAGTAACTTGCGGAAGAGAAAAGGAAGAAAGTTGAGATCAAGGTCGAGTCCCAAGTGGTCGACCTTGATGACCCACTGAACATGCCTTTAAAGGTCTTCCTTCCCGGTGGGATTAGGCCACACGAGGTTCCTCCTCCTTCTTTGGACACCCCTTCATTAGCGAGCAAAACGTCCAAGGGAAAACGCGTGGGGGGGAAGTCGTCTGAGAAAACGATGGAGGAAAAGAAGCCAAAGAAATCGAAGAAGTAGCCGCTACACTCGTTCAACGAGAGTTAGCTTAGGTCATGTAATTATTTTATTTATTTATTTTTGTAGTCAATGTAGATAGACTTTTGACTCCGAGTTTTGGAGGAGTGGTAGTAGAACCCCATTTTGGATTAATAAATAAAGTTTAGTTTCTTTGTCTTTCAAATGGCTTTTGTTTTTCAGCTTTCTGTATAACTGTGGTCGAAACCCGAGCTATCATGAGTTATATAAAACCCTAATCCATTGTCATATAACTCGGAAATTCTTAGGGGTTGTACATCCTTTATTCCATACTTCAGGTACTTAGAATATTTTTTAGTCTGTACTCTGGGGACTTGATGTCTTCAAGTCATTTGTACTCTAGTCCGCATTCCGTAGACTTAGAGATTTTTAGTCGTTTATACTCTGGTCCTCACTCTGGGGACTCAGAGTACTCCAGACCGCACTCAAGGGACTCGGAGATTTCAAGTCGTTTATACTCTAGTCCGCACTCTAGGGACTCAGAGTACTCCAGTCCGCACTCAGGGGACTCAGAGATTTAAGTCGTTTATACTCTAGTACGCACTCTAGGGACTCAGAGTACTCCAGTCCGCACTCAGGGAACTCGGAGATTTAAATTGTTTATACTCCAGTCCGCACTCTGGGGACTTAGAGTACTCCAGTCCGCACTCAGGGGACTTGGAGATTTAAGTCATTTATACTCTAATCTGCACTCTAGGGACTCAGAGTACTCCAGTCCACACTCAGGGGACTTGGAGATTTCAATCGTTTATGCGCGTTTGTACGTCATACAGAATAATGTAACTCTAGTTGTTTGCCATCAGATTATAATGCATAGAAACATTAGTAATTCATGGAAAAGATGGCTTCAAGCCTTTATTAATGAAAACAAACTAAATCGTCCGATTACATGCTAAAAAAAACTAAGAATCAATGGAACAAAAACATACGGGAAGTAATTGCACCTAAAACACGAAAGAAACAGGCTAAATATAATAACGTCGCAAATGTTCACTATTCCATGCTCGGGGGAGTGTCATGCCATCAACGGTCGCTAGCTTGAAAGTTCCCTCTCCAAGCTTCCGTTCAACGACATATGGACCTTCCCAGTTGGGATTCATACGTGATGGTACCGGAAAAACTCGTTTCAAAACGAGATCACCCACTTCAAAGATTCTCGGGTGGACTTTTTCGTTATAATATCGCATAACTCGGTGCCTATATGCTGCCGCCCTTAACTTAGCTTCTTCACGTTTTTCATCAACGAAGTCCAGTGATTCCAACAAGAGATCCTGATTCGTCCTAGGATCATAATGTGTCACCCGATGTGATGGAACTTCGAGCTCCACGGGTATAACGGCTTCCGTGCCATATGCCAATGCGAATGGAGTGTGGCCAGTCGCGGACTTGTGGGTGGTTCTATAAGCCCATAGCGCTGTTGGAAGTTCATCTACCCACTAGCCTCCAGCCTTTTCGAAATGCTTCTTCAATATGGACTTGATTATTTTGTTCACGGCTTCAACTTGTCCATTAGCCTTCGGATGAGCAACTACGACGAACTTTTTCTCAATGCCGTACTTTAAACAGAAATCTTTGAATTCCCTACTTTCGAACTGAGTTCCGTTGTTTGTAATGATGGTTCATGGGAGGCCGAAGCGGCATATAATGTTCCGCACAACGAAATTAATGACCTTCTTGGAGGTGATTGTGGCTAAGGGCTCTGCCTCGGCCCATTTGGTGAAGTAGTCAACCGCAACTATTGCATATTTTGCGCCACCTTCGGATATAGGCAAAGAACCGACTATGTCGATTCCCCAAATTGCAAACGGCCAGGGACTAACCATTTGCGTGAGTTCCTTTGGTGGAGCTCTCGGGATTTTCACGTGTCTTTGACACTTATCACATTTTCTTACATAATCTGCAGCATCCTAATTCACAGTTGGCCAATAGTATCCGTAGTGGAGGATCTTTTTTGCTAATGTCTGCCCCCCAGTATGGTCGTCACATTCTCCTTCGTGAACTTCCTTCAAGACCCGCTTTGTCTCATCATGGGCGATGCACCGTAGTAAGGGGACCGAGAACCCCCTCCGATACATTACTCTGCCCTGCATCACATATCGTGCGGCTTTGCGAATGACCTATCGTCTTTCACTTCTTCTTTCGGGCAAAGCCCCGTTTAGCAGGTATTGTTTGAATGGGGTTATCCATGACTCCTTCTCGATATCCGTTTCCAACACAAAATCCACCTCCATCACATCTATGCTAGGAGCATGTAAGGTTTCGACGGGAACTTATCCCATTTGCTGTGCATCGCCGGTACTTGCGAATTTGGCCAGCGAGTCGGCTTCCTTGTTCTGTTCACGCGGGACATGGAAAATGTCATAATGTTCAAGGTTTGCTAATAGTTCCTGAACCAGTGCAAGGTACGGAGCAAGCTTTTGTCCCCTTGCTTGGTAATCTCCTCGCACTTGGTACACCACCAACTATGAGTCACAAAAGATTTCAACTGATTTTACCCCGAGTTCTCCAATAAGCTTTAAACCAGCAATCAATGCTTCATATTCTGCTTCATTATTTGTAGCCGGGAAATTGAGCTTCAAAGCATAACAAATCGATCGATTTTCTGGAGTCACAAGAATTACACCACCCCCAGAACAACGGTCGTTTGACGCCCCATTGGTGTACAATTTCCATCGAATGGGGGGGATGACGCTGTGACTATCTGGTTCGTCTGACATAGTGAACTCAGCGATAAAGTCTGCTAATGCTTGCCCTTGTATAGCTCTTCGTGGCAGGTAGGTAATATCGAACTGATTCAACTTGATATTCCATTTTAACATCCTTCCAGAAGTTTCTGGTCATTGGAGTACCTGTCGCAAGGGCTGATCGGTATAAATACTGTCCGAGTGTGCTTGAAAGTATGGACGCAGCTTACGTGATGCAATCACCAAGCAATAGGCCAATTTCTCAATTTTAGGATAATTTCTTTTTGCCCCCGTTAAACGTTTACTAACGTAATACACCGGCTTTTGAACTCGGTCCTCCTCGCGGACCAAAGCCGCACTTATAGCATGTGGGGATACGGCCAAGTATACGTACAACATTTCATAGTCTACTGGTTTCGACAGCACTGGAGGATTTTCTAAATGCCTCACCAGAGCTCGGAATGCTTCCTCACAGTTGGATGTCCATTCGAAATTCCTTTTTCCTTTCTTTATTATATCGAAGAAGGGAATACACTTGTCTGTTGCTCTGGATATAAATCGACTCAGCGCAGCCACTTTTCCATTCAAGATTTGTACCTGCTTTATAGTCCTGGGCACTTGTATGTCTCGAATAGCTTGAATCTTTTTCGGGTTAGCTTCGATTCCCCGGGCATTAACAATGAATCCTAAAAACTTCCCTGACGCAACGCTGAAGGAACACTTAAGAGGGTTGATCTTCATCCCATAGTATCTGAGTATGCCAAACATCTCTGCTAAGTCTCGAATGTGGTCGTTTGACTGCCGTGACTTCATGAGCATGTCATCCACATAGACTTCCATTGTTCTACCAACTTGGTCTTTAAACATTCGATTCACCAGACGTTGATAAGTCGCTCCGCGTTTTTCAATCCAAAAGGCATCACTACATAGCAATATAGCCCAACGTCTGTGACAAAACTAGTGTGTTCCTGGTCTGGAATGTGCATCGGGTCTGATTGTATCCCGAGTACGCATCCATGAATGACAATAACTCGTGTCCTGTAGTGGAGTCGACCAACTGATCAATTCTAGGTAATGGGAAACTGTCCTTAGGACATGCTTTGTTTAAATCAGAGTAATCTACGTAAGTTCTCCACTTCCCATTTGCTTTTCTCACTAGCACGGGGTTTGACACCCATTCAGGGTAGAGGGCGTCGCGGACGAACCCATTGGCTTTGAGTTTGTCCACCTCCTCTCTGAGAGCAGCGGACCTCTCCGGGTCCATTCCTCTCCTTTTTTGCTTAACTGGAACATACCTCAGGTCTATGTTCAACATATGACTCGTAATAGCAGGAGAAATCCCGAACATGTTGGAATGTGTCCAAGCGAAAACATCGAGATTCACTCGGAGGAAATCACTAAGGTCCTCGGTCATCGAGGGGCTGAGTTGTGATCCAATCTTTAGTACTCGCGACGGATCGTCTGGGCTGACTGAAATGTCAATCGTCAGTTCAGCCGGTGCTGCTTTTTCTTCCCTGGGTTCCTTATCATCGTCTCTCGGATCTATGTCTCTATAGATCCGAGAATTTTCCTCGAGCCAGGGCTCGGGCATTACTTGTCAATTGTCAGTATTCTGAATGCGGACGGAGTTGTCTGCAACCTTTCCTTTCTCTCTCCGATGGGCCTCTCGGTGCTCAGCCACATAACATGCACGACCAGTCGCCTGGTCACCATGAACAACACCTACTCCTTTGTCGGTCAGAAATTTTAAAGTCAAACACCAAGGGGCCAATGCTGCTCTGAATTCAGCCAGGGCTGGTCGACCCAGAAATACATTGTATGGGGAATCTACATCCAAGACTATGAAAGGTAGGATTCGCACCCTCCTACGCTCACCTTGTCCCAGTTCAACTGGAAACTCAACATACCCCACTACATCAGTCGCTGCACCGTTAAAGCCATGAATACGAGCTTTAGACAGCTTTAAATCCTTCGTCTCCATCTTCATTTGGTCATACGCCTTTTTGAAGATGATGTTAACAGAACTTCCACAATCAATCAAAATTCTCTTCACTAGTGCTGGCCCGTTAGTCGCGGATATGACCACCGGGTCAACGGTAGGAGCCTCCACCTGGTCGGCATCTCGGTTCCTGAATACTATATCGTCTGTCATTGTCCGCTGCTGCTTAGCTGGGGACCCGTCCTCAGTATTTGAACAACACTCAAAATCTGCATGCTTCAAGGAGTTAGCATATCGCTCCATTTCCTGCCAATTCTTATCTGCAGAATGAGGTCCGCCTACTATCGTATTTATGACCAGTCTACCCACTGACGTGGAGCTGGTGCGTGACCAGGATTGGACGTTCCTTATCCACCCTCTTAAGGACTCTTTACAAACTCCTGCAACTTTTTTTGTCTAATCAACTTTTCTATAGCGTCATGTAGGTGCCTACACTCTTCAGTATTGTGCCCATAAGTCTCATGGAAGTGGCAATACTTCTCAGTCCGCTTTTGCTCCTCGGTTGACTACTTTGGGCGTGGCTTTATGTATTGAAAGGTATTACAAGTTGATAGGTAAATATTCTCAAGAGATGCATTTAGTGGGGTGTATTCATTGTAGGTTGGAATTCTCGGCTTCCATTTCCCTGCTTCTCTTTTCTTCCCCTGATTTCCTCCTCCGGACTCCTTAGATTGCCCGGGCTTGTTCTGGACATTGACCTGAACTTTCCCCGAGTTATCTCCGGATTGCTTTACAGCGATGTTGCTTTTCACGGTCTCCTGAACAGGCCCTGGTGCCTTATCTCGCCTTGTCCACCTGGCTTCCTCCCTTCTTATGAATTGATGAGCCTTTGAGTAAAAACGCTCTAGCGTAGTTGGAGGTTTTCCCGCTAACCAATCTCCAAACTCTGAATCCGGATCCACACCTCGCATCATAGCCATAAGAATTGCGTGATCATTAGGATTGCTAACTTCAGTAGCTGCAACATGGAATCTCTATAAATACTCCTTCAATGACTCCTCTGGAGCTTGGATTACACTTGATAGAGACATCACGTCCTTTGGACGAGTAGCATGTATTCTGAACTGTTCTATAAATTTCGTTGCCAACTCCTCGAAATTGGATACGGACCGCGGAGGAAGTCGGGTGAACCACATGGTAGCGATCCCAGATAGAGTTATTGGGAAGCATCTACACTTGGTTGCATCATTCGCTCTAGCTGAATCCATCATCCATTCATATCTCATCACATGCTGTCGGGGATCGGTCTTCCCTTTGTAGGCCGAGATAGTTGGCATGCTAAACTTCCTGGGATACTCGGCCTGTAGAACAGTGTCTGTGAATGGAGTATGACTCCTTGATATCCCCCAATCTTCATTGGCCAGGCCTTGATTTTCTCTCATCAGCTGTCTGACCATAGCCGACAGGTCCGGGGTTTGTATGGAAGATGGAAGGTTGGAGTCCGTTCTACGGGATCGTTCAGGTTGATGTCTCCTCTACTGGCGATCTGCCAAACGTGTATCTTGAGGTTCAGCACCATTGGCTTCTTGGTGAGCTGGGTGTCCAGTTTCCACTCGCGCTCCAGATCCTAAGTTTCCCGTTCCTGCTTGGTTGTGGTCTCTGAGGCGTAAGTGATCCCTAGTTGATCGATCAGTAGCACCTGCCTGTGTAGTTTCAGTCTTGCGGCGTCTACGCCTGGGAGGTTCATCGGACGAAGTCGAGCTATCAGATGAAGAATGAAGAGCTGGACTACCCCTAGCATTATGATGCTGTTGTTGAGTGAGCTGAGCCATAAGGTCGGTGTTAGCTTGAATCTGTTCTCCAAGTTGTCTCCTGTTTTCCATGAGTTCTCTCATCAAGTCGTAGAATTTTTTTCTGGTGACAACTTCCATTTGATTTTGGGTGGTAATTCCTGCACCTAGATTTGCTTGTTGATTGCTAGGTCCTATTTGTTGTACGCTAGCAGTCTCATTGATGTCCGCATTATGAGAGGCTGATCTGGTACGTGGTCTTCCCATAGTAGAGTTATTGATAGGAACTCTGAGTAGAATCAACGGACGTCTTGTGAATGACTTGGATCTCCTTCGGGGGATTTATTCAATCTAGTAGCTACAAAGCAGATCCTTGTGGCCTGAGAATTCGACTCTCAATGAAAGCACCAAAGTGTTAGCACCAAAATTGGTCACTAAACCCCTTTTAGAAAGATTGTGTAGAGAGATAAATGAAGAAGATAAATTAAAACAGAGAGATATAGACTAAATTAACTACAAAATCTAGAACACCATATTTATAGTGGTTTGGCGTAACTGCCTACGTCCACTTTGAATTGTAATCTTTATTGCTTTCCCAAGTAGTTAAATACAGATACAATCCGTACAATAATGGCTTGAGTACAAGTTTGAACTGAAAAGAGTGAGTCTTGAAAGCGGTAGAGTCTCCCTAGTGTTCTCGAAAAAAAGGTCCATTTCACTGTGCCCCTACCCTTCTATTTATAGACGAAGATGGGTTGGAATTCCCTCACGGGCCTAGGAACAAGTTATCTCGGTCCACAGTAGGTGACCCCAGCACACCGAACCAGGCATGTCGAACGAGCCATGCCGAGCGAGGAATGCCGGTCGAGAACCATTTTTGGTTGACCATCGAGTGACTTGAAGTAACCACTCAAGAGAACCAAGGCAAGTAGTGAGTTGAAGTGAAGTGAAGCTATGCCGAACGCCCTTACGTTGTTGTGGACTTGACAGCTTGTTAACATCCCTCAAATGCACCGAACTAGGGATGCCGAACGGCCTCGTTGAGCAACTTTGCTAATCGATGTTGCTAATGGATGTCGGGCGAGGGAAGATGCCGGTCGAGGCCTGGGATGCCGAGCGAGGGAAGATGCCGGTCGAGGCCTGGTGTGCCGAGCGAGGGATTCATGCCGAACGACATTCATATGCCGAGCCAGGCAACATGCCAAGCGACCCTATCATTCCGAACGATGCTCGTATGCCGAGCGGCCCTGCTATGCCGAGTGGCCCTGCTATGCCGAGCGAAGTAGAATGCCGAACGGCCCTGCTATGCCGAGCGAAGTGGAATGCCGAACGGCCCTGCTGTGCCGAGCGAAGTAGAATGACGAATGGGGAGAGTTGTGCCGAACGAGGCCGTATGTCGAGCGACCTCTTAAAGCCGAACGATGCCAGATGCCGAACGAGGGGAGGTGTGCCGATCAAAGTCTCCATGCCGAGCCTCTTGTTACATGGTCAAACAACCGGGTAACAATCATGATCATTATCTCTGTAATCATTTTCATTATCATATGATTCTTCTTCATTATCCACTTCATTTCTTCATTTTCTTTTTTGAGAATTTGCATCTCTATGTCTAATTCCTCTATTATCTTTAGAGATTTTCCTCATTTGCTTTTTCTTTTGATATAGCTCCTTTTTTGTTTTTTTTTGTTTTTCGGTTTAATCCCCTTTGTTTTTCTTTGTTCCTCTCTTTTATTGAAATTAGTACAATTATATTTTAGTTTACTATTAACTTTAGTAATTTAGATGTACTTTTCAAGATTAATCTGGCAGATATTTTCCGAGTATTTCTCTGGCAAATATTTACCATCAATTACTATAACAAATATTTGTCAAGCATTTATTGGCAAATATTAGCTAGAAATTACTCAAGAAAATATTTTTCTAGCATTAATCATGTTTATATTTGCTAAATGTTAGTATGGCAAATATTTACCAGGCATTAGTTTGGCAAATATTTACAAGATAAACACTATTAAATAGATATGATCAATTTCTTATTACATATGTTCCTTTCTATTGACGTATGATTAATTCTTGTTAGGAGCTACTTGTTGGAGAGACTATTTTCTAGTAGTAGCCGAGTTTTCATCATAATTTCATTAGGAGCAACGATTTTTGTGATGTCGCAAAACCATTACTGCATACACATATAACATTTGAATTTTATTTTATATGGGTAAAACTATAATGTATTAAATAAGTAAGAATGATATATCGGTAATATTGTTATGCAAGTGCATATTTTTCTTGGATTTTCTTTTAGTTTTCTTACATCACCCATTAGATGATTTCCAACTACTATTGGCCATGAACAGAGCTGGCCCACAACATTCTGTTGCCCTAGACAACTTCTAACTAATGCCCTTGTTAGTACTATACCTCAATTGTATGAATATTATAAATAAATAACTGTTAACAAAGCTACAAGCTCTAACATTTATATATTATTGTATAGTGCATCTAAAATTATTTCACACTTCCAAGATATATGTACTATAGATCTAGAGCTTTGAACCTAAACATTATATTACATTTGCACTATATATATTCGTGGTATACTAGATTAAAGATCCATTTTAAAACACATAGAAACTGGATTTTCATCATTATGTATGCTTTCTAGTTGCCTCTACTTGATGTGTTGCCCTAGACATTAATCTTACTAGTATTGCCTTAGGGCCAGCTCTGGCCATGAAGCATATTTCATTTATCTTAGTTTATATATGTGTGGGAATGGCGCTTTTGGGATTGCAGGATTGGCATTTGAGAACAAGTGTTGTTGTAAGTAAATGCATTATGATTAATCTTACTATATCCATAGCAATATGTACCGATTCTCCTTTTAAAGATGCATAAATGTGTGACTCGATATCTTTTGCTTTAATCATTTTTGAGTCCCCAAAGTATTTTGCTTGAAAATTTTCATATCAGCTTTCATGTTAGAATCTTGTAAGTGAGAGTACCTCTTATTTTTTCCATCCAATTTTTTTTCCAATGTAGTATTCTTTAAAATTGCTTTTATATCTTCGAAGTAAAAGTAATTTTCTTTAATGAAATGTGACAACCCACCTTTTTGGATGATTCAAGTTGACAACAAACCACACATGTCTAACTCAAACCATTAAAAAAGATGGATTATCAATGAGTTTTATTCTAAAGAAATAAGATACAGAAGGACTGCTTAAAGAATCTTGCAGCGGAATGAAAAAATATAATAAATACATAAACAGTTCATGAAGTTGTTTAACAATATACATTTTATTTTATTATACAATAACATCAGAGTTATACATATTAGACATCACAAAACAATGCAGCGGAAATATACTAGTAAATACGGTCTTCAAACTCCGTCTTCATCTTCGAGAACAAATGTCTCCGAAACATTGAAATACTCAGGCTGACTTGAGCGTATAGAAAAAAAAACACTCGAGTCAGAGCTAAAAATTGTTATGTAAGTTAAATCAGAATCAAGTGAAATATGGGTGTACATAACTTCATTTTTACTTCAAAAGTTCACATAAAAGGTTTCAGAGTTTTCAATTCCCTTTTAAAATCACTCGATGAAGTTTCAAACATTGCCAAGTCGATTTAATAATTTTCACAATTTCGAACAACTACTTCAATATTTAAATTTTCAAGATTATTAAATCATTGAAATAAATATAGGTTCCTTTATCAAATATTCTTCCAATATTCAACTGAAATTTTATAAAAGTTCAACTTACTTAACAATTTCCAAAGTATCGGTAATTCCATTTTTTAAGTATAAATACCAAAATCATCAAATGATTGACTTTCTAAATACAGATTTCTTTGCAAAACATTTTCATTTTACTATATAAAGTTATAGAAAATTCTAGAAATATATATATATATATATTAAATTTGAATCTAAAAGTTTTATAAATAAATTTCAAACTATTTTTTCAAATCCGATTTAACCAAATTTACAAGATTAAATCGTTAATAGCATATAATTTCTAAAGTTAAAAAATTAAATTTTTGAAAACCTTTTAGAGTATAAAATACAATTTTTTAAAACCTTCCAAATTTGCCCAAACGATAATCAAATCGTAACAATCACATTCCAGACTAAGCAGTTAACAATACATCCAATAACTGACATGTCAAAATAGGACGTCCAATGGTTCATATCACAATTTAGTGGTCCAAACGATCAATATGGAAAATCATATAATGATGATCATAATAATCAGGGTGATAATAGAGATATATCGAAATCTATAAACAATATGCATCCAATCAAAATATCATCCCTCGCAATATCAATCAACATCCAAATCAACCATTTCAACGTATATAACATCAGTCATACAACATCAAATGTCAGGGTGTTTAACTAGTAGGGATATTCGATTTCAATGCCAATTTAAATATAAATTTAGTTGTCAATTTAATTTTATATCAATTTAATTTAAGTCAATTTAATTCAAACAGCAAACAATAAAATTTATCACTTCAAGAATCAATTTAACTTGTAGTAGGATTTTTAGTATTGCGTGAGTGGGTTTAATCGCTCACCTTTTTAATGAATCTGAAAAACTGTGCTGAAGCGAACAAATACAAATCAAATTCCAAGATGAAGACAACACCAATACGAATCCAATGCAAAAGACGACATCCCAATCCGACCTTGTATGCATAAGTTATGAATTAATTAACATTTAGATTTTTAAATAAATAATGATCACTTAATAAATTTTGTAACTTGCTTAATTGCCTTCAAAATCGAGATTAGTCGATAATCTATCATCGTTCCCAAAACCGGATCATGCCTAAACTCACGTCGCCACTTGTTCGAACGCCACCACCTCCATTGATAACCGGCCACCGCCGAACTTCGCCCAACACCAGCCCTAACCACGCTCGACCTCACGCCGCATGCCTTGTCACCACTTTCGCCGCCAATATCAAGAATGAACCTGATAACCACGTCCTCGATCATCTTGAAACTGCCGTCGCCACGGTCGGTTCCATGCCACCAATTTTGTCAGATAGTAGCCGCCGTCATCCTCTCCAACTTTCCTTCATGTTCCCTCGCCTAAAGATCAACGATGGCATTGCAAAACCCACTCAAAGCCACGACGTTCATCTCCAGATCCACGATGCGTTGAGCCACCGCGCGACGATCCAATCGATCATCTTCTACATCTTGCCGAGACGAACAACTTTCATGTTGAGACCTTCATCAGAAAACACCTCTGGCGCCTTAAATGATCGCGACCATTGGATGGGGGGTTTGTTTTTGGTAGGCTACGCAAATGAGAGAGAGGGTATCGTTATATAGATTTAACTTGTTAACTGCATCTAAAAACTTACGGACCCCAAAAGAGACGTGCACACTGTTGTCCCTAGCCAAATATCCCTATTTCAGACTCAATGGAACTAGTTTCAGGACCAAACTCCATCGTTAAACAAGTCGTTTCATTAACAATTAATCTCATTTAAAATTATGTATATTTCAAAAATAATAGTTTCTTCATTAAATATTAACTGGTTTCTAATTAAATTCAATATCGAGTAGTTTTTCCCAAATTAAAAAAAATCATTCCTATATTCAAACATGAAAATATTCATTAACGTTTCTTAACATTATTTATTTTCATTAAATGCTCATTTAAATTCAATGCAAACATACCTTATTATTTTATCTTATCAACTAAAATTTCTTTCTCTTCTTTTATTAAAAGATACCAATAAATTTAGTTACAATAAATTTCAATATTAAATTTTAAAACAATACCCAATGATGAAACAACTGTTTCTTTTTATATTAACAGTTCAACCATTATTCATTAAATTATTTCATATAACCATATTTAAACATTACTTACCAATTAAATGTTTTATCTTATTAGAATTCAACATCCAAATTACATCTTAAATAACCAAACATATGTTTTTTTCATTTCTTTAGTAATTTTCAATTTATTCTACATTAAAAATTAACATTTATTAGCTCAATACCTGCTATTGATTATATACAACAACTATCATTTAATTGTATTCTATTTTGCATTATTATCTTTGATCTTATTGAAGTTTCCATTAAAGAGTTTATTTAAGATTACCACTTAATTTTATACATATTTACATAAATAAGATTTTCATTTCTAATAATTGTTTTTAACAATTAAATTAAATTTAATATTTTTAAATGGTTCCAAATACGGGTCGTTGGATGAAAAGGCATGTATAATCATATTTATTGAAGCAGACTCTTTTGTTATACCTTTATTATTGATTTTATCTGAAATGAGAATCTCGATAAAATCGATGAAAGGAGTTAGTTGTAGTTATCTAATATTTTTTGTTGAAGATTTTTTATTTTTACCAATTTTTAAATCAAGTTGCAGAAAGATTTCAAACTGCTTTGGCAATTCTCGTTATTCTCGTTTTCATTTGCTTTTTTCAATTTTTTAGTTACTCACTTTGAATTTTTTTTCTTTTTGAGAATATTTTCCTTTTAAGATTTTGTAGAGTTACATATTCTTTTACTATCTCATACACTTCTCCTTCTGTGTATGAATCGATTTGAATTGTAATTTGTATTTGATGTTGATTCAATTTCAGGTACACCTACTGATATAAGTTCATCTATAGTAGTTTCTTTTCGAGACTCGGTTGCTTTAGCACCAATTGATTCTTATGTAGGTTCAACTTTAGGTTTTTCAGATTCACCTAGTAGGTTTATTTTTAATACTTGGAATTTATGTTTCGGTTGCTTGCGTAGAATCAATTCCTTCAGATTCTTTTAGCGATTTCCTAAGTGATATTTATTTCTAAATTTGTCATTGTGTTATACTACTTTGATTCTTCAAGTTTTTGTTTTGGAATTTGTGCTCTTGTGATATTGAACCAATAAAAAATATAATCATTTGATTATTATGGTAATTTTTCATGATAAATATCTGTCAGGCAAATATTGGCCTGGCATATATTTTCTTACCAAATATTTGGTTGGTAAATATTTTCATGGCATGTATTTGCTAGGAGGATTTTACCTATAAAACTAATACCATTATTCAACTTATAATCCACTAAAACTAAGCTTTAAGGTAGAATTAACCTAATATTAAATAAAAACTACAAAGAACAATATCAAATATTATTGCATGTTAAACAAACATCTTTCAAAATATTTGCTTGGCAAATATTTTATATTATTAAATAATATCCACTGTTATTGCATTTTAAAAATTTGTATTTCAAAATTTTTTCCTAACAAGTACTTATTGTTGCATGTTAAATATTTGTCTAGAAATTTATTGCTAAGAAAATATTTTTTCAGACAAAGTTTTTGTAACGACCCGCAAAATCATCACTTCAGAATTTTTTTTAAATATTCAAATATAAGGTATTTTAACATAAATGATAATGTTTTGAGCAATAAATAATATTGGTAATCTTATTTTGAATAAATATTTACAAAAATATTTAATTTGGAATAAATATCGATAAAATGACCGAAAATCGTTTTATCGGTAAACAGCTCTTTGACCATCTGACATCGTGTATGGAGCTGGATATATACACTTATTTATCCATATGAGTGAGAATACATAATAAAATAATTTATTTTATTTTGGAAAATAAAAAGTATATATGACATCATTAATAATGTCGCTACTTTAGAATAATTGATTTTTGAATTTAAATTGAGTTTCAATGATTTAATAATTATTTTAATTATTAAATGACCCCTTTTAATTATTATATGATAGAAATATTATTATCCAAATTTGTTTACAAATATATATGTATATTAACTAAAAAGTGAAAATATGACTGGAAATCGAAATCGAAATTCGTAACAATTCAATGCAGAAGTTGTGCAACATTGTGGATTATATGTGACATACATATGCATATTGTTAACGCTGAAAATCGAACGCTAACACCCGGTGTGTGTACGAGTTATGTAAAAGCACCACCCGTTGGTACGGGAACAAAAATATGCAGAAAAATAGCAGGAAAGTAAAGAGACAACGATTTTATAGTGGTTCGGCTAGAAATTAAGCCTACATCCACTTTATCTTCTTTATTGCTGATTCGATTACAATCTTTACAACAATTCTTCGATTACAATTTGATTACAACAAACTTGAGACAAGTAGCTAGAACTTTAATGCAAGATAGCTCTTCGAATCCATGTTGGATGTCTTCGATCTTCTCTTGAAGTTCCTTGAAGTGTCTTTGGTGTTTGAAGTGTTAGTCGAGAAAGCAGCAAAGTATAGGTGCTCTCGAGAATGATCCAAAAGTCCCTTTCAAGTATGAGTAAGCGGGGTATTTATAGGATGAATTCGGAGTTTGGTCGTAGGTCGCGAGCGACCTAAGGGTAGGTCGTAGGTCGTGAGCGACCTAAGGAGCACTGGCTACAACTTAACAGTTGCACTGGATCATTTGAACATACTGACAAGGCATAGGTCATGAACGGGTTAAGGTTGAGATAGGTTGTAGGTCGGTAGCGACCTAGTGGGAATGGTGAGCGACCTAGGGAAAAGCGGCATAGGGGTTCGGCTTGCACAAACTAGGTAGTAAGTTTTAGGTCGTGGACGACCTAAGATAAGTTGTAGGTCGCATTGCCTTTATGCTGACAGTTAGGTCGCTGATAGCTTTAGGCAGTTAGGTCGCTGATAGCTTTAAGTCGTTAGGTCGCTGACAGCTTTATGTCGTTAGGTCACTGATAGCTTTAGGCCGTTAGGTCGCTGATAGCTTTAGGCCGTTAGGTCGCTGATAGCTTTAGGTCGTTAGGTCGCTTGAGTATTTAGGTCGTTAGGTAGCTTGAGTATTTAGGTCGTTAGGTCGCTTGAGTATTTAGGTCGCTAGGTCGTGAGAGAAGTTAGGTCGCTAGTTTGTGAATGTTAGATCGCAGAGTTTTAGGTCGCTCAAAAAGAGGAGTTAACATTTGCCCCTTGAAATACAAGCCTATGTCGTAGGTCGTGTGCTTCGATCTAACTCTGCTAGGTCGTTAGCGACCTAAAACTGTGCTAACTCGCGTGCCTATTCGCCTTCTTCTCTCAGCCCCATATAAATTTGTTAGGTCGCTACTCCTTCCTCACTTAACTGCTCTGATTTCCCGCTATGCCATTAACAAAATTCTGTGATTTCAAAGGCGAATTTGAGTTAATCATTCAGCGATCCATCCTCGTTATCGTACTACGTAAGTATACTCGATCTTTATCCATCCCACAATCACCATCGAACCACAAATTCGAGTCTCCGAACCCAGACCAATTTTGTACGCCGTGCTTCACTTTGAGTTGTGTTGTGATCAACTTTTGATCGTTATTGGTAACTGTTGTTGTTGTGATTCACGAACGCACAGCAGTGAGTTGGGTCTATGATAGATCGGAGATATCTTGAATCGGTTTTCGAATGATTTAATGGTATGAAAAGATGATGAATTTTACGAAGGGGATGATGGATTTTGTTGTATTGGCGATAACGGGTTATCGGGTTTGGTGAGTTATTGCGTGGAGAAGATGTTAGCGACTTAGTGAACTCGAGCGACATAAGATAACTCGCGACCTAAGAACCCTTGTGACCTAAGGAAAGCTGAATGACATAAGAGAACTTTTAGGTCGCGCTAAACATCGAACGACCTATGACCTAGCAGCTTGGACATGACTTGCACAACCTAACCTTCTTGCGAGCTAACCGCATTGAGACAGTTGAGCGACCTAACATATCAACGACTTAATCTTTACGCGGCATAGGCTTTAGGTTGCGGTCGAGTTAGGACTTGAAGAAATTTGCATCACCTTGAAACTTTTGACTTGCACAGTGCGACCTAAGGAGTTTCTGACCTATGCTAGGTCGCTGGACGACCTAAGACTTGAACTGTTTGGACTTGACTGAACTTTGAACTTTGAACTGCTTGAACTTTTTTACAGATTATATTATCTTTTAATCTAACAACCTGTTTAAGCATAACATTTGCAGAAAACAGGGACGAATATACTGCCATTGACTGCCCACATCGAATGACAGATTAGTCGATAAAGAATAATTAACTCCAATGAACTTTGTGAATGAAATGCTGTAAACCAACCAATTCAAGTGGAGTATTAAAGAAAAACTAAAATAGTCAACTAAAGCTGATTCGTTTGCATTAACACTGCACTTGAGTTTTAAATTAACAAGTCCTGAAATCTTGTAATCGACCAATTGTCAACTAGTTTAGTTCCAGTTATGTTTGCTTTCTGTTTTTGTTAGTTCTGCACAACACTTCACACTTTTTAGGAAACGTGCACCTTCATATTTGAATATCCAGTTGATTGTGTAGAATGACTTCTCAACAAGAAGAGGTAATAGTTCAAGCTGGAGAGGCCATTCCTATTCCTGCCCCGTTAACTAATCCTCCAGAATGAATCTCAACCACACTATCATATAAAGTTTTCCGCCAACTGTGCACTCAGTTCGGGATTGCTGAAGCAGATGCAATACTTCCTGAGAAAAGCGACACTGCTGATATACCACCTTCTGGTTTCGTCGCAGTTAATCGTCAAATGTGCATGAGTGTAACTATCCCTCCTTTCAACGACTTTCTTCAGCAACTTCTTCTCCGACTGGCTATCTCCCCCTTCCAGCTACACCCCAATGGTTATGCCATTCTGATGGGGTTATGTGTGCTATTTAGGAGGACGCTGGATCGTCTACCGAGTTTTGATGAAGTTTGTTACTTGTGCACATTTGCCAAGAATAAAGACCATCCCTCCATCATGCTCGTGAGAAGTGCTAGGAACCGCAAACTGATCATTGGTCTTCCCGAGAGTGCTCACGGGTTTCTGAGTCAGTTTTTCTTCGTTCGCTGTCCTCCGGGATTCCACGCTATTTTGAGAGTAGGAAGTAAGATCATTTACTTTTGTTCCTTATGCTTTCTGAACTTTTCGAAGCCCGAGTTGTCAAGTGTTAACTTTGCCCTTTACTTTTCAGCACTTCCTCCTCCTTCTAGGGATCCGGGTCACAAATCAACTTTTGATAGGCTCATGGCCGTGCCAGTTGAGGAGAGGAGCATTCAATTTTTGTTGAAAGATGAGTTTTTACATCAGTTCGGACTTCTTCACTCCTTCCGATCTACTCAGATTCATGAAGTTTCTGATTCTCAAGTAGAGATATCGGATGCCCCAGTTCCTGCAGAAGAGATTGCTCCGAAGGAAACTACTATAGAGGCTGCATTGGTGTAGTGTTCCACCTCTGCCGATGTTGCGGGTTCATCTGGCAAGTTTACACTCTCTCCGGTTATCGAAGAGGAGGAACTTCCTCAATGCCCCGAGAAAGCAGCCGATGAAGAAGCTAAAAAAGAGAGTTCCGCTCGGCACATTGGTGAAAAAGAGAGTTCTTCCCAGCACGATGGTGAAGACATTTTTGGTGAGCTAAGTGACTTAATGGTGACTTCACGTGAGCTTTTCAAAGATGATACAACGAAAGTCACATCTCCAGTAGCCGAAGTGACATCTGCCTTGCAGCAAATTTCGTCAGCTCAAAAGTTGACTTCTACTCCACAATCTGCTATCACTCCTCAACCAAAGAGTGGTTTGTAGTTTGACGCGCGTAGCTTGCACATCACACACACTTAGGATTTTTTGCGATTAAATGCACTCGGCTTCTTTTCTTTGAAGATTTTTAAGACTTGTCTTTTTTCACTTTCAGATTCTCCGATGGGGCGATCTGGCTCATACTATGACAATTTCCAGCGCCATGGAAGCCGCAACACTTATGATTTTAGGCGCTATCTCACTACCTCGAGAGAAACAGATGAAGAAAGAGCTGTCAGAAAAGCTCATGAAAGACGAACTTATGAGGAGTGGCAAAGAAGAAGGGATGATGACTCTCATAAAAGGAAATCCCATGATGATAAAGGGAAGAGTCGCATTGCTGACGATCCGAGCAAACGGGTCAAACTTAGCAATCAATCAGCATCTGCAATTTTTGAAAAGACCGATGCTCCAAACCCCCTTGACATCTCCTCTGGTTCTCTTGCTCTTAAGAAATCTGACATTCAGACAATTATCAACAGGCCTCAGTATCAAGTCAAAGATGCTCCTTCTACACTTCAAAGTCGATTTCCAAATTGGTGCTTAAGGGGAGTACGCTTCGACTTAGACTTGGTACCGATTGATAAGCCGGCTATGCTGAGGAACTTTGATGCAGTCAAACTTGATATCGAGAGGATATCTGGCTGGCAAAAACTTGTCGACGAACTTCAAAGAGTTAATCGCATGAACCTTGAAGCCATGCTAACTATGGAGAATGACAAGTCAGAGTGGGATAAAATTTGTAAGCAACATGATGCAGAGATGGCGAGCATTGCTGACGACAATGCGAGACTTGAGTCTGAAGTCAAGAAACTCAAGGAAGATCTCGCCGCTTCTTCCGCTTCGCACTCTCAAAAAGAAGAAGTCTTCCAAAAACAAGTGAGAGATGCTCATGCTGCTCAAAGAGATGCTGAGATGAAACTTGAGGCAGAGTAGCACGTTACTGAAAAATATCGCAAAGATACCGCTCAACTGCGGTAAAGAGTTAGCTCGCAAGATCTCGAGATTGCAGCATTAAAAGCTCGACTTCTTAAAGTTGAAAAAGAGCGGGATGAAGCAGTTGCCGGCCAAGTTGCAGCCATCGTCGAAAAAGAAGCGGCTGAGCAGTCGCACGAGGCGACGAAGGCAAAAATCAGCTCTACTTTATTTGACTTTTATATCCATAGCGTCTTGGGGCACGGGAGTCTCTTGTTTCTGGGACCGACGTATGAAATTACTTTGGCTGAAGTGTGGGAAGCGATAATTGACATGTTCGGGGGTGCTGGCTATGCAGAGGTGGATCTTGAGGCGACTTATCTGGATGATGAAGCACGCACCGCCCTTGCCAGGGGAAAAGAGCAGCTTGCTAGGGAGCGAGCCGAAGCAGCAGGAGGAGAGCGTTTAGAGAAAGCGACTTCAACTGACCCCGCTCGTCCTCCGGCTTCGTTCGACCCTGATACCATTGGCTCTAGTTCTTATTCTTCTCCTCCTACAAAAGCCGAAGTCAAAACCACAACTACTGAGCCTCCCACTATTCAATACGAGGAGACGACTCAGGACGACATTGAAGCTGAACAATTTGAAATCAACGTGATTAAACCAACTTCTCCAGGTAACTTCGATGTTGATCCAGGTCAAGCGGATTACTTGCTTGCTTCACTTGAGTTTGATGAATTTATCGCTTGTTACTTAAGTCCTAATGATCCAATATCTTCTCTTTTTTCGGAGAATACTGATTTTAACTTCTTTTCTTCTGTAGCGGAAACACTGAATGCTGCGCAAACTTCTCCTCTTCCAGCTGTTCCTCCTCCTTCCCTTCAGATCACTCCTGCTTCTCAGCCGGGATCGCAGGAAGAGCAAATAGGGGCCCTTCAAGGCTTGGACGATCCACTTGCTTCACAAGAGCAGAAGGTTGGGGAACTTGAAGAAGGTGAAAAGACCCCGGAGCAAACTCATGATGATGATACGAAGCTATCTGAGCTAATTTCTCCGGGCAGTGAGTCTTCTTCAAAGAAGAAGGGGAAGCGCGCAATTACGAAGAAGAAGAAGAAGAAAGGCACTTCAGCTAGAGAAGATAAAGTAGAATAAGATCCGACTACTCCTCTTTCTCCTTCCCCCCCGACCCGTCCACAACGGCTTCCCAAACTAGTTATCAAGCCGGGAAAGGGATCTAAGGGTGGCGGAAAGAAGGAATGATAAGCTGGACTTTAGGCTTCTTGTTTTGCTTTTTGCTTTTTGCATGTATTGACCGGGGATTATGCGAATACCTGCCTTCGCTTGTCGAATCCTGCACATGTGCAAAAATTTCATAGTATGGAATAAAATGGTTCTTTTTGCTTATACAATTTCTTGTTAGTATATGTGTGAACGCATTTATTCCTTGTTTTTGCACAAGTTTCTTTATTTACTTTATATGATCCTGCAGTGAGCTTGTGGTATGATGTTTGAGCGTTGTTTTTATTAATATAGTTATATGCCCCCATACCACGGCTTACTGCAATATTTTGAAAAGACTTGTACTCTTATTTTAGAGAATAATTCTTCTGTTTTGAGGAAATATTATTCTGCTTTTAAATAGAATACATTTTGTATTGGAGAAGTTTTTTCTTTCTCTTTCTTCCTAAAGAACACTTCTACTTTCGGGGATGATCACTTTTACTTGTTGAAAAGTGGATTCCCCTACGCAGTGAAGCGAGCTTCTGAAGAATTGTTTTGATCTATTGGACGTGCCCCGTTAGAGGGCTTTGTCTAGCACTTCACTGTTGAGAGTAAAAGTGTGCCTCTGAAGAGGGCTTGTCCGATATGCCTTTGGGAAGGGCTTTTTGTTATGCCTCGGGAGAGGGCTCCTTCGAAGAGTTGTGCCTCCGAAGAGGGCTTGCGCCTCGTTAGAGGGCTTTGATTTGGCACTTCAAGCTTGGTGAAGTGTGGCTCCGAAGAAGGCTTTGTGCCTCCGAGGCAATTTCGGCCTACGAAGAGGTCTTCGTTTGCGTGCCTCCGAAGAGGGCTTGTGCTTCCGAAGCAATTTTCTGCTTACGAAGAAGTCTTGTGCCTCCGAAGCAATTTCCTGCATACGAAGAGGGCTTGTGCTTCCGAAGCAATTTTCTACTTACGAAGAAGTCTTGTGCCTCCGAAGCAATTTCTTGCCTACGAAGAGGGCTTGTGCTTCCGAAGCTATTTTCTGCTTACGAAGAAGTCTTGTGTTTGTGTCTCCGAAGAGGGCATGTGCTTCCGAAGCAATTTTCTGCTTACGAAGAAGTCTTGTGCCTCCGAAGCAATTTCTTGCCTACGAAGAGGACTCGTGCCTCCGAAGAGGGGTTGTGCTTCCGAAGCAATTTTCTGCTTACGAAGAAGTCTTGTGCCTCCGAAGCAATTTCTTGCCTACGAAGAGGGCTTGTGCCTCCGAAGCAATTTCTTGCCTACGAAAAGGGCTTGTGGACTTCGAAGAGTAGCACATGGACTCTGAGGAGTAGCATGGACTTCGAAGAGTAGCGCTTGGCCTATGAAGAGGGCTTTGTTGCTTGTGTCCTTCCACCATTTGCTTCTTAACGATTCCTTGTCATCACTTCAAGTACATGTTCCATTCTATTGCAAGTTGTTTGCTTTTTTCCAGAGAAGTGTACTTTATCGTCGAGTGAATCCACGGGGCAGACGCAAGCTACTTTACCGGACGTTCGTTTGCATAAACGATCGCGATTGGTTAGCAAAGGTCTGGAACCTTCTCGTTAGGAAGGTGCCCGCTTTGGTGGAACCATCAACTGTTTGTGAATAGCACTTCTCTTGTAGGAGTTTTTTTGTTTTTTTAGAATTTTTGTGACTTGTCATTTGTTCGTCGAGTGATTTATAGGAATCGCTTGGCTTCGTGATGTGTTGAATAGGTAAGCATTGCTTTGATAGCTTGCAATATTAAATCGACATTTTAGCAATATTTTTAACATATTTGCATATCGAAACGAGACAGGCATCTTATAGTATTAAAAGACACAAGACTTATAGTTTTTTATTATTGAATCACACTGATTTCTCAGCGGTTTACAATACAAGAGTTATACATCCACCGTCATTTTACAAATCTAAGCAAGGCTGTTAAGTAAAAAACGGATGCAAGTGATTGTTGTTCCAGAATCTCCAGATTGAATTTCCACTGGACTCGTAGTTTTGGATTTATATGCCAGAGAGATTGGAAGATGCCCCAGCTGCAGTCTTGTGGGTAATCACCAGTCGTCCTAATTCCTGCCTGCTGGGTGAGGGCCCCCTGTGACAACATTAATGACAAGCTTTTCGGATTCTTGCACTGCAGTGTTGTTGCCAGAGCCAGATCGATGGACAGAATGTTGCTGCCCCTGAGTGGATGAGGTTGGGTCGATTCCGTTTTTCTTCACATATTGTTGCAGTTTACCCTATTTCAGCAACTCTTCAATCACATTCTTTAACTGGCGACATTGGTCAGTGTCATGGCCAGGTTGATTATGGAATCGACAGAATTTCCCATTATTCACTGCACTTCCCCTCATCTCAGGTGGTTTGGGATACTTGACAACATCCTTTGTTGCGAAGAAGATATTCTCCGGTGTATCAGTTAAGGGAGTAAAATCTGAAGGATTAAAGCGGCGAGGTTTCTTTTCATTTCCCTGTTTCTTTCCTCCGTCATTTTCCCTTTTCTGGTTTCCAGATTCTCTTCTGTTAGAAGCAAGGTCATTATTTTTGACCTCGGCAACAACCACTTTCGCTGGTGCAGAAAGGCTCTCTAGGCGCATAAATTCGTCGGCCTTCTTATAGAATTTTTCATGTGAGTTTGGCTCCTTCATTTTTAACCATCTTCCGAATTCACTAGATTTGTGAATGGCTCGCATCAGGTAAGTCAGGATCATACGGGGTTCTGCATTATCCACCTCAACTAGGGCTATATTGAAACGGTTCAAGAAAGATCTGATAGATTCTCCGGGAGCTTGTTCAAGACTGGACAGCGACATTATATCCTTAGCTTTTGAAGTATACAACCTGAACTAATCCTTGAATTTTCGAGTTAAATCAGAGAATTGATTTACGGACCGAACTGGTAGCTTAGTGAACCACAGCAGAGCCACTCCTTCCAAATACACTGGAACATATCGGCATTTAATATCATCTGATGCCCTTGCACCTGTCATGTGCCAATCGTACTTGTATAGAAACTGGTTTGGGTCACTTGTCCCCCTATAGACCGGGATAGTAGGAGGTACAAATTTCCTTGGAAATTCTACTTTCAGGATCCTTTCAGTAAACGGAGTCTTGCTTGGAGCAAATCCCCAGTCATTCTCATTTTCTTCCCTCTGCATGCTCTCTTTCATGATTCGGCGAACCATCCCTGATAGGTACTCCTCATTGTTCAAAGGCATCGCCGGGAAGATGTCAGCTCTCCTTTCAGAAGTTTGCCTGGGCAAATGTTCGCGAAAAGTTGGCTGCGGCCTTGAACCTTCAGCTTGGAAAGGTGGCGCTTCGACGGTGCCAGTTGCTCTTTGAGGAATACCTCTCTCTTGGGGATTATGAGCATTTTCGGCAAAGGTTGTTTCGTTGTTTTCTGGTCGTTGATTTGCCCCAAGTAGAGTGTTTAATCTGTCCATCATCGAAGCATTTTGAGTTTCAATTTGTTGGTATAACCCCGACACTACGTCGTCTAATTCAGCCCTTGTGACTCCAACGGTGGGAGTTGCCTGGTCTGCTGTTGGGGAAGCGGAGGTCCCTTCATGAGCATGTGCGGATCTGGTAGATCTACTATTTCTTCCAGGAGCCATGATTTCAGATAAACTTCTGGTCTTTCGAGAGATTCTTTCAACAAACTTTTGTGGAGCAATGGTGAGAATATTCCTGAGTTGGGTTCTTAGTGAAAGCACCAAAATGTTAAAGCTGAAAATCGAACGCTAACACCCGGTGTGTGTACGAGTTATGTGAAAGCACCACCCGTTGGTACGGGAACAGAAATATGCAGAAAAATAGCAGGGAAGTAAAGAGACAACGATTTTATAGTGGTTCGGCTAGAAATTAAGCCTACATCCACTTTATCTTCTTTAATGCTGATTCGATTACAATCTTTACAACAATTCTTCGATTACAATTTGATTACAACAAACTTGAGACAAGTAGCTAGAACTTTGATGCAAGATAGCTCTTTGAATCCATGTTGGATGTCTTCGATCTTCTCTTGAAGTTCCTTGAAGTGTCTTTGGTGTTTGAAGTGTTAGTCGAGAAAGCAGCAAAGTATAGGTGCTCTCGAGAATGATCCAAAAGTCCCTTTCAAGTAGAAGTAAGCGGGGTATTTATAGGATGAATTCGGAGTTTGGTCGTAGGTCGCGAGCGACCTAAGGGTAGATCGTAGGTCGTGAGCGACCTAAGGAGCACTGGCTACAACTTAACAGTTGCACTGGATCATTTGAACATACTGACAAGGCATAGGTCGTGAACGGGTTAAGGTTGAGATAGGTTGTAGGTCGATAGCGACCTAGTGGGAATGGTAAGCGACCTAGGGAAAAGCGGCATAGGGGTTCGGCTTGAACAAACTAGGTAGTAAGTTTTAGGTTGTGGACGACCTAAGATAAGTTGTAGGTCGCGTTGCCTTTATGCTGACAGTTAGGTCGCTGATAGCTTTAGGCAGTTAGGTCGCTGATAGCTTTAGGTCGTTAGGTCGCTGATAGCTTTAGGCCGTTAGGTCGCTGATAGCTTTAGGCCGTTAGGTCGCTGATAGCTTTAGGTCGTTAGGTCGCTTGAGTATTTAGGTCGTTAGGTAGCTTGAGTATTTAGGTCATTAGGTCGCTTGAGTATTTAGGTCGCTAGGTCGTGAGAGAAGTTAGGTCGCTAGGTCGTGAATGTTAGATCGCAGAGTTTTAGGTCGCTCAAAAAGAGGAGTTAACACATATATACATGTATACATCCATGAACATATCCACATGCACATGAACACATACACACACATACATACATATACTTAAATATACATTTTCAAAAATTTAAGATATTTTCTAAAAATCCTTAACACTTAAGCTTTCTCCAAGTCAACACTTACCATTAAAGTACAAGCACATGGGGGATACTTGGCCGTGTATGGTGATGTAAGTAGGGAGGTGGGTGGTGATGTAAGTGCACAAAATATCTAACATATTTTTTCCCTCTTCTTTCCTTATAAATACCACACCATCTCCACTTCGTTTCCCTCACTTCTCCTTCTTCATTTTTCTCAGCTTTCCTCTCTATTTTCATGGCTTCCATACATAAAGAAATAATGGCAAAAATATTTTCAAAAGAAAATTAAATTATATAGTATATAAATATATATCAAACCACTTCAATACTTTCATAAAAATCTTCCTTTCCACTCTCATTACCCACGGCCACCACCTTATTTCCCTATAGACAAGCCTGAATCCTCTCCTATCCAAGGCCGTGAGGACCTATGATCATCCCAAGCAAGGGCCGAGCCACCTAGGAGCCAAGGTGCAAGAATTCGTTAGCTTTAAATTCAAGTTAGCGAAGCTATAACCATTTTAAGTTAATTGTTTAATCCGAGGTGAGAAACTATATATATATATATATTGGATGATATAATATGGTTTGTTATGCTTGTGTTTATTAAGGTTTTATATCATGTATGGATGATGATGGTATGATTGTATTAACAAGTCACGTTTAATACACGTCGAATATCACAAAGGAAATCACTTTCCTTTAATAAATGAAATGATGTATATGAGATTGTTAAACCTCTTGAAAATGGTTTAAAATGGTTTATAAATGTTTTATAAATACTAAAATCCAGTTTGGTAAAGTTTTGATAAGTTATGAAAATTGAGTCAAAAATAGGCGCGTCGCGTAACGGTAGTTCACGATTACACCCCGTAGAAAGTTGGATCCATGTATACAATGGATTCGAAGTCGGAATTCTTTGTAATAAGATTTTTCCAAACTATTATAATGGTAGTTTCAAATAAAATAAAAAGAGTGAGGTTTCGTTTAGTATATTTTAAAATATGAGTAAAACAAGTTCTTAAAATAGTCGCGGTTTGACAGTTCGGAAACCAAAGCGACAAATTTTTTTTAAATGATATTTTTAAATCCTTTAAAAATATGGGATAATTTTGTAAATCTTTTAAAATTTTTTAAAATAGATTTAAGATATAAAATATGGATTTCTAAATGATCGAAAAGTTGTTTTGATCAATTAAGCTTTAAAAGCACTATTCACATCACTTTTTGCAGCACTTTTTTATAACTTTTGAAATATGGATTTAAACTTAAGTATTCTTTCCTAAACCTTTTATAAATGTTTTCAAATTAATAATTAAGTATTTTAAAGATGATTTGAAGGTTTTATAATTTATTTTAAAAGGTTTAAATAAATGATTTAAAGAAAAACTATTATAATTAAGTGATTTAATCTTGGCTTTAAAAGCCGACGAGTAGACTGGATTTTTCTATTTGTGAGATCCAGATGTGAGGTGTTTAAACTAAGGAGATGTTCAGGAGCAACTAGTGCCCTAGCTCACCTGGCCTCTTTCCTGGGCGGGGAATAGATAAGGCCGAAATGTCGGAAACGAGACAAGTATAAAAGATTTAATTTTCTAAATTTAATACAACTTGGAGTTTATAGAAATAATCTTCTTACACTTGATGTTAAATTTTGAGGAGGGAATCCATACTGTCCGTGTGAATTTAAAAGGCGATTTCATCATTATTCGACGGATTGTAAAGGTAGAATACAAAAATTGATGTTGAGTAGAGTTAGTATAATTTCTATTGACCCTTTTTAACTCAATAATGTTTTCCAATATATTATGAAAATGATTGGTATTTCCAAAGTTAAAGAGAGGTTTAATGATTCCATATATACCAGAAAGAAATGTTTTAAAGATATATATCTCTGGAAGATATTTTTGATAAAAAGAAAGTAATTAATCAAATGATAAGCATCTATTTACTTAGTATCTTTTTTCGATGATTGGTTCGAAGGAACCAGGGTTGGATTTGAGCGATTCTTATCTGAAAGCCACTTCAAACCAATTTACACATTTGAAGTAAAGGCTTGGAAGGATAGTAAATAGAATGAAGGACTACTTGTCACTGACCATCGGGGGAAATTTCCCATATCATATATATGTGGTAGTAGTATCTTCATTTGATCTTCGTTGCAAGTACTTCTCCCTACTAATCCTAGGGATGTTTTCTGATAGGATGTGGTAAGAGAGTTCCTTCAATTTGTCCTGTTCCTAGACAACTTTTATGGATGAATGTCTGACGTTGTATTTATGATCGCATTAATTGATCTCTATTAATGTATCATCTGTTTGGTGGCGGAGAAGGCAACTTTTCTTAGCTTAAAACCGTTTTGTAAGACATACGAGCTAAGGAGTTATACATTTGTTGAAATCAGTTGTGTGATGATGGTATGGCAGTGTGGTATTTAAAGTGGAATGTACGCTATGTGAAAGGTAATCATTACCTTAGGCCTCATCAACCGGTAACGGCTAAAACATGATTGCTTTAGGGCTATGTGGTTCGCTAACATTAGGATATTGTCATCACCTTTCTAGATTTCCCTTTATATGTTGAGTATGTGGTGTATGCTATAGGATCCCGGATAGGTCGGCTACGATTGAGGTGAAGTAATATTCGGTTATATTCGCCACTAGATGGGTCTGCGGGTAGGCCGGTTCTAATTCGTAGAGGTTTCGAAGATGTCGATTCTTGGTACATTCTTCTAGAGATGTACCATACAGAAGTAGTCCCTTACCTTGCTATGGTATGGAAATCCATTCTCCAATAAGTGCATGCGGACTTGATTGTAGAACTTAGTATGCTGGAATTTAATAATCTAACAATTTTGGCTAGATTATGTATATTTACTTGAAAAGTGTTTACAAAAGAAAGTCATTAAAAATAATATCCCCAGATTTTGCATACTAAAGATTTTGTTATCATAAGTTAAAACCCCATTCGGTGTTTATGTGCGGCGTGGTCTTATGACATACCCTTTATTTTCAAATAGCTATATTTTGAGTTTCTCATACCAGTCCCATGACTAACCAGGAATTTCTTTTCTTTTCCTTTAAACTCTGGGTGCCCTATTTTTCTGGGTAGCCAAGTAATTAGATTTTTCGAAGCATTTTGAGATGGAGCATGGAGCATTTTGGGTCTTTTGTTGAAGTTATCTATCACTATCCGCTATGTCTGTATTTCGTATTATGTATAATTACTAGCGCTTGTAAGGATAAGCCATTATAACTATCCTGGCTGGATTAGTACCCACTAGAACTCTGATAAAGCAATTTGGAGATTGCATGTACTACTCATATGTATGATTATTTGTTGAATACGATGCGAGATTCTATTATTATCTTGTCTTCTATCTTTATTTTCTTTACCCATGGTAATCTACCTCCCTAACACTTGGATTTATGGCATGTGAATACCGAGGATGTATTAGTATTGATTTTTGAGGGTCGAGGAGGTGGGTCATTACATTTGGTATCAGAACTTATAGTTGAGCGAATACCTAAGCCTGGATGGGGTCAAATCATTAGAGATAGGGTTAGTAATGCCCTAGAATGAGTTTAGTTATAGAGTGCGCATATTTGAAATTTTATCCGAATAAGTATATTAGAGTTTATACCCATTCCCTAAGTTAATTTCGTCTATATTTTTAAAGATGTTTCCTCACTATAAACAAATAGTAAGAGCTGTGTAATAGAAGAGGATGAAGAGGAGGTAGCAACACCACCACCACCAATGATCGATCAAATGCTACAATAATTTAGGAAGTGGCAATCCATATGCAGCCTCAAATTAACTTTGCTACTCAATGCAAAGATTACACCACTTTGGGTGGTAAACCATTCAAAGGAACAGAGTCTACTATTGAAGTTTAGGCTTGGATCCGCTCTTGTAAAAGAATTTTTAAGGAATTGAATATCGGGAATGAGTAGAAAAGGTTCTTAGCTTCTTGACAACTCTAGGATGGTGCTCTAGCATGGAGAGAATCCATCACTCAGAATGAGCCTGAAGATAATTTCTCATGGAAGCAACTCAAAGAAGTTCTGGAAGAACAATATATGCCAGCTGTAGGAAAATCCCACCTTTATCGGAGTTTTATGGGTTTATACCAAGGAGATATGTCGGTAAAGGATTAGTCCAACAAGTTCAGTGAGTTGTTCCGTTTTGGGTCGGGTCTGATAGACACTCCTTTAAAGAAGATGAAATGTTTATCGCTGGGATAAAGAGGCAGTACTGGATAGGTTGATTGGGCATGTAAAAGGAGCTTTGTAGATTTGGTAAACATGGGTTTCCGATATGAAACTCTAGACAAAAAGAATTCACCCACAACTCAAAGTAGTAGCAATAACCGGAAAAAGTGGAAGTTCAATCACCCGAGAAAGAAACCGGGCAAAGCAAGCCAGAAGGAGGAACCCAGGAAGACAAGTTGAAGAATATCACTTGTTTCAACTGTCAACAGAAGGGCCACTTTTCCAAAAATAGTAAGAATCCCAAATCTCAAGGAGAAACCTGCTACAATTATCACAAACCAGGGCACACAAAGAGGATTACCCACCTATAAGGAAGGGACAACAAGTCCGAGTTTTTACCATCAAATATGAACCCTTAACTTCCACCGGTGCAAAGGGAAAGGGAGTTTTGGAAGGTAAAATTTGTGTTAATAATATTTTAGTTAGAGTGTTATTTATACTAGGGCTTCCCATAGTTTTATTGCTAAGAAATTGGTCGATAAGTTAAAACTTACCCCAGAAATAGTAGATACCCCTATTTGCGTGTCTAATCCCATAGGAGGTACCACCAATCTTTGTATGATTTGTAAGGAAATTTGAGTTACCTACCAAACCCACAAATTCTTATGCGATCTATTTGTCCTTGATTTTACTGGGTTTGAAATTCTACTAGGAATGAATTGGTTATCTAAGTATAGAGCTATTTTGGATTGCACTAAGCGGATGGTGGTGTTAAAAATAGCAACTGGAAGGATGTTGGACAGAATAATGTGCAGCAAACCTATTCCATTAAGGGAGAGCTTCATGTATGTGTTGGATTCGTCTCAAATGAATTTGGAGTTAATACAAATTGTTAAGGACTTTTCAGATGTTTTTTAGGAAGTTAAAAGTTTTCCTCCACATAGGGAAATTGAGTTTCGAATCGACTTAATTTCTGGTGCAAGGTCTGTTTTTCATTCTTCTCGAAGAATGGCCCCTAAGGAATTAAATAAGTTAAAGAATCAAACTTATGAATTATTAAAGAAAGGACTCATTGGACCTAGTTGCTCAAGTTGGAGCATAATAGTAGTTTTAATTGGAAAGGAAGACGGCTCCCTAAAACTTTGTGTAGACTACCGAGACCTAAATAAGCAAAGGATTAAGAACAAGTATCATTTACCCCACATTGATAACCAGTTTGATCGACTTCATGGTGTTCGAGTATTTTCAAAAATGGACCCAGCTATAGGATTCCATCAGTTAAGTATAGCAAAAGAATGCATTCCTTTGAATGTATTCACAAGACCAAATGATTTCTACGAGTGGTTGGTTATGTCTTTTGGGCTAATCAATACGCCCGCTTATTTTATGGACCTTATGAATAGAGTATTTAGAGACGTGCTCCACGAATTCGCATGGGTTTTGTTGATGATATTCTTATATGTTCAAAGACTGAAGAAGAACACGAAAGACATCTAGAGAGTGTGCTAGAAATATTAAGGAGAAATGCACTCAAAGCTAATTTCTCGAAGTGCTACTTTTGGGAAGAGAAGGTAAGATTCCTTAGGCATGTTGTGTCAAAGGAAGGAATCTTTGTTGATCCGGGAAAAATTACAGCCATTATGGATAGGATGCAGCCCCAAACTTCAAAGGACATTCGCAGCTTCTTAGGATTGACAAAATATTACCAAAGATTTTTTCAACACTTCTCCAAGATTTCCTATTACTTAACGAAGTTGATTATGAAGGATGTTAAATTTGAATGGACCCCCAAATGCGAAGAAGCATTCCAGGAACTTAAGAAAAGCTAACTACCGCTCCAGTTTTAACTATTATGGATAAAAGCGGCGGTCTGACCGTTTATACGGATGCTTGTAGAGAAGGAGTGGGTACAGTGCTAATGCAATACAAAAAAGTTATTGCATAAGCTAGTAGACAGTTAAAGACGCATGAGAAAAATTATGCAACACACGACTTAGAATATTAGCCGTTGTGTTCACACTAATGATTTGGAGACATTGTTTACTGTGTAAGAATTTCTCATAGTTATTTCGATAAACTTTGTTTGACCTTAATAAGTAATATCACTTCTGTAAATAGGTGAGAAGTTCGAACTCTTCACAGATCATAAATCTTTGAAGTATCTTTTCACTCAGATGGATTTGAATATGAGACATCAGCATTGGCTAGAATTTCTCACGTCATTTGAATTAGATATCCTCTAACGCCGGGGGAAACCAATGTGGTAGTGAATGCATTAAGCAAAAATCATGCCATTATAGATTATTTAACAGTACATCCAACTTTGATTAACCATATAAAAGAGAACCAACTCATAGATCCGTTTATTCCATTGATATTCAATGCAGTGGAGAAAAACACAGTACCGGGAAGATAGATAGGATTCAAGGTTGATGATCAAGGAATATTAAGGATGAATGGAAAAGTATGTGCCCAAATATCGACGGGATAAGGCAAGAAGTTTTAACAGAATTTCACAATTCTCAACTTTCAGTACATCCCAGATTTACCAAAATGTATTGAGATATGAAGAAGACTTTTTGGTGGGATGGTATAAAGAGGGTATCTCTATCCATATTAGCAGATGTGCAAATTGTCAATAGGTTAAAAGCGATCAGCAAAAGACTGTTGGATTACTTCAACCTCTTGAAACTCCAACTTGGAAATGGGACCAATTATCGATGGATTTCATTGATGGATTACCTTGATCAAGAAAGAGAAATGATGGCATTTGGGTTATCTTATATCGATTGACAAAAGCACACATTTATCCTAGTAAAGCCAACAAGAATAGTTGCAAGTCTTGCAGAGATATACATGAAGGAAATTGTTCTATCGCATGGTGTCCCTAGCAGTATAGTGAGTGATCGAGATCCAGTCTTTACCAGTAAGTTCTAAGAGGCATTACAAACAGCTTTGGGAACGAAGCTAAGTATAAGCACCGCATATCATTTCTAGACCGATGGGCAAATTGATAGAGTAAATTGAGTATCGAAAGATCTTTTGAGAATTTGCATCTTGGATTTTGGAGGATCATGGGAAAATTATCTTCACCTTGTTGAGTTCTCCTACAACAACAGTTATCAGGCTAGTATTGGCATTGCCCCATATGAAGCATTGTATGGTCGTCCGTGTAGATCCCCAGCACATTGGATCGAGACCAGAGATCGGTTAGTACGATTAGAGAACCTTTAGAAAAGGTTGATATGATCGGAAAGAAGATGAAAGAAGCACAAAGTAGGAAGAAGAGTTATGTAGATCAAAGGCGTAGAAATTTAGAACTCTGAATAGAGATTTTTTTTTTGAAAGTCTCAACGATGAGAGGTGTGGTAAGATTTAGTCGGGCTGGGAAGATAGCACCTCGATTTATTGGACCTTTTCCCATTCTATGGCGAATTGGCCCATTATCTTATCGTGTGGAATTGCTCGAGAGGTTATCTGGCATGCACAATGTCTTTCACGTATCCTATCTATGGAAATATGTGCATGATCTGGAACAGATTATAGAAACAGCTGTCCATGAAGATTTAGAAGTTGAACAAAATTTGGCAATTATTAGACGACCAGTTCGAATCGTAGATCATGATGAAAAATGATTGAGAAGGAATTTGTGAGATTGTTGAAAGTCTAATGAAGTAGTGATGCAGAAGACTGCACCTATGAAATAGAAGATAGAATGTGGAAGGCATACCTGATTTTAGGATTGATGTTATATCGAGGTAGTGTACTCACCACCTGTGGTGTAGTCACTTATCATATCATATATATATATATATTTCATTTTGCCAAATATATATGTATATATATATATTCATTTCGAGTTATTTTCTTCTTATCCTAAATTTCGAGGATGAAATTTCGAACGATTTTAAATTTCGTTCTGCTATTTTATTTTATTTCGATTTCGAAGGAAGGCAGTCTCCATTCCTTTTGAAATAGATAAGGGGGAAACGAGGTTTAATATAGAAGGTAAGGTCGGCTTCATTGAGAAGATTTTACTTGGTGATTTTTTTATTATTTAAAGTTCTGCTCGGTTTCGTGAAGGAGAGGGTATGTGAGATTTGAAAAGATTTGGGCGGCTGGATGTTGACTGGCCAATATATTTATGTATATAAATAAATGTTCAAAAAAAAATCTTGATTTTACGCAACTCAAAATTTTGAACCCCTATTGAGATATGCCGCTAGGCGTTCATAATGTTATATTCCTATTCCAAACGCAATGGAAAAGGTTTCGAGTCCTAATTCGATCGTATGGAGAAGATAACTTTTTGGAGCCAATTATTATATTGAATTTTCGATATTAATTTCAGCGAGTTTCTATCCCGTAAGATCAAACGATAACTCCAAACACTACAAAATTTGAAGTCCAATAATGATACGCTATTACGGATCTAATGGAACTAGTTTCGTCGAAATCCGAGACTGTGCCTCGGATCGCTATTTTAACGCGTCGATTAAATTAACGATTTCAAAATTTTACGAAATCGCTCGAAATTCCAGTTTTAAAAACTTACTAACTCGATTATAAATCCCAAATCCAATATTTAAAGCCAGTTAAATATTCAAAATTAATCGTTAAAAAATCTGGGTCGTTACATTCCTCCCCCCTTAAAAGAATTTCATCCCCGAAATTGCTAAGGCTGGAAAAATGCTCCAAACCCATTTACTTTTTCAAAACCCACTCAGTTAAAATTCGATATTCACTTTTCTAATCTTTTGTTTCGCCCAAACAATTAGTTTCCAATTCTAATCCCAAAATCCTTTATTTCAATTCCAATTTGAAAATAATTTGTCGCTAACAAAAATTTCCCAAAAATTTTCAAAAAATGTCCTAACACCCTAAATTTTCGAATTTTTTTTGCAGAGTCTCCCTTGTATGGAGAGCCTTTTGCAATATGACAAAAGAGATAAAAATGTATACATCAACCAACACGGTCGGAAAACAAAAATATGTATCAATATTTATATATTTGTTGCATTTAATCCAAAAACGTACCTTATTTTAGCATTTTTAAGCATGATTAAGCAAGCAAGTTTCTTCATATGCCAATACGGAACCAAAATCTAGTCCGACAGCCTTCAGTTACTTGTACTTACTCAATTTAAACAACATAAGTACCAAAATATGAAAGTTCAATAACATTTCATTCAATTAACCAATCAAACAGATGAATTTCATATACAACATGCCAAACAAAGATTTTTAAGCAATTATAAGGTTCCGATTCTAATTTAATTGCTTTCAATCAATTTTCATACCATTTCAGTCAATCTGAATGATGTATAACTAAATTATTTGCATTCAATTCATATTTATAGCAAACAAACCCATATCTATTTCAAATTGATTAAAAATCAATTTATTCACCTTCTATTAATTTATAGAATTTTATTTGCTTCCGTTTGCATCAACGACAAATTTTCCATGCAAATTCGACGATATTTATTTAATAAAATAACCATTCCAGTATATAGCTATTTTAAATTGATTCCAAATCAATTTATATTTAATTCTAATCCACTTCAAATTTATTCACATTCAAATTTTTCAACGAAAACCTTGTTTGCTAATTTTTTTTATGTCAGTGACATCCAATCCATAAATTTATTTAAGCCTAGCTTCCATCCAAAATATTGACTTAAGTTATTCATTTATTTCCAATCAATTCAATTAAATAACCTAAGTTTGTTTCTATTGCAATAAAACTTCCTTTTATTTAAATTGACTCTTGTTCAATTTATTCACCTTCAATTGATTTGCATTTCCAATTCGAAACTCAATTCCATACTCGAATTCATTTAAATAATATCCCAATGCCATATTCAATTTATTTACACTTAAATTGAATTTATGTACAACTCAAGCCATTTTTATTTCAATCCAATTCCATTTTATTTTATCTCATTCAACATATATTAACCAGCTTATATATATAAGTCGAATTTTATTTATTACTTAGGTTCCATATTCAACTTCAGTTTCAGCCCACAATCCATTCTATTTAATCAAGTTAAATTCCATTCCATATTAAATTAACTAATTAATTTATCTAGTTAGTTCACTTCCAATTTATAATTCAATACCTGATTTTTATTTCAAAAATCATTCTTTTTAATCCACTTGAGTTCAATTTTATTTTATAATCTAGGTTTGGATTTTATTTCCTTAACTAAAATATCAAACCATTTTTATTTTTGGTTTTCTATTCCACTTTCCATTTTTTTAATAAGTTACACAACTTATTTTCTCACATTCCCATCAATTTTATACTCGAGTATATTCACATTTTATTTTTAACTCAATATTTACATCACCTAGCAGCTTAAATATATACTTATTCCTTTTATTTCAATTCTTGTAAGCTCTTCAAATTTATTATCCACAATTTTCAACAATTCCACTCAAATTTTATTCCATTTAAATTTTTACAACTTATAGTTATTTAGTCACTTAACATTCCAAGTTTATATATTCCATTCAATATGGTTTCAAATCCAATCCAATTTAAATTAATTTCAATTTCCTTTAACCAATATTTTCGAACCATATTCGAATTTATTTATACTTAAATTAATTTCATTCCAAACAATTTTATTTTTAATCCATTCAATCAAGTAAGAATTTAATTCCAATTTCAAAATTTTCCACACCTCCTTACTTATTTTTATTTATCCCATTTACTTACACATTTATATGCACTTTATACTTAGTTAATTCATTACATTCTATTCATTTTATCTTATTTATTATTTACAATAATCACTTACTTAATTTAATTCCTTAACTTTCGCTTAAGTTAAATTCCAATTCCAGCCAATTCCCTTTTACATTCCAATTTATTTAACTTACACAAGTTAAATTTTTAACTTCATCTTGAAGTATATATTTTTTTCAAGTTTTATTTCAAAAACTTATCCTCTTCTGATTTCACTTCTCATTTTAATTAGAAATTTCTAGAATTCAACACCCGGTACTTATTTCAAACCATTTGAAATAATATATATATATATACATAAATATATAATTCTGTTTTGATAAACCATTTCCTTCAAATTTCCAGAAGTCAACTTGATTTTTATCCAAAACAATTCCCTCGAACCTCTAAAACAACATTTGTTTTTCACAAAAAATTTCCATATCAAATTACTACGGTAGCAATCCGTCACCTAGAAACTCGAAAATGAATACTGGTGATGCTGCAGTCATCAGTAGAATTATTTTCCAACGACTGAAGTGAGTTCAGTGCTATATCCCTTACAAAATCCAATTTAAAACAATTTTCTTTCGAAAATATTCTCAAAAATAATACTCTTATTATTATTTTCTACACCACTTAGAAAAATATTTTTCCAAACTTCTCAAGATTTAAATTTCCAGATTCCGGTTTGAATCCAATTTTAATTTAAATCCATTTGCATAATTTATGCTTATATAAATTTTCATTTGGTTATATAAACCATTTCCAATTTTATAATCTTATTTGATTATAGTATTATCATCCAAACACTCAAAATAAATACAATAATTTTAGAAAATTATTTCTTTTATATCAAAATATAATTTGGGTAAAATTATTTCATTTACCCCATTTGAAACCAATATTGTGTCGAATTACTCTATTTAAGTGTTTAGAAACCCCTATCGATACAGTTGTACGGACCGTGCCGACCAGAGTTCATAAGCCACTCAATAAATCAACCAACACAATATAAAATATTTTATATTCACTAATAAATATGTGCTCGTATCTATTAATACACTCAAACTCATTCTAGGGTACTACTGACCCTATCTCTAATGAGTAATCCCGACCAGAGCCAAGGTTCTCGCTTAACCTTCAGCTCTGATACCAAACGTAACGAATGAGGATTTTCGACCCTCCAAAATCGATATTAATACGTCCACTGTATAAAATGCCAAGCAACCGAGTGCCGAAAACACCAGTTCATTAAGGGTGAAGAAGAAAAAGGTAGAAGAAAATTGAACACAACAATACAGAATCTCACAATCGTAGTGGAACAAAATATAATATATAATAACAGATTTTTATACAAAAGAATCTGCAATTGTTTAATATTTACAACCATTAGAGTACAACAATCACTATATCAAATCTGGACAGTTATAATAACTTGTCCTCATACAGCGGAAATATACATCAAGTACGGAAATACGCCTCTGTCATCCAGCTCGTCTCCTGAGCTCCATAGCATTCTATCCTGAAACTGAAATACTCAGTCTGACCTAAGCATTATAATTAAACAACACCCAAGTCGGTCTGGAAAACCACCGTGAGAAAGCACACTCAATTTGAATTATTAACTTTTATCAAAATCATTTGAAAACAAAGGTATCTCGTAAGACCACATCACACATAAACACAATGGGTTTTACCTTACGATAACCAAAACATTTTTATCAAATCCGTCTGATATTATAATAGTGTTTAAATAAAGTAAATAGAAAATAGCTGAAATGCTTGCATCTCACGTTTCAGCATAGTTGGGCACAATCAAAACCGTACAACGCTTATTGGAGATTGGATTCCATACAATGACTAGGCACTAGGGTACCACCTATCATGGTACACTTCTAGAAGCATGTACCGAGGACCACGCTGGGATCCCCTGCAACACAAGATCGGCCCTATCCCTAACCTGGATAAAACCGAATATGTTATCACCCCGGGTGTTCCCACCCTTACCAAGAGCTCTTTCGCATGCATCGTATCCATCTAATATAATATATCCAAGGTTATCTAGAAAGGTGATAACATACCCTATTGGGTATAACCCACTTAGCCTTGCTGCATACCCCCTGGTTTTCAGCCATTCCGGTTGATGAGGCTAGAAGCTACGATTACCTTTCAAGAATAATTTCACTTAGAATGCTCATCGTCCTCCAATGACGATGTTCTGATAGCATTCATCCATACAAGTTGTCCTGGGTCTAGACAAACTGAATCACCGTCTTCAACATCTTCATGGTATTCATTCGTAACGTTCAAACCGGTTCGAAGTGGTTTTCAGATAATTAAATCTGATCCCGGTCTCTTCGAAACGATTAACGAAATTGGCCAAAATTGATAGTCGGTTATTTAACTATCAATATAACACCCATAAGCAATCACTAGGCCATTATTTGTAATTCCTTCCAAATTACTCATTTTAAAATATCTTTACCAAGATATACGTTTAGTACTTCAACATTTGAAAACAGTTTCAAATTCTTATATTCTTAACGGAATATACCCACCCATTCCAATACTTAGAATATTTTTCCCCACTTCATTTTTATTCACACTTAGAAAGTATTCCATTTATTTCCTTACTTCCTATTTCTCGAAATCATTTACAATTCTATTTGTAAATTCCTTGACTAGTTTTATAACGAATCCTATAAATCCCGGAATTCCTTAATTAATTCCCTTTAATATTTCCAAAGCCAATTATACTTGCTTAAAATTTCAATTTCCCTCTGTTCTTCTTTATGAATTCTATTTCATTTTTTCAAAGTTCACTTTTACTTAACTACTTCAAAAATTTCCTTACTTTTCCTCCCAATTCCATTTTAAGGATTTTCTTATAATCCCATCTACTGAATAACCCATTTCCAAACTTCCGAGAAGGTTTATAAATAACTTTAAAATATTTCAAAACTCTGTTATATATATATATATGATAAGTATTTAAAAGAATAATAATAATTTATTTTTAAGACATGTTCAAATGATTTTCTAAAATATTGAAATACTCTTTATACATCACTTTTCAAAGCAGGTTTAAAATTTTGGGATTTATTAAAATATATATGTAGTATTTTAAAAAAATTAACTTCTGAGGTATTTAAATACTAACCGATTTTAAATTACATAGTTTAATAAATAAAATTTTCGTTTTTAAAATAAAACTTAACTTATAAATAAAAATATATTTTTATATCTCAATAACCAAATTTTAAATTTATAAATCCCTCTCGATTTCCACCACATCACTTCCTTTTCGGTCTCCTTAACCATTTTCACTTCAAAAATAGTATCCACTATTTTTCTCTCACCCTATTTCCTTTTTCAAATATAAATTATCCCTATAAATTTATATTTTCAATTTATCATCTGATATCAATTTCCTTTTTCTATAAATACCGTTTATAAAAAATTTCAAACTCCCTTGAGTTTTACTAAAAATAATCTCATTTATAAAATTTCCTTTTATAAATTCAATTCCTTACAAATTCCATTTATTTTTTGCCAATTTATTTTTAATATCGATTTTCAACTTTTTCCATATTATTTTCCGAATATGATTTTAAAACTCTAGTCTTAAAAATTCCTTTAAATAATTTATTTTAAAATCTCTGTTTAAAATATTTTTCTTGCGTTAATTAATACGATTAAAAATCTATTATTGCTTATTTAAATCAAACTATTTTAAATAATCCAAAATTCGATATATATATATATATATATTTATATTAAAATCTCCTTTTAATTCCTTAAAAATTCAAAGTAATATTTATGGTATTTAATATACCCAAGTTAATTTCCATGCAATGATAACATTTTAAAATTTACAACACACAATAATCCAACAGATTATTCAATCACACCATATATTTTTTATATATACGAAAACACTAAATATATTTGAGGAATCCCGTTGGATCCCTCCAACCTGTTTTCGTGCATCCATAGATGTTAGACAACAATAAAAATACCAATCCCACTTCGAGGGGGATATCGCGGTATATAGGGTCATCCGCTATTATGTGGGGCGCATAGGGTCTCATCCGCTATAATATGCGGGAATATCACTCCAAATACTAATATATATGCTACTATATATGATATAATCATTCAACAGATAATAATAATTATCAATTCATCCAATCAATCAATAAATGATTTTCAACGATTTAAGTAAAACTAGTAATCCAAGATGAGTGAGGTTTTCTCACCTTGATTTCGAATATGTTAATCGTTCCAATTTAAACCCTTTTTTGCTCAGATTCCATAGCTCCGAATCCCATCGACTAATCCCGTTCGATTGAACCTCATACAAGCAATTTCGAATTTATATAAATTAACAATTTCACTTTTCAATTAAAATTATCAACTAAATTAAGTTTTAAACTAATTAATTACTACCAGATTTAATTACCCTTAAATTTAAAAAATTATAATTACCTAAACGATCGCGAGCACTGCCAGGCCTCAAAACCCAACTTTGGCCTCAATCATTTCGATGCCAACCATCATCCTTGATTTAAAACGAACCTCGCTAGCCTTCCATCTTTGTACGCGACGCTTCCTGCATGCAACTCATCTCTCTACCCACCACTGTCTGATGCACAATACTGACCATCATTCCCCACCAAAATTCGCATCACCCCGACTCGACCACCATGAACGACGATGTGCCTCTTTCCACCTACCCACGCTGAAGCGCATGAACCCTGTTCCCCTCCAGCACCCATAGCAACATTCCACCATACGCAGTCCTCAATAAGACCACGACCAACCAAAGAGGCCTACAATTGTAATATCGTTCACCGCCTTATGCTGCAGCCTTCAGCCAGCGTCGCCACACTTGAAAACCACAAAACAATCGCGATCGATTTCCCTTTCTCCTCTTCATGCTTCCGCTCTGCCCAATGCCGCGATTTTGATTTTGTTCGCCCCCTTCCTTTTCTTTACTCGTTCGTGAACTCCAACCTCCATCGCCCATCCTCCATGTCGTCGCCTTCATCTCGCGATCGAGAACCCATTCCCCCTTCATATGATTTGATTTTTTTTATAACGAGATGATTCGTTCGATTTGGGTTCGAACGATTTTAAGTTTCGTTCTGCTATATTTTTATTTTTCGATTTCGAAGGAAGGCAGTCTCCATTCCTTTTGAAATAGATAAGGGGGAAACGAGGTTTAATATAGAAGGTAAGGTAGACTTCACTAAGAAGATTTTACTTGGTGATTTTTTTTATTTAAAGTTCTGCTCGGTTTCGTGAAGGAGGGGAAAGGAAATGTCTTGATATAACGTGAAGGAGAAGGGTATGTGAGATTTGAAAAGATTTGGGCGGCTGGATGTTGACTGGCCAATATATATATGTATATAAATAAATGTTCAAAAAAAATCTTGATTTTACGCAACTCAAAATTTTGAACCCCTATCGAGGCGTGCCGCTAGGCATTCAAAAAGTTATCTTACTATTTCGAACACAATGGAAAAGGTTTCGAGTCCTACTTCGATCCCATGGAGAAGATAGCTTTTTGGACCCAATTATTATATTGAATTTTCGATATTAATTTCAGCGCATTTCTATCCCGTACGATCAAACGATAACTCCAAACACTACAAAATTTGAAATCCAATAATATTACGCTATTACAGATCTAATGGAACTGGTTTTGTCGAAATTCGATATTGTGCACCGGATCGCTATTTTAATGCGTCGATTAAATTTGACAATTTCAAAATTTTACGAAATCGCTTGAATATCCAGTTTTAAAAACTTACTAACTTGATTATAAATCCCAAATCCAATATTTAAAGCCAATGAAATATTCAAAATTAATCATTGAAAAATCCAGTTCGCTACAAAGGAGATGGGATGTAAGAGCATAAAATATCTAAGATATTTTTTCCCTTTTCTTTCCCTATAAATACCACACCATCTCCACTTCATTTCCTCACTTCTCCTTCTTCATTTTCCTAAGCTTTCCTATCTATTTTCATGGCTTCGTTACTTAAAGAAATAATGGCAAAATATTTGCAAAAGAAAATTAAATTATATAGTATATAAATATTTATCAAAGCACTTCAAAACTATCACAATACTCCTCCTTTCCACTCTAACTACCCACGGCCACCACCTTATTTCCCCATAGCCAAGCCTTCCTCCTCTCCTAACCAAGGTCATGAGCACCTACCACCATCCTAAGCTAGGGCCGAGCCATCTAGGAGCCAAGGTGCAAGAGTTCGTGAGCTTTAAATTCAAGTTAGCGAAGCTATATCCATTTTAAAGTTAATCGATTAATCCAATGTGAGAAACTCTATATATATATATGAAACTATATATATATTAGATGATATAATATGGTTTGCTATGCTTGTTTGTTATGGTTGTTTATCATATTTGAATGATGATGGTATGACACAAGTCACGTTTAATACACGTCGAATATCATAAAGGAAATCACTTTCCTTAATTTACTAAATAAAATGGTGCATATGAGATTGTTAAACCTCTTGAAAATGATTTAAAATGGTTTATAAATGTTTTATAAACATTAAAATCCAATTTGGTAAAGTTTTGACAAGTTATGAAAATTAAGTCAAAATAGGCGCGTCGCATAACGGCAGTTCGCGATTTCGCACCGTAGAAAGTTAAATCCATGTATACGATGAATTCGGAGTCGGTATTCTTTGTAATAAGAATTTTCCAAACTCTTATAATCATTTTTTTCAAACAAAAAAGTGGAGTGAGATTTTGTTTAGTAGATTTTAAAATATGAGTGAAACAAGTTTTCAAAATGGTCGTAGTTTGGCAGTTCGAAAACCAAAGCGACAAATTCTTTATAAACGATATTTTTATATTTTTTAAAAGTATGGGATAAATTTTGTAAATCTTTTAAAATGTTTTAAAATAGATTTGAGTTATAAAAGATGGATTTCTAAATGATCGAAAAGTTGCATTAATCAATTAAACTTTAAAAGCACTATTTGCAACACTTTTTGCAACGCTTTTTTGTATAATTTTTGAAATATGGCTTTAAACTTAAGTATTATTTTTTAAATCTTTTATAAATGTTTTCAAATAAATAATTAATTATTTTAAAGATGGTTTGAAGGTTTTATGATTTATTTTAAATGGTTTAAATAAATTATTTAAAGAAAGTTGTTATAATTAGGTGATTTAATCTTGGCTCTAAAAGCTAACAAGTAGATAGGATTTTTCTATTCGTGAGAGCCGGATGTGAGGTGCTTAAACTAAGGAGATGCTCAGAATGAACCAGTGCTCGACTCACTTAGCATCTTTCCTGGACGAGGAATAGATAAGGTCGAAATGTCGAAAATGAGACAAGTATAAAAGATTTAATTTTTCAAATTTAATACAACTTGGATTGTACATAAATAATCTTCTTATACTTGTGTTAAGTTCCAAGAAGGGAACCCGTACTATCCATGTGAATTTAATAGATGATTTCACTATTATTCAACGGATAATAAAGGTTGAATATGAAAATTGATGTTGAGTAAAATTAGTATAATCTCTATCGACCCTTTTTAACTTAATAACGTTTTCCAATTTGACTTATGAAATTGATTTGGTATTTCCAAAGTTAAAGAGAGGTTTAATGATTCTGTATATACCAAAAAGAAATGAAGGTATATATCTCTTGAAGGTATTTTTGATAGAAAGAATGTAATTAATCAAATGATAAGCATCTATTTACTTAGTAACTTTTTTTGATGATTGGTTTGAAGGAACCAGGGTCAAGTTTAAGCGATTCTTATCCAAAAACCACTTCAAACTAATTTACACATTCGAAGTGAATACTTGGAATAATAGTAAATAAAATGAAGGGCTTCTTGTCTCTGACCCTCAGAGGAAATTTCTCATATCATATATGTGTGGTAGTAGTATCTTCATTTGATCTTCGATGCAAGGACTGCTCGCTACTAATCCTAGGGATGATTCCCAACAGGATGCGGTAGGAGAGTCCCATCGGTTTGTCCTATTCCTGGACAACTTGTATGGACAAATGTCCAATATTGCATTTCTAATCACATTGAATGATCTCTATAAATGTATCATCTTTTTGGTGGTGGAGAAGGCAACTTCTCTTAGCTTAACACCCTTTTCAAAGACATATGAGCTCAGGAGTTATATGTTTATAGAAATCAATTGTGTGATGATGGAATAACAGTGTGGCATTCAAAGAGGAATGTGTGCTATGTGAAAGGTAATCATTACCTCAGGATTCATTGACTGGTAGTGGCTAAAATAGGATTGCTTCAAGGCTATGTGGTTCGCAACCATTATGGTATGGTCATTACCTTTCTAGATTACTCTCTGTATGTCGAGCACGTGGTGTGTGCTATGGGATCCCAGATTGGTCAGTTACGACCGAGGTGATGTCACATTCAGTTCTATCCCCTACTAGATGGGTCTGCGGTTTGGCCGGTTCTGATTTGCAGAAGTTTCAAAGATGTTGATTCTCGGTACAATTCTCTAGAGATGTATTGTACAAAAGTTAGTCCCTTACCTTGCCATGGTTTTGAAATCCATTCTCTAAGTGCCTTAGGAATTGATTGTAGAACCTAGTATGCTGGAATTTTATAATGTAACAATTTCAGCTAAGAGTATGTATATTTACTTGAAAAGTGTTTTCAAAAGAAAGTCATTAAAAAATATCCCTAGATTTTGCATAGTAAAGATTTTGGTTATTATAAGGTAAAAACCCGTTCCATGTTTATGTGCGGTATGGTCTTATGAGTTGCCCTTTGTTTTCAAACAGCCATATTTTGAGTTTCTCATACCAGTCCCATGACTAACCCGGAGTTTATTTTCTTTTCCCTTAAACTGCGGGTGCTCTATTTTTCTGGGCAGCCAAGTAATTAGATTGTTTAGAGCATTTTGGGATGGAGCATGGAGCACTCTGGGTCTTTTGTTGAAGTTATTTATCATTTTCCGTTATGTTTGTAATTTGTATTATGTATTATCAATGCTTATAAGGATTGGTCGTTATAACTATCCTGGCTGGATTAGTACCTACTAGAACTTTAATAGAGCAATTTGGAGTAATTTAATGTACTACTCATATGTTTAATTATGTATTGAATACGATGTGAGATTCTATTTTTTGTCTTGTCTTCTAGCTTTATTTTCTTTACCCTATGATAATCTACCTCCTCGGCACTTGAATTTACGTCACATGAATACCAAGGATGTATTAGTGTCGATTTTCGAGGGTCGAGGATATGGGTCATCATAGTTTTGATCTATAAATATTTGATAGGTAAATTATTGCTGCAAAAAATGAGCTTTTCGACCCTCGAAAGTCGACACCAATACATCTACGGTATTCATGGGTCGAACATCCTAGTGATGGAAAGATAGATTGTTGGGGTAAAAGTAAAGAAAAGATATAATAGAATCTCACATCATGACGAGTAATATATAATATCCAAATGGTCTTTACAAAAAGAAACTTAACAGCAATCAGCGTAGTCTAACTTATCATCAGCCTAGACAGTTATAATAGTATGTCCTTATAAGTATTGATAAATACAAACAGGAAATGCAATGAAAAACAAAAGTACAGGAATACGTCTTGGAGGTATCCAACTCGTCTTCTAAAGCTCTAAATCATCCAAAGCATACTCCGGAAAAAAACTCGAACCCGAGTATTATATGAAAATAACACTCGGATAAGTCTGGTAAACTAGTGTGAGAAACTCAAATTGTATGGATTATTAAATTTATGAAACCCTTTCAAAAATAAAGGTATCTCGTAAGATCATGCCACAAATAAACACAAATGTGCTTTTACCTTATGATAACCAAACCACTTTATAAGAAAATCCAATGATATTATAATAATGTCTAGGGCTTAAAATAAATATCGAATCATAGCCGGAATGGTTACATTAATTATATTTAACAAAATATTTAGTAAACAACTTAGTCTATAAAGGCACGTATTAGAAAATGGATTACACACAATGACAAGGCAACGGGGCACCACTTGTTACAGTATACCACTAGAAAATGTATCAAGGGCCTTGTTGGGACCCCTTGCCAATATAGAATCGGCCTACCCCTTCCTGATTAGTACCAAATATGCCATCACCCCAGTTGCTTTGTAACCTTTTTCTCGTGAGCTCGCATGCACATACCAAATCCATAAACAGTGATCTAGAAGGGTGATGTATATACTCTAATGGGTGCGACCCACGTTGCCCTACTACATATCCCTTATTTTAGTCATTATCGGGTGTCAAGCTCGAGGCTAATTTTTACCTTTTTAGCAAATACCATTTGGAATGCTAATACTGCCCTCCAGGCTATAATGTAATGCTAGTATTCATAATACAAGTTGCTTAGGATATGTACGAACTGAAGGCACTACTTCTACAACATTCTTTTTGGAATCATCCTCAGGATTAGAAGCAAGTAGCCCTTGCACTTCAAAGAATTCCATCTTCGATTTACATCATCTTCAAGATGTCTTCAATTAAAATGCTTATGCCAACTCGAAGTGGTTTTCGGATAACTCATGCTTATCCGATCTCGGTCTCTTCGAACCGACAATCGATAGTTTCCAGTTGACTCGATCCCGGTTCTTTCAGAAGTAAGTGGAAGATATAAGAGTCCAAAGGGGATCTTGAATATACATTCTTAAAAGTGAACTACGTTTCATAGGAATGAGTCCTCCTGGGGGATCTCAAACCGTATGAAATCGTGAAGCTTTTATATAATTCCCAAGTTAAAATAGACTACCATTCATGATTCCAAAGGCATGAAGGCATGTCGACAACAAGAGTACTGAAATCAAAGGATCTCATAGTCAAAGAAGAAGAGCATGTCAAAACCAAAGAATATTTCACCATTGAAAGCATCTCGTACTAAATAAGTGTAGTTGATATTGAATATATTGTAAGAAATACCGCGCCTTAAGGAATATTGCACATCATTAATGCGATATGGGATGCCATACTTCATCAATATGAAAGCCTATAATGATAACGCATACCATCTACTCCACACTTCTCCTATGTGATAAAGAATGTCGCATCTCATCGATATAAATAAGGAATGTTGCCGGATACCAATAGTGTACGGAAGTATGTCACAAGTCATCAACGTGATTGAAGATGCCATGTATATTTGATCTCGTATTTAGCCAATCTCGCATGTGGCCAATAAATGATATCGTATATAACCAGCACTATACTTCATCAAGCAGTGATATCGAAAGATAGCATATCGTAAGCCATCAATGTGATAGAGGCATGATATATCATGAATGCCGCTTCTCTTTGATGCCGCCTCTCTTCGATGCCACCTCTCTTCGATGCTGCCTCTTATTAATACTGCTTCTTATTGATATCGAAGATCATCAGCATGTACAAGAGTTATCATGTAACAACCCAGTTTTTCGCGTCAGTTTTTAAATGACGATTAAATCATTTTTAACTGCTAATGCAGATTTGATTCAAGTTTAAAATTCATTTGAAAATTTGTTAAAAGAATTGTTTGGGCCTTTAGATGTAAACGGGTCCATTTTGTTTGTTTGCTCTGACCGTGGTTATTACCTAGGGCATAATTGTTCCCCCTGATTCATTCGTTTGGCAACCGCAAAACAAACGAAAGAATTAAAAATGGTGGCGGCCTCGTTTACCTCGTTCGTCCCCAAAAAATAAAATAAAATTAGGGCTTGTGAGTTTCGCTAAGGATATGGATTTGGGGCTTCGAGATTTTCCAGTCGCGGCCATGATTACTCGATCGAAAAGCGGTCGATCGATACCCTCTACAATTCGTGCTTGCCTCGTCGAAAATGGTGAGTACTTCACTCACATCTAATTCCTACCTCGAGTGTATTAGCGTTCGAATCCTACTATTTTCGTTTGTGTGATTGTTGAATTCGTCCCTTGTTGGTCGGTCATTCGATTATGTGTTTCCTTGAGTATTGACTTCATTGCTTGGACTATTGCTGATTTAGTGAATTTCCCTGATTGGTTTCGACCTATTATGTTGATAATTTTATGATGTTGATGGTTCGACCTTGTTCATTTGATTGTTTCCTTGGGAACTTGGTTGCTTTTAGCTTGATACACGAGATTTTGAACTGTTCGATTTTTACTTGATGTCCCACTTTGACTTCGGTCATGTTGATAAATACTGATTTGTCACTTCGGATGTTTTTTATTGTACGTGGTACTCACAGCCTTGATTTATTTGTTCCTCATGAATTCAATTACATTGCACATTACTGTTTTGTTGTGTCGTAGTTGCCTCCTCACTTGAACCTGTTTCAGTGATGTATTTGCACTTGCCACTGTTTTGCTGACTTACATTCAATTTGCATACTGCTCCAGTTCATTATTTTATGTGTTGAGTTGTTTTGTGTCCCCTAGCTTTGGCACTGACTTGACTCTGATGATGATTTCTGGCATTCGACCTCGGCCATATTTGTAGTACTTGAACTAGTTCGCTTCAGTGATTTATAGTGTTATGTTGTTTAATTACAGTACAATGGTTGTTGAACTTTGAGAATGTTCATACCTGACTTGTTCGAATTTGCACTGTTCTTCCACTTCACTCGATGTTAACTGCATTCACTTCTGTTACCCTATTTGGTTGCATATACATTGCAATGTGCATCCAAGTTAATATGGGTACCTCACTGTTCTGTCTGCATTTGTTTGAGATGCATTTGTTGAGTTGTTCACTGACGCAATGCTTGTCGCCATTCACCAAATAGTAGTAGCATTCCTGTATATGCTCCGAGTTATTGTAGCAGTGACTTGAACCTTTTAGCTTCTGATTTCACGTACTTCATTGAGTCTCATTGGTATTATTTGTGTACCTTGTTATCAGCAGTTACCTGGTCTACCTGAAATCACATAGTATGAATGTGATCATAATTGTCTGCACTTGCATGGTCTTTGTAGTTTCACTTGGTTTGAATTTGTGGTCTTGCTAGCATGTCTGCACTGCCTGTTATTTTGATCAGTGGCTTTTGGAGTTACTGGTTATATACATGTTGGCTTTGGTATCACCCTGTTTCACTGGTACATGTGCCTTTGTGGTCTTCACTTTTGTATAATCTGCACATGTTACTTGTATCACTCGTCCTGCCTTCACCCATATGTTCCTCTGGTACATTTGTCCTTGTTAGAACCTTGGCCTTTGTGCATTCATTTTGTTGCAGTTTGCCCCTTATATTCAGCTGTGACTGCAGTTGGTTGTATATGCAGTTTTGTTCTTGTTGTTTTGCATTACATTAATGCATTTGGGTCTGTTTTCAAATTTACTTGAGTTGAACCCGATTTCGGGGTTTGACCTTGCGATCATTGTGACTTTCATTGAGCTTTTGTGTATCTCCTGCGATAGTGACGAGGCAGTACACGCGTGCGTGTACTGCAGCCCTATCAGATTCGACAGTTTTAGATTGATTTAGTCGATTTGATAAATTGTTTATTATCTCTGTTGATGATTTAAATCTGCTGATTTTTGTTAAACACTGTTAAGTGTTTTATTGACCGTTATCCGGTTTCTTTGTTTAAAGAATCGGATAGACGGGAATTATTGTGACTGTCGTCTATTTAAATTATTACTGCCTTTATGCACTAATAAACTGGTTTGAATTAGACTGACCTGGTATTATTTTCTTTTGAATGTAATACTCGGGTCAGACCCGAGTTATTTCAGGTTGTAGATTTTCTTCTTTGAGTTGCTGTTCAGGATATGAAGACTTTTCACATCTTCTGAAGTTGTCAGTGTCATTTTGTAGTGGTCGTGTAATTGTATAGAACGATATGTATTCATGTATATTAGTCGATAATGTACTTGTATATATAACTTCTAGAGTCGACAGTTGTAGTTGTATCATATGTATTGTGTCAACTATGTATTAACTGACATCAGTTATATATATGTATGAGACTTTTGTTTTTATCTGTGTTCCGCATTTATATTATCTGTGTTATTGTTATATCTAATGTCCTAAACTATTATGAACCGTCGTAGTTCGTTTTATACTAGTATTGGGTGTGTCGATGGGAGAAAATAAATAATTTGATGAAAAATAAAAAGTATGTACCGTTCCTATCGAGATAACCAATATTAGTGTAAGGTCAATTACGGATGGTCGCTCCTATCCAGCCTTATTCTTCGTAATAATAGACAGTATTTCCTTTAATACTCTTTGTTATTATGACCATAGAGGTGGGGCGTTACAGTTGGTATCAGAGCTTGGGGTTTAAGGACATAATATAAAACATAACTTGGATGGAACATATATTACAACTATTAGTCGACGTTTTATCTGTTGTTTGAGTCAAAACTAAAGTTTTGAAATTTTGATGAAATTTTTAAATATCGTTATTTAAAAATAAAAGTGGAATTGTGTTTTGTTGTTTGGATGAAATTGTGTTCTGATGATTTGATTGATTTGTGTTCTATTTATTAGAGTACGCAGCGGAAACAGTGAAACTGTCTTCGCTGAGTACAACTGATAATCTTTTTGATTTACAAATCGAAATACGAAATTGATATGAATTTCATTTGTTGTTTACGTAGCTGTATTTATTTTGTTTCTTTGAGAATTTCGAATCCGAATTGAGGATTCGAAGAAATTACAGTTATGTGATTTTTGTTGAAATTTCCACTGGCTTTCTTTCGTACTAATCATCTATTGATTAGATTTTTGCTATTTTGAATTATCTTCATTGAAGATACATCCGAATGATTTCTTTGTTCATTTTGTAGTACGTGCAAAATTTGAATTGCACGTTATTGCATTTATTTTACGTTGAACCGATGCTTGGTTATGAAACGTATTTTGTTGCCGTTATTCTTATAACGGGATTTTTACACCAATGCTATATTTTGAAGCACGGTGTTTTGTGGCGTTTTGATGAATGAAAATTCACTGATATTACATTTTGATGTAAATTGTTTTGATGTGATTTTGACGTTTTAAAAATACTGTCGCTTTGGCTTCAGTAACCGTCATGTTTTAAAAGTGGATTTTCAAGCGGTTATTCCGCAATACTGATTTGTGACCGTTTTTACGGTATTTTGAGAAGTACAATTTCCTTATCGAAATTGTTACTAATATTGCTGCTTTAATCACGTGATTGGAAAATCGTTTTAAAAATGAAAATTGTTTTATAAATTTTTAACAGTTTGCGTTTTCAAAAGAATGAGAAAGTGACTTAAACGATTCAGCAAAATCGAGGATTATGACCCCTTTCTTTTACTGTTTCGCTTAACTCCGGACTTGTCCAGTTGAGAATGTGAATTGTTATTTTTACAAAATAAAAATTGTTTTCAGAAATTTTAACAGTTTGCGCTTTCAAAAGGATGAGGAAGCGATTTAAACGTTTCAGCAAAATCGAGGACTATGACCCCTTTCTTTTACTGATTCGCTTAATTCCGGACTTGTCCGTTTGAGAATGTAAAGTGTATTTTTACAGAATACACAATTTTGCACTTTCAAGGAAACGATGAAGTGATTTAAACGATTTAGCAAAAGTGCGGAGTATGGAACCACACTTTTACTATTTCGGTTAATTCCGGACTCGTTAATTGAATATCTGTTGTTTTGATGAATTTGATGATTTCACACTTTCAAGGAAACGATGAAGAAAATCAAACGATTTAGTAAAACACGTGGTATGGGACATGTGCGTTTGCTATTTTGGTTAATTCCGGACTCGTTAATTGAAACATTTTGATGCTTTCGTGTGCTTTCGAGCCACTATGAGGACCTTCGGGTCATTTGTTGGACCTTCGGGTCATTTGTTGGGCTTTCGGGCCACTCTGCGGACTTTCGGGTCAAATACCAGTACTAGACCTTCGGGTCACTCTGCGGACCTTCGGGTCAATCTGATGGGCGCCAAAATTATGTTGAGTACTTGGTAGGCTTCGGCCATTTGTTGATGCACGTGCGGCGAATTAAAAACTCGCCATCTGATGGGATCGATCCAAGCTTTTATGTTGATTTTCTAGTCTTCTTAATTGATTTCTAGATATTTGTTGTTTCCAATTATCTGCAGGTAATTGGATATTTGTTGATATGAGTTCTGATTATCGTTTTTGATAATCGGATATTTGTTGTTTCTAATTATCGCTTGTGATAATTAGATATTTGTTGATATGAGTTCTGATTATCGTTTTTGATAATCGGATATTTGTTGTTTCTAATTATCGCTTGTGATAATTAGATATTTGTTGATATGAGTTCTGATTATCGTTTTTGATAATCGGATATTTGTTGTTTCTAATTATCGCTTGTGATAATTAGATATTTGTTGATATGAGTTCTGATTATCGTTTTTGATAATCGAATATTTGTTGTTTCTAATTATCGCTTGTGATAATTAGATATTTGTTGATATGAGTTCTGATTATCGTTTTTGATAATCGGATATTTGTTGTTTCTAATTATCGCTTGTGATAATTAGATATTTGTTGATATGAGTTCTGATTATCGTTTTTGATAATCGGATATTTGTTGTTTCTAATTATCGCTTGTGATAATTAGATATTTGTTGATATGAGTTCTGATTATCGTTTTCAATAATCGGATATTTGTTACTTTTAATTATCGCTTTAGATAATTAAATATTTGTGATTTGAGATTTAATTATCGCTTTAGATAATTAAATATTTGTTGATTTGAGATTTAATTATCGCTTTAGATAATTAAATATTTGTTGATTTGAGATTTAATTATCATCTTTGATAATTAAATATTTGCTAATTTGAGATTTAATTATCATCTTTGATAATTAAATGTTTGTTGATTTGAGATTTAATTATCGCCTGAGATAATTAAATATTTGTTGATTTTAGATTTAATTGTCGCTTTAGATAATTAAATATTTGTTGATTTGAGAAATTTGATTATCGCTTTTGATAATCGAATATTTGTTGAATTTGAAATTTAATTATCGCTTTAGATAATTAAATATTTTCTGATTTGAGATTTAATTATCGCTTTAGATAATTAAATATTTGCTGATTTGAGATTTAATTATCGCTTTAGATAATTAAATATTTGCTGATTTGAGATTTAATTATCGCTTTTGATAATTAAATATTTGCTGATTTGAGATTTAATTATCGCTTTTGATAATTAAATATTTGCTGATTTGAGATTTAATTATCGCCTTAGATAATTAAATATTTTCTGATTTGAGATTTAATTATCGCTTTAGATAATTAAATATTTTCTGATTTGAGATTTAATTATCGCTTTAGATAATTAAATATTTGTTGATATGAGATTTAATTATCGCTTTTGATAATTAAATATTTGCTGGTTTGAGATTTAATTATCGTTTTTGATGATTGAATATTTGCGATTTTTGAGATTTGAGCTTCGTCTTTTTCTCTGGCGATTCAGGTGAGTAATTTGATTTACTCACATTCAATTCGTGCTCTGTATGGGATTTCTGCTCTATTTTTCCTTCTCTTTTAGTTGCTGGAACTCGATTGTTCTTGCTCTTGTTAGTCGTCTGATTTTGATCCCTGATTCCCACGATGTTGATTCTTTTGATTTGAAGCAGTCGAACCTTTCGATTTCTTATCTAATACCTCCCCGTTGACACTTGCTTTGCTTATACATTCGACATTGCCATGCTCTTTTGGTTGTTACCTTTTATCCATTTATTCCCTATGATTGCATGGACGCAATTTCTTTAAGGGGGGGAGTCTGTAACAACCCAGTTTTTCGCGTCAGTTTTTAAATGACGATTAAATCATTTTTAACTGCTAATGCAGATTTGATTCAAGTTTAAAATTCATTTGAAAATTTGTTAAAAGAATTGTTTGGGCCTTTAGATGTAAACGGGTCCATTTTGTTTGTTTGCTCTGACCGTGGTTATTACCTAGGGCATAATTGTTCCCCCTGATTCATTCGTTTGGCAACCGCAAAACAAACGAAAGAATTAAAAATGGTGGCGGCCTCGTTTACCTCGTTCGTCCCCAAAAAATAAAATAAAATTAGGGCTTGTGAGTTTCGCTAAGGATATGGATTTGGGGCTTCGAGATTTTCCAGTCGCGGCCATGATTACTCGATCGAAAAGCGGTCGATCGATACCCTCTACAATTCGTGCTTGCCTCGTCGAAAATGGTGAGTACTTCACTCACATCTAATTCCTACCTCGAGTGTATTAGCGTTCGAATCCTACTATTTTCGTTTGTGTGATTGTTGAATTCGTCCCTTGTTGGTCGGTCATTCGATTATGTGTTTCCTTGAGTATTGACTTCATTGCTTGGACTATTGCTGATTTAGTGAATTTCCCTGATTGGTTTCGACCTATTATGTTGATAATTTTATGATGTTGATGGTTCGACCTTGTTCATTTGATTGTTTCCTTGGGAACTTGGTTGCTTTTAGCTTGATACACGAGATTTTGAACTGTTCGATTTTTACTTGATGTCCCACTTTGACTTCGGTCATGTTGATAAATACTGATTTGTCACTTCGGATGTTTTTTATTGTACGTGGTACTCACAGCCTTGATTTATTTGTTCCTCATGAATTCAATTACATTGCACATTACTGTTTTGTTGTGTCGTAGTTGCCTCCTCACTTGAACCTGTTTCAGTGATGTATTTGCACTTGCCACTGTTTTGCTGACTTACATTCAATTTGCATACTGCTCCAGTTCATTATTTTATGTGTTGAGTTGTTTTGTGTCCCCTAGCTTTGGCACTGACTTGACTCTGATGATGATTTCTGGCATTCGACCTCGGCCATATTTGTAGTACTTGAACTAGTTCGCTTCAGTGATTTATAGTGTTATGTTGTTTAATTACAGTACAATGGTTGTTGAACTTTGAGAATGTTCATACCTGACTTGTTCGAATTTGCACTGTTCTTCCACTTCACTCGATGTTAACTGCATTCACTTCTGTTACCCTATTTGGTTGCATATACATTGCAATGTGCATCCAAGTTAATATGGGTACCTCACTGTTCTGTCTGCATTTGTTTGAGATGCATTTGTTGAGTTGTTCACTGACGCAATGCTTGTCGCCATTCACCAAATAGTAGTAGCATTCCTGTATATGCTCCGAGTTATTGTAGCAGTGACTTGAACCTTTTAGCTTCTGATTTCACGTACTTCATTGAGTCTCATTGGTATTATTTGTGTACCTTGTTATCAGCAGTTACCTGGTCTACCAGAAATCACATAGTATGAATGTGATCATAATTGTCTGCACTTGCATGGTCTTTGTAGTTTCACTTGGTTTGAATTTGTGGTCTTGCTAGCATGTCTGCACTGCCTGTTATTTTGATCAGTGGCTTTTGGAGTTACTGGTTATATACATGTTGGCTTTGGTATCACCCTGTTTCACTGGTACATGTGCCTTTGTGGTCTTCACTTTTGTATAATCTGCACATGTTACTTGTATCACTCGTCCTGCCTTCACCCATATGTTCCTCTGGTACATTTGTCCTTGTTAGAACCTTGGCCTTTGTGCATTCATTTTGTTGCAGTTTGCCCCTTATATTCAGCTGTGACTGCAGTTGGTTGTATATGCAGTTTTGTTCTTGTTGTTTTGCATTACATTAATGCATTTGGGTCTGTTTTCAAATTTACTTGAGTTGAACCCGATTTCGAGGTTTGACCTTGCGATCATTGTGACTTTCATTGAGCTTTTGTGTATCTCCTGCGATAGTGGCGAGGCAGTACACGCGTGCGTGTACTGCAGCCCTATCAGATTCGATAGTTTTAGATTGATTTAGTCGATTTGATAAATTGTTTATTATCTCTGTTGATGATTTAAATCTGCTGATTTTTGTTAAACACTGTTAAGTGTTTTATTGACCGTTATCTGGTTTCTTTGTTTAAAGAATCGGATAGACGGAAATTATTGTGACTGTCGTCTATTTAAATTATTACTGCCTTTATGCACTAATAAACTGGTTTGAATTAGACTGACCTGGGTATTATTTTCTTTTGAATGTAATACTCGGGTCAGACCCGAGTTATTTCAGGTTGTAGATTTTCTTCTTTGAGTTGCTGTTCAGGATATGAAGACTTTTCACATCTTCTGAAGTTGTCAGTGTCATTTTGTAGTGGTCGTGTAATTGTATAGAACGATATGTATTCATGTATATTAGTCGATAATGTACTTGTATATATAACTTCTAGAGTCGACAGTTGTAGTTGTATCATATGTATTTTGTCAACTATGTATTAACTGACATCAGTTATATATATATATATATATATGAGACTTTTGTTTTTATCTGTGTTCCGCATTTATATTATCTGTGTTATTGTTATATCTAATTTCCTAAACTATTATGAACCGTCGTAGTTCGTTTTATACTAGTATTGGGTGTGTCGATGGGAGAAAATAAATAATTTGATGAAAAATAAAAAGTATGTACCGTTCCTATCGAGATAACCAATATTAGTGTAAGGTCAATTACGGATGGTCGCTCCTATCCAGCCTTATTCTTCGTAATAATAGACAGTATTTCCTTTAATACTCTTTGTTATTATGACCATAGAGGTGGGGCATTACATATCATGTGTAACTGATGTCGCACATCATCAAAGTAAGAGAGGGTGTCATCAATCACTGACTAAGCATGATGCTGCATATCGGTAGCTTAATGGGAGTTATTAAAAAGCAACAATGATTGTAGGAATGCCAGTTTTTAATCAAACTGTTTAATTATGTAAACAAAACTTGAAAATAAATTTCTCATCATTTCTAAATAATTAAAACAAGACTATTTAAGCTATAAAACAATTTAAGCAGCATTAAAATCCAATTGTAAAAATATGACGTCAATCTGCCAAAATGTGACGAAGCTTGTAAACTTTTATAAAACAAGTATGTGTGTTTTTAAAACTATTATAAATCAATTATTATCATTATATAACAATTAAAATGAATTATTTTCATTTAAAATAAATTAAACATTCCAATATCAAGTGATAAAATTACAGATCGTTACAAAAATAATGAATATATGATTATTTTTAACTGTTTGAAAATAATATTTTACTATAAAATATAACATTTTAACATACTAAAATCCAAAAATAATAATGATAATTTTTTTACAAATTCATCTATATGTATTTAACAAATATAAATCGGTGAAATATTATACTTGATGTTATAAATTTCAAAATTATTTTATAATCCAAATATGTTATTTTAGATATTTCTAATCTAAAAAGGTACTTATAATCTATTCTGTCAATATATTAAATCAATTAATATATATGTTTATCTAAATATTGATCTGTTAAACAATAGTAAAATAGAACAAGATATATGTGACGCCCCACCTCTATACTCGCGCTAGCCAAGGACACTACTAAGTAACGCCGTCGACTAGCACGGAGAATAAGGCTGTTGAGGAGCGACCATCCGTGTAATTTCTTTGTGCGAGCACCGGTATGTCAGAAAATAAAACTTACATTTCATCTTTGGAGGAAACCCGACATACCGATACAAACTCAAAGCTACCACACAGTGGCTATATAATCTTCGGAAACAAATATAGAAATAAACATAACACAAATCAGTCATAGACAATTCATATCACAAAGGCAGAAATAGATATGAATATTACACATAAAAGTGTATATCAGAGTAGTGGTCAAACAAGATCCACAACATCACAAAAGAATAGTTACAAGTGCTACACAAAAGAATAAGTATACATCAAGGAGTCTCTATCTCGAATGTATACTAACAAAAACTACTAAACTAAAGTAGTTAGCCAAAAGTCATATGAAGGACCATGATAAGAAGTCAAGCAGAAGCACCTGAAACATCTCGGTCTGACCTGAGTATTATTTAATAAGAAAATAATAAACGGATCAGTCTAGCTATAAATATTAGATGAAATGATATAGAATAAGAGATATAACCATAATTCCATACTGTGACAAGTATGTAATTGAAAATCAACAAGAGATTAATCCATATCACAAGAATCTTCTCAAAGATAAAAAGAAATGGCGTACTCTTTATTTCATTCACCCAACCATAAATATTGACAATTATATCAATGCCAATTACAAAAGTTAATCACACAAATTCACTAATGCACAAATATTGATAAAACTTACCAATGTAAATCACGAAAATTGGTGAAACACAAACTCTAGAAATCAATCAATAGAAATCCAGAAATCACAAAAAGGGAAAGAGGCCTGTCACTAGAACGGGAGCATAAAAACTCACCAACACGTGTATCATGAAACGGAACGCTATTCCATGGTTGCTAACCATTAATTTTGAGCCGAGGCTCCACTAAAACGGCCCGAAGACCATGAGCCGAAGCTCCACTAAAACGGCCCGAAGACCATGGGTCGCTACCCCACCAAGCCGAAGCTCCACTAAAAGCGGGGTTTAGTCTCCCTCGTAGACAAAGAGACATCGCACATTGCTAGTCTAAATCACAAAATGATCATCATTGATCGATAAGTGTAATTTACACTAAGCTAGTAAATAAATGAGTTTAGCTTCATGTCCCATAACCACTAGCTTAACTTAATTATTTACGAACAAATTGTAGACTTCCACTCGAGGTTAAGTGTCAATTACACTAATCCAGTAAATATATGAGTTTAGCTTCATATCCCATAACCACTAGCTTAACTTAAATATTTACGAACAAATTGTAGATCTCCACTAGAAAATTGTCACAAGAGATTCAATCGAACAAGTCCAAGAATTAACCGACGAAGTAAACGCAAGTGTTTCATACCACTTGTTTTACTAAACCGTTTAATTAGATTTCTCATATGAGTGAGGTAAAGGTTTGTATATACTAATAGGTTGGAAAACGGTTTTATAAACAAGTTTGATATTGAAAATAGAGTTTAAATAATCTTTGATAAAGAGTTTGAATATTTACTACTAGTATAGAAAACCTGTATAATTTTAAAGTGACAAATCACAAAAACGATTGTAGAAACAATCAATCATCAAAATTCACATTCGAAGACGTGAATCAAATCCAATTAAACCGATAAAGAATCCATCGAAATGGATATTCAAAAATCATGAAAAAGGAGTCATCAAAGTCATAATAAATGATAACAACAAATAGGATCATCACGAATCGATTCAAATTGGAAATTCAATCCCAAAAGGCAAAGTGGGCTGAAACAACAAATTCAGTTGACTGAACAGAGATTTTCAGTTGACTGAATTCTGCCTGGAAACTTTCTGTTTCCAAGTTCAATCGACTGAACAGAGATTTCAGTCGACTGAATCTTGCCTGGGAACTTTCTGTTTCCAGGTTCAGTCGACTGAACAGAAATTTCAGTCGACTGAATCTTGCCTGGGAACTTTCTGTTTCCAGGTTCAGTCGACTGAGCAGAGATTTCAGTCGACTGAATCATGTCTGGGCTGTTTTTCAGCCTTTTCAAATGAAGAGCAAACTCTTCCAAAACGCAACCAGACGAACATTGGCTCTAAGGGTTTATGCCAATCAGCAACCCGGCCCTATATGCTCCTCGGTGCATCACCAAAAGCATGATCAAACATCCATAAAAGGATTTTCACACAAATTTGACTTAAAAACCCAAAAATTGGAATATTCACAAAACCAATCCAAATCAAGGGCAAATGCACATGAAGAAGTGTTAGGAATTCATACCAAATAACCAAAGATAATTATAGTCGTAGATGTGAGATAAAAATCTCACCTTTTCACAAAATCAATGAAGAAGAAGCTATAAAGCAATGCCAAGGACAATCACTCTTCAATTCCAACCCAACAAGCTTGAATCTAAGCTTAAAAGAGAAACATTTCCTAAGTTAGGTTTAGCAATTTCTGAAATTGATAAGAGAATGAGTTGGAGAAGAAGAAGAGAAGGCTTACCAATGGCTTCACTATGAATTTGGAGCTAGAACTTGATTTGCAATGGAAACTAGGGCTTAGGATTTCCTAATTCTTTTTCTCTTCCCCCATTTTTGATGAAGCCTGAATGTATTAGGAAATTATGAAGGAATGAAGAGAAGAGGGTTGGAACTAGGTTGATAAGTGGGGTTAATGGGCTGAAACCCAACCCAAAGCCCTAAGTGAAAAGTAGCATAATTCTACTAACTCCAAACATATCGAAGCTTATACTCAAAAAGGTCGCAAACGGCATTTTGAACTCAATGGAAGTGGTCTCGAGTCCTAATTCGACTATTTGCAAAAATTAGCTTTTCGGACTATAATCCGACGAATGATGTTATATTTAAATAAAATATTTAAATATAAAATCGATAAATATGCGGGTTGTTACAGACTCCCCTCCTTAAAGAAATTGCGTCCTCGCAATCTTAAAAAATAACTAAAAAGTAACAACCATAAAAGCATATCATCACAAAAGAAAGTTTGAAATAAGAAGTTCACCATAAAGAGCATGAAAGAGTAAGTCTGAACGTGTTTGCTCGATGAGTTCTCTGGATTTCCAAGAGAAATCCCTATGATTCGAGAACCATTGGACTTTCACAAGAAGGACATCTTTATTTCGAAGGCGCTCAACCTCCGAAGCAATGATGCGAATAGGATGTTGCTCATAAGTCAAATCTGGTGAAATTTCAATTTCTTCAACAACACTGGGCTCAAGAATAAAATCGGAATCCCTAAGGTATTTCCGTAGTAGAAAGACGTGGAAAACGTCATAAATAGCAAAAGATTGAGCCGGTAATAAAAGGTGATAAGCCACGGAACCAATGCGTTCGGTGATGGGAAATGGGCCATCATATCGAGGTGCTAACTTTCCTGATCGACTGAAACGCACAACACCCATCATAGGTGAAACATGAATGAACACCAATAAGATCTGGACCTAAAACCAGTTCTCACCGGCTTTAAGCCAACACGAAGAAAATCGGCATAGCCTTCCGTAGAGTGCCTCGAAAGGTGCCATACCAATACAAGGTTGGAAGTTATTATTGGAAGAAAACTCAACAAGAGAAATATAATTTCCTCAACTTCCACCAAAATCAAGAACACGTGAACAAAAGAGATCTTCAAGAGTTGATTCACACGCTCGGTTTGTCCATCGGACAAAGATGATAAGCGATGCTAAAATTTTAAGCTTTGTTCCCAAAGCTTTTTGAAGACTCTTCCAAAATCCACTAAAAACAATGGATCACGATCACAAACAATAGAAGTAGGAACTCCATGCAATTTAACAATTTCTTTTAATAAAGAGTTTGGCCAAAAGAGGAACGGTCCGATTAGACCGAACGGGAATAAAATGGGCGGATTTAGTAAGTCTATCAACTATCACCCACAAGCTATCAAGACCCGAACGAGAACGGGGAAGGCTGTCAATAAAATCCATGGAAATTTAATCCCACTTCCACATTGGGATGTCTAAAGGTTGCAATAACCCACCGGGCCTTTGATTCTCGGCCTTAATGAGTTGGCAAGTCATGCAACGCTTAACAAAGTTAGGGATATCAAATTTCATTCCCTCCCAATAATAAAGTCACTTTATATCCGCGTACATTTTACTACTACCGGGATGAATGGTGAATTTAGAACGATGGGAATCTTCTAATATGTCTTTGCGAAGATCACTAATATTTGGCATGACAAGTCTACCAAATTTTTGAATACCACCACGAGAATCAATATCAAAGTCTTTCATACCTTCAATATCAATTTTATCCCTAAAATTTCGGCTAAGAAGAGCCAATTCGCGATCTAGCTTTTGAGCTTCAAGGATGCGGTCAAAAGAGAAGGTTGAGCCTCAAGGCTACATAAAACAAGAGATGAACATGAATTGGAATTCACGATCTCGAATCTCACAAGTGGAGGAAATCTCGGGATCATTCCATTTGGATATCATCAAAGAAATAACCGCTTGTTGCTTAAGACTAAGGGCATCGGCAACACGATCCTCCCATCCGGGAGTAAACAAAGAATATCAAGATCATAAGATGCAAGGAACTCGAGCCAACATTGTTGACACCAATTAAGTTCCTTATGAGAAAATAAATATTCCAAAGATTTATGATCAAGGTGGAGAACAAATTTCTCCCGCAAAATGATGATGCCAAATTCTAAAAGCAAAATCAATAGCCGCGAGCACTAGATCATGAGTGGCATACCTAGTCTCGATCGGCTTTAATGATTTAGAAACACAAATGATAGCACGTTCTCTTTTGCAAGAGAACGGCATCCAAACCAATACTATTAGCATCGGTACAAAAGATAAAGTCTTGGTTCCCTTCGGGAATCACAAGAATAAGAGTATCGACAAAGAGTTCTTTTAAATAATCTTCTTTCCCGAAAAGCTAAAACTTTCAAAATTACAATTATCTTTATGTAATAATCTTTTCAGAAAAATTTACATTTTACAAGTCAATTTACTGTGTCTGATCGTCTCATCATAGCGTTTAGGAGATTCCTATTGATAACGTTGATCAAGCGCATCGACCAGAATTCTTAAAGCACTCAATGGGCAATACAATCACAAAATCATCTTTTATATGATAAAAATGTCTCTTAAAGTTTTTTTTTAAATATTCCTTGCTCGTTTCAAGAACAAAAATCCAATCATACTTATAAATAAATCTTACGAAAAGGATTTGCAAAAATGTTAAATTGCTGTTTTCATCCAAAAAAAAAGATACAAGAATGGAGTCGTTGAGATATTCGTAGAATACTCGATTCATAAAATGGATGAAATAAGCTGGACAAACTGGATGACATAATACGTCATTCATAAGAACCATAACGAGTGCGGAATGCGGTAAGTGGAATGCTATCCTCCACAACTCGTAGCTGATGAAAACCGGTGGCAAGGTCGAGCTGAAAAGACCTTAACACCACTCAAAAGACTGCTTAGGTGATAATCCTAAGACAAGCTCAAAAATACCAAAAAATTTCACAAACTTCATGAATGAGAGAAATAACACTTTCCTCATCATGAGGGCTTAAAGAATAAAAATGATGTCATCAAACCGGAATCGAAATCACGAAGAAAAATAGAAATCTGCTTAACAGATTGAGAATATCGAAGATGAATAGTCCACTCGAGAAATAGGATATGGGCTTCATAATAAGCCAATCCTTTCACAAAAATAAATTCCAAAGCCCAAGTAACGCATAACATGCAAATTGGCTCAGAAAAAGATAAAAAATCACATAAAATAATTTCGACATCTTTTGAAAGAAATAGACTGAGTGTTGCGGATCCATCAACCGGATTCGCAATTCTCAAAGAAGTCATCAAGCCTAAAATATTTAAAGAAAAAGAATCAACAAGTTCTTTTGATATAAAATAATGAGATGAAACCCATATCAAAAAGAACTCGAATAAAATAATCACAAAACAAATGTCATCAAGGATTAAATGAAAAATACCTTGACCAAGAGAAGAGTTGCTAGGGGCTTGCACAACATTTTGCTTTCCCTCTCTCTTGTTTGGAAGCTTGGGACACGAAGATAAAAGATGACCCAGACTTTTGCAATAACGACAAAAGAGAGGTTTCGGACATCTATTAGCATAATGGTCCATAGAACCACAATTGTAGCATTGTCCACGATTAGGGATTGGAGTCTTTGCTATCGAAATTATTTGCTTCCCTTTCTTACCTTGAAGTTTGGGACAAGAAGATAAAAGATGATCCAAACCTTTGCAATAGCGACAAGTAAGGGGTTTCGGACACTCATTTGCATAGTGGTCCGTAGAATTACAATTGTAGCATCCTCCACGATTAGGAATTGGAGTCTTTGCTACCGAAGTTGCCTGCCTCCCTTTCTCATATGGATTAAGGCTTTCGAACTTAATATACCTCTTCTTTTTGCTATAGAGGCTCTTTTTGGTGCCTCTAACATCACTATCACTTCTCTTATCGACCTCTTCTTCTCGTAGAGTGATATCTACAAGCTGATTGAAAGGAACTTCTAGTTTCAGAGGTAAAACCATTTCGGGGTTCTTACACAAAGCACAGATAAACCTTTAATTCTTTACAAGATCCAAAAGTTGTTGGGTAGACATGAATACGCCATCCAGTGAAGGACTACTAGATTGACCAGCGCTAGGACTGCCAGATCCAACCATTTCTTCTTCTTTAAGAAAGAAAGAAAGAAGAAGAAAAAGTTATTCACAGAATGAATTTCAATCAAACTTGATTGATAAAACAAGGAATCATAAAAGAAAATAGGATAGAACGGATCCAATTGACTCGAATAAAATCCTAAGGCACGACTCCTAAGAAAGACTTAGGGCAATGATCCTTGTTAGATTATTCTACATTGTTCCGAAGTTTGGCTCTGATACCAAGCTGTGACGCCCCACCTCTATACTCGCGCTAGCCAAGGACACTACTAAGTAATGTCGTCGACTATCACGAAGAATAAGGCTGTTGAGGAGCGACCATCCGTTTAATTTCTTTGTGCGAGCACCGATATGTCAGAAAATAAAACTTACATTTCATCTTTGGAGGAAACCTGACATACCGATACAAACTCAAAGCTACCACACAGTGGCTATATAATCTTCGGAAACAAATATAGAAATAAACATAACACAAATCAGTTACAGACAATTCATATCACAAAGGCGGAAATAGATATGAATATTACACATAAAAGTGTATATCAGAGTAGTGGTCAAACAAGATCCACAACATCACAGAAGAATAGTTACAAGTGCTACACAAAAGAATAAGTATACATCAAGGAGTCTCTATCTCGAATGTATACTAATAAAAACTACTAAACTAAAGTAGTTAGCCAAAAGTCATATGAAGGACCATGATAAGAAGTCAAGCAGAAGCACCTGAAACATCTCGGTCTGACCTGAGTATTATTTAATAAGAAAATAATAAACGGATCAGTCTAGCTATAAATATCAGATGAAATGATATAGAATAAGAGATATAACCATAATGCCATACTGTGACAAGTATGTAATTGAAAATCAACAAGAGATTAATCCATATCACAAGAATCTTCTCAAAGATAAAAAGAAATGTCGTACTCTTTATTTCATTCACCCAACCATAAATATTGACAATTATATCAATGCCAATTACAAAAGTTAATGACACACAAATTCACCAATGCACAAATATTGATAAAACTTACCAATGTAAATCACGAAAATTGGTGAAACACAAACTCTAGAAATCAATCAATAGAAATCCAGAAATCACAAAAAGGGAAAGAGGCCTGTCACTAGAACGGGAGCATAAAAACTCACCAACATGTGTATCACGAAACAGAACGCTATTCCATGGTTGCTAACCATTAATTTTGAGCTGAGGCTCCACTAAAACGGCCCGAAGACCATGAGCCGAAGCTCCACTAAAACGGCCCGAAGACCATGGGTCGCTACCCCCACTAAGCCGAAGCTCCACTAAAAGCGGGGTTTAGTCTCCCTCGCAGACAAAGAGACATCGCACATTGCTAGTCTAAATCACAAAATGATCATCATTGATCGATAAGTGTAATTTACACTAAGCTAGTAAATAAATGAGTTTAGCTTCATGTCCTATAACCACTAGCTTAACTTAATTATTTACGAACAAATTGTAGACTTCCACTCGAGGTTAAATGTCAATTACACTAAGCCAGTAAATATATGAGTTTAGCTTCATATCCCATAACCACTAGCTTAACTTAAATATTTACGAACAAATTGTAGATCTCCACTAGAAAATTGTCACAAGAGATTCAATCGAACAACACTACAACAAAAGTTTGTTTTGACAGCATTTATTATCAGCGTTTAAACATTGAATGCTGTAGTAAATGTTTCTGAGAGAGTTATTCGTGAGGATAAACGCTGAAAATAGTGTCGCTGTGTTTATTTTGGTTTGCCGCCAACTCACGTGTTTACTTCCAGAGAAAATTCATTTTCCCTCGTCTCTTAATAATTCATTTCCCTCTCCATCGTTTTTCATTTTTCCAACTGTCCATTTCGATTTCAATTCTCCTACCACCAGATTGCAGCATCGTTCATCTTCCGTGTCGATTTTGATTGAGCGTCTCTGTCGCCGGCTCTTCTATCAGCATCGATTTGGAATTGATTGCCCTAAACTTGGTGGAACTGGTGAGCGTTTTTTCTTAACCCTAGTTTTCAGTTAAGTTTGAAACATTGCAAAGTATCATATCTTTCTTATCTGATCAATTTTAAAGTTTCAAACGATTTCGGTTATTAGATCGAGAAGGAAAAAAAATTAACTAAAGATGAACGTGGATTATTAGAATGTTTGCTGCCTCTTTGATCCATTAACGATTTCCCTTTCCAACTTTTAAAGTGTGAATTTGTAAATATCAAACTGTTTATTTTTGGAACTTAATTCACAATGACATCTCTTACCCAGTCTTTAGTCCATATGATTGCGAATTTGGAAGAAGAAGAAAAAATCAGTTGATTATGGAATCTTTGGCTGTAAATTCTTGGTGTTTTGTGGTGAGGACGATGATTAAGATACAGCTAGGGTTGACGTTAGAATAGCTGGCTGGTTCAGCTTGTTTCGAGCAAGGTACTATGAAACAAACAGAAAGTGTCATATTATATTTAATAACTGGCGCCATTGAATTGAGAGAATTAATGAGTTTAATAGCTTTGAATGACTGCTTACTAAATATATAATTCAGATTCTAAATTTTTTAAATTAGAAAACGCAAATCAGCTTGAAGTTTTCTTATAACATCAAAAATATAGATTTAGAGTTGTTTATATACGGTCAAATCTCGACGGTCTAATGTTGATTTAGAGTTGTTTAATATAGATTTAGAGTTGTTGATATGTAGACAGTGGTTATGTGGGAAGTTAATGAAGTGAATATGTGGATGTGGTCTGATGCAAGACTGATGGTGGAAGTGCAGAGTCATGTAGACAGTGGTTATGTGACAGTTTGAAAAGAGATTGGAAGATGTGAATTGGTGAACGAAGTGGATGAACTGGTGAAGTCTGATGGTCAGTAGCCGTAATTGATGTACAGTAGGAGTTGTACAATGGCTGTTGATGGTTTGAATGTGTATAGTAGGAATTGTGGCTATGAGTAAGGAGACTCTTTTTTCCTGAATAAACCATTTTGTTTTCGTACTTACAATCATAACAACTAATTGAATTTTGTCATATAAATTCATTGGAGTGAAACTACAAATTTATACCTGAAACTATTTATCTCTATTCACTGTAAATTGATAAATGGAGTGAATTCTGATTTTTTTTTTCTTTCTATTTTTTTGACATGGAGCATGGGTGGATAAATGTTTGTCTGAGATAAGATGAATCACATTACTACATCTTAGATTTCATGAATTTTTTTGCTACATATTTACCACGGTTGTGTTTACATATTTGTAGTAGCTGATTTTGGATATTCCCCTTAATTGGTGATAATGTGTCCATGTCTATTTGTCAATTTTAATTTGAGGTAGGTATTGTTAGTATATTCAATTGTATAGCACTTTCCTATTTTTAACTTTTGAAATCTTTCCTTCTCATTTCCATAACAAAGAAACTTTTCCTTCTCATGAAAAAAGAATTGAAGTTTCTTACTGTTGCAAATTCTTCAATGACCCACTAAATTATCTACCGCCTCTGTTGACAAGATGTTATTGAAAGTTAAAACTTAAAACTACTATCTGTAGTCTTTATTTAAAATTTTGCGTCACCACATTATGCATTGCAGTTAACATGTTTTTTGAATATTCGAAAGGTACAATATGGAGTACAATTTAGCTATGATGTACTTCAGAAAGTCTCGAATAAGTAATGTGAACATGTAAATATAAGATCTAAATTAGGTATGAAAAAGTACCTGCTTAAAGTTTTTGATGATGTTCAACCAAAGGGTTCATTGATGAAGAATTATGTAAATGGAAGCAAATGATCAGACTCTTTATTGACATCAAGTATCAGGAACCAAATTTATTGTTAATGGCGCAAGCCAAGTATCAGGAAAGGGGTAATGCATAGACATTACTCCGGTGCTACAAAATAGCGCCGTTGTAATGGCAAATTTTTTGGAAACAGTTTGGCTTACATAATTCCTTTTGGTTTGTGGCCTAAATTCATGTGGATGTTTCCTAGTGTAGCTTTGCAATGTTTATACATAACAACTAAATGTCAGAAGGTAACGCGTTAACCAATACATTTTGAATCGTTGTATATGCATTTTAGTTGTGTCATGCCTCTGTTGGTTACTTGTATGTTTTATGTTTCTGGCTTCATGTTCCTATTGTCATGTCGCAGTGTTACACTCGTTTGTTGGTGATGCCTGCTTTGGAAATTTATGCATTTTTTTACTAGATTTGGTATCGGTAATCTCTACTTGTTTAAATAGTCTAATTTCCAATTACTATTTTAGCATTTTAGATACTTGATTGCTTCCATATTATATATGATGATGGAGAAAGACTGGTTGCGTCTACACAGGTAATCATATACAAGTAAATTTACAAATAACTTTAGACTTAACATGTTTTGAAAATGAAAGCTAACATTCTTGTTGCTTTCAATTTTAAACATAGAACCAGTAAAGAGTATGGAAAAGGAGCTCAAAATTTTGTACATGTTGCGAAGAAAAAGTTAGGGGATGTAGAGAAAATTTTGTGTCCTTGTTTAGATTGTCGAAATCTTAGTCATCATTATGGTGAAACAGTCATTGAGCATTTAATTATAAAGGGAATGGATCCTAAGTACAAAGATGGTAGGTGGTATAATCATGGCGAGCAAGTAGATGTTGAAAATAATAATAAAAAGAGTGAGGCGTACGACTTACTCAAAGCAATTCACTATGAAGATGAAGACTACTTTAATCATAATTTTTTTGATGATGATAAAGATAAGGATGATGCACAGAGACGACACGATGATTTACTCAAGAACTTGGAAGATGCAGAAACCCTATTATATCCTTGTTGCATAGATCATACAAAGTTATCTGCCATCACTATTTTGTATAACCTTAAATGCGAAACTGGATTATCCGATTCTGGTTTTGATAAGCTTCTTAATGTGCAACAACTGTTTTTGCCAAAGAATAATGTACTTCCTAAGACTTTATATGAAGTAAAGAAATTCCTCAAACTATTTGATATGGGGTTTGAAAAGATTCATGCATGTGAGAACGATTGTTGTCTTTTTCGTAAAGAGTATAAAAATTTGAATGACTGTCCGAAATGTGGTTCCTCAAGATGGAAAATGAATCAGGATACAAATGAGATTATGCAGGGTATCCCGGTTAAGGTGTTGAGATATTTTCCAATAATTCCAAGATTCAGAAGAATGTTCAGATCTGAAAAGATGGCAGAAGCATTAAGGTGGCATTTCAATAATAAAAGCAGTGATGGAAAGATGCGACATCCCGTAGATTCTGTAACATGGAGCACAATTGATGAAAATTGGGAATCATTTTCAGCCGATCCACGTAGTCTCAGACTTGGTCTTGCTACAGATGGGTTTAATCCATTTTCCATGTTGAGTTCCAAATATAGTTGTTGGCCAGTAATGCTTGTGACATATAATTTGTCGCCTATGTTGTGCATGAAGAAGGAAAATATTATGCTAACACTTCTAATTCCAGGTCCAAAGCAACCGGGGAATGATATTGATGTATATATGGCGCCATTAGTAGAGGATTTGCATTACTTGTGGAGTAGTGGAGTTGAGACGTACGATGCATTTAGTAAGACACTTTTTAATATGAGAGCTATTTTATTATGGACGATAAATGATTTTCCAGCTTATGGTAATCTTGCTGGATGTTGTGTAAAGGGTAAAAAGGCTTGTCCATTATGTGGTGTCAATACTCATCGTCGATGGTTGAAATATAGTCGAAAGAATGTTTATATGGGTCATAGAAGATTTTTGCCTATTTCACATCCGTTGAGGAAAAAAAAAGCTTGGTTTGATAACACTATAGAGGATGGAAAGATGCCTAGAATTCTAACAGGTAAAAACATCTTTCTTATTTTGAAGGACTTTCCAAATGATTTTGGAAAAGAGCAGATTAAGGGAAAAAGTAAGAAAAGGAAGATCGATGACAGTAGTGAGGATGAAGATAATGAAGATGATAATTCTGTAAAAAAGGAGCTATCAAGGTGGAAAAAAAGATCAATTTTTTTGACTTGCCATTGGGAGGTTAGTATTCAAATCTCTTTTTTATTTATTAATCTAAAAAAAAGAATATATAGAAAATTTAAATGTTAATTTTTTTCGTAGGAACTTCCATTGCGTCATAATTTGGATGTAATGCATGTTGAGAAAAATGTTTGTGAAAGCACACTAAGTACAATGTTGCATGATAACAAATCAGAAGATGGAATTAATTGTAGACATGATTTAGAGGATTGGGGTATTCGGCATGGTCTTTATGCACAACCCCGTGGAACCAAAACATATCTTCCACCAGCTCCGTATAGATTATCAAAATTGGAGAAAAAAATATTTTGCAAAAGGTTGTATGATTTCAAAGGTCCCGATGGTTATTGTTCAAATTTCAAAAAATGCGTGTCGTTGGTGGATTGTAAAATTAGTGGTTTGAAGTCTCATGATTATCATGTTTTAATGCAACAATTATTATCGATTGCAGTAAGAGGTTTATTGCCAACCAGACCCCTAAATGCAATAATTCATCTATGTTCATTTTTCAATAAAATATGTCAACGTGTTCTTGATAGGGAGAAGTTGCAACAACTTGATGATGATATCGTTAAAATATTGTGTGAACTTGAAAGATATTTTCCACCCTCATTTTTCGATATTATGATACACTTGACAATTCATCTTGGAAGAGAAGCACGATTGTGCGGACTAGTTCATTTTCGTTGGATGTATCCTTTTGAAAGGTATATGAAAACACTCAAAGACTACATAAGAAATTATGCACGACCTGAGGGGTGCATTGCAGAATCATATCTTGCCGAAGAATGCATGAAATTTTTTAGTGAATTTTTGAGTAAGTCGGTAGATATTGAAAAAAAAGATCGAAATGAAGATTATGAAGATAACGCAATACTTGAAGGGCGTCCAATTTCAATGTCCAAATCAATTACATTGTCTTCCAATGAGAAAGAAATTGCTCATTTAGCTGTGTTAATGAATATGGCTATGGTGGAACCATTTTTAGAGTGAGTATATGTTATGTCCCACTTTCATTGATTTGATGTGCTTGTATTGGCAACTATAATTTAACATCACTTTTACTGTACTAGTTTGCATTTGGAGGAGTTGCAAAATTCAAACAAGCGCTTAGAAAAAAATGCGACCTTACTGTGGAAAACCCATAGAGATAGCTTCGCTGATTGGATTAAAAGGAAGATTTGTTAAAGAATTTCAATATTTTCATATATGAAATAATGAAATTACTTGTTTAATATGTTTGAATATTTTTTTAGATACCTATTGACTCAAAGGATCATGATAAAATATTAAAATGGATTGCATACGGTCCTAAAAAGACGGCATTCTCCTGCAAAGGATATATTATTAATGGACAACGATTTCATACAAAAGATGTTGATAGAGAAACCCAGAATAGCGGAGTAACTTATGACGCGACTACCATGTGTAGAGCAAGTGCAAAAGACATTTCTCAAGTGGTTGATGTGGTTACGTACTATGGGATACTGACTGAAATAATTTTACTAGATTATAATGTTTTTTATATTCCTGTTTTTAAGTGTCATTGGGCGAACATAGGAAACGGGATAAAAGTTGAAGATGGATTCACTCTTGTTAATTTACATCAAAGTCAGGTTTCATTTTCAAAAGATCCTTATATCCTCGCATCTCAAGCGAAACAAGTCTTTTATTCAAGAGAAAATGATTCTTCTAATTGGTATGTTGTAATGAAAGCACCGCCAAGAGGTTTTCATGAATTAGAGATAGATGATTTTGTTGAAGAAGCTAACTATGTTGCGAGCGGCCCTGAAGAAAACGATATGGATGCAGATGATTTAGTTGAGAATGTTAGTTATGTCAGGGAGGATTGCGAAGGCATACTTGAGTAGTTTTGATGTCTTGTTTTCTTATGAGAAGTTTAAGTTAGATAATGAAGTCTTATTAAATGTTGAAATTAGAAATTTTGTTTTGAACTTTGATGTATGTATATGGTGATGTCAGTAGCAACTTTGGAAACGATATGGATGCAGATGACCCACCAATATATTAAAATTATAGTAGTATATATGTTTCATATGGTTTTCTTGCTAATTGCTATAATCAACACAAAGCCTGTGATTTTTTTTCCTAAGATGGCTACACAAATGTATAGTGTATACTAATTGCAGTTGTATATTCTTGCAAATATTGTTTGTTTTATATATTGCATTTTTTACAAGGCCTACTGCTCAAAGACTTAACTACTCCTCGCATGATCGAAGTTGGACCTGAGTTCTGATTTTGGTAAGACGCGGGCCAATTTGTACTTTCTATATGTTACAATTTTTGTAAGGCAAACTGATTTTTGGTTATGAAAATATAGTGGATGATTAATTTAAAAAAAACACTCCTGATAATTATGTACTAGATTCCCTTGACAATCAAGTGCACTGTACCAGTGCAAAGATTTAGTAACGTAATGAAATAAATAATTAGTTTAATTACAAGGATGATCACCAATTTGAACCAGAAATAACATTGACTAGGTCAAGTGATACAAGTCAAAAATGTTACGTCATGCAGCAATATATAGTGCATACTGCATGCTCTGACAAAGTCTTTTTTATTTGTACCTTAAAAGTTTTACCTAGAATATGCTCTTATAACTTGAAATTCATATGTTGATATGTTATACTTGCAGAAAATGGTTATAAGTACGAAAAAGACAATGGATAAGAGGATTACGCGGAATCAAAAAAGACTCGAACAATCCACATATGCAGTCGATGGGTCTAATGCAATAAAAGAGCATATTGAGCCACCTTTGGAAAACAATGATGTTGGGAATGCAAACAACTCAATCGCAGACACTGCTATGCAAGTCGATGGAAATCCTGAAACAACAATGGAAATCGAGAGAACAATTGAAGACATTGATGCAAATCAGATTTCGAAAAAGAAGACTAGAGGCCCAACCAAAGTGAAAAGACTTCCTTCAGATGTTGCAAGCCGAATCGAAGTCGAGTTTAACTCATCGGGCGAACCGATAGGAAAAGGGTCGGTGAAGCTATCTTCTTATCTGGGGCCACTTGTGCGCGAGCATGTTCCATTTACACTTGAGGACTGGAGGCAACTTGGTGAAGAATTGAAATCAGTTCTATGGGAATCCGTTCAGGTTTGCTTATCTTGCAATGTTCTTAGTTACTGTATACTGATTACTGCTATTAAATCTATTTATTTCTTTACTTTTTATACATCAGCAACCCAGTGACCATATGAAACAGCCAAAACATTTTCCATTGTAATTCAACTCTTATACAGAGCATTTACAATAGAACAGGGTGTTGGTGAGAGTGAGGTTTTTCTTTTTGTTTTGTTTATCAAGTAGTGTGTATACATGTACCTTTTATCTATCAAGTAGTGTGTATACATGTACCATCGAATTGCAGATAATAATATTGTAAAATAATATATAATTTCATTTTGTAACCTTTATTTTAATTTAGTTTCATTTATTTAAAATTCAAATCAATTGATTTTGTTGAAACATTAAATAAAATTTGAAATATTATAGGATACATGTTAATTGTATTGAGATAAATGGTTGTGAGCTGAAAAGTTGAGATTTTTGAAAATATTGAGAGCTTAGATTAAAATATTAACGAGGAGATCAAAAATGAGTGATTTGAATATAAAGGTAGATAGACTAATTTGAATTGGAATTTAAAACTTATATGTACTTGAATGTTAATTAAAGAAAATAAGAGAACTAAGAAGAAGGCAGTGGACTCTGAATGTGCAACTTATCAAACCCAAGTTGGACTGTCTGCATGGAATAGTGACGGTAGACCAAATGTCATAAATATTGAGATATAAAAATATATTGAAATAGTTTTGGTGAGACTTGGACTCGTATCCTAAAATCTTAATCTATGTACAGAGAAAGGTAAAAATAATGGGATTTGGTTTTGTTGACAGAATTGTGCAAGGGTATGCACTATGATGTGCAGGCAGCAATGAAGTATGGCAGTTGTAACAAGGAAAAACAGGAAATATATGAAATGTACAGAGAAAATGCAACTGTTTTGAAATTGTAAATGTTTGTTAATGTGCCAGTATACTGGTGGGTATTTGGCAAGCAGCTTGTTTGTATGAGAGGGAGGGTTGGTATGAAGGCTGTATGTGAGGGATGGTTGTGATCGAGATAGAGATGATATGTGCAGTTGGAGGTTGAACAGAGAGGTTTGCTGATGGGGGAGTGAAGTTTTTTGTGGTTTATTGAAGTGATTTGTGGTGGTATATGAGAGATTTGAGAGCAAGGCAGTAAGGGGTTGAAGGGGATGTGCAGCAGTGGGTTGTTTGTTGATGGTGGTCAGAAAAGTTTGGTGGTGAGATGTTGACAGTTTATGAAGGAGATGGTTGAGGGGGTTTGAGGAGTAGTAGCACTGCAAGTTATATGTATGCATAGTTGATAATGTAAATGTACAGTTGAGAACGTAAAAACAAGTTGAGGATGTGGGGAATGGCAAGGCAGTGAAAAGGTGTGTTTGGGATGACAGAGAGTGTTGTTTGTAGAAGGTGTTCACTAGTATGTGAATGTTGCAGTTTTGGTTGAGAGGCAGTGTTCACAGGTATATGAAGTGCTGACTGGCAGTGGTAGAAGGTGTTCACTGATTGACGCAGAAATACGTTGATGGCAAGCAAGGCAGTTATGAAGGAATGCAAATGCAATTAAAACTAGAAAACAAACAAACAATCAAAATACAATCAAAATTCACAACTAACACTCTTCCAACTTCCATCAAAAAGGGTGGTACGGGATAAACTATTCCAACCGTTTTCCTGTTGTTCGCATATCGGTGTTCAGATAAGTTATTTGGCTCTCACTGAAATCTAAGTTAAAATTGTATTTACTAATATGGCGGTTTAGCAGCAGCACGTGCACATAACGTTGCCTTTTTTTACCAGTAACATGTGTTTACATGCTTGCAACTTATACATAGCAAGCTAAAAATAATAATTAACCGCAGTATTTGCTCCTTTTATTCTGTTACTATATTTGTGCAGACTTGCACACACTTACTGTCTAACTGTATAATACATACGGTGGTCCTTTAGAATTGTGCAAACTGTGTTTTCACCATATCTACACTATTATTTCTTATGTATCTGTTGCCAAGCTATTATTAGTTCTGTTCCATTTTGGCATTACAGTTTGATAATATTGGCTGATGGATGAGTTGAACATTTAAACGTTAAACACATCTACTGTCCGCAGAAAAATAATATAAATCGTGCACAGTTTTTAAGTTACGTAAATGACTTCTGCCTGTTTAAATTCCTACCAGTTACAACATACAACCGAAGACAAAAAGTATCGTAAATTGAAACTGAACAGTTTCCTACATTTATTTCATCAGACTACCAAAGGTCACCATCTGTTACATCTACAGTCTTATATAATCTACCATCCATCTATTACTTGCTTAAATCATTATTTCTGTTCCATCTTTTCTAAAAATGGATTTTATCCACTGAATATAAATTTTGGCGCAGTTAAGCATTTTAGCATATGAAACTTCAAATTTTTAGATGGCGTTTACTCACTGATCATTTCAAATTTCTTCATTGCAGGTAATTAAAGATGGCGATGACACATTCTTCTTCCGTAGCAAGTAGCAAGTAGCAAGCATATGAAACTTTTTAGATGCACGTTTTGTTGTTGGCATTTGGTGTGGACTTACTGTATTGATATTATACTTTTTCTTAACATATAACGTGTCTTTGTTTAACAGAATTTGTGGCAACTTGGTTTACTTTGTTATTTTTGTTTATGGATATTACTGAAACTCGGTTTATGGATGTCTTTTGTTTATTAATATTCTCTTAACTAGTTTATGTAACCAATTAATAGTTATTAGAACCTGTTATATATACTAGTTGCTTGAATATGCTTAAAATATAGTTTTGGAATATTCAAAAATAGAGTGGAATATTAAAGCTGTTATATAAATAGAAGACAGCGTTTGATTAATGTTGTCAATGAAGAAACAACATCGTTTAATTCGTGCTGTAATTATCTTGAAACTGTCAATAACAGCGTTTATTACATGTTGTCGAAATAGTTGATGATTCAATCACAGCGTTTTTAACATGCTGTCGAAATTGTTGATGATTCAGTAACAGCGTTTAGAAAAAGCTGTTGTAAACAGTTAAAGTAGAATTTGAACATCTTCGACAACTAAATTATAACCGCTGTTGAAACATAATACAGCATGTCTGAAAACGCTGTAAAAAGATTATTGACAGCTCGTAATAAACGCTGTCACAGAGATGTTTCAACAGCGTTTATATAAAAGCTGTTGTAAGGTATGTATATACGACAGCATGTCGTTATACAGCGTTTGTAATAACGTTGTTGTATCATATTACAGCGTTTATCAAACGCTGTTAAAAGCATTTTGTGGTGTAGTGCAAGTCCAAGAATTAACCGACGAAGTAAACGCAAGTGTTTCATACCACTTGTTTTACTAAACCGTTTAATTAGATTTCTCATACGAGTGAGGTAAAGGTTTGTATATACTAATAGGTTGGAAAACGGTTTTATAAACGAGTTTGATATTGAAAATAGTTTAAATAATCTTTGATAAAGAGTTTGAATATTTACTACTAGTATAGAAAACCTTTATAATTTTAAAGTGACAAATCACAAAAACGATTGTAGAAACAATCAATCATCAAAATTCACATTCAAAGACGTGAATCAAATCCAATTAAACCGATAAAGAATCCATCGAAATGGATATTCAAAAATCATGAAAAAGGAGTCATCAAAGTCATAATAAATGATAACAACAAATAGGATCATCACGAATCGATTCAAAATGGAAATTCAATCCCAAAAGGCAAAGTGGGCTGAAACAACAAATTCAGTTGACTGAATAGAGATTTTCAGTTGACTGAATTCTGCCTGGAAACTTTCTGTTTCCAGGTTCAGTCGACTGAACAGAGATTTCAGTCGACTGAATCTTGCCTGGGAACTTTCTGTTTCCAGGTTCAGTCGACTGAACAGAGATTTCAGTCGACTGAATCTTGCCTGGGAATTTTCTGTTTCCAGGTTCAGTCGACTGAGCAGAGATTTCAGTCGACTGAATCATGCCTGGGCTGTTTTTCAGCCTTTCCAAATGAAGAGCAAACTCTTCCAAAACGCAACCAGACGAACATTGGCTCTAAGGGTTTATGCCAATCAACAACCCGGCCCTATATGCTCCTCGGTGCATCACCAAAAGCATGATCAAACATCCATAAAAGGAATTTCACACAAATTTGACTTAAAACCCCAAAAATTGGAATATTCACAAAACCAATCCAAATCAAGGGCAAATGCACATGAAGAAGTGTTAGGAATTCATACCAAACAACCAAAGATAATTATAGTCCTAGATATGAGATAAAAATCTCACCTTTTCACAAAATCAATGAAGAAGAAGCTATAAAGCAATGCCAAGGACAATCACTCTTCAATTCCAACCCAACAAGCTTGAATCTAAGCTTAAAAGAGAAACATTTCCTAAGTTAGGTTTAGCAATTTCTGAAATTGATAAGAGAATGAGTTGGAGAAGAAGAAGAGAAGGCTTACCAATGGCTTCACTATGAATTTGGAGCTAGAACTTGATTTGCAATGGAAACTAGGGCTTAGGATTTCCTAATTCTTTCTCTTCCCCCATTTTTGATGAAGCTTGAATGTATTAGGAAATTATGAAGGAATGAAGAGAAGAGGGTTGGAACTAGGTTGATAAGTGGGGTTAATGGGCTGAAACCCAACCCAAAGTCCTAAGTGAAAAGTAGCAAAATTCTATTAACTCCAAACATATCGAAGCTTATACTCAAAAAGGTCGCAAACGGCATTTTGAACTCAATGGAAGTGGTCTCGAGTCCTAATTCGACTATTTTCAAAAAGTAGCTTTTCGGACTATAATCCGACGAACGATGTTATATTTAAATAAAATATTTAAATATAAAATCGATAAATATGCGGGTTGTTACAATATATATGTCTCCTTAATTCTCCCTTTTAAAGATTTCTTATTTATTCTCTCTATTGATTTGTCATGAAGCTTCTCACGATTTCAGTAAGTCAAAAATAAAATAGCATCATCCTTGGTTATCTTTTATTATATATATGTGATATATATATATATATATATATATGTGATATATATATATATATCTGCGTTATACACACACACACACATATATATATATATATTATAATTTTATACTCTTACCTAAATCTAATTTGAATATTTCATATAATCTAAAATATAACTTAATAAAACATTAAAATATAACGTTATTTTGGAACTAACTTGAAACTATATATTTCATTGTAAATATTTAGAATCAAAAAATAACAGTATCTATAACTATTTATAACTATTTAGAAATATATATTATTTAAGTATGATATTTAAACTATAACTGGCTTAATTTGAGATATATTAAATTGAATTATCTTACAACAGCAAAAATATTATGTTAGCACAAAGATATGAAATAGAAATATAAATTTTCTGTTAATATATTCTTATACTCATTTACTATACATATAAATTAATTAAATACTATATTTAACGTATAATTTATTCAAATTTCAAAAACATTTTTCTAGAATTATTTTAAATTCAGACATATATATTTATATTCCAAAATAATAATAGATATAGTTTTTGATAATTTATATTCATGCAACTTAAAATATTAATAGAATGATTTATTAAATATATTCTATTAAATTATATTAAGCTAGAAGGAATTATATCTCATTTATGAATTTTGGGAATCAAAGTTTATTATTATTTTGATTTTGTATTTTCTATAAAGATCACTATTGTTTATACTTTATGATTTCTATGATTATTAATAGGTCTCTCCTTGATTATGACCTACCATTTAGTTTGAGGTGTAAATTATATCATTGTTATTAAACTTCAACTATTTTATATTTAAGTTTGTATTATTATTATTATTATTGTTCTTAAATGATATTTAATAATAATAAACATGCATAATAATGAAGGCTCTCTTTATTTTCCTTACCACTTTATATTGAAGTATAATTTACAAATTATTTGGAATGTTCTCTTTAATTTCATTTAATTAAGCTACATTTAAGTTTATGTTGTTAATTTTCTTTCGAAATTGGTATTTCATCATAGACCAACATATACACAACAATTGAAACACATGACTTACACAAATATATGCTTAACATTAGCATATTACATTTGTACATCAACAATTTAACTATGTATATTTGACCTTTTACAACATTAATGTGTGCAACGGACGGGTTACACACTAGTATACACATATAGACAAATAATTAATTTATAAATCTTGCAAATTAATTATCTGTAAAGTAGCTGTGGGGTTCAAACGTTCACTTTAAGTTGGCGGGACTTCCATAAAACATTGGTGGGAAAGGTAGTTGCTATTTTGGCACCAAAGTTATTGATTTGCTTCGGGTCTGGCAGGAATATCCTTCGAATATTTTAATTGTATTGCCTTTTTTATACCCCGTATTTTGTATTTTTGTTTACTTATTATAAAATAGAGTTTAAGGCACGTAAAAGAGACAACTGCTTATATATTTTAAGTGCAATTGTTAGCTTCTAGTCATGCCTCGTATTTGAAGGTATTTTCAACTAGTTTTGGTATTGCTTGTGCAGTACTTTAGGCTTCATTTGGGAGTTTTGTGATATCTGTTATGAGAGATTTTAGAAATATCGGTTTTGACTGTCAATGATCATAGCGGTTTTTATTGGTTTACATGAAGTGTTATCATAACCGATCAGTACAGGCTTGGGAGTTTAACATTGTAACGACCAGTTCCTCCCCCCTTAAAAGAATTTCGTCCCCGAAATTTAAAACAAAGGTAATTTAATAATCTCATTAAAGATTTTAGTTTTAAACCACAAGCATATATTATCAATCATATGCTAACAACCATAACAATCAATTCACTCAATCAAACAATTCTAACTATCCAAACAAAATTCTGGATAGAATTTCCTAGAGTTTCCCAAGTAAAAATACCGGGCTACTCGCTCTATAGAATCCAAACAATCAATACTAAGCTACAGAGCTACTACTCATCTAGATCTATCAAACTAAACAGGATATCAGACTACAAACGAGTCTGACTTAACAACCAAATCTCTTTGAACTACTGGTTCTTAAACCAGAGATGAATCAAACACGTACTCCCTCAGAGATACATGAAACACATTGAATCCCAGCTATCCAAACTAACCATTCAACCTTGTAGACCAAGCTCTTATCCAAATCAAATCTCCGACTACAAAATCCAAATTCCTTCGTCTCTTATCCACAAAACTCTTCTGACGATCCTGGGCTGCCTACAACCCTCTTGATCAGTTCAACCTTCGCTGATACCTCTCCGGTACCCAGTCGTCGCCGCAGAAACCTCAGCCATCAACACTACTAATAATAACACCAAAACCCTACAATAACCTCGACGAGCCACTACGATCATCAGAAAAATTCTTACACATTTTTCTGGTGATCGTCAACCCTCAAACCACCTTCAACCCCGGTTTCGCCGACAATCATCAAGTTGATCGACGAAGATCGATGATAAACCCAAATTTGATCAACCTGGATTATCTCAACGAGTTCCAAACTAAAAATTGTGATACTGGTCCCTAAATTCATCATTTTCAGTTTCGAATCATATTAAATCAAGTGAGTAAACATTTTAACTTAAAAACAGTTTTAAAAATCTGTTGTTATGGATGCATGTGATGAATGATTTATGTAAATTGTGTTGCTTAGTATATGGATATGAATGCATGTTTATATATACGAAATGTCTGTATGCCTGCGAATGTATATATATAAAAATCTGCTCTGTAACATGCACAGTCTCAAGTTCACACAAAAATTCATATCTCCTAATACATTTGATTTTAGGCTAGGATTTGAAAATAGAAAATGATTGTAAGTATACAAGCTTAATTTTAAAAATAGTTTCAAATAATTATATGAAGTATTTGTTTAAAAATCTAAAATTTACAGGTCTGTTTCAAATTATAGGCCTAAAAATCAATTGATCAGAATTTTGAATTGATTCTATTATATGATTCGAAACTGAAAATGATGAATTTAGGGACCAGTATCACAATTTTTAGTTTGGAACTCGTTGAGATAATCCAGGTTGAGCAAATTTGGGTTTATCATCGATTTTCGTCGATCAACTTGATGATTGTCGGCGAAACCAGGGTTGAAGGTGGTTTGAGGGTTGATGATCACCAGAAAAATGTGTAAGAAGTTTTCTGATGATCGTAGTGGCTCGTCGAGGTTATTGTAGGGTTTTGGTGCTGTTATTAGTAGTGTTGATGGCTGAGGTTTCTGCGGCGACGACTGGGCACCGGAGAGGTATCGGCGAAGGTTGAACTGATCAAGAGGGTTGTAGGCAGCCCAGGATCGTCAGAAGAGTTTTGTGGATAAGAGACGAAGGAATTTGGATTTTGTAGTCGGAGATTTGATTTGGATAAGAGCTTGGTCTACAAGGTTGAATGGTCAGTTTGGATAACTGGGATTCAATGTGTTTCATGTATCTCTGAGGGAGTACGTGTTTGATTCATCTCTGGTTTAAGAACCAGTAGTTCAAAGAGATTTGGTTGTTAAGTCGGACTCGTTTGTAGTCTGATATCCTGTTTAGTTTGATAGATCTAGATGAGTAGTAGCTCTGTAGCTTAGTATTGATTGTTTGGATTCTATAGAGCGAGTAGCCTGGTATTTTTACTTGGGAAACTCTAGGAAATTCTATCCAGAATTTTGTTTGGATAGTTAGAATTGTTTGATTGAGTGAATTGATTGTTATGGTTGTTAGCATATGATTGATAATATATGCTTGTGGTTTAAAACTAAAATCTTCAATGAGATTATTAAATTACCTTTATTTTAAATTTCGGGGACGAAATTCTTTTAAGGGGGAGGAATAATCAATTATTAATCACTTACCTTTAATTAATTAAACCTTAATTAATTAATTAATTACACTAAGTAATTATTCCTCAATTACTCCCATTAATTAATTGGTTTGTAATTAATTAATGATAAGTAAGTAAGATTTATAATGATGAAGTAATCTGTAACACAAAGCCGGAACCATCCCTTACTGGATAATTCCGAATAAAATCACCCCACGGTTGTGATCATTCAACCGCACCACTAAGCCGAAATAGAAAGGGACATCTAGACAGGGATGACCTTACTCTCAGTGTGCGCTACCCACGAAGCCTTGCTGCACCTCCCCTGTTTTAGCCATTTCCGGTTGATGAGGCTTGAGGCTGCGATTACCTTTAATCAGAACACATCACTTAGAATGCTCATCGTCCACCTGACGATGTTCTGAAAGCATTCAACCATACAAGTTCGTTCCGGGTTCGAACGAAACCGAAGGCATTATCTCGTTACACTCATTTTGGAATCACCCTCAGAGTTAACGACAATAACCCTTGCACTCTGAATCTTCACCTTCACTTGAGGTTCACGACCTAACATTAATTTGGATCGATGTGGTATTCGGATATCCAAATCTGGAAACCCGATCCCGGTCTCATCGAAATTCAAAATGTATCTTTTAAGGCCAAGTTGTTTTAAAGTTAAAACAATTCAATTCAATTATCTAAGTACACATAGATAGATAATTCACAATATCACAATAGGTAATCTACACTATTATCACAAATAGATAATTTACATTATCATTCAACCAAACATCCATATCACAGATCAGCACATATCTCATCAGAGATAGCAAACAATGCAAAGCATTCAATATTATTCATCCATCCATAAGTAATGATTTATACCATCTCTAATTAATTTAAAATGAATTAAATTAATTACTTCATTTCTAATTAATTTAAAATAAATTAAATTAATTACTTCATTCTATAAATCCTGCTTACTTAACCATTATAAATTATCCTCTAATTATTCATTTCAATTAATCATCCTTGATTAATTATCTTTTAATTACTTTAAGTAATTAATTCTTAATTAATTATATAAATTAGTTATCCTTAACCATTATAGTAATTAACCTTTAATTACTTTATTAATTAATTAACTATAATTAATTATCTTAATCCTTAATTAATTACATTAATTAATTACTCTTTAATTACTTATTATTGATTAATTAGTTTTAATTAATCAACCCTTAATTACATCATTGATTATATTAATTAATGGTCCCTAATTACTCTTAATTAATTATTACCTTAACTAGTAATTAATCACATTATTAATTAACCTTAATTCTTTAATTAATTAATTACTCTTTAATTAATTAACTTCAAATCAATTATATTAATTAATCCTTTAATTAATAACATCAAGTGATTAACCCTTAATCACTTCCATTTAATTACTTTCATAAGTAATTTCTCTTTTCTTAGTTACATTCAGTAATTATCCATTAATTACTTTACTAAGTAATTACACTTAATTAATCATAAGTGATTATCTTTAATAAATTAGACTTATTAATTAACCTAAAATTAATTTCATTAATTAATTACCCAATTAATAAATCACTTGCTTCCTAATTAATTAATTAACCATCCACTAATTACTTCATTAAGCAATTATCCTTAATTACAAATAGTAATTAAGCTTTAATTTATTTATTTATTAATTATCCTTAATTAAATTCAACCTTTAAAGATAGATTTTTCATTTAAATTACATATTAATTTCTATCATTAAACTTCATTTAAACCATTTAGAAATACTTATATATTTGAATAAAATTTTACTTTTAAACAAAACAATTTAAACCCTTAATTTTTAATACACTTAAATCTTTGAAAATCCTTTTTAAATATGTTTTAATTAAATTAAACAAATATTCATCTATGAAAACTTGATTATCATATCCTTTTACTTATTTATTAAGATATAAATTTGAAAACTAATTTAAACATTTCTTTACTTTTTAAAACTTGAATTTTCTTTGTTTTTAAAACTTAGAAACATTACCTTTGAAAACAAAGATATCTTAAACTTTGAAACTTCAAACTGTTCATGCTTAATTACTTAAAAACCCGACAACACTTCTTCTATAATTGAAAACAGTTTGCAAAATCAAAGTTACCCGAGTCAAACTCGTACCCTCCCCGAACAAAACACGGTACACTCGCGACCTCAAAAACTTCGAGACAACACTCAAAATCACTCGAGCAAATTCGAGAAAAACCCGAGACAACAACTTCTCCCCAAATTCATCGCCTGTCACCAACACGTACACGATAACGTGCACGTTCACGTGCACGACGACCACGATCGCTGACGAACTCCTCTCTGGCCTTCGACGAGTCGACCCAAACCTCGGCAACACCACGCGATCACCCAGTTAACTCAATTCGATCTAGGATCGAATTCGACCCAAAAACCCATACCACCTGAAACATACATCATCGAAATTTCGATCCCCTCCGATGATCCCTGCCTCGAGAAGCTCCGTCGCCTTCACCGTAGCTCCGCCTCGACCTTCAACACCTCCAGCACCTTCACGAACGACTCTGGTCACGTCTCGACGTCGCGATCCCATCTGAAAACTCGACGACACAAACTGGAATGAAAACCCTACTTCGAACGTTTCTGGTCATCTCGACCATAGGAAAAATTCAAGGTTATTTTTCCCTTCATCGTCGACAACTCAACCACCTCCGGTTCAAATTTCACGCCACTCCTTGCCGCCGATCGATGGCAATCGATCAAAACCTCCCTGACGTTCAACTCGAGAATGCACACTAATTCCCAAACTAAAAATCATGATATACATATTAAAATTCATGATTTTCTATTACTATTTCAATCATGCAATCAAAACTAAAATTTAACATGATCGATTTTTGATTTGAATTTGTTTATCTCTGTAAATGTTTAAAATTTGAAATATACACTAAATTTAAATACTGGTTACTATTTTTAAAATTTATAATACACTCATACAATCATTTGTTCTTCAAAGATCTTATCCAAATTTTGATTATATACAGAGATATGGAATTTATTAAGGAAGGTTAAAAACTGACATTCAACAGAGAAACAGGTTTATACATTTCTATTCATGTGCATAGACAAACCATATTAATACACATACATCCAACTTCAATCATATATTGCAACCCATAATAATAAAAGAATTCATCACAACCATTTAAGTTCAAATCACAGATTTCAAACTGTTTTTAAAATAATGGTTTACTCACCTGTAAAGAATGAAGACAGAGCACCATTGTAAAAAGCTTTTGAAAATAGCTTGAAAAACTGAAATCCCTTAGCTTTAAAACTTTGCATGTTACAGAAACTGGAAATACTTTGGTGCTTGATTTGAAAATGCTTTGAACTTGAAAATGAAGTTGCATGCAGAAAATAATTCCAGGTTGAAGAATGTAGGCTTTTGAAAAGGAGTTTACAGGTTATAGAATGCAGGCTTTTGAATTTCTGGTTGAAGAATTTGATTCACAGATTGAAGAAAATATTTACAGGTTGGGTTTTGAAAATGAATCTCGAGTTTGAAGAAGATGTTTCAGGCTTTAGTTTGAATAAGTTTTCTGGTATAAGGAATGTTCTCAGATTGTTTTTATCTTTGTTTCAGCTGAAGTTGATTTCAGTTTTGTTTTTATCTTTTGAAAAAGAAAATGATAGAAAAAGAATGAAGGGAAGAGAACAAATAGTTATATATAGGATGAAATGATTTATAATAAAAATAAAAGAAAATGAAAATAAATAAGGACACTTGTACAATTTATTAACATTTGTCACATACCCTTGTTTATCCATTAACACATGTTAAAACCAAGACTAATAAATTTACACTTGTAATTTAAGTAATTAATGTTTATTTTAAAATATTAATAAAGGCCTTTATACTTAAGTTATTAATTTACAAATACTTATCTATATATATATATATAAATTACTTATATTACTTAAATGAATTAATGTTTCATATATTAATTTTATTTTAAACTTCCATATCAAATTATAAATCATATTTATTAAACAATATTTAAAAAAATAATGTTAAACAAACCATTTTGCTAAACTTATTTTAAAAATCTAAATTTAAAGATATTTTAAAATAATACTTACCTTAAGTATTTAAAACCATATAGTTATTTATTAAATTAGCTTTGAAAAGTTAAATAAATCATAATCTTTCAAATTACCAAAAATATTAGAATTAGAAAATATATTGTATTTATTTATTAAATTTAAACCAAAGCTTTTTATTTACAATATATACAAATATATATACATTATAAATAGAAATCATTTTATTAATTTTAAAAGATAAATATTTACCAATTAAATATTTATTAAAGAAGATTGTTAAACCAATTTAAATGCTTATTAACAAAGATTATCAAATCAATTTAATTATTTAAATAGATTATTAAATTGATATTGCCCAAAAATTCCGGGATATCACAAACATACACTGGTTTTAAAAGTTTTCCACTAAAGTAATATTACATATATACATGCTTATATTTATTATCTGGTTTGGTGAAGATTAATTCTATAATATAATTAGTGGAGGTGTAATTGGAAAAAAAAGTTATAACCCCTCAAAACATCCTAGGGTTGAGAATTACCATCAAAATTACACCTACATCGGTTTTCACTAGTTTTATAACCAACAATAACCGATGTGAAAAAAACTTACAACCAAGGGTTATGATAACACCTAAAATACAAAGCGGCTTAAACCAATTAAAATCGGTAGAAAATAAACTCCTAAGTGGAGCTTTAAGGACAAACTTAAATTAAAAACACAATTTTTTCATTGAAGTGTGGGAGGAATTGTAAAAAAGCAATATTTTTATGGTTTGACAACAAGTAATAGTTTTATTGAGATCTTACGGATGTTATAAAAATATACTCTACATCTATGTCATGGGCTTGTTAAAACCAGAGTAGTGCACACACTTACATGGTCTATATTTCTTAAAACCCGAAGTCATGTTTGACCGCAGTAATCAAAACCCGATGCTAGGTCTAACCCACTAAGTTTTTCAAATTCAACACTCGAACCCAGACCATTGGGGTTTCAAGCCTACTGGGTAATACATGTGTATCTAACTTATAATACTTATTCTAAAACCATACTTTAAGCTAGTGATTTTTGTAAAAGTATACACAAAAAATGTCAACTTAAAAAGTCAATAGCGTTAAAGATAAGTTCACAGAAAAAATATACAAAAACATCTAAATGCAAACAAACAAAATGTTAAAGAAATAACATAGACATTCGTGTTTGGGTATTATGAAAAACTAATAATCGGGTCCAAACTCAATCGAGTTGTGATTAAATGGAACCTGACCCTAATGGTAACCAAATCAAACTTGGATTGGGTCTAGGTATAGAGCTAAACTGGTACTCATATTAAGACGTGTTTAGGCTAGGTTTAGGCCAACACCCATACCACTTATAGGCCTATTTCCAAGTGTTTAAATGTTTCTTCCAAAATTATTTTGAATTGTTTTCAAGCGCCCTAAAGCTCAAATTCTGCTGAAACAAAATTAAGGTTAAGTGTTGAAATGACATATTCCAACTGTATCAAAATAGGTTAAATATATTATGTTGTAATGTATTGGACTTGATAAGCCTGTCAAGTGAAAATGATCCCAAAATGAATTTTTAAATTTTGTTTTAAAACTCAAATCGACTTCGCAATTCGATCGTAAGTCAACCAACTGCCCAACGGAAGCAAAATGGGTTAAAGGTGATGAAAATTTAACTGTTTTTAGTTCTTTTGAAAAGTTGGAAAATTCAGTTAAAAAAATTTAACAGTTTTTAACATCTCATTGAACACTTAAAAATTTTCAGGCCCATTTTGCTCATACAAATGTTCACCAAAATCATTATGTATAATGAAATATCACCAACATATAACTTTATTACATAAACCTAAAATAAAATACTGATATAAAATTATAGGCTCACATGCCGAGCATCTAGCATCTCGATGTTCACCAGATCATTTATTAAACAATACATACATCGACATCACCAATTGTGCCATGAGCTCATATACACTATGTGTGTGTGTCCCTGCAATGCACCAACTGATTGTAAGCCACAGTGTCCAAGTTAAACCTGCACTCCACATTCCACTAACACAAAAGTATCTCAAGAGTTCACAAGGACGAAATGCTTTGGTTAGACAAGAAGTCTAGCATGGGAAACTCCCAAACAACACCAAAACCCAACCCAATATGCTTTGTAGTAAATCATATTCAATGGTGATTAATAAAGGTGTTTGATGTTTTAATTTTAATTTAATTGATTAAAATCAAAATTTTATATTTATATATTGTAATTTTAATATATTTGAAGTATACTTTAGCGGGATTATTGAAATGATTGAAGTTTCTCTATTTGGAATCATCTTAGGTCTAATTCCTATTACTTTAGCGGGATTATTTGTAACTGCGTATTTACAATACAGACGCGGTGATCAGTTGGACCTTTGATTGAATAGCATTTTTTCTCGATTGACCTCCTCTTTGCAGGTGGTCAATCAAGAAAAATGCTATTCAACGGTGTTTTGTTAAGTTTTTTTATTATGATTCAAAATAAAATAAATGGAATCATGTTGTATCATTTTAATTTAGTTTAATTTAATCTTTTAATTCATAATATGTTCACATTCACAATGCAAACATTATATTTATATTAAATATGGTGAACTAACCTAAGGCATACAAGATAAATGTCATCGAAGTAAACTTATCATTGGGATCTATGGTTAATATATTTGAAGTATACTGTCAAGGTAATGAAATTTTAATGTGGGAATGTCACATATGTAATGAATAAGCATACACAAACATACACACACATAGAGATACATGTGTGTGCGATTTATTAAAAGAAATTACTCGACCTTTCATTAATTTAATATTTATATAGGTATATGTATATTAAATAATATTTTTGTATATACTTCTTTATATTTATGTTTTAAATTTATGTTCAGTTCAATATTTTATACAAGCCAAAAGCTATATGTGTGTGTGTGTAATGTTTTTTGTTTAGTTCAAATTTTAAATATAGTTAACAAACTAAATATTTAATATATTTGAATTATTTATAAAAAATTAAACCAAAACCCAATGGCAAATATAATTTTTTATTTTTAAACATATAATTTAATATTTAAATATATTTTTTAATTTAATATTCCAATATATATAAGATATATGTATATGTATATAATTTAGATCTAAAAAATATTTTTTTAAATAAGAATAATTAAACTAATTTATTTTTAAATAAACCAAAAACCAATTTTTGGTTTCGATTTGTTCAAAATTTATTAAACCGGTATATATAATATTCGATATAATAAACCATATATATATATATAATTGAAATTATTTTGGTTTCCATTTAATAAACATGAAAAATTATTTTTAATATTAAAATCGTAATAAAACATTATATATAAATTAGATTATATATATAATTTATTTTTTAATATATATATATATATATAATTTTGTTTTGATTATTTTAGGGCATTGTTAAAGGGGCTCCAAATTTGGATGTTGAAAGGGGACTTTTTTAGGAGAACTCCACTATTTTCCAAATTTCTATGATGTGTACTATTTATACTTTACACATATTATATTATTTATCTGCATTTTCGATTTTTTCCCTCTACTCTTCTCCTAAAATTCACACTGTCAATACACTTCGGCATTTCGACAGCAAAGCAAAGAAAAATATTAAAACCCTACCGTCATCCTAAAACCGTAGTCCAAAATGGTGAGGATGAAGAACCCAAGTGTTAGAGCAAGGCGACGCCAATGCGATGAGCAAGGCTAAAAGTAGCAATAATGGACGGAAAAGGTATGTTTTATTCTGGCGGTGTATCGACTATGTTAATCGGTTTCATGTTAGCATCAAGTGTTTATTGATAGAGTTAGGGGTATGCCCTAGGAGCAATTATGTAACTTGTTACATATATCTAACTTGTTGACAAATCTTATTCGAAATAAAGGTGTTTTTTCTACTATATACTTAATATAATGAGCTAGATTAATTAATTAATTTAATTAAAAGTATATTTAATAAAAAATCCATAAATGGTATATTTTGCGATAGTAGTTACAAAGCGTTATAACCATGAGTAATTTATCACAATAAAAATAAATATACTATTTTAAATGTTCCTAGTCAAGATGCATCGAGACTGGATATCGATGTATCCGTTGAGACTAGAGTACGTATTGCTCTCCAATTGTTGGATGGTGTATTACTCATGACTGCTGGGGGCACCTAGGGGTTACGTACTGATAGTTATTTGATAACTATGGAACGACTCACTCGATAGTTTTCTGTTGGTTAATATAACTAAGGTCAAACAGAAAATATCGATGCGACTGATTTACACAGTTCTCTCGACTTGAGAATACTGTGGATCTTCAATATGAAAGCTCCACTTTGATTGTAGTCAAATCATGGCACAACTTTCATCGAGTGACTATAATTGGGTCGAGTGGAAGTACTGGAAGTGAACCACTATTCAAGAGAGGATTCGTCTCCTAGTTATATAGGGTTAGTATCACGCTCAACTCAAGTCAACCCAAAATCAAAGTCTTTGGCCAAAGCATTTTGGTTAATAATAATTGTTATTACTATCTAAGGACTTTGTGTTTGGACTATAGAGTTGAAGGTGGATGATATTGGAATTTTGACCATTACCAAATTCCATAAGTCCAAAGTGATATAGTTTTGATGAAGAGAATTGGTGTAAATAAATGTCACAACTAGGTAACGCTTGGTAAACTAAAATTAGATTTTACCGAAATTGGGTAAGCGATAAATTTGGTCATAATGTCACACCACTTGCTATGTGACGTGTGAACGTTAATATTCGAATAGTTCGATGTTAATCGCTAACGGAATTTACACCCAAGAGTCACACATCCGAAATAATGAATTCTCTTTAGACCAAATGATTAATTAGTTTAAAATTGTTATAAATTAATTAATATTTATGAAATATTAATTATGAAATTTGAATATGATTTGAGGAATATATTTTATTATATATAATTATAATAGTTATAAATATATAGGTCGGTATAAGATATCGATAAAAAATTAAATTGAATATAATTGTATATATTTAATTTGGGTTAAATGGGCTCACAACCCATGATGTTTTAAGGCAATAGATGGCTACTATGGATAGGGTTTGGGGCAGCTAAGACTTGGATAAGGGGCTAGGAGATGTGTAGTTAAGATCAAGAGAGAAGGAGTATTAAATACTTACCATATCTTCTCTCTTACCTACCATTATAAATAATGATCTCAAAACCCTAATCTATTCACCTTTTGTCCGCCATTAACTTCTTCCTTACAAGAAAAAACTTATCTCCAAACAAGTCTCCAAAATATCAAATCAAATTCAAGTTAAATCAAAAGCTATTAGATAGTGGAAGGTCATTAATTCCAGACTAGCAATCTACCGGATCAAGAAATAATTAGAGAAAGAGAATCCACTATTTCAACGTGGACTTGAGGGCATCTGTAGTAGGTAACATTTATTTATATAGATATTAATAGATTATCATGTTTAATAATTTGTTAATCATGTACCCCTGTATATATGAATACGTTATTGTTATTTAATTAGTTGGGCGAGATTTTTGTATGTGATGTTGTTGTCACAATGGAGATTAGATATGAGTATAATATTTAATGTTTATATTCATAACATACTTTTGAAATCTGATATTATATGAAAAATAAATTTTAGTTTAATATTATATTACTATATACATATAAATATCAATTTGTGTTTTAGTATTCGTGTACAATTTGTATTAAAGCATATATGTTTATACCTACTATATGATAATGATCTAAAATTTTATAATACATGTTTATGTTTATTATAAATGAAAAATGTCGAAAACAATTTTTATTAACAATACATATATTTATTATCAATATTTAATAAAATTATATAAAATAAAAAGGGTTTCGAATATTCAATTTTATATTTTTTTAAATTAAATCGTGATGTTAGATGCTCAGAAAAAAATTTCTAACTTTTTCAATTTTATTTTAAGTTCGGCCGCACAATAATTAATTAACTAAAAATATTATTCTAATTCCTAAAATTATGAGAGAAAAAATTTGTGGCACCTAAAATATGATCCTGGATTTTTTGGAAATTTAAAATTTCAATTTTGTTATATAATTATTTTATATTAATTAATTAAAGGCTGAAACTAATAATTAATTCATGATATATGCATAATAAAATATTAAATCATAGTAACCTTATATCTATGATATTTTTAAACAATTTTTTTTATATTTTGTTTATATATAATGTATGTATGTATTTATATTTATGTATATATATTATATTATAAATTAATTTAATTTTAATTATTATATTCACTAGTTATGCATATATATTAATTGTTACTTATAATATAACATGTAGTTTACATAAAAAAATATTTCTATGATATTATAATAATGGAACATATTTATATACATCTACTTTTATATATACACACACACAGAGATATATATAAATATATATTTGGAATTTATAACTATATGTACATGCACATATTTGACAACATTCAATACACATAAAATGAGCTAATATGTTTGTTGCGATGTAAATACCAACATCTATATACAGGCATGTTATACCTTACACCGATTGCTATGTTACACGCGCGTGCGGGCATGCACGCACATATACAAACATATGTATGTATTATATATTAAGTAAAATCAAAATCAAATAAATTTCATACTACAATTGTAAATTTAAATAAAATACATGATTTTATTTAAATTAAATTCAGAAACGTTCTAAATAAATTAGGCTTCATAGGCCCAATAAAGATCCAGTAGAGTAAAAAAATTGAAATTCACCCATAACATCCGCTGCGGGCTTGGCCAGTTTCGATATTTATTTGCTGAACATGCAGCAAATTTTATTGTGAAGGAATAGAGAAAGTCAATGTTAAATAGTTGAATTCATTAAAAAGTTTGATTTCTTTGTTTGGTGTTCTAATGTCGATTTATTGATTTTATTGTTACATTATATATGTCGAAATTCAAAAGTTCAATAAAGGGTGTGGGTTGTAGAATTATGGATCTTAAGGCTAATTAAACACTAGAGGGGGTGAATAGTGTTTTCTAATTTTTATAATGTTTTCAAAATTCTTTCAAGTTTATTATTAATCAACACAGAATAAACAATCAAAGATGCAAACATAGATAAGTATAAATGCAGTAAAGTAAAAGGTAGAGAATTAGAGAGATCGTACCAAGGATTTTTATACTAGTTCGGAGTTATCCTACGTCCAGTCTCATACAATTGTTTGTACGGATTTCTTTTCAAATGCCAATCTTTAAACAGGCAGAAGGGCAAACCCAATACAATCTTGATTTCAAGGTTATGAGACACATCCTTTAGATTTTCCGAACTTTAGGTACACTTACTTGATTTGGATGGGACACAAGCACACCGACTAAGATTTCCGAAACACCAAGCACACCCAATTGATTTGAGTGGGCTACAATCACACCCATGCAAATACATCTAGAGTTTGATGGTTTTTCCAAAGATATTTTCTTGACCTTTTGTTACAATTGATCCTATAGCCTCTTGGACAACACTTTGACCTTTGATTGAGAGAGAGAGAGAGAGATGGCTGAAATTAGAGAGTAAACAGTGGAGAATCGATACAATGAAGATTGAATTGATTCTAGTTTGAATTTGAGAAGTTTTGAATAAATTTTCGCTAGAAATTTTGGTAGAGTAAGAGGAGAGAAGATAATAAGAAAGTAGTTGTTAAAAAATTCGTTTGAAACCTCCTATATATAGAAAATAAATAGACATGTCCATTTACGAAGAGTTACGACGAATAAACACTTCATTTTAAATTTTGAATTTGAAAAATTGCGGCATGTATGTCGACATATAATCTGCCTATATGTCAACATATGCTAATGCATTTTGAAAACTTGTTTATCTTAAAATGTTTTGAAAATCTTATGCTTTGTAAAATATTTTGATATTTCGTAAAATAATTTAAACAAGTTTACAAACAATTTAAACTTTAAAAAATTTAATAAATTTTTTTTCTAAATATATTTTGTTTTAAACATAAAGGATAAGAAAATGAGAAATAGGGATCAAAGATTGTTACCAGGGACTTTAGAGATATTCTATGACTCTATATACCATACCATAGTCTTTAGATTTTCATTTCTTGATCTTTATACTCATGAGTCTTCATGTATATTTGTTGAGCCTCAATACTGTAGTCTTCAGTTTGATACCTGTATAATATTATGCAGTATATTCTATATAACTTGACAAAAACATTAGTATACATATTTTATTTGAATGTATTATTGTTACTACAGTTATTAGCATCAAAATCAATAACAAAGGTATTAACAAAGGAAAATCGATTACTTATGGATATGACTATTTCAATTGTTCAGCATTGAGATTGTCTCGATACTACGACTATCTTATGTTGTATTCAATATATTTGATACTGTTATGTCAATTTTTTTATATACTATAGTGCTTCTACGACAAGCTACTATTGAAATTATTAAGCTTTTTCAGTCAATTATTACTGTAAATTTCGTTTTTGACAATAGGTTGTCAATTTTATTTGATGTTGCATTGGTATTATTTTTTTGATGATACTTCATCGAAAGAATTAGTGTTTAACGATAAGCTATTGCCATTTATTTTATTTTCAATAAGAACTATCTTTTTATTTGGATTTGTCTTTCACTTGTTGTCATTAATTATTTACTCGATTCACTATTGTCAAACTTTTTAATTTCCTAATTATTTATGTGAATTCTAGTACTGATTTATAATGTTTCATTTCTAGTAAACCTTCATCGAATGTCGCAAGTGAAATAGTGGATAAAAAAGAAAGATTGATACATATGGGGTCGAACCGAAGGAAAAAACGGTAGAAAGAAAGAAAGATGTAATCAAACAATATGTTTGTTGTGCCTTCAAAAACTATCGTAGAAGTTAACAAAGAAGATGATAAAGAGGTGGAACATGCTGGTGGAGGAGTTGATAATGCTAAGCGTGGTGGTGCAGGTGGATGTACTGGCGAGGAGAGTGGAAGTACTTGCTAGGAGAATGGAAGTACCGATGATGACGGTAGTACACATACCACAATTGAAAAAGAAGTAGTGGTTGATGATAGTGGAAAGGATGTTAATATATGAGAAAATTTATGAAGTGAATACAGACGAAAAGATTATTAAGGAATCAGACGGATCGAAAGAATTAGAGAATGTTGATAAAGAAAGTGAAGATGAGACAAGCGAAGAAGAATATGTTGTTTCTTTGGTCAAGAAAGGAAAAACCAGAAAATGAAAAGAACCTATTAAAGATTTTGAAACTAAGGAGCAACCACCACTACTTTTTTGCTACAAAGATCATGTAGCTAGTCATATTTGGTCTGTTACGGTAAGTTTGCAATTCAAGTTAATTTTGATAGTTGAATGTATTGCAGAAAAAAATTATTATTAATTATCATTTTGATGTTGTAGGTACCTAGAGTTAGTGTTATAAAGCTTCATAGTTATGTGGGAAACCATCAACATCGGAATTTGGAAGAGGAATGTTAGTTATAAGGGATGTAGTGGCTTCTTCTGATTTTATAGGTATGATTGATGAAACATATGAAAAAATTGATAAAGTTCTCATCAATGCTTTTACCGAACGATTTTACCTTAACCAACACATTTCATCCTCCATTTGAGGAAATGACTATAACTATAGATGAAGTATTTCGTATAACTGGTCTTCCAGCCGGTGCAAAAACCATGAATGGTCTATTAAGGGGATCGAGGGAAAATTCATATGATAATGTATGTATTGTTGAATAAATGTCTTGGATTGAAAAAAAAAATTGGTTAATGATGTGTTAGGTAGTGAGAAAAAATTCCGTTTAGAATAGTTGAGGAGAAATTACTCTGGATCAAAAGAGTCCGATAACATGGAACGTAGAAGGCATTATGCCACTGCTTATTTGTTGTACGCTATAGACATATTGGTATGTGATGATAAATCCAGTAATAAAGTTTCTGTTCTTTTTTTTTCAATGTCTATGTCATTTATGTCAAGTTCATACTTATTCTTGGACTACTACTGCATGTTTAATTTGGTTGTTTTGTAACTGAGGACAAGGTACATGAATGGGTGTACAACAAATTGTTGGTTGCATGACATTATACAAGTATGGATTTATGAACATTTCCCTATATTACGATGTCACCATCAGATGGTGGGAGTTAAAGAAGTTAAGGTAAGAGTTGATAAGTCACTTCAATGATGATTTAAAGTGAACTAATCATTTTAAATAATGATGTTTGAAGTGATTAATCATGGTTAAAGATAATTAATTATTTTCAATAAAGATGTTTGAAGTAATTAATCATTGATTAAAGTTGATTAATCATTTTAAGTAATGATATTGAAGAAATTAATTTGTTTTTTAAGTAAATCAACCATTTTGATAAAGTTGTTTAACGCTAATATTTGAAATGTGAAACCCCGGCACAAGGTTGGTTTTAAAAATAAAGTTTGATTTGGTTACGGAAAGGATGAGAAATTTAATTTTTCATAATCTGATATCGCTTATATGGAAAGGATTTAATCGTACTTTTAGCACTAAATGTCGAGGTATGGAAACACGTTCCTATCTCAAATGTTAAAAATGTCTTCAAGGCAATGCCTAAAGGTAACACTACCTTCACTTGCCCGACTTCATTTTTAACCAAGAATTAGTAAAAATTGAAATGGACGAGTAGTGGTAGGAATATAAGATTTATTGTCCATATACGATCATTTTTAGTTATCTTTGATAGTTGATTTATTAACTGTCGATTCGGCTTTCTTCTTTATGTATCGTCAATTTAAGATGATTCGTTGCTCACTTTGAGCGTTATTATCCTTTGTCGAAATGACTAAAAGTAGAAAGCGAGTGGGGGCCAATTTATGTGGGGTTGCTCCCGTTATTGTATATTCACATCTACTCTAGGTTGGTTTCAGTTATACGTGCACTAAGATGTGAAATACTCGGATTCTTGGTAAGGTTGATGGGGTTCAGCTTGGAGTTCCCGAGGGGAGTCGCAGGAGAGAATGACCCTCTCAAGTATATTGACTAGAGGTATACATTCGATAAATGGGCGCACCCTCCTAGTCATTTGCTGGAAAATTTCCCTTATTTCCTTTGATTCCATTTTTTCTAAGTTTACCTATTTCTTTATAGCATCGGGAAATGTTGTGAGCACTTCACAATGTTTAATTATTTGTATCCATGGTTGTGATTGGATGTTGTTATTGTGAGGGGAAAACCGTTCCGCGGTTGGCAGCATGGTCTCACATACTGTATTTATTTCCACACTTTTGATTAGACATTTCCTCATACCATACTTATTGTCTGACCTGAGTTTTTTGTTTTCCCTAAACTCTGGGGTACTCAATTATATTTAAGTAGTTCGAGAGTAGCAGGTTTCTTTTGGGCTCTTTGAAGATGATGGACGAGCAGGAGGCTCCTTTACCTATCTGGTTATCTATTTACGTTGTATGATTATGTATGTGTATTTTGTATTAGAAAGTGTAAAGGAAGATGTATAACTTGCCTAGTCTGATAGTTGTAGTACTTTTATGTAACTCTGATAACTCCATGTTTGAAGTAACCTGATGTACTATATTATTTTCGTATTATATGTAACCACTCCGATACGAGACTTTTCTGTTCTGTTTTGATCTATTCTTTTATTTTACCCTACGATAACTCATTTTTTGGATACTTGGACAATGGTACATGAACACCGAGGTTGTGTTAAGTGTCTTTCTTAGCGGTTAGAAAGGTGGGTCGTCATATGTGTTATGTTTAGAGTTATGTGATTGATAGCTGCAAGTACTAACCATATTCGGCAAAATTTTATTGTAATAAATTCCTAAAAAATTCAAAAAACTTTCGGGTTCGACATGCCTGCGCCATTATTTGCAAAATCAATCAACAATCGACCATCGAATATCTAGTACTACTATAATAATTTTCCACATATCTAGGTGGAAAATTGAATAAACTTTCAGGCTCAGTGGGTCCATGCCACATAAAGAAAAAACAATTGACGGCCATTCATCTTTAAAATGGAGTCACCTTAAAATCTTCTACCAGACTATGTGTGATTAGATTTGGAGAGTCAGGAAAGTTAGCATCTAGATTCATTGGACCTTTCCGTATTGTGGAGAGGATCGAGAAACTCGCTTATAGAGTGGAGTTACCGAATAGTTTGGCTGGAATCCATGATGTGTTCCATGCTTCTCATCTTAGAAAGTGTGTTAGAGACCCGGAGACTACTATAGCACCTACAGTGTTAGAGGATTTAGTAGTAGAGCCGGACTTGACTATAGTTAGAAATCCGATTCGATAGTCAAGAGAGAGGAGAAGAAGTTGAGGAACAAGACAGTCAAATTAGTAAAGGTCCAGTGGAGTGATGATACTAGAGACTGTACTTGGGAGACTGAGAGCGGGATTAGAGACTCTTATCCTGATTTGTTTGATGGTGCGTTTTACCTTTGATTGTTTTGTTGTGTACCTTATCGTAATTTCGAGGACGAAATTCTTTAAGGTGAGGAGTCTGTAACACCCCATATTTTTATAACATTATTTAGGATATTCAATTGGTTAAATTAAATTAAATAATGTGAATATTAAATAGGTTGAGAATGGATTAAACTAAGGGTAGCCGTGCAATGTTTATGTGCGAATTAAAATGAGATAACATAAACTAACCCGTTAGGAAACGAGTAAGGGCAATATGGGAAATAGGAGAGGCGTATACCCTAAACCCTTAGGAAATGAAACTTGCGTTCATTTCATTTTAACAAACTACAAACATCTAAGGTTGACCACCATTTTTATTCTCAAGGAAGATAAAGCTAGGATTCAAGAAGAAGAAGTTAATCAACATATTCAACATCAAATCTAACATCTTTTAATCTCAAAGCTAAGGTGAATAATTACTTCATCCCAATTTTTGGTTTTCGGTTTTAAGATTAGATCCGAAATGCTTTTGCAAGTATATGCCATGTTTTTTATAATTAAAGTTATATATATATATATGCTTGTTGATGGATTATATATGTTCATGTTAGTTTTTATGATATGTTTGACATAAAAACCCTATCAGATGACATCCAAATGCCTTAAAAATTTAAATATAGGTCGGAAATGATATTTTAGAGATGGGTTTCAATTTTCATAATTTTCTGAATTAATATGGATTTTATATTAATTTTCTAGTGAAGAAAATGATTTATTAGGTTATAAATTATTTACGGCTAAAATAATAATTATTTGGGTTCAAAATTTTTATATGTTGGAAAACATATTAAAATATTTTTTCTGGAATTTTTCCTAAGTGTTTTTATGAATATATAAAATTATTTAAGGTATGGGACTTAAATGTTTTATATATTTAATTAAGGAGAATGGGCATTTTATAAAATAAAATCATTATTTAATTCTGAAATTAGTGGCAGCGCTTTTCTTAAAAGTATTTTACTAACCAATAAGAATTCGACAAATAAAGGCAGGTTAGTTGAATAGTTATCTCTTTTAAGTTAAAAACGAGAAAATCATGCTTTTAGCATGTTTGAGCCATTTCGGCATCAAACCTTCCGACCCAGACCTCTCAGCAAGGTCGAAAGGTTATAGCTTTCGACAAGGTCAAACCAATGCATATGGTATCAAGTTGCTTGGTACGTAATGAATTGGGCAAGGTCGAAGGGTACTTAGTCGAAAGGTTAGTTGCCAAAGAGGTTGGAGTATGTTTGTTTTATAAACCAAAAGAATCGCATGCTTTGCTTTCAAATAAAAGCTTTGGACTTGGTTGCTTTTGGCTAGGTCAAATAATTAAAATAAAGGTTTTAAACCTTTCGACAAGGTCAAAAGATTACTGTCGCTTTCCAACCTTTCGAAGTTGTTGCTTTCGACGAAGTCGAAAGGTTTACTTGTTTTTAAAACTAGTCGCTTCTATCATGCTTTCGAAAGAGAGCTTTCGACTTAGATGTTTTACCCTTGTTTTTCGAATTGAAGTGTAACCCAAGCTTACGAAGGAGATGTTTAAAAGGGACGGATCCTATTGTTTTAAAGAAAATATGTTTTAAAGCTTTCAAAGCAAATCTTTCGACTAGGTCGGAATGTAGCTTCCAATGAAGTCAAAAGGTTTTAAAAGAAGATCTTCCACATGTTTTAAATTGAACCCAGTGAGTTTTCGAAAGGTTTATGTTTTAAAAGGTTGAATGCTTTCGAAAGGTTTTATTTGCAAAATGGTTTCAATGGGGTCGAAAGCAATGCTTTCGAAGGGGTCGAAAGCCAAGTTTTCGATGAAGTCGAAAGATAGCTTTTGAAGGGGTCGAAAGGTAGCTTCCGACAAGGTCGAAAGGTTCTGTTTTCCGAATGGTTTCGAAAGGTTTAAAATGGAAGGTTTTCCAAAAGATTTCTACGGAAATATTTTAAAGTATTTTAAAGAAAGATGTCTAAAGTTTTATTGCTTTCGAAATGGATGATTTCAATGGTTTCGAAAGGTTTATAGTATGGTTTCGAAAGGTTTGATGTATGGTTTCGAAAGTTAAGGTTTTGGACTCTTGGCCTAGGTAATTGAAGGGTTTTACTTGGTTTCGAAAGAGATGCTTTCAAAAGTTTAGAAAGAGGTACTTTCAAATGTTTAAATGTTTTCATCAACTAAAGTTTGAGTAAAGAAGATATATATATATATAACATCTGATTTTGAATAAAGCATAAATATTATATATTTTCCCTGTGTAAGTTTGATTTAAAGGTTTTAATTCATTTTGAAAATGTTTTCAAGGAAAATTATGGGAGGGGATCCTTAAGAGAAAATGACTCAGATATTAGAATACCATATGGGACTGGTATAGGGTCTCGCCCTATACATTAGCTATTAGCCCCAGCTAATTGTTATCCAAAATTCTAGGGTGTAGGGGTTGGTCACAGGTAGAATCAAATTAGATTACACACCAAAGGGAATATATGTTTGTATACAAATAGGTTATTGGTGAGCCCGAAAAACTATTAGGATCAGGAAGACCTGGGAGATGATTAAGCTAGGGACAGACCGTCCAGAAGTGAAGTATTTAACATATAGTTAAGGATAGACCGTCCAAAAGAGGAGTGTCTAACAGGTGTTAGATAAATTTTGTTTGTATTATTTGGTAGGCCCAAGTCAGCCAAAGGTTAAAAGTCAGCCAAACAAAACTTATATATTTGAACAGATAGTTCATTATTACCTAATATTTATGTATGTTTACATAATGATGCTTTACAGTATTTAACTAGTTTTGGTTGCAGGAAAAGGTTCTGCAAAGATATGTTTTAAAAGGATGTTAGTGAGGGAAAACCCGTTCCACTAAGCGGCATGGTTTCACTTAACATATTAAACTGGGATGTATAGTATTATTCACACCAGGCTTTATGTCTGACTCGAAGTTTATATTTTCCCTTTAAACTCTCGGGTGCTCAAAATTAATTTGAGAAGGCTGAGGGGTTAGGGTCTTTTAGGTTTTAGTAGGACGACGAATAAGGCTACCAGAGGCATGCAGGAGGCAAACGGATAACTATTTAGGAGTTGCAGTTCTTATTTATGCTTTGTTGTATTTCCGCTGTGTTTGTACTAAGTCAGTTATGACTATATGACTCTGATCATCTAAGGAGGTATCTTTATATGTTGTTCTTGGCGTATTTTGTAATAAGTATATTTAATCTGTGTCAGGGAACGTGTTAGGATTATGTATTAAGAATATGGAACATCTGTTTTGAAAGTTAATAAAGTAATGTTGTTTTGAAATCTGTGTTTTGTTTTATATTCAAGTGCTTTTGATATTGTAGATACCATTAACATAGCCATATTTAGTCGCCGGAAGCTAATACTATAGATGAATGCAGCATCTGTGGCGCTTAGTTTTGGGCCTTTAGATAGGGGATGTTACATTGGCCCTCTGTGATGTACGAGTTTGATTAATTCGCTTCCATTTTCCTCTCCATCTACTTTTCGAGGGTGGCTTTCTTGGCCTCGTGTCCTGCCCTATTTCCATTCAAAGTAGTTCATGGTAAGAACGAATGTAATAAGGTATATCGGCGATATTATCCGATATTAACTACATAGCCATAAAAGTTCCTAATGCGTGTGAGAGCCAAAATATATGATTTTGTTCTTTCCCTACTAATAAATGCAAGAGCCATGGTGAATGAAGCTTCCGTCGATGTATGAGAAACCATATGGAAGAATGGAAATTGTTATAAAAGTACAATCCAATAATAAAATTTGGGGGAAGAATTGTGCAAGATCAACACATCTAGGATGACAAAAAAAAGATCGGATAAATGATTAGTAGAAGGACCATATCTATGTTGAACCGAATATTCCGCATCCATTAAGTTTCATGAACTATTTCATAACCAATCTTCCCACGATATTCTGCAATTTAAGTTTCATTCTGGCATTGTATGCATTTCTAATAGTAGTAAAGTTGTCTGGGTTATCAACTTCCAAAGCAAACAAAAATCGTCTCGGTCTTGCTCCACTCATATTCATCATTTCAACTTTTTTAGATCGTCATCATTGATTCTTGCCACACACACATAACAAATAAGCAATTGTGGGAGGGGATGATTGTGCTTTCCACTTTTAACTACAAGTTCCCACTGCTATCGGAATGGCAAGTTGAAGTTAAATTAAACGGATAATCGCACTTCCTACTTCCACTTCATCTTCTTTTTTGCTTAGTTTAGGAACATAATATTTTTCTTTTTGACTAAAATATTCACCACCACATTCACACATTAATACCATCCATGATCTCTTTGACTGTTGTTTATGTTCCGAAGTCTGGTTCTTCTAATAACAATTACACAATTGAAGGTCCTTCCATGCCCAATGCACCAATCTCGTACTTGTTCTTTTGAATCAAATAGCTACAAAATTTTAATCATTTGATAGATAAAAATGTACAACAATGACATAATAAGACAAAATGGAATTTACAAATGTACCCGGTTAGTTATAAATAATGGAGTTAAATCTGGATATTCTACATTACCATTGTCTGATGTGTTAGAAATTTCAATCTCTTCATCAACAGCTATATATGTCATCATTTGGGGCATCTAATTTTATTTTCTCTTTCTATCTTTATGCATGTTTTAAATCATATGTAAAATTCAACATGAAAAATAATCAAAAAAAGGGACTAAACATGAAACATGATTGGAGAATTCACATTAAACGACAAAATGCTATCAAAAATTAAGTTAATGCGCAACATGGTATTATCGAATTGATCTATTATCCTCAAAGTAGTTATTTCTATAAAAACATGTCGACTACAATATATATACTCGACATCAAACTACTGAAAAGATCTATTCACTCAAAAATTCGACAACCACATGTCTTTTGACCTACATACAAACTGCACTAAATCGACACTAATTTGACAACCACATGGTAGTAAAATCAATTTTTCTATGTTAGTCTGCATGATAGGTACAAGTTGATTAAACCAAAAATGTTTAATCCATAGACCTTCATCGTTTTCCCACAAATTAAGAACGTACCTCACCACCAACGCCGCTGAAGATGGTGCTTTCCTATGTTGCAACCATCCTCTCCTCCTTACTCGTGACAACTTCACAACGTCGCCTAGGTTCCATTGAAATAACAATTATGGATTAGTATTGCTAAAGAAGATTAGGGTTTAACTATACAAGGTTAATTTAGTAATTTAAATAAAAGGGGACAAGCAGACCCAATTCTAAAATACCACCCCTTAGTAAAAAGTGATTTTTCAAAAAAATACACCCCTATCCATATTTAGAGTCCCATTAACAATGCCTTTTTTTAATATAGTCGAATATAAATGGAAGGATATATGTGTGTGTGTGTGTGTGTATGAATTAAATTTTAAAAAAAATTACCTGTTTAGATTATGTTGATTGCTGACACCTTGGTTGTTTGTTAGTAGCCCTCTTTCCTCAATTACGGGTTTACAACTCCATTTACAGTGCTTGTAGCGACCCGACCTTCTATCACCAGAAAGTCGCATCAGCTTTAAGAAAGAAAGGGATATAAAAGAGAAAAGATAAAGAAGAAAGAAGAAACAACATCAGAATCTCAACAGCGGAACGAATAAATTATATTAATCACATAAGTATTACATAATATACAACATCAATCAGAGTTACCCAGATAATACATCACATACTAGACAATTATAAACACCTGTCTAGTTAATACAACTCGATACAACTCAAGTACATCTCATAGATACCAACACAGCAAAAAACAATATCTATACGCTGAAGCCTCCTGCTCCATTGCTCCTCCATAAATCGTCAAAGCTAACCTGAATCCCTTGGCTACTCGTAAAAATTTGAGTACCCGAGAGTTTAAGAAAAAACAGAAATAAACTCCGGGTCAGACATGGGTCTGGTATGAGTAACAGGTTAAAGTTGCTTAACATTGAAAATCCTTTGAAAACAAAGGTATCACGTAAGACTTCCCACACATAAACATGGGTAAGTTTTTTACCTTACGCTAACCAAACATTTGATAGGAAATCCTAGAATATTATAATAGGTCTAGGGTTTCAATATAAATAAGAAATAGCTAAAATTGTTACATGATTAAATTCCAGCATACTAGCCAACAAGTGGGTAATACAATCAAATCCGTTGGTACTTATTGGAGATTGGATTCCATATAATGGCAGGGCTATTGGGGTACCGCCCGTCACAGTACCTAGCCTAGATCAGCGTATCGAGGACCCACCCTAAGTCCCCTGCAACACAAAGCTGGAACCATCCCTTACTGGACAGTCCCAAACAAGACAACCCCGCAGTCGGTACGCAATTCCAACTGCCCACTAAGCCGAATAAAAAGGGACCTCTAGATAGGGGTATATCTCGCTCTCAGTGGGTGCTACCCACGAAGCCTTGCTGCACCTCCCCTGTTTTAGCCATTCCCGGTTGATGAGGCTTGAGGCTACGATTTACCTCATCAGAACTCATCACTTAGAATGCTCATCGTCCACCTGACGATGTTCTGAAAGCATTCAATCCATACAAGTTCGTTCCGGGTTCGAACGAAACCGAAGGCATTATCTCGTTACACTCATTTTGGAATCACCCTCAGAGTTAACGACAATAACCCTTGCACTCTGAATCTTCATCTTCACTTGAGATTCACGACCTATCGTTAATTTGGATCAATGTGGTTTTCGGATATCCAAATCTGGAAACCCGATCCCGGTCTCATCGAAATCCAAACCGTATCTTTTAAGGCCAAGTTGTTTTAAAGTTAAAACAATTCATTTCATTATCCATATACACACAGATAGATAATCTACAATATCACAGATAGATAATCTACATTATCATTACAGCAGATAATTCACTTCAACCAAAGCATCCATATCACACAGCATTATTTATCTCATATCTGAGATTTCAGACCATTCAAGGAAATCCATATCATCCAAAATATATAAACAAGGATTAATAATCACACCATTTATAATTAATTTAAAATGAATTAAATTAATTATCTTATCTTTAATTAATTTAAAGTAAATTAAATTAATTACTTCATCATTATTAAACTTGCTTATATTACTATTAATTAATTATCAATCAATTAATTAATCATCATCCAATTATTCATTTAAATTAATCATCCTTGATTAATTATCTCTAATTACATTTAAGTAATTATCCTTTAATTATTTTCACAAATTAATTATCTTTACCCAAATATAGAAATTAACCTTTACATTACTTCATTTATTAATTAACTAAAATTAATTACATTACTTAATTAATTACATTAATAAATCCCTTCATTTATTAATTATTTCCAAATAAATCCATTCTAAATTTCAGCATTAATTATAATAATTAATGACCTCTAATTACATTTTCTATTTAAATTAATTACATTAAGTAATTAATCTTTAATTAAACCACATTTATTAATCACTCTTGATTAACCACATCTAGTAATTAACTACCCTTGATTACTTCATTAAAAAAATTAATTACTCCTTAATTGTCACATACCGAAATTTTCGACTTCCGAAAATCCGACATCGATACTCACTTTATCGACTGCCGAGAAATCGAACGCCGGAAAACTCGAATAGTGAGGGTTTTAAGAAAAAGAAAAAGTAGAAGAAGAAGAAGATAGAAGAAAACGAGAAGAAAAAGAAAAGAAGAACAACACATCAGAACAGCAACAGAAACAGAACAATATCAGAATCTTACACATCGCAGCGGAACAATATATAATAGATAAATGAATAATCTTTAAAACAAAGAACGATATCATTTTATACATACATCAATCATCAGAGTCAATATACAACAATGGACAGTTATATAACTTGTCCTCATACAGAATACACAGCGGAATAAATATTATCAGATACAAATACTACGTCTCGTCCTCCAGATTATCTCCAAAGCTCCAGAATATCCAGATAACCTAATAATCTAACTCTAGACTGCCCGTGTGGAAATTGGTGGGCACCCAGAGTTTAGAAGGGAACAATAAACTCCGAGTCAGTCATGGTGACTGGTGTGAGATCGTAAAACAGTTATTTATCTTTAAAAATAGACAACAGAAAAAAAAAATTTAAAGTCAATTCGCAATGCTTTTGGAAAATGAAACTACCATAAGACCTCCCACCACACACACAATGCAAACGCAGACTTGGAGGAGATTTCTTCTTATGATAGTCAAAGATGCTTACTACGCAAAATCAAATCAATTTGGATATTATTATTAGTGCATAGTGGAAAACATTTCGAAAGTAGAATATAAATCTTAGCCAGCATAGGTACCATTATATTATGCCTGCTATAGCTGCCTCCTGAGGAGACAGGTTATACAATTGAAATCGTAAAGGCTCGTATTGTTTCTTTGGATTTCCAACAAATGGTCAGGCTAAGGAACTTCCTATCCACGATGGGTACGTCCCTGGAATAGACGACCCGAGAAATAACCTAACATTACGGTTAGATCTCTGCCAACACAAGGCCGGGTTACCTCTGCAAAAGTAGGTAACTACTGACACGCGTATGCCATCCCCCGATCGTCACCGATCTTCCCGAGGATCCCCGATTCCAACAAACCACATAGAAAATAATAATGCAGTAACCACAGAGGTTAAGTATCTGGGCTCCATACCATGATACCACCTTTATCCAGAAGGAATGACATACACTAAGGGGCGCTACTCCCTAGAACCTTGCTGCATCCTTCCTGTTTCGACCATTTCCGGGGTGTGAGGCTCGACGAAGTCTCGTCCACAAAGCTACGCTTTCTACAAAAAGCCCTGCTTCGGGTCAAACAAAATGATCAACCTATGATCACAAAGATATAAGATCAAACAAATGATCATATCACAAATGATCAAACACTGATCATTTCACAGCAACACTCAGTATGTCACGTTACCAAATTGGGATATATCGCTGATAAATTTCAACTACATAACCTCTGAGCTCGTACGTCTCAGAGAAGGGTGTTAAGCTAAGAGAATAAATTCTCCGCCACCAACAGAAATGTATTTGAAAGAAATCAGCTTTATATCTTAAATTGTAACGTCAGACACACAATCCATACAAGTCTGTTCCGGGATCGAACAGAACCGAAGGCACTTCTCACGAAGCCCTTGCATTTCCGGATAATTTTCTAATCATGTCCGGACTTCCCGTCACTAAGGGTGATAAAACCTCTAAACCGGAGATCAGCCGATGTAGAGTAACTCGACGGTAATCCTTCCATTTTCAAAAATATCCGGTCTTCAACACCGGTCTTCAAATGCGATTCATAACGACGTATCACATATTCGGAATGGGTTATACGACCCCATGGTCCTTTCCCGGCTAACCCGAATAGTGAGCGCTTATTCAAAAATAAGTGTGGCATTCAAATCCATCCAATTCACAACAAATACCTACTCAAGGTAATTATTGATAGTCGGTTATTTAACTATCAATAAAGATGCGCAACATCATCAGATTCCAAATAATTTTCCAAATTATTTAATCTTCAAAAATATCTTTACTAGATATAAAATTTCCACACTTAACCGTTTGAAAACAATTTCAAATCAAATTTCCACACTTCAAAAATAAATCAATATTTATTTTTAAACAACTTCGCTTTCTTTTATAAATTCCGTATTGAATTTATACTTTCGAATATCTACTGATATTCGATTTTCAAATCGTTTTCAATATTCAATTTCAATTTATCTTTAAGAAGATAAATTCTCAAAACATTTCATTTCATTTTGGAAAACATTTCCATACTTATTTAAAAATAAGTCAGCAATTCACAATCCATTTATTTTCAACACTTGGAAAATATTCGATATACTTAAATCAAATTAAGTATATATATATTTCATTCTTTTAAGGAAATCATTTACTTTGACGACATTTGTTTGAGTCAAAACGAATGTTACGTAAAACATCGTTACGACGACTCAAAACCACTAGTATAGGGATTTGAAAATTAAGATAGATATTTATAAATCCCAATACTACATAAAAAACATTTCCTTTCGGAAACCATTTACTATAACAACAGTGTTATAGTCCACCATTTCCTTAAATTTCTCGAAAACGTCTATTGCAACAAGTATGTTGAAATCTATGCTTTGGATTCATAATACATTTTAAAACATCGTTAAAAACAATCAACTTCATTTATAATGTCGCTTTCCCAAACAATATCCATTTTACTTAACAATATATTCACCGTCCAAAATCGTGAATATACTTCACTAATCACATTTCACTATTTAATTCATCAAATTCAATTTATTTCGAATTTATAAAACAACGCTTATAAATTCCATTTCTGTTTTATAACAACTTCGGTTTATAAATCTCCTTTTATTAATTTCTATAATACACTTATTTAAAATAAGTGATTTCAGATTTATAAAACAACGTTTATAAATTCAACCTTATATTTCACAATAACTTTGATTTATAAATCCCCTTTATTAACAAGTTCGATCAATATTCCCATTAAAGGCAAAAATCCAGTTTTATAAGTTAATTTCTTATAAATCCTCCATTCTACAATTTCATTCATTTTAACTTCACCATTTATAAATCTATAAATTTCATTCTTTTTAACTTTACAATTTATACATCTATAAATTTCATATCGATTTTCCAAATTCGTTTCAATTTGCCAGTTAAATTTCTAATTGGACTTCCCACTTATTTCTTTTTAAATAAATTCCTTTTAAAGAAAATAAATTCCTTTATTTTTTTTTCCAAACTATTTAGAAATCCAATTTTTAATTAAATTCTTCAATTTAAAAATCACTATTATACGAAATTCATTTATTTAACATCTTCACTTGATTCTGGAATTTATTCAATACGATTATATAAAAATTTACTTTTTATACTTTAAAAATTCCTTTCTTCAAAATTTCTTAAATTTCAAAAATTGATTCACTTAGAAATTTTCTACTTGAATTTCAAAAATTCAATTTCGTTTATCTTTGGAATCCAATGATGTCAAACATCCATTCAGCTAAATTTTAGCTTTCAAACAATTTCCAGATATCAATATGAATAATAGCATCACTATAATCATTCACAGATTCATATCACAATAGAAATGAATTAAATAAATGTGAGGGGTCCAGTTGGATCCCTCCAACCTGTTTCCCTGCATCCAAAGATGTTAGCACAATACCAATTCCGCTCCAGTACGGAATTATCGTGGTATATAGGTTTTTATAAATCCGCTTACTAACGGCGCAATAGGGTCTCATCCGCTATACGAGGCGGGAAATCATCAATCCAATATATACATATGCCAATATGTATATATTGCTATATATATATATAGATATATCCTATCATATCTAATAGCACATTCAAACAAATCAATCAATAACTGCAATTCAATCATAAATCTGAGTGAGGAGATCTCACCTTTGATTTTTAATTTGCCATCCATTCCAAACCCAGATTTATTTTTCTTCGTTGTATTCAACCTTGTAAAAACAATTTATACAATTCTATTAATATTTGGACTAAATCAAATTTTTCTTTTAATAGATTTATCTAACAAAATTTTAAATCAAAACTATTCTTCCTTTAAATAAATATTCCACTAAATAATTTATATTAGTTTTGGATTTAAAAATAATTACTTAACATTTTAAAATTCCAAATTAACTTCCAAAATATTATACAATTTAAATTAATAGTCGAACCAATTTCTCCTTTAACAATTTATTTAACAAAACATTAAATTTAAAAACTACATCACCTTTAATAAATTTTAATTTTCTAACCATTTGACGAATTTAATTTACTAACCATTTAAATTTAAACAAATGTTTTCTTTTCAAGCTAATTTCTTTTAAAACTGTCTGGATATATATATATATATATTGAACTGATTAAAGATAACGTAAATATACCTTACAGTTAAATCTTCCCTTAGCTCACTATCGAACATCCCCAGATTGACCTCGCGAGGACCACTCCAGTGCCGACGCATTCGACTTGCCCAGCCTCCACCTTCAACATCGAGGACCATAGATGCACGCACTCGATCGCCACCAACCACCTGACAATCGATCGAACTCCCTCACCTTCCACTTCGATCACCACGGCGCCGCCACGAATCGATCGCGCGCGCGCCCAGAATCCACGAGCGCCACCGCTACCTGACAATCTCGCAAACTCCCCTCTGACTGCGCATTGCCCTGACGTCGCGGACCATCACGACGCGCCGCCTCACGCTAGCACGCCTCCCAGTCGCTCGCGAACGAGTCGCGAATTGCCCTAAATCACTCGAGCTCCAGATTCCATCTCCTCCAGCAATCGCAATCGACACCCCCCTAGCTCGATATCGAGCTACCCCCAAGCTCCAGCTCAACCACGAAATGAAATCGAATTCGATTTCCTCCACCCGAGCATGCATCGCTTCAAATTAATTTCGCGGAAAATTTAGGGATGCAGTTTAAATTAGAAAAAGGGGAATGGGAGTGAATGGGAATAAAGCGTACGAATTTGGAAAGTGGGTAAACATCGGCCATGGATTTTAATTTCGAACGACTATCTTTCTTTTGAACGAGAGAATGGTTTTTGAAGTTTTTACAGACGAGTGGCCATGTTTTGCACGATTTCGATCTCGTGATTTTAGGCTGAAATTTAGGCGTGGTTTAAGGCAGAGACAAAGGGATGTTGTCCCTTGTTTTAAATATTTAAATTTAAATTTAAATCAAATTCGTTTTTAAAATTTCAACGCGTTAAATTTCCATATGCTCACATATCAACTCCGAAAATTACGAAAATTGAAATCCGGCAAAAATACAACATTCCGGACCTCATGGAACTGGTTTCGTCGAATTCCGAGACTGTTTGAAAAATGACTATTTTATAAATATCGGTTCGAACGATTATTTTCAAAACCGAACAAAACAGTTTAAAATTCAATACTGAAAGTTCTATTACCTCCAGAATTATAAATATGAATTTTAAAAGCTTTTGAAATATATTTTTTTCCAGCTTTAAATTGAAGATACAAATTTTTATTTAACTCCAATCGACTAAATTTTATAATTTAATTGCCGATTTCAAAGTTATATTGAGGATTCAAATTAAATCATCGTTCAAATATTTAAAATAAATTAAATATTCTCAATTTAATTCGTTAAAAATTCTGGGTCGTTACAGACTTCCCCCCTTAAAAGAATTTCGTCCTCGAAATTACAAGTTAGGAAGAATGGTCCTTAACTCGTCTACTATTTTTCTCAAATTCAATAATTTCATCAATTTTTCAAAACAAATCTTTCTATTAAAGATTCGTTATCATTCAACTAAATTTCAACTTCTACTTTAAGTTTCAAACAATCATTGTTTTACTACTCTATTCAAATTCAAATTTAAACTTTCAAATTTTCTCAAAAATTTTCTAACACTCGAAATTTTCAAAAAATTTCGCCAGCGTCTCCTTTGCGCGGCTAATACGGTACGACTACAAAACGTCCCTACGGACTCTCAGATTTCAAAAAGAAAAAGAAAAAGCCAAGCGGCTAGACAAGAAATCATCAAAAACTCATATTATAATTCAAATACGTACCTTTTGTCGAGCAATTCAAATTATCTGTGAAATCAAATTCAATTCCCTTTATACCTGTATATCTACTAGCCATAATATCTAGTTATAACATCCAACTATTTTGCAAATTTTATTACAAAATTTTCAATCTATACTTCTTATATCATTTCTAATTCACTATTGAAGTTACATATTCATTATCATTCAATTTCACATTTCAATTTTATTTGAATTTAATTCGTTCAAACCTTATTCATTTGGTCGATAATCAATTAGCTTTACTTACTAATTTTCAGTTTAATAGTTTACTTTGTTTTCCACAAATCTAAATTCAATTCAGTCTTACTTACTTACAATTTCAAAATGAATCTCAATCTTCAATTGCACTTTAATGTATTCAATTTATTCACTTATACTTGCTTTGATTTAACTTCATTCTTTTAAGTTAAATTTATTCTACCAAAATTCAATTTGTATAGGTTATCAACTTACAATATTTCATAGTATTCCAGAGTCTTAGCAACATTTCAAAGCCATTTTGAAAACAATTCAAATTTATCCTTTGAATTTCGAAAACAAAACCCAAATTTTTTCAAACAACTTCAATTTAAAATAATTTGGCAGCAATTCCTCTTTTGGAAACCCGAAAATGAACACCAATGATGCCGCGGTCATCATCGAAGTTATTTTCCAGCGACTGAAAAGAGTTTAGAGCTTTTCATTCCGTCAAAACATTTTTCAAAACCCTTGAAATCCATTTTCAAATCAAAAAGGAATTAAACTTTTCAAATCTCCAAAATTTTCAAATTCTTTTCAAAACCTTTCCAAAAACTTCTCTGGAATTCCGTTTTAAATTATAAGTCACATTTATAATTTACATTCTTTAATTCATTTATATGTGAATTTCATTTCTTAACTTTGGAGTTATGATTTCAATTTCTTATTCAATTTCAATGATAATAGATTAATATTATCACTTCTAACATCCATGCAACCATATACTATAATAATTCATAGAAAATGATTTCTTTTTTTATACAAAAATAGTTTTGGGTAAAATTATCTCATTTACCATATTTAAAACATACTGTGCCGAATTGTTCTATTCAAGCGTTTAGAAACCCCTTCGATACAGTTTTGCAAGACTGTGCCGACGAAGGTTCATATGCCACTCAATAAACCAATCATCACAATACAAAACAATTTTATATTCAAATAACAAATACGCGCTCATATCTATTATTACACTCAAACTCATTCTAGAGTACTACTGACTCTATCTCTAATGAGTAACACCCAACAGAGCAGGGTTGTCGCTTAACCATATGCTCTGATACCACTTTGTCACATACCGAAATTTTCGACTTCCGAAAATCCGACATCGATACTCACTTTATCGACTGCCGAGAAATCGAACGCCGGAAAACTCGAATAGTGAGGGTTTTAAGAAAAAGAAAAAGTAGAAGAAGAAGAAGATAGAAGAAAAAGAGAAGAAAAAGAAAAGAAGAACAACACATCAGAACAGCAACAGAAACAGAACAATATCAGAATCTTACACATCGCAGCGGAACAATATATAATAGATAAATGAATAATCTTTAAAACAAAGAACGATATCATTTTATACATACATCAATCATCAGAGTCAATATACAACAATGGACAGTTATATAACTTGTCCTCATACAGAATACACAGCGGAATAAATACTATCAGATACAAATACTACGTCTCGTCCTCCAGCTTATCTCCAAAGCTCCAGAATATCCAGATAACCTAATAATCTAACTCTAGACTGCCCGTGTGGAAATTGGTGGGCACCCAGAGTTTAGAAGGGAACAATAAACTCCGAGTCAGTCATGGTGACTGGTGTGAGATCGTAAAACAGTTATTTATCTTTAAAAATAGACAACAGAAAAAAAAAAATTAAAGTCAATTCGCAATGCTTTTGGAAAATGAAACTACCATAAGACCTCCCACCACACACACAATGCAAACGCAGACTTGGAGGAGATTTCTTCTTATGATAGTCAAAGATGCTTACTACGCAAAATCAAATCAATTTGGATATTATTATTAGTGCATAGTGGAAAACATTTCGAAAGTAGAATATAAATCTTAGCCAGCATAGGTACCATTATATTATGCCTGCTATAGCTGCCTCCTGAGGAGACAGGTTATACAATTGAAATCGTAAAGGCTCGTATTGTTTCTTTGGATTTCCAACAAATGGTCAGGCTAAGGAACTTCCTATCCACGATGGGTACGTCCCTGGAATAGACGACCCGAGAAATAACCTAACATTACGGTTAGATCTCTGCCAACACAAGGCCGGGTTACCTCTGCAAAAGTAGGTAACTACTGACACGCGTATGCCATCCCCCGATCGTCACCGATCTTCCCGAGGATCCCCGATTCCAACAAACCACATAGAAAATAATAATGCAGTAACCACAGAGGTTAAGTATCTGGGCTCCATACCATGATACCACCTTTATCCAGAAGGAATGACATACACTAAGGGGCGCTACTCCCTAGAACCTTGCTGCATCCTTCCTGTTTCGACCATTTCCGGGGTGTGAGGCTCGACGAAGTCTCGTCCACAAAGCTACGCTTTCTACAAAAAGCCCTGCTTCGGGTCAAACAAAATGATCAACCTATGATCACAAAGATATAAGATCAAACAAATGATCATATCACAAATGATCAAACACTGATCATTTCACAGCAACACTCAGTATGTCACGTTACCAAATTGGGATATATCGCTGATAAATTTCAACTACATAACCTCTGAGCTCGTACGTCTCAGAGAAGGGTGTTAAGCTAAGAGAATAAATTCTCCGCCACCAACAGAAATGTATTTGAAAGAAATCAGCTTTATATCTCAAATTGTAACGTCAGACACACAATCCATACAAGTCTGTTCTGGGATCGAACAGAACCGAAGGCACTTCTCACGAAGCCCTTGCATTTCCGGATAATTTTCTAATCATGTCCGGACTTCCCATCACTAAGGGTGATAAAACCTCTAAACCGGAGATCAGCCGATGTAGAGTAACTCGACGGTAATCCTTCCATTTTCAAAAATATCCGGTCTTCAACACCGGTCTTCAAATGCGATTCATAACGACGTATCACATATTCGGAATGGGTTATACGACCCCATGGTCCTTTCCCGGCTAACCCGAATAGTGAGCGCTTATTCAAAAATAAGTGTGGCATTCAAATCCATCCAATTCACAACAAATACCTACTCAAGGTAATTATTGATAGTCGGTTATTTAACTATCAATAAAGATGCACAACATCATCAGATTCCAAATAATTTTCCAAATTATTTAATCTTCAAATATCTTTAATAGATATAAAATTTCCACACTTAACCGTTTGAAAACAATTTCAAATCAAATTTCCACACTTCAAAAATAAATCAATATTTATTTTTAAACAACTTCGCTTTCTTTTATAAATTCCGTATTGAATTTATACTTTCGAATATCTACTGATATTCGATTTTCAAATCGTTTTCAATATTCAATTTCAATTTATCTTTAAGAAGATAAATTCTCAAAACATTTCATTTCATTTTGGAAAACATTTCCATACTTATTTAAAAATAAGTCAGCAATTCACAATCCATTTATTTTCAACACTTGGAAAATATTCGATATACTTAAATCAAATTAAGTATATATATATTTCATTCTTTTAAGGAAATCATTTACTTTGACGACATTTGTTTGAGTCAAAACGAATGTTACGTAAAACATCGTTACGACGACTCAAAACCACTAGTATAGGGATTTGAAAATTAAGATAGATATTTATAAATCCCAATACTACATAAAAACATTTCCTTTCGGAAACCATTTACTATAACAACAGTGTTATAGTCCACCATTTCCTTAAATTTCTCGAAAACGTCTATTTCAACAAGTATGTTGAAATCTATGCTTTGGATTCATAATACATTTTAAAACATCGTTAAAAACAATCAACTTCATTTATAATGTCGCTTTCCCAAACAATATCCATTTTACTTAACAATATATTCACCGTCCAAAATCGTGAATATACTTCACTAATCACATTTCACTATTTAATTCATCAAATTCAATTTATTTTGAATTTATAAAACAACGCTTATAAATTCCATTTCTGTTTTATAACAACTTCGGTTTATAAATCTCCTTTTATTAATTTCTATAATACACTTATTTAAAATAAGTGATTTCAGATTTATAAAACAACGTTTATAAATTCAACCTTATATTTCACAATAACTTTGATTTATAAATCCCCTTTATTAACAAGTTCGATCAATATTCCCATTAAAGGCAAAAATCCAGTTTTATAAGTTAATTTCTTATAAATCCTCCATTCTACAATTTCATTCATTTTAACTTCACCATTTATAAATCTATAAATTTCATTCTTTTTAACTTTACAATTTATACATCTATAAATTTCATATCGATTTTCCAAATTCGTTTCAATTTGCCAGTTAAATTTCTAATTGGACTTCCCACTTATTTCTTTTTAAATAAATTCCTTTTAAAGAAAATAAATTCCTTTATTTTTTTTCCAAACTATTTAGAAATCCAATTTTTAATTAAATTCTTCAATTTAAAAATCACTATTATATGAAATTCATTTATTTAACATCTTCACTTGATTCTGGAATTTATTCAATACGATTATATAAAAATTTACTTTTTATACTTTAAAAATTCCTTTCTTCAAAATTTCTTAAATTTCAAAAATTGATTCACTTAGAAATTTTCTACTTGAATTTCAAAAATTCAATTTCGTTTATCTTTGGAATCCAATGATGTCAAACATCCATTCAGCTAAATTTTAGCTTTCAAACAATTTCCAGATATCAATATGAATAATAGCATCACTATAATGATTCACAGATTCATATCACAATAGAAATGAATTAAATAAATGTGAGGGGTCCAGTTGGATCCCTCCAACCTGTTTCCCTGCATCCAAAGATGTTAGCACAATACCAATTCCGCTCCAGTACGGAATTATCGCGGTATATAGGTTTTTATAAATCCGCTTACTAACGGCGCAATAGGGTCTCATCCGCTATACGAGGCGGGAAATCATCAATCCAATATATACATATGCCAATATGTATATATTGCTATATATATATATAGATATATCCTATCATATCTAATAGCACATTCAAACAAATCAATCAATAACTGCAATTCAATCATAAATCTGAGTGAGGAGATCTCACCTTTGATTTTTAATTTGCCATCCATTCCAAACCCAGATTTATTTTTCTTCGTTGTATTCAACCTTGTAAAAACAATTTATACAATTCTATTAATATTTGGACTAAATCAAATTTTTCTTTTAATAGATTTATCTAACAAAATTTTAAATCAAAACTATTCTTCCTTTAAATAAATATTCCACTAAATAATTTATAATAGTTTTGGATTTAAAAATAATTACTTAACATTTTAAAATTCCAAATTAACTTCCAAAATATTATACAATTTAAATTAACAGTCGAACCAATTTCTCCTTTAACAATTTATTTAACAAAACATTAAATTTAAAAACTACATCACCTTTAATAAATTTTAATTTTCTAACCATTTGACGAATTTAATTTACTAACCATTTAAATTTAAACAAATGTTTTCTTTTCAAGCTAATTTCTTTTAAAACTGTCTGGATATATATATATATATATTGAACTGATTAAAGATAACGTAAATATACCTTACAGTTAAATCTTCCCTTAGCTCACTGTCGAACATCCCCAGATTGACCTCGCGAGGACCACTCCAGTGCCGACGCATTCGACTTGCCCAGCCTCCACCTTCAACATCGAGGACCATAGATGCACGCACTCGATCGCCACCAACCACCTGACAATCGATCGAACTCCCTCACCTTCCACTTCGATCACCACGGCGCCGCCACGAATCGATCGCGCGCGCGCCCAGAATCCACGAGCGCCACCGCTACCTGACAATCTCGCAAACTCCCCTCTGACTGCGCATTGCCCTGACGTCGCGGACCATCACGACGCGCCGCCTCACGCTAGCACGCCTCCCAGTCGCTCGCGAACGAGTCGCGAATTGCCCTAAATCACTCGAGCTCCAGATTCCATCTCCTCCAGCAATCGCAATCGACACCCCCCTAGCTCGATATCGAGCTACCCCCAAGCTCCAGCTCAACCACGAAATGAAATCGAATTCGATTTCCTCCACCCGAGCATGCATCGCTTCGAATTAATTTCGCGGAAAATTTAGGGATGCAGTTTAAATTAGAAAAAGGGGAATGGGAGTGAATGGGAATAAAGCGTACGAATTTGGAAAGTGGGTAAACATCGGCCATGGATTTTAATTTCGAACGACTATCTTTCTTTTGAACGAGAGAATGGTTTTTGAAGTTTTTACAGACGAGTGGCCATGTTTTGCATGATTTCGATCTCGTGATTTTAGGCTGAAATTTAGGCGTGGTTTAAGGCAGAGACAAAGGGATGTTGTCCCTTGTTTTAAATATTTAAATTTAAATTTAAATCAAATTCGTTTTTAAAATTTCAACGCGTTAAATTTCCATATGCTCACATATCAACTCCGAAAATTACGAAAATTGAAATCCGGCAAAAATACAACATTCCGGACCTCATGGAACTGGTTTCGTCGAATTCCGAGACTGTTTGAAAAATGACTATTTTATAAATATCGGTTCGAACGATTATTTTCAAAACCGAACAAAACAGTTTAAAATTCAATACTGAAAGTTCTATTACCTCCAGAATTATAAATATGAATTTTAAAAGCTTTTGAAATATTTTTTTTTTCCAGCTTTAAATTGAAGATACAAATTTTTATTTAACTCCAATCGACTAAATTTTATAATTTAATCGCCGATTTCAAAGTTATATTGAGGATTCAAATTAAATCATCGTTCAAATATTTAAAATAAATTAAATATTCTCAATTTAATTCGTTAAAAATTCTGGGTCGTTACATTAATTAATTATCTTAATTAATCCCTTGGTTAATTTCAAGTAATTATACTCAAATTACTTCCATTAACAAAACATCATCCAATTTATTACATCCAGTAATTATTCATCAATTACTTTTCTAAGTAATTATACCTCCGAATCATCAAGTGATTAATCCAAATTAATTAAACTAAATTAATCTCAAATTAATCAAATTACTCAATTAATTATAATGAGTAATTAATTCCTTAATTACATCCCATTAAGTAATTACACTTAAACAATTGCAATGATTATTATTAAATTAATTAATCCAATTAACTATTAAAAATCAATTACATTAACTAATTATAAAATAATCTAGTTAATGACTTTCATTAACATTTCTTTAATTACTTTTCTAAAATAATTAACTTACATTAATCATTATTAATTATAAGTTTAATTAACCATTTATTAATTAATTAAAGTCTAATCTATGATTCTTAATTACATATTAATTACTTAATTCATTATTTAAACTTAAATTAATACATTTAAACTTATAATTACTAATTTAATCAATACAAATTATCAATTATCATTCTAATTATCTTAATGGTTAATGAATTTAAATCCTTAATCTTTATTACTTAAAGTAAACTCATTTTTCATTATTGATTAAATTTTTACTTTCAATATGTTTGAAAACATTTATTTCACTTTATAAAACTAACTTTTAAAAAAACCTTTAAATTACAAATTAAAGCAATTCTTTTGTTATGAAGGGATTTTAAATCAAATTACCTTAAGTTCAAAATATTTAAACTTATTTAAAGTATTTAAATTTATAAACTTTCTTCACTTCAAAAAAATATGGAATTTAAACTTTTATATAGACTCAGTTTAACTTTGATTTCAATTTAAAACCAACATTTTTAAAACTGTTAAACTGGGTACAAGTTTAAACTCTGACAAAAACTACCCGAGCCTCCTTATTTTACTTCGAGTAAAACATCAAAAGGCTTCAAGCAAAACATGAATCAACTCGAGTAAAATCCGAGTGCTCTTCCTACCCAAACCCAAAACCAACAGGATATCGAGATGCACGGTGCACGTGCACACCGTCGATGATCGACTCCGGTCATCATCGCGTCGCCGAGCAGGTCGACCACGCCGCAAATACCAACTCCAGATCGTCAACACCCCTTTCTCTCCTTGCAAACGAAAATGAGATCGACTACCCAAACCAGGAACGCAAACCAGAAAACACCACCAACCTGGAAAACTTAGCCGACCTCGCCGCCTCGTCCACCGGAACCCTTGAAATTCTGGCCACCGCTACGTCAACAACTCCTCTGCCAAACCCCAGCAGCACTTGAAACTCGATCGAACGATGATGTCGTACGAAACGAAAAACCACTGCACCTCAAAACTAGGTTTACGAAAAAGAAAACACCGCCGCCACCACCACTGTGGTCTGACCACCACTCCACCATTTTTCCAAGGACCACTGGTCACTCCTCTACCCTCCAGACAAAACTCGACACCTCCAGTCGACTAGATCATCCACGACAACTCAAAAGCCCAAAACAGTCGAACCCAGACTGCTCTTCACCCCCTTCTCTAAAAATTATGATTTTTGTTTTGAAAATCATGTTTAAGTATATACATTCACTTTACATACATGAATTCTTAAATCAAGAAATTTGTTTTAAACTTATTTAAAGTTGTACTCAGCTTTCTTGGTTTCCAGGGACAATTAAATATTTTCTTAACTCAAGTATAAATTTTAAACTATCATTTGTGATGAAAGAAACCAGTTTTATCTGAAACTCAAGTTTATACAGAGACTAAATCAAGAGGTTTTGAATTTAAATCAAAACATGAACATTGGAAGCTATAAACAGAGAGGATTCTGATGAAACATCATGCATACCCAAACATCAGTATATACAAAGCATATTTCACTTATATCTACACATAATACATAACCATTTCAGATAACTATCATGCAACCAATATTATCCAGATATTCAAGCTTTTTAAAAGAATGTTACTCACCTGAATTTGTGAAAGAACAGAGCATCTAGATTTTGGATAAAGCTTTTGATACTTTAAAACTTGAGCTGCTTGTTGTTTAAAAACTTGCTTTAGTTTGAAAAGATGTAGGCATTTGAAAATCTCATGTTTGCATGCAAGCTTGATATACCAGGTTGAAGATGAATGCAGCAGATTTTTGAAAGAATGCAGGCAGGCCTTTGAAAATAAGTTTACAGATCTTGTTTCTGGTTTGTATTGAGCTAGATTGTTGTTTAAACTGAAGTTTTTTTTTAGTTTTAAAATGGAATATGCCTCAGATTTTACTCGAGACTGATATGAAGGTTGATATGTGAAAGAAGCTTACAGGTTGATGTTTATAACAAGCTACAGGGTACATTATTATATTTCAATACAGTATATAGATTTGTACAATATCAGAGAAAATTTTCTTAGCTCGGTGGCTGAGATTGTAAGTTATGTACTAGAAATAATATTGCATTAGCTAGCATTAAATGCCATTGTCCTTAATATGTTTATTTTCTTTACCAGCCTACATATCTATTTTGATTTGTTTGTTCTCAAGTCTGCATGCCTATCATACTTGAACTATTTGTTTACATACTTATCCTATGCAAGCCTGCATGCTTACTTTTCTAACATGTTTATTTGACTATGCAGATTTCATTTTGGAGGCTGGCAAATCTTCCTTATGTATTTTATTTCCTTGTTTTATATTTTTGAAATGTAATTGAATGTTATTTTAACATGTTGTTTAAATATTTATATTGTATTTGTTTTATAATTTACAAAACTATAAAATTTAACTTATGTATATTTGTTTTATTTCCATGTCTAACTTATCACTTAAAATCTTGGATTCCTATATGTACATTTTTATTTATTAATATTATTTAAAATAAATTACACATTTATCAATTTGAAATGATTTATAAAAGATATTATCTTTTTATTATAAACTACTTATTTTATAATATATACTAAAGTATCATTTGACAAAATTGTATTGAAAACTTATATATATCTTTAAACCATATTTTTATCAAGCTATACTTAAAAAGAGAATAGAACAAATCTTTTTGTTAATAAATTTAAATCTAAACTAAAGCTAGAATAAGTTTTAAACTATTTAAAATTTATCTTAAGTATTTAAAACCATATATTTATTTATAAAATAGCTTTGAAAAGTTAAATATTAAATAAATCCTAATTTCCAAATCACTAAAATGTATATTAGAATTTGAAACATAAATTTATTAGTTAAATTTAAAACAAAGCTTTCCTATCTATAATATATACAAATATATATACATTATAAATAGAAAACAATTTATTAGTTTTAAAAGGTAAAATTCACCAATAAGATATTTATTAAAAGAAAAGTATTGATTCAAATCTTATTAACAAAGATATATCAAATCAATTTAATATTTAATATAAATTATTATATTGATATTGCTCAAAATTCCGGGTTGTCACATTCCTCCCCCCTTAAAAGAATTTCGTCCGCGAAATTTAAAACAAAGGTAATTTAATAATCTAATTAAAGATTTAATTTTAAAAACACAAGCATATATTAATCATATGCTAACAACCATAGCAACCAACTCATCCAATCAAACAAATCTAACTATCTGGACAAAATCAGGATAGGACTATCTAGAGTTTCCCAAGTAAAAATACCGGGATACTCGCTCTACAGAATCCAAACAAACTACACTACTAAGCTATAGAGCTCCTACTCCTCTAAATCTACAAAACTAGACAGGATATCAGACTATAGACAAGTTTGACTCTACAACCAAACCTCTAGAACTGCTGGTTCCAAAATCAGAGATGGATTATACACGTACTCCCTCAGAGATACGTGAAACACAACGAATCCTAGCTATCCAAACCGGCAATTCACTCCAGAAGACCAAACACTTAACCTCTCCAGAACACAGAGAAAATCCAGAACACCTCGGAGCTAATTTCCCAGACTTACCAAATTATAGAGCTCCTTTGAATTAGAGAAAATTCATCCAAAATCAAATCTCCGACTCTGAAATCCAAATTCCTCCGTCTCTTATCCACCAAACTCTTCGGACGATCCAGAGCTGCCTTCATCCCTACTGATCAGCTCAACCTTCGTTGATGCCTCAAAAACAACTCATCAAAAAGGATCCACTCACAATCAATCCAAGAACACAACCTCTACTCCTCAAACACCAGAAGACTGAACTTACTTTTCCTATCCGAAAAGATAAAACAGATGCACTCCCAAACTGCTTCCGCTGCACAACTCTGATCTGAGGTAGATGAAAATGCTGATGATACACACGGGCACAAACTGGACCACCCATCCCAGAATATGGTTCAACAGATCCATAAAGAGAAGACTCAGAAATCCCGAAAGATCTCTGACAAACCAAGAGAACACTCAACTATCGCAAGTCACTTTTGCGATCAACCCAATCTAATATCCAAAGAAAACTGTTCTCTCTTTACCAAACAGAACAGCTTACGCTTAACTAGCCAATCCAACGAAGGAACGGAACCACTCTGCTGCTTCTGAACTCCACTGCTAAGCTAGAAAGCTTCCTTGCCAACACATAGAACACTCCGAGCTGCATTGCTGACACCAATGCCAAGGAATTCCTAATCCAAAGCTCTTCGAGAAACTCGGACCTCAACCCAAACAGAAACATCCTGCTGAACACAGCCACAACACTGAAGCAGACACACTTCCTTAACTTGTTCGAAAGAAACATCTTCGGAGACATCCATAGTCACTGTGTCTCATCATACAACAACTACATCTTGAGGGATCAAGATATCATGACTTGCTTTTGTCCAACCGACAGATCCAAACTCTAGCTCATCCAAACTCTCGAAAATCCGCTCACACAAGCGCGATCATCTTACACTTAAATGTTGGACTCCGAACCTTAACAGGTTTCCTTCAGAGATCAATGGAATTCTTACATCAAACAAAGCTCACTCGAGACGGTATTAGGTCTACAGACCTTTATAACTTATATTGGAAAACCCAAACAGGTAACCCAATAGATAGGTAGAAATATATATATATATATATATATCAAAATTACAAATACGCTCTCTCAAGAAAGAAATCACTTAAGAGCCTAGGTATTCACTCAACCTATGCTCTGATACCAACTGTAGCGACCCGACCTTCTATCACCAGAAAGTCGCATCAGCTTTAAGAAAGAAAGGGATTAAAAAGAGAAAAGATAAAGAAGAAAGAAGAAACAACATCAGAATCTCAACAGCGGAACGAATAAATTATATTAATCACATAAGTATTACATAATATACAACATCAATCAGAGTTACACAGATAATACATCACATACTAGACAGTTATAAACACCTGTCTAGTTAATACAACTCGATACAACTTAAGTACAACATAGAGGTACCAACACAGCGGAAAACTATATCTATACGCTGAAGCCTCCTGCTCCATTGCTCCTCCATAAATCGTCAAAGCTAACCTGAATCCCTTGGCTACTCGTAAAAATTTGAGTACCCGAGAGTTTAAGAAAAAACAGAAATAAACTCCGGGTCAGACATGGGTCTGGTATGAGTAACAGGTTAAAGTTGCTTAACTTTGAAAATCCTTTGAAAACAAAGGTATCACGTAAGACTTCCCACACATAAACATGGGTAAGTTTTTACCTTACGCTAACCAAGCATTTGATAGGAAATTCTATGATATTATAATAGGTCTAGGGTTTCAATATAAATAAGAAATAGCTGAAATTGTTACATGATTAAATTCCAGCATACTAGCCAATAAGTGGGTAATACAATCAAATCTGTTGGTACTTATTGGAGATTGGATTCCATACAATGGCAAGGCTACTGGGGTACCGCCCGTCACAGTACCTGGCCTAGATCAGCATACCGAGGACCCACCCTAAGTCCCCTGCAACACAAAGCCAGAACCATCCCTTACTGGACAGTCCCAAACAAGACAACCCCGCAGTCGGTGCGCAATTCCAACTGCCAACTAAGCCGAATAAAAAGGGACCTCTAGACAGGGGTATATCTCGCTCTCAGTGGGTGCTACCCACGAAGCCTTGTTACACCTCCCCTGTTTTAGCCATTCCTGGTTAATGAGGCTTGAGGCTACGATTTACCTCATCAGAACACATCACTTAGAATGCTCATCGTCCACCTGACGATGTTCTGAAAGCATTCAATCCATACAAGTTCGTTCCAGGTTCGAACGAAACCGAAGGCATTATCTCGTTACACTCATTTTGGAATCACCCTCAGAGTTAACGACAATAACCCTTGCACTCTGAATCTTCATCTTCACTTGAGATTCACGACCTATCGTTAATTTGGATCAATGTGGTTTTCGGATATCCAAATCTGGAAACCCGATCCCGGTCTCATCGAAATCCAAACCGTATCTTTTAAGGCCAAGTTGTTTTAAAGTTAAAACAATTCATTTCATTATCCATATACACACAGATAGATAATCTACAATATCACAGATAGATAATCTACATTATCATTACAACAGATAATTCACTTCAACCAAAGCATCCATATCACATAGCATTATTTATCTCATATCTGAGATTTCAAACCATTCAAGGAAATCCATATCATCCAACATATATAAACAAGGATTAATAATCACACCATTTATAATTAATTTAAAATGAATTATATTAATTATCTTATCTTTAATTAATTTAAAGTAAATTAAATTAATTACTTCATCATTATTAAACTTGCTTATATTACTATTAATTAATTATTAATCAATTAATTAATCATCATCCAATTATTCATTTAAATTAATCATCCTTGATTAATTATCTCTAATTACATTTAAGTAATTATCCTTTAATTATTTTCACAAATTAATTATCTTTACCCAAATATAGAAATTAACCTTTACATTACTTCATTTATTAATTAACTAAAATTAATTACATTACTTAATTAATTACATTAATAAATCCCTTCATTTATTAATTATTTCCAAATAAATCAATGCTAAATTTCAGCATTAATTATAATAATTAATGACCTCTAATTACATTTTCTATTTAAATTAATTACATTAAGTAATTAATCTTTAATTAAACCACATTTATTAATCACTCTTGATTAACCACATCTAGTAATTAACTACCCTTAATTACTTCATTAAATAAATAAATTACTCCTTAATTAATTATCTTAATTAATCCCTTGATTAATTTCAAGTAATTATACTCAAATTACAACCATTAACAAAACATCATCCAATTTATTACATCCAGTAATTATTCATCAATTACTTTTCTAAGTAATTATACCTCCAAATCATCAAGTGATTAATCCAAATTAATTAAACTAAATTAATTAACTCAAATTACTCAATTAATTGTAATGAGTAATTAATTCCTTAATTACTTCCCATTAAGTAATTACACTTAAACAATTGCAATGATTATTATTAAATTAATTAATCCAATTAACTATTAAAAATCAATTACATTAACTAATTATAAAATAATCTAGTTAATGACTTTCATTAACATTTCTTTAATTACTTTTCTAAAATAATTAACTTACATTAATCATTATTAATTATAAGTTCAATTAACCATTTATTAATTAATTAAAGTCTAATCTATGATTCTTAATTACATATTAATTACTTAATTCATTATTTAAACTTAAATTAATACATTTAAACTTATAATTACTAATTTAATCAATACAAATTATCAATTATCATTCTAATTATCTTAATGGTTAATGAATTTAAATCCTTAATCTTTATTACTTAAAGTAAACTCATTTTTCATATTGATTAAATTTTCACTTTCAATATGTTTGAAAACATTTATTTCGCTTTATAAAACTAACTTTTAAAAAAACCTTTAAATTACAAATTAAAGCAATTATTTTGTTATGAAGGGATTTTAAATCAAATTCCCTTAAGTTCAAAATATTTAAACTTATTTAAAGTATTTAAATTTATAACCTTTCTTCACTTCAAAAAAAATATGGAATTTAAACTTTTATTTAAACTCAGTTTAACTTTGATTTCAATTTAAAACCAACATTTTTAAAACTGTTAAACTGGGTACAGGTTTAAACTCTGACAAAAACTACCCGAGCCTCCTTAGTTTACTTCGAGTAAAACATCAAAAGGCTTCGAGCAAAACATGAATCAACTCGAGTAAAATCCGAGTGCTCTTCCTACCCAAACCCAAAACCAACAGGATATCAAGATGCACGGTGCACGTGCACACCGTCGATGATCGACTCCGGTCATCATCGCGTCGCCGAGCAAGTCGACCACGTCGCAAATACCAACTCCAGATCGTCAACACCCCTTTCTCTCCTTGCAAACGAAAATGAGCTCGACTACCCAAACCTGGAACGCAAACCAGAAAACACCACCAACCTGGAAAACTTAGCCGACCTGCCGCCTCGTCCACCGGAACCCTTGAAATTCTGGCCACCGCTACGTCAACAACTCCTCTGCCAAACCCCAGCAGCACTTGACACTCGATCGAACGATGACGTCGTACGAAACAAAAAACCACTGCACCTCAAAACTAGGTTTACGAAAAAGAAAACACCGTCGCCACCACCACTGTGGTCTGACCACCACTCCACCATTTTTCCAAGGACCACTGGTCACTCTACCCTCCAAACAAAACTCGACACCTCCAGTCGACTAGATCATCCACGGCAACTCAAAAAGCCCAAAACAGTCGAACCCAGACTGCTCTTCACCCCCTTCTCTAAAAATTATGATTTTTGTTTTGAAAATCATGTTTAAGTATATAGATTCACTTTACATACCTGAATTCTTAAATCAAGAAATTTGTTTTAAACTTATTTAAAATTGTACTCAGCTTTCTTGGTTTCCAGGGACAATTAAATATTTTCTTAACTCAAGTATAAATTTTAAACTATCATTTGTGATGAAAGAAACCAGTTTTATTTGAAACTCAAGTTTATACAGAGACTAAATCAAGAGGTTTTGAATTTAAATCAAAACATGAACATTGGAAGCTATAAACAGAGAGGATTCTGATGAAACATCATGCATACCCAAACATCAGTATATACAAAGCAGATTTCACTTATATCTACACATAATACATAACCATTTCAGATAACTATCATGCAACCAATATTATCCAGATATTCAAGCTTTTTAAAAGAATGTTACTCACCTGAATTTGTGAAAGAACAGAGCATCTAGATTTTGGAAAAAGCTTTTGATACTTTAAAACTTGAGCTGCTTGTTGTTTAAAAACTTGCTTTAGTTTGAAAAGATGTAGGCATTTGAAAATCTCAGGTTTGCATGCAAGCTTGATATACCAGGTTGAAGATGAATGCAACAGATTTTTGAAAGAATGCAGGCAGGCCTTTGAAAATAAGTTTACAGATCTTGTTTCTGGTTTGTATTGAGCTAGATTGTTGTTTAAACTGAAGTTTTGTTTGAGTTTTAAAATGGAATATGCCTCAGATTTTACTCGAGACTGATATGAAGGTTGATATGTGAAAGAAGTTTATAGGTTGATGTTTATAACAAGCTACAGGGTACATTATTATATTTCAATACAGTATATAGATTTGTACAATATCAGAGAAAATTTTCTTAGCTTGGTGGCTGAGATTGTAAGTTATGTACTAGAAATAATATTGCATTAGCTAGCATTAAATGCCATTGTCCTTAATATGTTTATTTTCTTTACCAGCCTACATATCTATTTTGATTTGTTTGTTCTCAAGTCTGCATGCCTATCATACTTGAACTATTTGTTTACATACTTATCCTATGCAAGCCTACATGCTTACTTTTCTAACATGTTTATTTGACTATGCAGATTTCATTTTGGAGGCTGGCAAATCTTCCTTATGTATTTTATTTCCTTGTTTTATATTTTTGAAATGTAATTGAATGTTATTTTAACATGTTGTTTAAATATTTATAGTGTATTTGTTTTATAATTTACAAAACTATAAAATTTAACTTATGTATATTTGTTTTATTTCCATGTCTAACTTATCACTTAAAATCTTGTATTCCTATATATACATTTTTATTTATTAATATTATTTAAAATAAATTACACATTTATCAATTTGAAATGATTTATAAAAGAAATTATCTTTTTATTATAAACTACTTATTTTATAATATATACTAAAGTATCATTTGACAAAATTGTATTGAAAACTTATATATATCTTTAAACCATATTTTTATCAAGCTATACTTAAAAAGAGAATAGAACAAATCTTTTTGTTAATAAATTTAAATCTAAACTAAAGCTAGAATAAGTTTTAAACTATTTACAATTTATCTTAAGTATTTAAAACCATATATTTATTTATTAAATAGCTTTGAAAAGTTAAATATTAAATAAATCCTAATTTCCAAATCACTAAAATGTATATTAGAATTTGAAACATAAATTTATTAGTTAAATTTAAAACAAAGCTTTCCTATCTACAGTATATACAAATATATATACATTATAAATAGAAAACAATTTATTAGTTTTAAAAGATAAAATTCACCAATAAGATATTTATTAAAAGAAAAGTATTGATTCAAATCTTATTAACAAAGATATATCAAATCAATTTAATATTTAATATAAATTATTAAATTGATATTGCTCAAAATTCCGGGTTGTCACAATGCTTCGCCAATTATTGTTAATGGAGGCTAGGGTTTTCTTAAATCTGGAGAACATGAAGAATGTGGGTATTTATAGCCAAACAGAAGATAATTATCTTACTCTTTTCTCCAGATCAAGAGACTAATTCTCTTGCCCTTCACTCCCACTGATATGGCATCCTCCTTTTGTGTGGGCTCCAAACGTTGTGCCTAATTAATTTAACAATTAAGTCAATTATTCAATTAATTAGTTTAAGCTCATAGTTTTATTTAAATCAACAATTGTACATCGTTTTAATCAATTTTAAGGCTTTAAATAAATAAGAAAATGCCACTAAAATTGAATACAACATATATATTAATTCATTATTAATTTGTAGCATTTATAAATTAATTTATATTGGTCGAACTAAGAAATTAGCTAATAACACGGTTGTGTTGAATTTTTGGTGTGAACTCGGGCCTTAGTAATATTTCTACAATTTTAATACCGAAGCCTGTATGGAATTTGTTGAAATGCAATATCAAGCACAAATTTAGTCTCTTATAGATTATTTAAGCAAAATCTAATGTCTAATCTTTATTAAGCTACACCTTATAATGATATTTTTTGCATGTTTTCTTTTCATCATCACCATATCACTAAGATATCCAGAGTTTGGTCAATGGACAAAAACTCTATCAATATCCATAGTTAACTGCATGGAACACTTCAAAGTTCTGGGTTTAATTCGATAACATTTATCAATTATCCAATTTACTCTGGCCAGATATTTTGACTTTAAGTTGACTACCAATTATGGTGATACTAATCTTATATAGCAAAGGAGATGAATCCTCTCTTGAATAGTGTTTTACATCAAGTAGTTCAACATGTATCCAACTATGGCTATAATATGATTGCTACGCTATGTGATTAATCTATAGCTGAAAATGAAAAATAAGATCCATACGAAAATAGAAAATGAAATTTATTACAAAATATAAGAAAGATAAACACGAGATACAAAATTTGATTGGAAGTAAAAAGACAAAAGAAACAATAACCATTGGATATTAAAAAGTAAGGGCAAAATGGAAATAAAATTAGTAGAAGTTATTAATAGGGCTGAATTTACGTAAGGGTAAATGGAGGGATGTTTTGTATAGTAGCATCGAGAACATGGACTCGAGAGCACAGTTTTTATAACCCGACCCGGCCACGGTCGAACCACGAGTAACCGCCAGCCATAGTCCATAAAGGCCGGGAACTTAGTCAAGCCTCCTCTATGCACAAACCATGTTTCGACCCTTGAACCGTTGATTTGTTTCAGCCGATCTAACCTTCTCATTTGCATTTTCTCTTCTTCAAACTTCAAAGCATGATATATTTTGCTTTCAAATCTTGACCTCCCAAACTACAAAATCCTAAGCCTAAATTATGGTCTCCACCTTCATCGCTGCACCAATCGTCGTCGCCACCATCGTTGCTGCATCCGCCACTGCCGCATTCGCCAACCATAAGCACTACTGCAGTTTACTTTCAATCTGCCAATCACATCCTTCAGTCTACAAGTATCTTTTTTTATTAATTAGATTGCTATTGAACTTGAAGTGGTATTGGTGGTTATTAATTCTTGAACAGTTGAACTAAGGAATGCAAATGAGGCTAGTAGTTGTTGAAATATTGCAATTTGTAAATACCTAAATCAAATTAAAATGGAAGTGGTGATTGCCTATACTAAAGTGCAATTGCAATTTCCTGTACTGAAGTACCTAAATCAAATCAAATTAAAGTGCAGTTGTGTTTTGTGGTGTGTAGTGTGCGATGTTGTGAAGGAGTGAATATGGTTGTGTGTGATTTATGTGCACGTGGTGCTTTATGCGCAAGTTATGTTGTGTACCTGCGTGTGTGTTAAATGCAAGTGGTTGTGTGTTAACTAAGTGTAAGTGCAAGTGCAAGTGGCTTTATGTGTAGCTTTGTGTGTAGGACCTCTGGAATTAAGAGGTTGTATTGTATTGATTCATGAAGAAGAGTGGTCGTATTATGTATTTATATTACTACTGTGTGTTGTGTTGTGTTCTAAACTTTGTGTAAGTATCTTGACAGAGGGGTTGTATTAGTGCGTAATTTGCAACGTGACCAAGTTAGAACTATTTGAAATATTATCATGTGAACCATGTGTACCATATTTGAATGTTCTACAAATCCAAAAGTTAAACCAAGGCTGTGACATAAATAATGTATTTTTTGTTGGTTTTTCGCTATTTTAGTTTAGTGTGTAATGTTAAATTCCAATAAAACTATATGTGCAGTTCTTGACGGTTTGATCGGTCAGACCCTCGAAACCTCAAGCCTTGAGCCCGCACGGTTTGACCATAGGTTGATAATCTCCTATTTGAACATAGGTTGATGACCATATATATATATAGGGCCGGCTATTTGAACACAAAATAAAACACAAATGGTGACACAAAATATCTTGAAACCGTTGGATTTTCTTTTGTTCTTATATGGAAGGTGAAATTCAGGGAGGAATCCAATGATGAACATCCATCGTGTCATCAATTGTGTCACCAAGTTGTGTCCAAATAGATTATATATATATATGTGTGTGTGTGTGTATGCACGTGCGCATGCGCCTTTGTGTGTGTCCTATAGTATGTATTTATACATAAACACCTATACACACACACACATAATTTTCGCCTATGTGAGTAGTACACACTACCCTACATATGCTAGACATAATTTTAATATACATTTGTATACATACTTATTTATCATTGGACATTTGGCGTTCATGGTATTGATATATAAATTAATTAATATTGTTATATAAGTTAAACTATTATAATGTAAATTAAATTATTAATATTTAATAAAATAACAATGAATAGAATGCAATAAAAAACATTGAATAAGATCTTGTGCATAGCGTGTCTTTTTTTTTTGTAAATTTAACATTTTATCCCGCTATGTGATCCACCTGATCCAAAAGATGCAATGTAGAAGCCCCAAGCATAGGGCGCAACTACTAAATCGAAATTTAACTCCGACATATGTTTATCATTTGGACCTATCATTATATCAAAAACCTTCTATATATCAAGTGCTTCTTAACAAACACAACGAAAGCTTTTGAAGCATCGATTATAGGTGAAATAAACAAACTAGTCAAACAATCGGACTCAATTCCAAATAAATCGCAACCAAAACATCGTCAACATAGAAGTCAAGAACAAATAAGATGAATAGTAAAATTTATAGTGATTTGCCTATCGATGTAATAATGTACGTCCACTTTGGAGGATATTATGGTTATTGATACTTAAGAGAGACAGTGTGTAGATATTGATAATTTTTAATGGAGGCTGCTGCAAAGTGAAGAAGACACTTATTTCTTTAGATTTCTTACACATTGAACCCTAGATGAGGTGATGTATAAATAGAATATTCAGTCGGCCCTAGATGTATAAATAGAATGTTCAATAAACCTCAGAACCATGCCCTAGAACCATTTGATCAACTTTTGAAAGATTCAAAGTTCAGATGCAAAATTCAAATGCTAAAAGACGGAACCGTCAATTTAAATCGAATCAGAATTGTCTTAAACCAGTGGACACTCGCTCATTCAAATCAATTAGCCTTTCTTTGTCAATTAACTACTAGGTAGTTCAACCGACTTCTAAGGAATGGATAGCAAAATGAACCATTTTGGTTCTACCTCCATACTATATTTTCCAACGCTTCGACAACTCAAGTTCAATCGACTACCCCTTGCTACTCAGTTGACTAACTTGTTTCAGTAGCTCTAGTTCGCTCCAGAACTCTATCGTGTCACCCATACAGTTCATTACAAGAAAACACTTCAACTTACTAATTCCCATGCCTTTCCTACGACATTAGGTGGGGCGTAGGAAAGAGGTAGAAAGAGTTAAAGCTGTAAAAAGGGCATGGAAGATTTTCTACGTCTTTTTTTCGCTTGATTAAATTTGTAGAAAATTAACTAAGGCGTAGAAATGGCGTAGAGAATCTTCTACTATAAAAGGTTGGACATAGAAAAGTCGTAGGAAATCTTCTACGCCTTTTCTATGCTACAGTTAAATTTCTACAAATCTAAACTTACGTAGGAAAGAGGTATAAAAGTTCCCGTACCTTTCCTACGACTATGGCCTAGCGTAATTATTTTCTACATCTTTTCTACCCCACTAAATCCCCTTACATAACACTACAATAAATATCATTAAACATAATTTATTTCATGATTTTTACTTTTATTATATATTTTAATTTAATTTTATAACAATCCATTCGAAATTAAAAACACTATAAATTATTACTTCTATTTTATTAATTAAGCATAATTTAATAAATAAAAAATAATATTTTAATTATATATTAAGTATTTTTAATTTATATTTGGTTAATACTGCAAATATTTGATATAATTTTTTTTATCTTTTCTATAATTTTAATAATATATTAAAGTTGTTTTTTTAAAGTTAAATAATATTTAAAGAAATGTATAAAAAATATGTTTGTTGTTATAAAACTGAACCCACTATATATTAAACATATTATTTAAATATCACTTTGTTCACGTTATAGACCGTCTTTATTTAAGCTATTTGATTTTGAACGAATCGAATAGTTTTCGATTAGATAAATGAACAAATCAAATATGTTAAAAGCTCAAATAACCTAGGAAAAAGAACAAACCAAACATTCTAAATTATTTTTAATTTTTATTATATGAAAAATAATACTATCAGTAAACATTTTTTGATTTTTTTTAATCTAATTTTATTAAAAAAGTTTAGAAAACAACTTAAAAGGTAGTTAGAAAATTAAATTTACAAATAGAAGGTTTCCTACGCCAAGATCTTGCCCACCCATTACTTGTTACCGCAGCCAAATACCACACGAGCTCAAAATAAAAAACCTGTTACTAGATCTCGCTAAAATCCCCAAATCAAATAAAACCCTAGTTCACCTTCGTCAACGTCGTCGGCCTTTGCTCCACCGTCGATAGCCTATCCTTCACCATCGTCGGCCTCTGCTCCATCTACTCTCTCCTCGTTGGCGTCTGCTCCACTGCCTGCATCTGATGGTCGTAGGTAAGAAATGTTTACGCTTAACAAAAGAGAATTTCTAGTGTGTTATGTGCATGAAAATACAAAATAACACTATTCTCACTGTATCGTTTGTGAAAGAATTTTGGTTATTGGTAGAATTTTATGGCCAATTCTGCTCAAGTAAAAGTAAAAACATGTTGTGTTCGAATGATCTTTTCATCAGGTTCATCAAGTGATCCACCCAATGAGTTAATAATCCAGTCATTCGAGGGACTACAAAGAATAAGGTGAAGTAACTTTCCTCAAATCCCATTGCACTTATTGTTAACAAAGTTTTAGTTTTCTGCTACGTAACTCATGGAAAATAATACGTTGGATGCATACCTGTAGGGTACTGCAGAACAGAAATGCACATTGGGGGTATAGATTCCTTTAGATAAAATATTCATCCTTCCGTGCAGCCTCTTCAACTCAAGAGCTAACTGGATCCAAAAATTATAACAAGTTAACCTTCTAGCAACCAGTAGAGTGCATATAAGGAATAATGTTTCCTTTTATACGAGAAATTGATGTTAAAACAAGGATATAACCCTACTAGTTTATTAGGTAAAGACTCTATTTAGGCCTCTTTTATCAGCTGGAGGACAATTTCAACCCGAGGATCCTTGCTTTTATATACATGGTGTCTGAATCCTGATAATTTACACTTCCTGTGCATTGTATATGAAGGTGTTAATACAAATTTCCAAACTTTGCAAATTTGTTTTGGTCACTCATAACTAACACATTTTTTTTTACATCCTTAACGAACTAAGGGATATTCTGAGCATTTTTTTTATCTCTAACAACATCTTGTAAGCAGCCTGTAGTTACCTAGCGTAATCATGTACTATTACTTTCTGTATAGTTATAATCAAAGCTTAATGCTAAGTACTAAAGCTCTTAAAAATAGTATGTGTAAAATAAAAAACAACACAGTTAAAGATGAAACTTAGTAACGCAATGGAATAGTCAGGCCTGGAGCCTTTAACCCATGGATTTGTAAAACTAAATTTTACTTTTCTTCTTTTTGTTACGTCAAAATAAAATTGTATACTATAATAGAAAATGGTTAAAAGCCAAAAAAGTTGTCTAAATTTTTACATAACAAGTTGAAGTTGAAAAAAAGTGATGTGAATTTTTTTATAGCACAGAAGGTTAATAAATATCGTATTCACTTCCATTGTTATCTAGGTTGAGTTGATTGCTAAAAGCGTCTTTTGTTCAATTTTTTTTTTCATTTTGCAGGTTGGAGCTGATAACAAGTAGGCTTTGAGCTGTCCATTGAAACTTATTGCAAAGAACGCTAGAGTGAATGGAAGTGTGATAACTGAGAAGGTGTAATTTTTCTCATGTGATATCTTCCATCATATGTTAATTACTTATTTGGCATAATTTTTAAATAACAAACAATGTTTTTTGTTCTATTTTAGGAACTCGTGAATGACAATACAAAATAAAAGTATGGTACAACAAAAGGAAATCACGAGGATTTCATGGATGCTGGGATTATAGGCCTTACAAAGGTTTTTTTTTGTCTTGAGAGCAGCCGTATTCCCTATGCATCAAATTGTTAAGTTTGTACTTTTCGCCACCCTATTTGCCTATATACTGCACATTCATCTTTGGTTAAAAGTGATTATTTATTATTACTAGAAGCTTACCATATCAAATTTATCAATTGTAGTAGCACATAGTTGTTTGCTGAAAGCAAGATATGTTAACGTAAAAATCGACGCTAACACCCCGGTGTGAGTATTAGTAAAGTGAAAGCACCACCCGTTGGTATGGGAATAGAATATAAGCAGAGAAATCACAGAAAAGCAGTAAAAAGACAACAGTTTTATAGTGGTTCGGCTTAAGATCTAGCCTACGTCCACTTTAATCTCCTTTATTGATGATCTGATTACAATTCTTTACAATGCACTTTGATTACAACACACTTTAGACGAGTAGCTAGAACTTGAATCGAGAAGAGCTCTTCAAATCCATGTTGAATGTGTTAGATCTCTTCCAAAAGTTCGTTGAAGCGTCTTCGGTGTTTGGAGTGCTTGAAATGTTGGATGAGTCGAGAAAACAGCAGAGTATCAGCGTTCCAGAACTGATCCAAAAGTCTCTTTTCAGTTGGAGTAGGTGGGGTATTTATAGGAGAATTCTGGAATTAGGTCGTAGGTCGTGAGCGATCTAGGGAGCACGGGCTACGGATTAACAGGTAGGTTGTAGGTCGCAAACGATCTAAGGGTAGGTCGCTAGGTTGCCAGCGACCTAAGGGATATGAGCTATGACTTGTTTCCACTGCACTTGGTCTCGTCTGAACGAGTTAGTAGGTTGTGAGCGACCTAATGGAAGAGGTATGGTACGTAGCCTCACTCTGCTATAGCTCGCTAAGTTGTGACATTAGGTCGCTAAGTCGCTGGAGCTTTAGGTCGCTAGGTCGCTTGTACTTTTAGGTTGTTAGGTCGCTTGTGATGTTAGGTCGTTAGGTCCACTACACCAAACAATCCATATTGTAACACTTTTTCGCTTTCAATTTACAACGCTAATAACCGTTATAAATTTCTAACAGTTATATCCGTTACAACCATTTACAACGGCTATTATCGTTAGTAAATATGGTAATTTCATAAATAATTAAAAGCAGTATGGACAAGATTGTAAATTTATCTTTCTTTCATTCGTTGTCTCATTTCTCACGAGAGTCATTTCTCACTCTCTCACGTTTCCTTCATACCAGGTTTTCTGCCCCTGCCACCGCCGTCTGCCATCGCCTCCGCCGTCTGCCACCGCCTCCTTCTTCCGCCACCACCTCCTCCATTGTCCTTTCAAATCGACGAAGATGATGGAAGATCTGGGTTGCGAACTACAAATCTAGGGTTTCTCTTTTCCACCTACGTCTACTCAGGTATGAACATCAATTTCCTACATACGAATTGAAGGATTATGTACGATTGGCTCATTAGCTCCAATTGAATAATGGCGACAAGAAATCCCCTTTTCTGATTTCGTTTAATCCAAATATGCCTTACTAGAGGACTGATTGCAACGTCTATATCTAAATGCAGGTGTTCAGATTTGAGTTAATTTGAAATCAGATCCAAAACTTCTGGCAGATTATTATGTTGACCAGACTGAAATTGAAGCATGGTCTTGAAATTGAAGCATGGTCTTGGATATTTGAAAAGAGATTAACAAAGATTTGTTTGGGCTCTGAGATGAGGTTACTTTTAGTATGGAGAATCATATATTTCTATATTCCAGTTCACAAGTGCTTTATATATCAAATTATAGTGTAATTAAACAAATGGAAGATATGGTTAGGTTGCATAACCTGTTCCACTTGCATTGTTGGTTATAACACAGCATGCAGTGTTATTTTACTGTGCTTTTACATGAATTTGTGCATAGGTTGATTATTAATATCAACTTTTTTTTAGTATCTATAAGTTTTTCCTCTGTATACAAGAGGGATGAATCATACATCACTACTTAATACAAAAATTTGGTTCAATTGTTTAGGATTGCCTCTCTTGCTCTCTGTGGTGGTTTAAACATGCAATGAACCCAAAAAATAACAGAAAGAGACTAGATTTTTATGCCAAAGTAACAATATGGGTCAGGAACATGCTTTCATATGGAATGACTCAGGTACATGCTTTTATACGTAATAGACATATTTTGATTGTTGCGTCTTAATAACAGTGATGTTGATAACCACTTATCCAACATAGACCAATTAACAAAAGAAACAATTGATGCATTTTAGCTAACTTTATATTATTAAAATGCAGTATTTTCTCTGTGCAATTATATTTTTTTACCTAATGACCTCACTGCTGTAGATATAATCAAGTGCAACATCTCCGTTAGTTTTCATTGTTGATTTTTAATACGTAATCAGTTTGAATGCACCTCCTCACTTGTATTACATTTTGAGTCTCAATCCTGGATATATACAGTTCTAATTGAACAAAGAATCATTTCGTAATGTTTAGACAATATATCTTTTAGTCATCACTTATTAACAAGGACACCAATAGCAAAGGCGTAACATGCAAAATTACTCATCAGATGACTCCTTCCAAATCATCAGATGACTCCTTCCAAATCATAAGGCAATGTTTATTTATATTTTGCAACCAACTAAAGTTAATGTATTTAAACTTTTATATATATATATATATATATATATATATAACCAGAAGTACGGTTATAATTATTCTGTTCGTTTGTTTTCCCAATACCGTATGTGTCAGTGTGTATATAACTTTGCCTTTGTACTGCGTGTGTGTATGTGTAATGTGTCAGTAAGTGTTGAATTTCATTTGCATGTATTTCTTTGTGCGTGAGTTTATATATGTATGTGTGGGTATTAATGCAGTTATGTGACTGTTTTGTGATGGTGCATTCATATGCATGTGTTTATAGGGGTGCATGAGTGCTATATATTCAAATGAATTAGAATATCTCTGTACATATATTTAGTACTAAGTTGTTACTGAAATCAGTAGTATAGTTCACTAAATAAGTATACTTTTGCTCTGTTAAAAGCTGTTGATTTTATACTTTGGTATAGTTGGAAGAAAATGAACAATATTATCTCCAAATTCTCTTTGAAATGTGTGCATTTGGTTTTATTTTACCTTAATAAATATTTGCTTAAAAATTAAATGAGTATTTTGTTTTGTACATAGATTAATATTAGACAAACTCTATTTTGAATAATACACGATCATGATTTTCTATGAATCTGTTGTCATTCATTGGCATGTATTCTTGTTTACTTTGTCATTTTCATATCATCTCGGTAAAGTATGCATTGGAGACACTTATAAATCCAATACCAGCATCAGCCTCGGTTAATTTTGCAATAAGTTATTTCATTATTGAAATTAAGATAAGAAACTAGACTAATTTTGTTCACTGAACATAAGAATAGAAACTCCAGCCTATAGTTTAACAGTTCTTAGATTATAAATTCATCAATTAAGACTTTGTTGCACTAGAAAAAAGAAACGTTGTTCAAAAATGTCTCAGAATGCTTTTGTTTTGTGTCCCACAACGGCTGCATACTTATAGTTAGAGAAATACAACATTTTCCCATTCAGTATTTAATATTTCTGGTCTTAGCTTGTGTATGAAAATCGTAGCACACTATGCAATCGGCCACATATGCTTATGCTACTACATTACAAGATTTTAGATTAGTGTTAACCAACCTGAATCAGTAGTTCTTTCTTCTGACTGTACATGTGAACTTCAGGTATTGAAGAAAGAATGCATTTAATCTGGGATGCAATGGTGGCATGTTAAATAAATAAATTTCGCATGTAATTCCTATTACATATACTTTATTATTAATTTGTTTGTACATGTAGGAATCTGGTCAAATATCAACTACTGATTATGTGCGAATTACAAGCACCGAATGGTGTATAACTACATACCGGACTTTCAATTATCTACGAATCACCCATATCTTTTCATGCTCAGAAAACTTAACAGCTACATGTCTTTGTATTCAGTGCCAAAATATTTAACATGTATCCAAGAAAAGGTGCAAGCATGCAGGGGTCTGATGCTGATATAATCATATTGAATCCAAATGCAAGTTTCAATATTGCTGCTAACTCCCACCATTCAAGAACTGACACAAATGTGTATGAGGGAAGAACAGGAAAGGTAATACATTATCAAATTATGTCCAGTTACTTTGGATATATTATTGCCCGTGCATACAGGTTTTTAAACCAAGAAAATAGGAGTTGGCCCATATACTCTTTTTGCATGTTTTTCTCTTGCATCTGAGACTATATTAATTATATATGTTCTGACTTGATATCAAAATGTTGGTTTAGTGAAGGGTAGAAGTAAAGAGATATCGAGAGGAAGAGTAGTAGGGAAAGATGGGATTCTGAATATTACTCGTGGCTCAGGGAGGTATGTAGAAATGCCTCCTTTTGGCTATTTGTTCGATGGCATAGAGAAGGATGATGCTGAATACTTGGCTTCCATGAATGCACCTGTCAGACGTGCCACAACCACATCTTGAAATTGTAAGTCGTGTAGAGGTTAAAAAAATATACATTTTTACTGGCATTGTAGCCAAATATTTACATTTATACTTCTGGTGATCCATTTATATATTTGCATTTGCAGAAAATAAAACAAAATAAAGGCAATGGTTGAACATGAAGGTAACAATTCAGCTCTCACATTTTTTTCTTTTTCTTTTTCCTCTTTTTGTCATACCATATAACAATATAATTTAGTTGATATGCAAAATTTCATTGCATCCATGCGTGATGAGTGGGCGCATTCTAATTGGATGAAAGGTATTTTATCATAATTTTGTTTTACATTTTGGCTTTACTATGGAGCAACTTGTCTCTGATCTATGGAATCGGGTTATGTTCTACATCTATGGAACCGGGTTATGTCTCTAATCTGTTATTAAATAAACTTCAATAAAGCAGAAAAGCACTGATGCTCCAACACATCACATTGTAACAATTTCCTTCGTAAACAGCTTGTCACAGAGTTATCTATTTTGTATATAACTTTATAATACTTCATTTTGTATTTTAAATTTGATGTTGTTTGATGGAGGGAATGGTACCGTTGAAAAGCCTGAATGGTCATCAATTGTAGACTGGTAGAGTTTAGCCGTCTCAACTAGCTTTTGTTTGGTGGACTTCTCCAAATGAATTTGACAGTGCTCTGAATGGATGAAGAGACTTTGGTGAAGTACCGCTAAGTGAAAATGAGATGTGGTACAAGGAAGTATACAATTTTTATTGAATTTTATTTAAATGCCTGTGGTAAAAGGAAGAGGGTTTTGAAATGTAAAATTTAATTACATTTACTTGGAATGTTAGAACTTGTAATATTTTGATTTCGTACTCTTTAGTTATGTATGAAGAACTTGTGAAATTTCGAATCTTCCTTTAATTTGTTGTCAAATATTTGTGCAATTTAAGTTGTATGTTTGGATGCGTAATTGCTTATTGTTATCGAAATTTTGTAATTTTTGATATGTATGTACCTACCGTATTATGATAGACAATTCTGTAGTGTAAATGCTAGTAAAAATGCAGCTCTACATGGTTTGGTAGCTGTAACGAACATATTCGTTACTAAAGACGAAATTTATAATGAGCATAGTCGTTACTATTGATGAAATTTGTAACGAACAAGTGCATTACTAATGATGAAATTTGTAACGAACAAGTAACGGAAAATACCCGTTACAAATCGATGCAAATAATAACAATCTATTTCGTTACAAAAATTTAAATTTCTAACGACAAAGTCCGTTGGTAAGTGATATATGTAATAACGGGTAGAGGCCGTTATAAATATTTGTAACGACATTCTTCACGCCTGTACCGCTCACGACTATATCCGTTATAAATTTCATTTGTAACGACTATATTCATTACAAATACACCTTTTTGGTGTTGTGGTCGCTGTTCTTTAGGTCGCTTAAAAGAGGAGTTAACAGGATATAAACATTCCTTTTTGAAACTATTTTGTGTCAACTGAAAAAATAAATATGGAAGATTAGCATGTGGTCGATGTGCAGATTCCTTGAATCTGTATAATGGTCTATAAATTTGAGTGCAAATGAATTATCAAATTTACCTGATAATGTTCATCTGATATAGTTCATATTCCATGTGCGTATGGGATTCTCAAATTAATATCGACAAATTCACTTGTGGATGGGTTTCCAATCATATAACCCTAAATAATAAGTGCAACGTTTTTACCATGCTAAGTTTTTTCTTCTTAGATATTATGATGCTCGTAAATTATTCTTGCATCTTGAGATTAAAGGCAGGATGAGACGCTACTTCAATATCTACAGAAAAAAAAGAAGAAAAATATTATGCTTAGAACCTTTTAACAAAGTCAAAAAGAATTTGTTTACTATTGGAGACATATAGTTACCTATTGCTACTTGAAAAATTAACCAATTTTTCTATTATGTCTTCTATTATACTTAGGATTTCCGGTTAGTATTATTTATTATTTGTTATATAAAAACGAATAAATAATACTTCATATGTTTCATCTCTAAAGTCAAAGTTCACCAATATATTTATCTATAATGTAAGAAAATTGTAACTTCTCAAGCATTCCATATAGTGAAATATTTTACGTTGTTCAAAGTTTGACATAGTGGAAAATTTCTTTATTTAATGCAAAGTTTAATAAAATGCAGAGACATAGAGACGCTACTTCTAGCATAAACGAGAGTGATGCACATGAAAGATATAATTTGGCGGAGGAACGAAAGCACGCTAAAGATGAGATTCAAGAACTTAAGAGTTCTTCTCCAGAGTTTAAAAATCAAGTGACTAGCACTTTGATGGAGATCCGAGCCAACGACATGGTCTTGAGGTTATTTATTTTATGTGTACATATGTATGTTTTTTAGTATTTGGTCTAAGCATACTATGTAGTGTTGGAACTTGTTGATATCATATTGGAACTTGTGGATGTAGTATTTAAATTTGATATAGTATTTGGATTTATATGAAATTAGTGAGTATTGTTTATCATATTTTAATAATTTTGAAACCGTCTTTGATGGTACATATATGCGTGTGTTGATAATATTGCCGATATGATTGTATATCATATTATCATTGATTTGTAGTGGTGGAAACAAAAGCGATTGTAATATAACAAAAAATAATTAGAAGAGGTGGAGGAATGACGTGAAAAAATTCAAAATATATTTATTTTCAAAATGGCGCAAGGAAGGTGCAGGAAAATCTTGGATGTGGGAACGACGGAGGAAAATATATGATATGGAAAGGGAATAGGAAACTTTATGGCGTGAGAAAGACGCATGGAAATATTTAGCGTAGAAAGAACGTCGAAAAATATCTAACGTAAGAAGGATGTACCACACGTGGGGGTGGGAAAGGCGTTGAAACTTTTTTCCCACGCTCAGTTTTCCAATGTCTCTGTATGCGTAGGTAGGGCGTAGAAAATTTAGATTTTCTACGTCTTTCCTACGTCAAATTGTCGTAGAAAAATCAGAAAATTCTTGTAGTGGTTAAGCTGAAACTTCAACGTTTAATATCTTTGAATCCGTAATTCCAAACAACGAACCATCTTTATCATTGTGATTATGACAAAATTATCTTCAACTAAATATATTTAACAACATATTTCAACATGGGTTAAGAGGCACATTCTATTAAAAAGTAACAAAAAAGAATTAAAAAGATTATTTGTTAATGACTTCAACAAGCAAGCTCACAAGTCACATCATTAGAAGTTAAGAACAAAGAAAACCCTGCCTTACATAAGCATAAAATATATATACAGTGATGCATTCATTACTCGCATTCAACAACAAAAGGCAGGAATATAACATCTGAAATAGCTGAACTGTTACTCAAAATCAGGAACTATACAATACCAAAATGGAACTACAAAAGAACAGTCAACTACAAAACTTCCACTGTTCTTTCCAGCTCCTTTATACACAAATTTGCACAGCTCATTTATAGTTTTAACTCCGCAACAAAGAACAATTAACAAAAAAGACCTAAGTCACAAGAACAAAAAAAACAAACATGACTTTGCAAGTCCATGTTATTCTATTTACAAGCACAATAATAAACAATACGACTGCATTCAACGTGGCAAATGACTATCATCGTAGATCAGTCTCCATATCATTGCACCCACTAAATAACGATTGATCCTCGAATTCCTATAATATAAAATTTGATAACATATAAGATAGGATGTGAAAAAAAAGAATAATGATAAAATGATACAATATTTTAGATGATGCTAGTTTACCATGAGTCCGGAGTTAAATGCTCTAGTGTTGTCAGCAGACATAGCGGATTTGGGTGAATCTGCAGGGTTGTGTAAGAGTAGATAAGCTACTGCACGATCTTGTGCGTTTGTGCTAGTCTCAAAATCCATAAACTCTTCTGATCTGCTTAAAATGAAATGTGTATTAAGAACAATATGGCGTTATCCTTATACGATGAACATGTGGTAGTTCAATATCTTTGTAGTGTACGATGTTTCTGATTTTATTTCATGTTCTAGTTATGCTATTTCATGTATGTTAAGAGTGTTTATGCGTATGTATATGTAGTACATTAGTCTTTGTGCCGCTTAGGGAGTGGCAAATTTCAAGCTCCAACTCCATACAATTGAAACACGTCAATTTTGAGGACCATACTGTAAGTATTTCACATATAAATTATAATCACCTCTTCAAATCCAAACGATATAAAAACACTAAATAAAAAAGGTTATGAACTAGTCTAGATATGGACAAGTGTCATTCACGGAGGGTTGGAGCGTCGTTTGTTACTACAACAGTACCGATGAAAAATTGTTCAGATATGACTGAGCTGTTGCATAATGATCCCTTTTGCAAACAGCATTTAGATATTTTAAGTAAATATTCAAGAATTATATTGTAATATTTTTCTCCATTAATATTACAATATTTCAAGTTTTCAACTCAGCCTGCATTGTATTCTTGACAAAACTAGAAAAAGATTTAATAGGTCGTACTACAACTTAGATGGTGGAAAAAGTTTTAGCATAATCAATCATGATTTTTAAAGTAAACAAGATTGAAATGCTTTTATTGATCTAAATTTTTGTATTGAGTTGTGTAAGATAAAAATATAAATACCTCTTTGATGTTTTTGTATCCTTGACTCCTTTACTTTCAGATATAGCTTCATTGTTATTTTGGTTAACTAAACCATTCCTTCGACTGGCACTTTTAGCCAAGCGATACATACTATCTCGTATGCATAGCTTTGTTTTTGGATCCATCTAAAATTGTCATAAGAAAATGTATGCATGCATCTATCAGAATCTGTTCCCTTTAAAATTGGTAGGCGAAATATATAAGGTAAAAGGTGGAACCCGGCTCCTGCACGATAGCGGGTTTTGGGGAGGAGGTTGATGATGTACGCAGCATTTCCTCTGCATTGCGAAGAGGCCGTTTCCGGACTCGAACCTAAACACTCGGATCACCATGCGGGTAACCTAACCGTTGCATCAAAGCTCCACCTCGTAGGCGAAATATATGTATTAACAAAATAAATACCTGTTTCGTGACGTTTTGAAGCTGCTGAAAACAAGAAATAATTTCAGATCTGTGATGCATAACTGAATTTTGCAAGCCTGCATTATCCATTATGGTATCAGTTGTTTTCTCAAAAATATTTCTTCGACGTGGGATGTTTTGCTCTACATAAACAGTTCCTATATTCTGCTTTGGTGCAATAGCTTGAGATGAGTACGATTGATCAGGGAATTTGTCATAACAGCGAACATTTTCGTAAGACGTGTATTGGTTGGTACCTTCATTAAAGTGGATATCTGAAGTGATTTGTGTGAATGGAACTTGATATATAGGTTGATCGAACTCAAGTTGGGAGTTTTGATCTAAACTTTGCATGTAACTTGAAGAGCCTAGGAAATGCTTTTTCCGTTGATTTTGAGTAGAAGAATACATCTCATGAGTTGGAAAATTGGAATTCAAAATCTTTTGAACCGTGGATATTTGAGTTCCATCGTCTGCTGGTGATTGCAAGTTTTCACTCTGTAAAAAAAATAATATCTAATTGAATTTAATTTATATGGTTAACAAATTATCAAAATGACATTAATCAGGATGAAAACAAGAATGATTAGCGATGCGTTATTATGTGATCTAGCAGTAAGAAATTCCTTCCCCGACATTTTTATTGAAGCTGTGAAATTTGACTTGTATATATAATTCATTAAAAAAAAGCCTAGAGTTTTAAGACAAAATATCTAAGTAGGGAAAATTTTGCTAGAATTAAAATTTAGAAGGGTTGAAACTTAACAGGTATAAAGGTGAGTACATGTCATACAACTTTAATACGGAATTAGGAATAATATCACACTAGATCTACAAAATAAACAGATTGGAAAAGGTATATTTAAATACCTAGGATCAATTATACAATAAGATGAAGAAATTGAAAATGACATAACAAACTAAATTAACACGGGTTGAATAAAATGAAGACTAGACGATAAAATAATAGTTACATAATGCTAAGTGTTGGGTTTTAAAAAGGAAGCAAAGCTTCATGTAGCCAATATGAAGATGCTGCTAAAGCGGATGATCAAAGTCACTGCATTTTTATTTTTAATGGAGGAGTGAAATTCTTTAGATATGACACCCATAAATAGAATTAAAAAAAAAAAAATTAGAGTTAGATGGTATGAACATATAACGAAGACACAGTGACAAACTACTAAGAAGAATATACGATATTTTCATGGAATGAGACAAAGAAAGACTTAAATTGACATGATAAAAAGATACTACAAGTGTTTCATTTTTATTTTTTCTAAATTTAGAAAAAAAAAAGAAAAAAAAACCCTTCAGCAATGTTATGAGTAATGATATAAACACTGAAAAAAAGATATTAACATCGGAAAACAGAAATAAACACTTGGGATTAAAGCAGGACGATGATAACAATGGTTTCATGAAAATGTCAAAATGAAATCAAATAAACTGGAAAAGATGATGTTGAGAAGTAGTCTCTGTCTAATGTTGCTGTTAGAGATAGCAGATCTTGATATAAAAATGAAGAAAAATATCCATTTAACTAAACACCACAACCGGCACAAGTTGCTGTGTACTCATCTATAAGTTGGAGAATCTTTAATTAAAGCATTTTTTCAGATAATTCAAAGAATGTTGACATGTCAAGATCAATACCTAAGTAAATTCATCTGCATGTTTATGGTATATATCACAACCCTGAGCTCACATCACTAACTGTATAGACTATATGTTATATGGTTTTAGATAAGTGGAAATTAGCATCCGTCCTTTATTTTCAGGGCTTTATTTTCAAACTGAATACACAAAAATCTCTTCTCAAAAACAGATGTCACAAAAAACCTCTGTAATTAATTTATGCGAAAATCTGCAGTTTATATTGCAAATATTTGCGGTTAAAACTGCAAATATTTACGTTACATCATGCAAATATTTAAACCTGTTCTTAGGAAGGGGCGGAAGTGCATGTTGAAACTTAGGAAGGGTGTTTGACAAAACGTCTCTTTAGATAATACTAGCTAAATTTGATTGTGAAAACAGTACCTCTACATTGTTAGCTCCACTTCCATTAAAATTACAATCTTCGGTATTCTGCACAGGCTTACTACTTTCATTACGTGACTGAAAGATTGCACCGAAAGGGTTAAAAAAAAAAATATGAACACAAACAGCCAGATAAGAGTAATGTGAATGTCGATAAATGTATTACCTCTTCTATGAGTGCAGAATTTCTTTCAGATAAAGCTTCAGCATACAAACAGCCAGCAAAAGTATAGTGAGAAGTTTCATTGTCATTTTCAGTTACTTCTTGCACATTATTCAATGAACAGTTTGCATCGGTAAAATTTTCAGCCAATGCTTCCATGTTTGCATCTGTGTCAAATCCAGAATTTGAGGATTGAAAACCTAGCTCAGGTGCAATTTCTGAACCATACATAGTATTTGAGGATAACCATGGTAGCCCATCTTCTTCGCCAACCCAGTAACTCCAACAGAAAAAAAAGAATACAGAGTGAAAAATAACCATAGATGAAATTGTAGTCACATATAAAGGGGAGAGACAGAACATACAAGAAATATGGAAATTTGCATAGAGTCAACAATAACAGGGGATCGTTCAAAGTTCTTAGACATTGGATCTAAGATCTGATGGCTCTGAACGACCAGTTCATTTTAACAGATTTAGTCTAATCAAAAAGCCCGGAACCTTAGATGAACTCATGATTTGGGTTTCAACCAGAGCAGGCAATCGTAGCCCATTTCATTTGGCTCAACAAAGAAAATCAAATATTGTATATTAGCATGAACGCATTAGATTGGGGAGCAATTTATGTATATAATTTTCATGATTCATACAGGAGTGAAACTGCAATTTAGCTATGTATATATGTGTATATATATGTATATATATGTGTATATATATATATATATATATATATATATGTGTGTGTATATATAAAACATTCCCACAATACCTATACTTGTCTTCATAGTAGGCAAGCTCATTGTTGCTTTCCGTTTGTTGGCTTTCTAGACAAGCAATAGTTTTGCTTTCATTTATGGATGTCTCTGTTGTCAGATATAACATGTTTGCATCAGTGTTATTAGAATCAAATATACAATAGTCCAAGATAGTGACATCTTCCGAAGGCAAAGTAGAGCAAGTATCAGTTTTATCAAGATCGCTTATGGTTGAAAATACATCATTAGATGTGTGTGACTGTGTTCCTTGCAGCATTGAAGAACTTCCATTCTTTATATGAAGATGAAGATGATACAAGTCATCTTCCTTCCAGAGAGTAGTACTATCTGCTGCAGAACTTCTACTAGGCATAGTCGATGTAAATTCATTTGTTACTTCATCCTGTTGTTCCACAACAGCATCACTTAAAAACAAAGGTCGGTCCAGTAGTTCTATGTTATGATTGGGTACCATGCGATCATCGCTTTTACTATAAACACCCCAGTTAATATCTTCTTGCTGTGTAACAAATAATAATAATAATTGTTACCCGACCTTTAAATGGAAATCAATGTGTATCCATTCATCCTTTTGCATTGAATTTTTCCCACAACTATATTTGCACATAACACAATTTATATCCACGTGTGTCAGTCTTGCTCATAGCATGATAATGTATTTATAATCAAGGAATGCTGGCCTCATACTCTTTAAAAGAGTGTGAGGAGCATGAGGTGATGCACTCCTTTTGATTGGTTGAACCATCAAATAACTTGCAATAAACATTGATTCATTAAAGTAGTTACATGGTTTCAATTCACACCAGGGGTAAGCTTATTATAGCTCTATCTGGACAAATTATTAATCCATTTAAAACTATCTACCTTCAATCAAACAAACAGTTTCTTTGTGTTTAATCCATAGGTATAAAGCATAAAATGTCAAAGCATATCAATCTGATAAGCTTGCTTTTAAACAAGAAAAACAATTTTTCTATGGCCCTACGTTGGTTCTGACTAGTGGAAATGGCCGAGTCGCGTACTTCGTCGCTTTCTTTAAGACGATTCGCAGCTTAGCCCCAAGGTGCAAGGCTAGCTATCAACCGCTCCGTTCTCAAAATAAAACAGCTTATAAACTTTGATCGATTTGCTGTTTGCACTACAGCAAATCGTTCTGAATTTAACACTTTCTAACTTTATTGCTTGGAAGAATTCTGCAAAGGGAGATATGACAAGAGAGAAGAAGAAAGAAAATTATCGATTGATGGTTGTTTTTCCTTTTGCTTATCTATCATTTAAATAGGTAAAATAAAAATTGCATGCGTTGCTAAAACAAGGGATTGTTAACGGATCTGAAATTATCGTTTTTCATTACGAATTTTATTATTATTAATTTTTGCAACGACTCAATAATAATAACTCATAAATATATTACCGTTATACAACGTCATTCATTACGAATTTTATTACTATTAAAACAATACTCTTTAAAGCTATACAGCTCACTGCTCACATCTAATCCAGTGAACTAATACTAAAACCAGTCCCAACAAATTCATTCATCAATTCCTAACAACAACATATACACTTAGAATTCATTCGTACAGATTCAGCCTTGATCATTATTATATCTACTATGTAAAACTCCAAGACTTGATCTGTAGTTCCAAACACTCAATCAAGCTCTAACAAAACTCATATTTAGTATCTAAAATATATAACAGTATAAAGACAAAGCAATACCTGGGGCATATTCCAATGACACATACTACTCGCATACATATTTTTATCCAGGTCCAAAACAATACAAATCAGTCGGAGCTCGTCTCATGCTTCTTCTATCTTCAATCTGAAACCAATGCAAACAATCATAAATCAATCAGCACGCACAGTTTGATGTGTTTTTCTAAAAGAACTTACCCGATTCGCGATTGGGTAAAACGCAAGCGCTGATTAGGTCGAAAGCCTTAAAACCTAATTCGTAGTCCCCTTCCTCGTTTCTCTGGAAAAAATCACTGAATGAGCAGCTGCTTTTTTTCCCAAATTTGGTCTCCTGCATCTTACCACTTTTGTAGCGACAGTTTTGTCTTAGTCCAACCCGACACGTGTTGTGTGAGTTCGAGTGGAGCCCGCGTGCAGAAATTCGTGGTCGACATCGGTGGAATTGGATCTTAAGATCCGATCACTTCCTTGGTTGTTATTGGCTGCTGCGTCCACTTGTGTTCTTATACCGGCACGTGGCTGCTTGCTGTAAAATTGGTCGCTGTGGATTTTTTTTTTGAGGCTTTGCAAGTCCCTATAGAAATAAGTTTGTAATTTAGATGCCTGTTTTTTTTAAATTAGAAAGTGCAAATTAGCTTGCGCTTTTTAAAAATTTCAAAATTTCAAATATTTTTGAAAAATTTCAAAATCAGAAAGCGTTTCAAAAATTTCAAAATCAGAAAGCGCAAACTAACTTGCGTTTTTCCGATAGAAAGTGCAAGATAACTTGCGCTTTTCAAAATTTTGAAAATTTCGAAAAGATTTCAAAAACAGAAAAGTGCAAGTTATCTTGCATTTTCTGTCAGATAAGCGCAAGGCATCTTGCGTTTTTTATTTTTCAAAAAAACAGGGACTAAATTTACGTATTCATTTCTACAGGGACTTTTCCTATAACAACATAAAAAATAAGGACCTGTGACTTTTTTTTTGTTTTTTTAGGAGTGAGATGTTTAAATTAAAATTCATCCGTAACTAATTATTTATTTTTTTATGTAATACGTTTTCAATTAAAATGAAATAACAGTACAAAAATCGAAATACATTCGAATTAATTACAATATCTTAAAAAACAAAACGTTAAAATATGTATCAATATCATTGTAAAATTAAACTAAAATCAATTAATATTTAAATAATTAACTATTTGTTTTTTAATGAATAGTATTTATCAATGATTTACAAAAATAAATAAATTGTCTGTGAACTGCACCTTAGACACATTCTACACCGTCGAGTTATGATGATTAAAGATCCAGATTTTAAGTTTGATGTACCCTCCTTTAAATATTTTCAAGAGTTCAATGGTAAGCTCAAGCTGGCATGCATTGGAATTGGTGATTAAATAAATTTCATAATACTGATTTTCCATCCTGCCGACCTGTTTATAATAGGGGGAATTAATTTAAAGGACAAAGATTTGTATATTTTTTGCCTCAAGGACACAATCTCAATATTTTTAGCACAAGGACAAACATTCTTCTAAAAATTATTCATAAGAAAAAACATTTTTCAAAATTATTCATAAGGACAACAAAACTGCTACCAAGCTAAAAACTGATACCTAAAAACTGCTACCGGTAACTACAAACTGATACCTAAAAACTGTTATCAATGACTAAAAACTGATACCTAAAGAAAGTTGTCCTTCAGGATAAAATATTGAAGGCCTGTCCTTAAGGCAAAAACGCTGAGAAATTTTGTCCTTGACGAAAATTTCCTGTTTATAATAATAAAAATAAAAATAAATTAGCTAATTAAGTATGTTTGTTCACAAGATGTTTTCTAATTAAAAAAAGTCCAGGTGCTAACTGAATAAAGAAAAGGTGGTATGCACATGCTGATCCGATAATAACGATGGGCGAAGAATTTACTTGGGGTCCATTTTGATAAAAGTCTGTGAGGCTCAGGTTGAATCCTAAATGTTATATTTTTGAAATTTGATGAATTGATGTATCTAGACATGAATTTAGGTTTGGATTTTAGAGGTTTTTATTTTTTTTATTTTTTATGTTTTAATTATTAATCAGTAGTTAAATAATTAGTAAAACCGTACACCGGTGAAAAACCGATCGTTGGATTATTTTTTTCTACAAAAATTATTGTTTTTATTAGTGGGGAATTTAGGAAAAATAACAAATTTTGAACATATAAATTAGACTAAAGTACATCAAACTTTATTTTTATACTTAAGGACAAATGCTAGTTATATTTAACGTTATATTCAACTTTTACAGTATATAAAATGCTATTTATAACTAGTATTATAACTAGTATTGTCCTACATACAAAATAAAAAACTTTTATACTATACAAATGCTAGTTATATTTAGTATTATATTCAAATTTTACACCGTACAAAATGCTGGTTATAACTAGCATTATATTTAGTTTTAGTTTTACATTATACAAAATGCTAGTTATAGCCAACATTGTCCTTCATTCAAAATAAAAAAATTGCTCTGCTTCAGTCTAAATTTTATTCTAGTTGGGTGTAAAATAAAATCTATGGACAAGGAGAGTTTGATTGTTGTTTTCAAATGAACAAGATATTCTCCAAATTTGTCACAAATTCAAGCACGTTGGAAATTTGTCACAAATGAGGAGTTTACTTTTAATTTCATCATTCACGGTTATTTAGTATCTGGTAACGTAGATTGATTGAAAAGAAATATATGCATTACTTTCGTATATCAAAAAGGTAACATATATTTAAGAATGATTTTTTGCTACATCATTGGTACATGAACATGATTTCACCGTTGTCCATTTTCATAAATCACAGAATATTGCATTACTTTCATAATATATCAAATGCAGTATTTAAACGAGCGTCACGGCACGCGCGAATGACTACTGAATTGTTTTTCAATAAATTGTATTTGTTTAATACGTTCAAAAAAAATTATTTCCTTAAATATTTAGTCATATTTTTTTTGTTGAATCAAACGTAGTTAATTTGAATTTTTATTTCTAAGTTACCATATCTAATTTTTTATTAGTTTAAATTTTTATTTATATTATTAATTAATAAAAAACGAATTTGTAAGGTAGTTTATTTGTTAGATCCTATCTATAAGTGATATGAAGACTTGGTAAATATATGTAGAGAAAATTTTGAATTTGTAAAGAAAGCTTAATTGTCAAATCCTAATTTTAAGTGATGATAAATTTTAGTAATATCCGTACATAGGCATTTTTGGTATTCGTACTGACACCAAAAGAGCGTGACAACAAATATGTTACAACCATTACTAAAGAAATACATATAAAGAACAATTTTGGTATTTCGCGGTCGGATCAAAAAATTGCGTTTCCAAAACAACTATTAATAAAGATACAGCAATCAATCATCCGTCGTCCATCCACCTTTCTTTCATCATCTCCGTCGTCATTTTACTCTTCTCATATTTGACATGCGTATCTGAAAATAGAAAATCGAAAATCGAAAATTTGTTTCTTTTTAAGTTTATTTCTACAGCAAAGACTATATCATTTTAGTGCCATATGGGACCGGATTGACTTTTTTCTTAAGACAAAGTAAGCCATCAATGTTCATAAATCATAGGAATTAAATAAGCATGGGTATTTCTACCAAAAGCCACTTAAAATAATGTCTCTATCTTTGAATAAACAAACAACATGGAAAAGGAAACGTATTTCCTTTACAGTGTAAAACTTTGTTCGGACTTTAGAATACCAATTCGATGAGAATGACGGTGCTAATGTACAATCTACTTTACAATGATCACCCACAAACACAAACATTTTTGAAAAGCTGAATTTAAAAGAAAATTGAAATACAAACTTTTATTTTTCTTCTTTCAGCATTTCAGCCGTCTGAATTTATAATTCAGACGTCTGAATTAGAGAAACATATAGGAACAATTTTAAGGTAATTCGACATTCTAAATTTTTAATCCAGACGTCTGAATTAAAATTCAACCGTTTGATTATAAAATTCAGCCGTCTAAATTAGCCTGTTTTTCAACTGTTTTGCTTCTGTTTTATACCGTCAAATTTCAGTGATTTGGAAGCTGACGCCAAAAGTTTTAAAGTGAAACAAAGCGTATGTAACCTCTGTTTCAAAAAGGACTGCATGCTTTTCATATATATATATATATATATATATATATATATATATATATATATATATATATATATATAACGAATTCGAAAATAGATAATTGAAATATTGAGCTCTTCCACTAGATGAGTCCTTGTATACTCCATCAACGTCAGCTTTTTCTACATTATTTATTGCGTAATGAAAAAAAAAACATTTTGTTAGATAAGACGATAAATATCTAGAAGTCCAGATTCAATTTAGATTCAGTATTTTACTAACCGCCCCTATTTTTCCTCATTCCAATACCATATAAAATAATAATAACTTCAATAAAATTTGCGTGCTTTCTAATAACAAAGTCATTCACACGACAATTAACCATCGCGTAAAGTCATTTTGCACGGTGAACAACCTTCGACCAACATCGTTTTCCACAGTTATCCACCACCAAACTACCGTTGATCGATAATTAATCATGATGGAAAATGATGTTGGTCGGCGATTGTTAGTTGTGCAGAAAAAAATTGAAAATATTGCATTTGGTTGGCTCCTTAAAAAATCTGGTGAAATGAAGTATATAGTGAAAACTTTTATGGTATTTTTTAAAAATGATATTAAAACGAGAAAGCGTATTTTGCAAAAAAAAAAAAAAAAAAAAAAACTGTGTAATGAAAAGTTGGGCACACTTAGGGGTGTAAATTGGTCGGATCGGACCGAACATAGGTGTGTTCAATTTATGTTCTAAATAAAATCGGACCGGACATGGAACAGACGAGATTTATGTTCGTACAAATTTTGTTGTCCTACCTCGTGTCTTAAATGAAATCAGACGGACTCGTGCATACATTTTTCGAACACGGACTCGAACGGACACGAACATACATTGCTATTTACATCAAATTTTACGTTGTTTAATAGAATTTCCATTAGATATACTAAATGATAAGAAATTCGGACGAATTCGAACGAACTCGGACCGGACAATATTTTTTCTCGTACAAATTTTGTTGTCCTAGCTCACGTCCTCAATGAAAATCGAACGGATTCGGACGGACGTATTTCGGTTACGGACATTAACGGACTTTGGACACTCGTACAAAATTAACGGTCCCAGATACACTGGGACATAGACATTTAGGACCCGGTGATTTCAAGCCACGTGGACAACCATTTAATTTAACTAAAAGCTCGCAAATTAACGACCTGTAAAGCAGCGGTGGGTTCAAACGTTCGCTTTAAGCCGGCGGGACCTCCACGAAACTTTGGCGGGAAAAGCAGCTGCCATTTTGGCGCGAAAGTTACCGATTGTCTCCAGATCTGGCGGGAATATCCTTCGAATATGTTAACCGTACTGCCTTTTTTTATACTCCGAATTTTGTATTTTTGTTTATTTATTATAAAATAGAGTTTAAGCCACGTAAAAGGGAGTACTGGTTTATACATTTTAAGTGCATTAAACAAAGATGATTTGTAACTCTAGCCATCTTTTAGCCATAAGGAAGTCAATTTTATTTTTCAATCTCAGAGAAAAACATAAATTAAAAACAAAACATAAGTTCATTTAATTCACATGTTTGTCATTTAAACAAAATAACGTTATGTAATATATAAGTAGTTATACCTATGATATAATATGACATTTTTTTCCGTTAAATTATAAGAGAAATTGTAAGGCATCTCAGCAACTTCACTCCTGAGTATTTGATTGAAGGAAGAGAAAATTTCAACAGACAGACGACTATTTAATGAGCGTCCATTTATCAAATATCTGATATTGAATGCTCATCAAATGAACACTTAGGTCTCAAAAAATTATTTAATTACCGTATATTGCGCTGTACTAAATTATTTTAAAAATATGAGTGTCCATTAAATGAGCATCTAGTATTAGACGTCCATTAAATTGGCGCTTAACACCGAGGATCCATAAAATGGACGTCTACTTCTAATTCAATTTTCTGAATTGAAAACTGAATATTACACTTAATACTCAGACTGGATGACTTTGTTGAAAAGTGAAAACTAAATAATTAAGCTGGATTGCTTCTTGTTAGAAGAACCCATCTTTCTGTGGTTTGATAACGAGTAATAGTTTAATCGAGATGTTATAGAAATATAATCTAGATCTAAGTCATGGGCTTGTTAAAACCCGAGTAGTGCACACACACTGTTGGGTGCGTTTCCACCACCACCGAGCCATGCATCTCCAAACCAGTCCACTACCGGACCAACTGTCTAGCCGAACCAACTCCTACTCCACTACTACCGAACCAGTCCACTACCGGACCAACCTCCACCGAACCAACCCATCTCCCAGGTGCTACCGGACCAAGGTCTCAACTCCAACCATCTACCACCGGACCAAAGCACTACCGAACCAAGGCGTTGCCGAACCAACGTTGCCAGGCCAGATTGCATCAGCCCAGGCCCACCAGCAGCTATATACATCCAGAACCCCTGCTCCTAGCCTCACTTTATAAATAGAGGGGCAGGGGTACAATAACGTGGGACAAGTTTGAGAGCTCAAGCACGGATATAACTTTCAAACAACTTTCATTTACTTGTATCAAAGCTTTGTACTTGTAATCTGAACAAGAAAGGAGAAATACTATATAAAGTGGACGTAGGCACATTCTGGCTGAACCACTATAAATCCGCGTGCCTTTTACAATTTAGTCCCTGCTTTTTACATATTTGCATAAATCTCCCAAATCACTAAAAACAACATAAAATCAACTAAATCATACGACTTGGAGGTGTTTGCCCATTTTTTGTGCAAACATTTTTGGTGCTTTCACTGAGAATTGAACTCAAGACTTCAGCTTCTCCCACTTAACTTTCTTCCTATCAGGGTCGCACATTGCTTGGAAGACATGCCTCCCAAGCAGAAGAAAGATGTTAACAAAGGAAAAAACATCGCAACCAGCAGTCTTCCAGATCCAGTGGTCACAGATCAAGTAAATCGTCCCATTCCAGCAGCAGTACCAAATGAAGGTCACGCAAATCCGACAACCCCTGCCACAGAATAGCCGGCAGCAATTACTAGGGCAGATCTAGACAAGGTTGTGGCTGAAGTGACTAACCGCTTCACATCCCAGCAGGAAGCCTTGGTGGACCAACTCATGTCACGCTTAAGGGATGCTGAAGAGTCCAACCGCAACACTGAATCATGGGGTGAGTCCCAGTCTGGAGGATCTCAGAGACAACAAAGATCTTCCTTCTTCGAAGGAGCTAACGACAGAAGCGGCCATGGTAGGAGCCGAGACCGAGCTCAGCCCGAAGTTGGACCTGAGGAAACACTTGGAACCGAACCCAACGGGGGAGGTATCGGGCGGAGGTCAACTGTAGCCGAGCCTGTCATGCTACCTAGCCATGAGAACACTAATGAACGGGGCCGAGCTAAAGCCCAGCGCGAGGTTGGACCCGAGCAAGTACTCGGAACGGAACCTAGCAGGGGAAGACCAAGGCAAGGGCCAACTGTAGCTGACCCTAGCATGCTCCCAGAAGGCCAAAGACAACCACTGGAAAATATTAGGAGTGATAGGCGATACCATCCCTACAGGTCATCAGGACGGAATCAATCCCGCAGGGAAGAACCAAACTCATTTCTATCTGCTCCAAATTCTGATGAAAGGATGGCACGCTTGTTCAGATAGTGCGTCCAACGGGACCAAAGAGATCGAGGGATAGGCGCGAGGGTAACCAGCCCTTTCGCCCGCAATATCGAAATTGCCATCACCCCCCGAGAATGGAAAATGCCAACGATGGAACCTTACAAGGGAACCTCTGACCCAGTTGTACACTTGCAGAGATACACACAGCATATGCTCATGAGCAGGGCAACAGAGGGAGTACTGTGCAAATGCTTTCCATTATTCTTAGCAGATCTAGCTACCTCCTGGTTCTGCCATCTACCCCAAGGATCCATCAGCTCATGGGAGATGCTGAAAGAAAAGTTTATCAGCCAGTTCCGCATTCATGTGGAACAACCCAAGGACGCTTATTCCTTATCCAGTATCAAACAGAAACCTGGAGAGAAGCTGCAGCAATATCTAACCCGATTCAATGCCGCAGCGGCCGCAGTCCAAGATGCCGATGAGAAGTTTATCTTAATGGCCCTCTGTAGTGGTGTGCATCCGGATACTAAATTTGCTAGAAGATTGACAAAAGAAAAACCAGCTACTTTACCCGATTTCTTCCATGAAGCCGGGAAATATATGAGGCTTGAAGACGCTGCCACTAAGGGGCAGCTCACGGCAACACGCCCGCTATAGCAAAGGACGTTCGAAGAAATGATTCTAGAGACAATGCTGGGGGCAAGAAGGGAGAAAAGCGCCTATATCGGCCAGGACCGAGATTCGACACTTACACTCCTTTGAATGAAACCATCAAAAACATCTTCCTTGCCACCCAAGACGAAGTTAGATACAAACGCCCACCATACAAGAAGGAATCAGATAACGCACTTAAATCTGGAAAGTTCTGTCGCTTCCACGAATCTCATGGGCATGATACCAATGAATGCCATCATCTCCGGGACTTGATTGAAGAACACATCAGAAGGAAGAGACTGGAACGCTATGTAAAAGGTCAGAACAGGACTCCAGCTCTTGCCAATGAGAACCCAAGGCTACCCTCCCCAGAGATAGGCAGAGGAAATCGCAACACTAGCGGCTCCAGTCAAGAGAAGATAGTGGTCCATACCATCTCGGGAGGACCACACATCGCCGACAGAAGCTGGGCAGAGATGGAAAGATATGGAAAGTCACTTAGAAACAATGAAGACTGCGTTAATTCTGTTATAGAAGAACGCCACCCGAAGCGGAATGAGAGTGATGACATCACATTCAGTAGGCGTGACCTAGAGGGAAGGCAGTACCCTCACATGGATCCCATGGTTATCTCTGCCCGGCTCGGTCCAGCCGAAGTTTTCCGAATTCTAGTAGACACTGGAAGCTCAGTAAATATCCTATTCAAGCATGCATTCGACAAAACGAAACTGTCAATAAAGGATGTTTCTCCCTACAATAAACCACTACACGGTTTCACTGGAGATGCGAAGATGCCCCTCGGGCAACTGGACCTCTTTGTTGAAATTGGAAGTCATCCCCGCTCCGTTGTGCAGAAACAGACATTTGTGCTGATAGAAAACCACTCGGCCTACAACGCCTTCTTAGGAAGGCCAGCCTTGTCTGACTTCCAAATTGTCCTGGCCCCATGGTGCCTAAAGATGAAATTTCCAACGGACAATGGAGTAGGGGAAGTAGAGGGAGACCAGGACATTGCTCGAGACTGCTATGTAACTGAACTTCGCAACAACCACGGGAAGGATAAAGGGAAGAGTGTAGAGATTGCCCTCTGCACAAAAAGTTTGGAAGCATAGCAACTAAAGAAAGCCCCTCCTCTTCGATATACCAGCGACCCTTTCAATGAATTAGACCCCAGGAACAAAGAGGAGGAGGGCACCGCCGAGCCTGCAGAGGCTATGGAATTTGTATCTGTAGACCGACATGAGTCGAGTAGACTATTGAAAGTCGGGTCCCAACTAAAAGCAGAATTGAAGGAACAACTCATTGATTTTCTCCACCACAACTTGGATGTATTTGCATGGTCACACGCTGACATGACCGGAATCTCCCCTGACATAGCATGCCACGTACTAAACATTGATCCTACCAAGGCGCCAGTAAAACAGAAAAAGAGAAGTATGGGGGTAGAACGATCAACAGCCCTCGATGAAGAAGTAAAGAACCTACTTGCCAATGACTTCATACGAGAAGCCATCTACCCAGAGTGGATCGCCAACCCGGTGCTGGTAAAGAAGGCTAATGGGAAGTGGCGAACATGCATTGACTTCTCCAACTTAAATGACGCCTGCCCGAAGGATTTCTTCCCACTTCCCCGAATCGATCAACTTGTGGACAGCACAGCCGGGCACGAACTCTTATCTTTTATGGACGCATACTCAGGATATAACCAAATTCCTATGCATGCTCCCGATCAAGACCACACTAGTTTCATCACTGACCGGGGGTTGTACTGCTACAAGGTAATGCCTTTCGGACTTAAAAACGCAGGAGCCACCTATCAGCGCCTCGTCAACAATATGTTTGCGGGGCTAATAGGACAAACTATGGAAGTTTACGTGGATGACATGCTGATAAAGTCAAGGGAAGCCGACAATCACGTAAGCCACCTGGATGAAATGTTTCAAGTACTTCGTCAATATGGAATGAAGCTGAATCCTCTAAAGTGCTCCTTCGGAGTATCATCAGGAAAGTTTCTAGGATTCATCATCCATGCCAGAGGAATTGAAGCAAACCCTGAACAAGTCCGAGCTCTAAAAGATATCAGGATACCTTCTACCCGAAAGGAAATGCAAAGCCTAAATGAGAAGGTGGCCGCCTTGAGCAGATTCATCTCTAAAGCGACCGACAAATGCATCCCCTTCTTCGAAGCTCTAAAGAAAGAGAAAGGAAAATTCGAATGGACTGACGAATGCTTAACAGCTTTCCTTAACTTAATCGAACACCTCCAGAGACCACCAGTACTCTCAACTCCGAACAAAGGCGAAGAGCTATACCTATACCTTGCTGTGTCATCTCATGCTCTAAGCGCCGCATTGGTTAGAGAAGACGAACGCACGCAGCGGCCAGTATACTTTGTAAGCAAGAGGTTTACAGGGGCGGAAGCCAGATATCCTAAACTTGAGAAACTAGCGTACTGTTTGCTAATCACATCACGGAAACTGCGTCACTACTTCCAGTCCCATTCCATCAGAGTTCTGACCGATCAACCACTGAGGCAGGTACTCCATCGTCCCGACACTTCTGGGCGACTACTTAAATGGTGCATTGAACTAAGTCAATATGATATCACCTACCATCCTCGCACCGCCATCAAGGGACAAGCCATGGCCGATTTCATTGCCGAATTCACTACCAACGAAGGTAAGGAGTAATCGAAAATAGCAGAAGACATCAAGTGGAATCTCTTTGTGGATGGTGCGTCAAACGAACAAGGCTCGGGGGCAGGTGTGGTAATAATCACTCCCAGGGGAAATAAGCTACACTATGCTATAAGGTTGGAATTCGCTGCCACTAACAACGATGCAGAGTATGAAGCAGTGATAGCTGGATTAGAACTTTCCTTAGAAATCGGAGCCAATTCTTTGTGTCTTCATAGCGATTCTCAACTTATTGTAAATCAAATACTAGGAGAATTCCAAGCTCGAGAAGAATGACTCATGGAATATTTAAATAAGACCAAGTTGCTTCTCAATCGATTGGATCGCTATTTAATCAAACACATCCCTCGAGAAGAGAACCAAGAGGCCGACGAATTGGCGAAGCAAGCTAGCATGAGAGATGACGCTATTTCCAGAGCAGTAGCCATCTCAAAGCAACTGACCCCAAGTTTTGAGCAAGTGAATCTGATAGCTGCAACCGAAGAAGCAACTTGGATGACTTCCATCCGAGACTACTTACAAAGTGGCACACTACCCAACGGGCGTAACGAAGTCAAGAAAATCTTAAGGAAAGCTTCCTGCTACACAATACAAGAGGGCATCCTCTATCGGCGCGACTTCTCTAACCCCTTATTAAGGTGTGTCGCTGGAAGGGAAGCCAAGGAAATCTTATCCAACATCCATCAAGGAAGCTGCGGAGATCACACTGGAGGGCAGACTTTGGAAAAAAAGATACTCCGATATGGATATTTCTGGCCCACCTTAAGCAAGGACGCCTTAGATTTCGTCAGAAATTGTGATAGATGTCAGAAGTTTGCTAAAATTCCGCGGCTACCAACAACTGAGATTACTCAAATGACCAGCCCTTGGCCCTTTGCAGTATGGGGAATTGACTTGATTGGCGAACTGCCAATGGGCCGAGGCGGGGCCAAATATGCTATAGTGGTAGTCGACTATTTCACCAAATGGGTGGAAGCAGAACCCCTAAATAAAGTATCTTCAGCAAAAGTTATTAACTTCTTGATCAAAAATGTTCTATGCAGGTATGGAGTCCCATTCAAAATCATATCGGACAATGGACTTCAGTTTGATAGTGAGGAGTTCGCCAATTGGTGCCAAGAGCACGGAATTCACAAAAGCTTCTCATCCGTAGCTTATCCCCAGGCAAACGGACAAGTCGAAGCCGTCAACAAAATTCTCAAAACTCTAATAAAAAAGAAACTCGAAAAGTCAAAAGGCGCTTGGGTGGACGAACTCCCTACGGCACTGTGGGCCTATCGCACATCTTTCAGAACATCAACGGGGTATACTCCTTTCTCTTTGGCATACGGATCGGAGGCTATGCTCCTAGTTAAGACTACAGTGCCTTCCCACCGTAGGATCCACTATAACCCAGAAGAGAACGAAGAACTTCTCCACATGTCTTTGGATCTAATTGAGGAAAGAAGAAATGATGCAGCCCTCAAAGCAGCAGCTCACAAGCAAAAAGTGGAAACGCAATACAACTCCAAAGTCAAGCATCATAGCTTACAAAAAGGAGATCTTGTCCTCAAGCGAATCTTCCCGCGCCCCGGAGCGCTAGATTGGTTCTTAGAGGTAAATCACCTGTATTACAAGTTGATTTAAGGCCTACCCAAACGCAGAAAACAGTCATGCTGTGTTATATAAACAATTCCTCACTACATCACATGGTTCCGATCTTAGTTTCAATAAAGTCACGTATAGTAACTCACTATCAATTATTGTTACAGTATCATTTTTTTTCCTTTATGCGGGAGAGAGCAACTTTGGCTGCAGCAAATGCTACAACATACCCTTATACGTATATTTACAAAAGAAAGCCCATTCCTGACCTTTAGCTATCTTTGTATTTTCAATGTGTTTGATATTATAAATAATTATACTATTTCGTCTCCCTCGGCTTTAATATTTTACAATGTTGTTAGCTATCGAAATAAATAAATAAACTGTTATTAGCTTTTGTTAGAAAAATCTCAGTATCTTTATTTTAATTTAACTTTAATTTCACAGTTTGGTAAATGTTCTAAGTCTGATAATGTGCATGTTGATAATCTATTCTTTCTAAGCTCATCATTTTGAACTCAAATCTATTACTTAAACTTAAAAGCACAACTCCCAAAATGCATACGTGGACAAACACACTGCTGTCGTTTCAAAACACTGCTTCTCCGTTCGTTTCCCGTTTATTTCCCACATAAAAATAATTAAACCAAAAGTACCCCCCACCTCCTCCACTTCTGCTTTCCCAATTTTCATATCGTAAGTCCATTTCCATACTTCCCATGTTCATGTTACACTTCGACGTATTCATACTTCAACTGTAATCACATGGGATGCATACTAAATAACATGCTTACAATATAGAAATGAGCCGGAAATTAATATATATGTCACGAAGGAAGGCCAAACAGTTTATAAGAACTTTGCGTATCGATTTTGATGTCTGCAATTTGTGTACATGTGCTAACCTATATTTTCTACAGGCAGGTATATGACAAAGGAATTTGAACAGCATGAGTTGCATACGCGGTCATGTCAGCTTCGGTAAACCTACTGTGCTATTTACTTTCTGTTTTCCATCTTTTGCCCATTTTTCTGTTTTCCGCTGTAATTTTTATGCGTGCTTATGAAATAACTAAATGTTCTCTGTACATTTATATTAACTCAGACCGATATTAAATATATATTGTAGCCTGCTAAAACTTTATTTACCTATTAGCTGCATTTGATGATAACATATATTGGTATGTACACTGCAGTAAGTGGTATTTGAATTGTGCAGTTTACAGTACCAACTGTTTACTATGTTGTTTTCTAATTCCATATCTAACTTAAAATCTCAGCAACTCGAACCTATGGGACTAAATACATTGGTTTACTATTTTCTCCATAATTTATACCCCAATAAGTTACTTCAACTTAGACCTATTTTTGGAATTTATTTGTCATCAAAATGTAGCAGTTAACTGTGCATATAGCTATTTTCTTGACACATGATTGAACCTTCATCTCAGTTGCACAATTTTTTTTTTCGTTTGCTCTGTGTGTTCAACCTGTTGTTATTCAACTGAACTGTGGTAAAAAAAGTATGTTAACATATTGATCAATACAGATAAAGCTAACGATTTACAACCTACCAGTTCCACTGCTCCACACTATGCATTCGACACCCACAGTACTGTCTCGTGGATGTTTTTCTTTCCATGTTAAACATATCACCATTCGATATGCTTCAAGTAGAAGTTATTTACCAGTTTAATTTTTCCCCACCCAATGCGACTTAGACATATTTTATGAATTCATTGTGACTATTAAAGCACATGTTATCCGTCAAACCATCTCATGTATGCTCCCTCCTACCATATCACAATGACTCAAATTACTTTTACTATTGCACTATTCTTTTACATTTTTTAGTTCTCATAAATGGTGTGCATGGATTGTCAGAACAGCCATGTAATTTAACTGCTAAATTTAACATCTCATTTCTTAATATAGTTGAAAAAGACCTTCAAATATCCTGTATGTATGCATGATAAATAAACTTGGTGAACACTTATGAACTTAGAAAGAAAAGTATTTTAATATCATACCATATGTAGCAATAGGAACCCACCCCTTTCAACTACACTTGCCTTTGCTCATGTATTTTGGGTTTTCACCTTACAATGAGACGACTATAATCAATTTGTGATGATACTTTGTCTCCAAGTATAAAGTTTATAGGCAGGGATTTGATAAATAAATGTGCACAATAAAATCATATGAACTAATGACCCATTTGCAAATTAATTTATACCAATTTCGAATGACTTATACTCACAAACACCAAAACCTCTAAATAATTTGGCCGAGATCAGCAGCAATAGGAATGTTCTGATGACACGATCATTTCACTGATCTGTTTCAATTAGTAACAGACATCACACACAAATTAATGAACTTTTTAGGAATAAACAAAGATTATATCTCTGATCAGATGACTCCAGTATATATATTAAAGTAATTGTTTTAAACTTCCATTGCCCTGCTCATAATAGTGAAGGTATTCTACCTAAAAAAAATCATTGTCTTACACATAAAGATGCTTGAATGGAAAAGCATAAATGCATGAATCTCCCAGCTTAAACCATACAAAGGATAATCATGAAAATAAAGTCGAGGAACTAAAAAAATATATATGAAATTAAAGAGAGATTTAGTTTTCTATTAGTATAATATATAATCTGGAACAGATATTTACATGAAGACTCATGAGCTAAATGACCGCTGACTTTGGGGTTCACACCCACTGTGAACATGAAAGTTCGATCCTTAAACCATGAAACATGTATATCGTACTTCAAATTTTATAACATATCATGTCAGAGTAAGTTTACTTAAGGGTAAATATAGAAACAAACTAAGAAATTAGTATGTATGGGAGTATTAAAATCCAAAAAAAAAATCTAAATTTTTAACATATGAGTTAAGAAGAATGTCAATACGCAATGGTGCAGTAATGCTTAAACTATTGTTTTTGATATTAATATAGCGAGAAAATAATAAAGAAGGTTTTTTTTGAAATTTGTGTTTGAAAATTTGCAGGCATATTTTTGGAAGGGAATTCAGCCTGTTTTGAAAGGTTTGAAGGATGTTCGACAAACCATCCATTTTTTTAATATAAGAACTGTATTAAAAATATGCTGATGATGTTCTACTAAATAAATCATCTACACATGTACATCACCGTAATTCTGTGTATATAAACAAATATATGTCTGTTTGTATGTATATAAGTTGGAAAACAAATTATCTTGCATATCAGCAGTTTGATTTTAAATATAATTTTTATCACTCAATAACTGTCAGATTTGGAGGCATGCACGTGCCAAGCGGCGACTACTGCTATCTGCTCATCGAGTAAAGAAATTGTCATTTTCTACTTGGACTTATTGTTCGAATTGCTGCAACGACGACCAGTGTATTACTGCACAGACCTCTAAGAACCATCTCTGCCAACATCATTCAGTAGAGGCTACCAGAATATTCTACCTCCTTCGTGAATACCGAAGAGGACGTAATTTCTACCAAACTTTAATTCCACAATTGTTCATATTTGCCAAAATAATGTTTGAACTAACATTTTAGATTAATGTTTGCATTTAGTGTGTTTGCTAAACAGGCAGTACATACATTAGTATATCAAACCTGTACTTTCTCCACCACTAAACATGTACTACCTCAACCAAACATACACCATGTCATACACACACATAGATGTACACCCATGCACATACATATAGATCGATGCACACACATATAGATCGACATATGAACAAACTCCAGCATATACTTCTGAAAACTAAAAAATGCGTATGGGCTAAACTTTGTCTGAACACTCAGGTTGTTACCAAACGGACTATATTACCGATAGAACTTAATATCTTACAGGTTCAATCACTTTCGACTCTACATTTGCAACTAATGTGTATATAAATATCAACATTCCCGGGACAGACATGTTGTTGAAAAGGTAAGACTGCATTCTTTGGTGTTTAACGTTTATTACTTGAAGACAAATATCACGCCCTTCATTTTCATTACTTCCTCCTTACTGGGCGGATAGAGATCTGTCTTCCCAAATTGTCCTAATGAACAATAAAACATCTGGTAGTACCATTGGAACAATCGAAGATGTTCACTCAACCATATAACAAATGATATGCAAACTAAGAACTGCAGATTGTCGAGTAATTCATCCTACTACTATTATTTAACTCCATGATTTACAAACTATGATTAATGCATTTATCATAAAGCTTGGCTGCATCAATCACTGCCCAATCATAGTTTTTTTCCAGGGCAAAAAATATATCATAACTGCATCAGTTATGAAGTTGAGAACGTCGTCTTCTTGGACTTATTTATCTTGTGCTCTTTGCAAGTCAACTGCTCGAAAGGAAGATGATCAATATATTTGCAACAAGTGTGAATTCAAGATGAGCAGCCCAATCATTAGGTATGAACACTTCATCTTTTATTACGACCATAAAACAAATCATACTTCTTACCAACCTTTCACACTAGATATCGTCTCAACTTCGATATCTTAAATGCGTTAATGTCATTGACCATCACTGTCTTTGACCGAGTAGCTAAAGCACTCATTGGGCTTCCAGTTGATGAGCTGATAAGAATTTCAAACATGGTTAGTTACCTACTATACAGTCTTTTGTGTTGTCCTGCCCTTACTTCCATCTACTTCACACTTTATTGTCCTAAATAAATCATTTCTTTTATCGTTTCCACTCATTTGACCAGGAAAATAGAGTAGAAAGGGTTCAAAATATTTTTGAAAAAAATGTGGGGTTGGATTCCCTTTTCAAATTCAAACCGACTAACTACGAAATGAACAATAGATATAGATATCTATCTGACTGGCAAAAAAATTATCAGAAAGACTACAAACCAAGACTGCTACAATATGACAACTGAGGTAAATTTATGTACTTCGGCTCAATACTCTGTACTAATAACTTATAATCTATCAGTACAGATTATTGCTATGCCTGCTTCCTCTAAACTAATAGAATTTTCATAGCCCACAGCACAATCAGAGGAAATTATTACAGTCAGTAAAGCTTCCTATGTAACAACTCCACCCATGGACGTTGATGTGATACATAAAGGAAAAGAAGTAAATGACCAGGTAGTCTAAAGCACAAAACATTTCTATATTGTACATGCTTACAAATTTTTTTGTCCCTTTAACTGTTTTGCTACCACAGGATGTGCATAAGATGCTTGGAATAGGAAACCGATCACCGTTTTTTAGTGCATCCAATTCTAACCTCATACATATCCATCCACCTTCTTCCACAATAGTCCACAAACTACATAACCAACCAATTACAGTCCAACTTAAACTAACATCTACCACTACTGCATTATAGATACAGTGTAAACCGCACAGTAAATAATGTTTAAAATGACACCTTCATACTTGGTTGCAGGATTACGAAGGTAGAATGGAAAACATTGGCTCCAATGGTTCAAAGCATGAAAAGAGATAGAAGACGGAACACAACAAGAAAAATTAAAGATATGTTCTGTTCACCGAATGTCCTCTTTCCACATTACACTGCTACATGGACAACCACCACTCACGTTTCTACATATTTCTGTTTGTTACCCCCTTACGTATATAGTAGTAATCTTGTACCTTTTCCGTTTGCTTTCTACCTACTGTTTACTGCATTTCGCTTTACTGTTTGTATTCAACTTTTCAGCTACTTTCTATTTGTACTTGACATCTTTGCGCTGTTACTGCTACTTTTATTCACTACTTCTGCTTACTTTCGTACTTTTACCTACAAGTACCGAACTATGTTACAACATCTGAAAAATATCTACCACTGTTCATTATATTATTCGTCTGTGAATTGTATAAATTTTTTTGTTTCTGCATATTTTCTTCTACTTTGCAAGCAACAACCTATGGGCATTAACTGTTCGTACTATCGTCTGTTCAGTCTCTCCCTTCACCGCCACAACTGAATTTATCGCTCTTTACACACTACGCAACATGGCAGTTGTTCAACTCGAACGCAAGTCAGAATAAGCACAGCAAATGCATGTATCTGACTATTATTACACCAAAACATTATAACTTACCCATATTTCTAAACATGTACAGTGGATAAATGAAAACTTCTGAGCACCGCCCTGGCCCCTCACCCGCGCCCGCCTCTGAATACTGAGGATTTCCATAACGCAAATGGGGCAAGTTTGCTGCAGACATCCGTGACCCAATAAGAAGAATCACACACTGACTTGGCCACTTCAATACTTCAGAAGAAGCAGCAAAACCTGATGCTGCTAACAGACTCCAAAAGGAAAACCAGGATTTGCAAGCTTCTACAGGCTACACTACAAAATCTCATAAATGCACTGAAACAATCGGTGTACACTTCTAAATCTCCCACTACAAAATCTACCAAGCCCAAAGCACGGAATAAAAGTTTCTGACGCTTCTACTCTTTACATTGCAAAGCCTATTGGTCATGGGTTCCAACGCATGTTCACTGACTACTACCCGTATGTGTTTCTCATTACTTTATCCTTTATATTGGAACTTTCTGTACAAGGTGTCTTGTCCAAGGCTTTACCTTTCACGTTTGATTGTATCCCTGCATGAAACAACTTAATTATCTCTGTGCTCCTCCGATGCATCTAACTGTAACATATGTTTCTGTACATTTATATTTAAATAAATCCATTAACCTACCACTTGCAATTCAGTCGCCATTGATGTTATAACTCCCAACAACTACCCGTATGCGAAGCACGGGTTCCGTCCTAGTTTATTCATACATCACACTAGCATTGCAAGGCATGAAATTATGTTTTAAGCGAGAACTTGACATCAAACACAATTGAATTACAAGCACACGCACAGCTATGTTTCTCACACAACGTATCAAAATAGCAAAAACATTCAAAAATGACAGAATCAGCTTAAGTTAAAAAATTACACGTCAAGAATAATGTTGTTTATTATAAGTAACATAATTACAACCTAAAAGTTACGTTACTGTTTTGAGACTAACATATACAACAATGTCAAGTCAACAAAAAGATATCCAGGTCAAGTCAAGGAGCCGGCTGCATCAGAGCTTTACCCTTGTCCTGTTGCCCACCTGTCCGGTCGAAGAAAGAATTCATTAGTGATAAGCAACCAAGTTAACGGAAAGACTAGAAGGGAAGACTTACCAGCGCCTGCTTCCTGACCATCCTGATCATCATCCTCTACTTGCACACCTGCCTCCTCAGCGGCAAGCAGCCGCATACCCTCCTTCACCGCCACCTTCTCCTCCTTGGTAAACTGGGCAGTGACCACATCCATTCTGAAGATCGCGCCACCCTCTTTATCTGCATCAGCCCTAGCCTCCTCCAGAGCCCTGAGATAAATCCTGGCCATAACTCGGGGGAAATCATCCATCCAGGACAAGTTACCCTGTTTCCAAGTGCGGAAATACATATCCTGGAGCATCTCATCCATCATCCCCTCGTTTTCCTCAAGCTCCCTCATTCGGGCCTCAGAAGCACGCAGCTTTGCAACGGCATCATCCCTCTCCGATCGATATCATGAGCGGTCAGCCTGAAAGGATATCCTCATCGCCTCCATCTCCTCCTTCAACCTGGACTGAACAAGCTCCGCGACCTCAAGTATCCCCGATAATTCCTGTGCCCGCTCGAGGTCCGCTTGTCGAAGCTCATCCACCGTCGCAATGGCCATGTCAATCCGCTCCTTGCAGGCGGCCTCCATTTTTCGCAACTCTGCCCTGCTGGCCTCTTCCATAGTCTTCTTCAGTTGCCTGGATGCGGCCTCATGCTGAGAAATTTGAATGGCTTGATCGGCAAGTTGCTTAGCCTGGTCGGAAACCATTAACCGTAGTCGAATGTTGGCACTCCCAATTTCCTCCCCGGCCTTGACTAGTCGGGCATGATGCCCCATCAGTTACCTGGTCTCCTCGGCAACCCGGTCAATGTTCGCCTTAGCTTCATCCCTCAGAGTTACAACCAGGGTGGTAAGCAAATCAAGGTCCAGGGACTTAGCTTCGTCAAGCACCCGTACCATAGGATTGCGGGGGAGAAGGTGCTCACCAGTAGCCTCATCGAAGGAGATGTCATGAGAGGCCGGGTCCAGGTCTGGATGACCTGCAAACGGATTACGAACCAAGCCAGGGTGATCTATCGGGGTGATGGTTGGATTCTCAGACGGATGTGGGGAAGGCGTAAACTCAGTATCCTCCTCCGTAATATCGTGAATAGGCTGGAGTGGGGCCGGAGGGCCAGGAAGAGATTCAAACGAAGATCGACTCCTCTTCCTCTTTTGTATATCTTCTTCAATAACTCCAAGAAGAGGACGATAGCCGACTACGTCTCCAGGGCGGTTAGTAGGAGGCTTCGGTTTGGCAGAAGCTTTGAGGAGTCTGTATTGTTCAAGCCTGTGCCGAAGATCTGAGGTCTTGGCCGTTTTGCCCGCTCCTGGAATGAAAACCAAGTGTCACCAGCATGCATTGAGCCATCATTCAAGAATTAAAAAGAATAAAGAGAAATTCACCTTGAATCGCAGAAGTTGCCTTAGTAGAAGCTCTCCCGGAAGATAAATCGGCGCCGGTCCCGGCCTTATCAGCTTTCTTGGGCTTCTCCGTCAAGGCCGATCCTTCCTCCAATTCTTCGAAGGCTTGGCGGAGAGCGTCATCTGTCCACTCTTGAATCACGCCTGCCTGCCCAGGAGGCAGAGCCCCGGTGCCATCACCGCCCTGTCCTTCGCCACCATCATCGCCGCGACGATCACCATCACCTTCTCTATCGCTTCCGCTCTACGCCTCACCTCCTTCATCCTCGCCTTTTCCCCCTCCACTTTTTCCTCCTCCTGAACATCTGGATGTGTGCTGGGAGAGGGTCCATCAGACTTTTTGAGTTTCTTCCCCCCTAGCGACTGGATGTATCGAGAAGGGTCCCCTTTTGCTGCTCTTCGCCGTGGCCCCTCCTGTAGCTTTGGCAGCCCTCTCCTCCACCGTGTCTCTCTGCTTGACCACGGACTGATGTGATAGAATCAGGTTGTGCCCCAGAAGTGTAGCGTTCCTGATCAAGTAAGAAGCCGACCTATCCCTTCCCGAAATGGCTTCTATTTCCGCAGCCATTTGAACCAGGCGATCGTTCTCCACGACCGCAAAGCCACCTGTCGCTAGCAAGAAATAAAAGCACAGAAGAAGCATTGCAGTTAGAACATAAATCATAAATAAGCTTTAACTTACAGCCAGAGGTGAAGCGACGGATGGAAACAGAGCCATCCTTGATAAAAAACCATTCCTTCTTGAACATGCTGAATTTTGAATATAAATCCAGGACTGGCTTAAAGGACACGGCCGACTCCAAGCTAATATACGGAGACCCCTTCTTATAGCCTCTCAAATTGTACAAATACCGGATCTCCCGGTTGGAGGGAGGACGCCCGTATCTCCTCTGAAAAATGACAAACAGGCTCACCAGGATGGCGTAGGAGTTAGGCTGAAGCTGAAATGGAGCCACCTTCAAGTAAGTGATGAAGCTGAGTATCCAAGCATTGATCGGGGGAATGGCCCCACACATAAAATGGTACCTACTATAGGCGAAATATCCTTCGGGAGGATTATATGGCATCACTCTCTCCCCCGGCAATAGCATGCGCGCTCTATCAATCCCAAAGGAGCGAGAAATAACATCAAGCTGCTCGCCTTTGAGAGAGCTAGGGAAACAATCAGGAGGTGAGTTCAGAAGCTCCTGAGGGCCGTACCCATCTACTAGTGACCTCGGGGTGGGCCCATGACGTCCCGGTCCTGACTGAGCTGGGGGCACTGCGGAAGGATCTTCTCTGTCCTGGGATTTCTTCTTTTCTGATCGGGTTTCAACTTTATGAGACATTATCTGCAACACAAAAGAGTACATCGTTAAAACAAAGGATGTAGAGATAAAAACAAGCAAGTGTATGCAGACTGGAATTTCACTAGTAATTCAAAACATAGGAGTGCATTCGGTAGTTCAAGGCCGAAAGGTCATTCGGCACTCAGACTCCCGAATTCATTCGGTAAGTCAAGACTGAAGGTTCATTCAGCACTCGGAAACCCTTAGTCCATTCGGTAAGTCAAGACTAAAGGTTCATTCGGCACTCAAAATCCCCGAGTCCATTCGGTAAGACAAAGCGAAAGCTTATCCGGCAGAAGAGGGCCTCACCCGGTCCGACAGTTGAGGTATGGTTCGGTGCTCGTTTGATTCGGCAAAGACAAAAATTTTGGTTCAGCCAATACGGAATAACAGGGGCATGAGGCTCCTACTTATAGGCAAATATGGACGACCGAACCAACCGGTTCGACACTTGAAACCGAATGACCTAAAACAAAGTGAGACATATGCAGGCATATGCCCCACTTTGGGGGGCAAATGTTGGGTGCGTTTCCACCACCACCGAGCCATGCATCTCCGAACCAGTCCACTACCGGACCAACTGTCTAGCCGAACCAACTCCTACTCCACTACTACCGAACCAGTCCACTACCGGACCAACCTCCACCGAACCAACCCATCTCCCAGGTGCTACCGGACTAAGGTCTCAACTCCAACCATCTACCACCGGACCAAAGCACTACCGAACCAAGGCGTTGCCGAACCAACGTTGCCGGGCCAGATTGCATCAGCCCAGGCCCACCAGCAGCTATATACATCCAGAACCCCTGCTCCCAGCCTCACTTTATAAATAGAGGGGCAGGGGTACAACAATGGGGGACAAGTTTGAGAGCTCAAGCATGGATAGAACTTTCAAACAACTTTCATTTACTTGAACAAAGCTTTGTACTTATAATCTGAACAAGAAAGGAGAAATAATATATAAAGTGGACGTAGGCACATTCTGGCTGAACCACTATAAATCCGTGTGTCTTTTACAATTTAGTCCCTGCTTTTTACATATTTTCATAAATCTCCCAAATCACTAAAAACAACATAAAATCAACTAAATCATACGACTTGGAGGTGTTTGCCCATTTTTTGTGCAAACACACACTAACATGTGTTTTCCAAGTAAGTCTGTCAACGGGAATGGTTCTGTCCAGATATCTTAAAACCTGAACCCGGGTCAGGTTACAATTATCAAAACCCGAGGTTGGGCCGAACCCAATGGGTATTTCAAATCCAATACCTAAACCCAGCCGATTGGGTTTTTCAAGTTTATTGGTTAATACCTGTATAGCTAATTTATAATATTTATGTTAAAATCATATTTTAAACTCGTAATTTAAAAAATAATACCTATATGTATACCTGTGATATCTTAAACATTTTCAAATATCATAACATATATCAAAATATATAATACATGTATATATTTTTCATTAATTGACTTATTTGATTAATTCATATATTTTATTAAACTTATTAATAAATTTAAAATTTTTAAATTAATTAATACAGTTTTTCAAACATTCTAATTTTTTTATATTATATTATAACTTTTATAATATATGTATTTCTTATTTTAAATTTAAAATCTTATATTTTTAATTTTCAAACAATTTGAAATTAGCCCAATGCCCAATTCAAATTGGGCCTTTGCTATTAGGAACAACCTTTGGGCACACATATCTGTTTGGGCCAGGACGGTAGTCAAGTAGGATAGAGTACTTAGTTACCCAAACTGAATCCTTTGGCACAGCCTTTCTAGACACCTTATTATCTAGGTTGTAAGCCTATTTAGTTAGCTCTATGTAACGATCCGCAAATTTATCACTTGGATAAATTATATTTATTTTAAAAATATTTAGATATGGGTTCAAAAGTTAGAAATAAAGTGGTAAATAATAATAGCTATTTTGTTTGGGAAAAATATTTGTGGACAAATTACCAAGGTAAAATATTGATAATTTGTAAACATCGTCCTAGGTAAAATATCGATAAAACAGTCGGAAATCGTTTTATCAATAACTAGTCAAATAAATCTTTTTAAATTAATTTTACTAAAACAGATGGTAAAAAACCTTAATAACGGGTGTAATGGAAAATAGCGGGATTTAAAATAGATCTATTATTTGGTAGCGCTATATTAAAAAAATGCAACGGTTGAAGCGTGCTATGCGCTATAACAGAAATTTTGCAAAGCTTTAGCGGATGGGTTCGGGTCTCACTTCTAATTGCCTACCCTACATTGTACATACAATTTTCAAGAGCCTATCATATTTATTGCATTTAAAAAAAAAGTAAAAACTGCATATGTAATGTGCTATTGGTACTATTGGGAAACTGTAAGTTATTTATAGAAGGTTGAAACGTAAATAAATGTCACCGCCTTTGTGTTAAAAAATATATATTGCAAAAATAAAAAAGGGGAAAAACGATTAGATTATAAGAAGTGAAAAATAGGCACAAGGACAAAATTTGAAAAATAATTAGGTCGAAAGACACTAAGTTTCATTTTTAGATTGAAAAACATTAAGTTTCTTTTTTACGCTGAAGGACAAACTTTGAAAAAAATTAGGCTGCAGAACAATGTTAAATACAGCTAGCATTTTGTATAGTGTAAAACTGAATATAATGCTAGCTATAACTAGCATTTTGTATAATGTAAAACTGAATATAATGCTAGCTATAACTAGCATTTTGTATAGTATAAAAACCAAATATAATACTAGTTATAATTAGCATTATCCTTTAGTCTATTTTTAAAAAAAAGTTTGTCCTTCAACCCAAAAATGAAACTTTGTGTCTTTTCATTTATTTTTTTTTCAAAGTTTGTCATTGTGCCTAATTCACTCTTATAGGAAGATGTAGAAAATCTAAATGTACCGAATGTAATGAAAATGGATCTGATAAACCAATATGCAATGGTAAAATAGATAATTAAAATATCGATCTTTTCCACTCGATGAGTCCTCGTATACTCCATCAACGTCAGCTTTTTCTACATTATTTATAACCTAATGGAAAAAAAAGTTAGATAAGATGATAAATATTTAGAAGTCTAGATACAATTTAGATTGAATGTGTTGCTAAGGGCATCCAGTTTCCCTGATGCTAATACCCTATAAATTAATAATAACCTCAATAAAATTTGTGTGCTTTCTAATACCAAAGTCGTTTCATACGACAATTAATTATCGTGTAAAGTCGTTTTGCATGGCGAACAACCTCCGACCTAAACTATTTTCCACGGCCATCAACCACCGAACTACTGTTCTATGATTGATCATGGTGGAAAATGATGTTGGTCGGTGATTGTTCGTCGTGCAAAAAAGAATCGAAAATGATGCATTTGTTAGCTCATTAAAAAACTTAATAAATCTGATGGTAGCAACAATATAGTGTAAAATTTTATGGTATTGTCTAAGAGTGATATTAGAACGAGGGAAACGAGCTGCTCTTAGTAACACACTTTGTTTCATCTCAAAATTAACTATTGAGAAACAGGCTTGGAATCACCCATGCCCATGTGCTGGTGTGTCCAGCCAATCATCGCACATAGTTTTTTTATAAATTTTACAAAAAACCCCTTTACTAAAAGAGAGAAAGTGTATTTTGTAAAAAACTCTACGCGGTAATTCGCTGGGCGCACTGGGCCTAGACATTTGGGACCAGGTGATTTCAAGCCACGCAAACAACCATTTAATTTAACTAAAAGCTCGCAAGTTAATGACCTGTAAAGCAGCGGTGGGGCTCAAACGCTCGCTTTAAGTTGGCGGGACATCCAAGAAACTTTGGCGGGAAAGGTAGCTGCTATTTTGGCGCGAAAGTTACTCATTGGCTTCAGATCTGGCGGGAATATCGTTCGAATATTTTAACTATATTGCCTTTTTTACACTCCGAATTTTTTATTATTGTTTGTTTATTATAGGGTTTTGTTATCATGTGCTCTAAAGGCATATGTTAAGAAGTATTTAATAGTTGGTTGGATCTTGGAAAATTGATAAAACACTTTAATGAGCTATAATAAAACATATATTCCAAATATATCCTTATTTGTTAAACTTCCACTCCATTATAAATCTCATTCCTTCAGTAGTGAAAGGTAAAAAGCTTCTCCAGCAATTTTTCCTCCAACAATCAAGAAAATCAAATACAAAGATAGCTTGTACTCTCATAACATAAGGTACGTACCTACCTAAAAAACTCAGTCATATAGCTTTTTATATACTGTATTTTGTATTGAAATTAATAGATGATGCTCTCTTCTTTCTGGTTTGAAAATTTACCTGCGTATTGCATCTTTCTCAACCCATTCTTCATTATATCCAGTACACGTTCAAGTACTATTCTATCATATAAATTATGGGGTATAGTACATATCTGTAGCAAGGCCAATATCAAATGAATTCATATGTCAAAAGGGAACCAAAGTTTAGATGTGTACCTCAGAATTAAGTGTTTTTTATACCTCAAATACATTCAAATCTTTTGTATTTCTTGTACCGTTTATGATAGCATTTCTTTTAATGTAGCAAAAGCAAAAATATGTATACACATCAATGCGAGGTCAGCAACAATCAAAGAAAATTTCAATATTTTGATTTGAACAAATTGCCAAATGAGGAGATCACTAATATGGTTCAGTCTTGTGCTGTAAACAATTTTTCCGATTCCCTCATAAATGACAACGAAAACTATGTTGGACAAGTTGGGATGATTGATGAGGATGATGGGTTTCATTTACAACCTAATTTTGAACCATTTGTTGGTCAATGTTTTCTAAGTGAAGAAGAGGCATTTTTGTTCTACCAAAAATATGCGAATCAATTTGGATTTGCCGTTCGCAAAGGTCGATTTATTAGTAAAGATGGTCAAGTGAAAAGACGTGATTTTTTTTGTCATCGTGAAGGATTTCCCCAAGTGAAATTTGAAGATCCATCAAAAGTTGACCGTCGTGATAGAGCTTCGGCAAGATGTGGTTGCAAAGCTCATATGCATATAACTTTACGCAAATCGTTTGAAATCTTTCCTAAAGAGTGGCATGTCACTAAGTTTATTCATGAGCATAACCATGCTCTTTTAACTCCATTAGAAATGCATTTTCTTCCAACTAATAGAAACATCACAGAAAGTGACCAAGCACGCATTCTCTTACAAAAAGAAGCGGGTCTTTCAGTTCGACAAGTTATACGTGTTATGGAGCTTGAAAAAAAATGCAAAGCATGAATGTCTTCCATTTCTTGATCGAGATATACGCAACCTGTATTTTAAGGTCAAACGTTCACACTCTAAAAATGATGCTATGGAAATTTTAACATATTATAAGCTTGCGAAAGAAGAAAATTCAAATTTTCAATATGCTTATACAACCGATGAGCAAAGTCAGCTAGAACATATTTTCTGATGCCCAACAACTTGTTTTGAATGGTACAAAAATTATGGAGATGCAGTAGTATTTGACACTATGTATAAGGTAAATTCATATGATATGCCTTTTGGCATATTTATAGGAGTAAAAAATCATGGAAAAACTATATTATTCGGTTGTGCATTGCTTCGGAATGAGACTACCAGTGCTTTTAGATGGCTGATGAAGGCATTCTTCTCTTTTTTTTGTATATATGTTTTGTTTCATTGTATATAAATTGATCATTGGAATAGAACCACTAGTTTTGTGAAGGCATTTGGATTGAAACTATTCATGCACATAAATAATTCATTGAATAGTTTATTAGGTAAAACCATTATGTATCTTGATATTTTATAGGAAGCATTTTAATGTTTTTCATATATGCATATGCAGAGCTTTATGGACTTAATGAAGAAGCTGCCACAAACAATTCTAACATATCAAGATCCATGGCTAATGGAAGCTATAGCAAACGAATTACCAACAACAAAACATGGCTTTTGCATTTGACATATAACCGCTAAATTTAGTGGTTGGTTCATGGCGATACTTCATAATAAATATTATGAATGGTGTGATGCTTTTTACAAATTATATTGGATGGACACAGTTGAAGAATTTGAGCATGAATGGCCAAAAGTTATTTCAATGTATAACCTAGAAGACAACAAACATGTAAATGGGTTGTACAAAATAAAACAATTTTGGGTACCAGCTTACCTTCGAGGTTGTTTCTTTGGTGGAATGACAATAACTGGCTATTCAGAGAGCATTAACGCCTTTGTTAAATGATTTATTGATTCACATACTTGTTTAAGGCAATTTGTGAGGCAAGTCCGTTGATAGTAATTGTTAGTATGTTTTGGGTTTCCTTTGTTACATGTACTCATGCATAAACCATTGTTGTAGGTTAATCTTGCCATAGAGACTATGTTGGAATTCAAAGTGTAAATGAAATACACTTGTCCCACATCGCCAAATATACAAACAAAGTCAAGTATATTAATAGCTTCCTAATGAAGGGGTTGGGGCCTTGGGGCACCCAAATGTTTGCTTCGTTGTGAGGAGGGAGATCATGCATCACCACCACACACGCGCGCGTGCGCCGCCGCCGTCCGTCCGACCGAACCGGTTCTCTAATATGATCCTATTTTTACTGCAAAACTGGGCCGGGCTTTCTGACAGTTGCAGGCTATATGAACATGTGCGAATCTGTTCAAGCGGACGCGGATTGACTGAGGGAACGGGTGCGGCGTATGGCAGCAGTAGGAGCGAACGGTTGCGGCCCGTTATTGAACAGCAGCAATGAAAGGTAACGGGTGCAACTTTTCAGGCAGACGCGACTATTCGAAGGGGTGCGGACGAAATTATAAATAGAAGAGAATACTGATCACATTCTCATTCCATTTCCAATCTAATTTCTTCTGCTTCTTCCTTCTCTACTGCTCTAAATAATATATCACAGAGTTGACATACTCTTTACAATCTCGTGCAGATTACGTCTGTTGTATCTTGGGAGACTTTAAATAAAGTCTTAAGGAAATTGTCACAACAAGCCTCAGATGGAATTTCTCTCTTCAACCGGTTAGATTTATATACACATATATATTTCTTTTTCTTTCTGTGGTATACTATTTCATTAAATAGTATAACAGTTGATTTAGCACTATAGTTATTACTATAGTTGTTAATTTGTTGTTGTAATTTAATTACGACATATCTATTATTTAAATTAACAAATACAGACTTCTAGAGTAGTAGAAATCTGTTTGATAAACTTGTGAGACGAGTTTATAATTGATTATTCTCTGTTTTGGTATACTAGACGTATAACATCTTAAGACTTTCCTGTTTTAACTAAAACAGAGATGGCAATAGTAGAGTTCTCAACAAAGGCTACTACACACAACAGGCCCGATCCTTTTAAAGGAGATGGTGATGACTTTTTAACATGGCAGAATCAGATGTTATTTTACCTCACCACACTCGGTTTGCAACGGTTTCTCGAGGAGGAGGAACCGATTCCTGCACCAGGCAAGGAATCAGATGTTGCTACGTGGAAACATTCCGATTTTCTATGCAGAAACTATATTCTGAATTGTCTCGACAAGGTGCTATACAAAGTATATCAACCTTTAAAGACAGCAAAAGCACTATGGAATGCACTTGCCACGAAGTACAAGACGCAGAATATCAGTCTTAAGAAATTCATTGTATACAAATTCATGGACTACAAGATGGTCGACTCCAAACCGGTGACTGTTCAACTGCATGAACTGCAAATCATCATTCATGAACTCGAAGCGGAAGGTCATAAGGTTGGAGAATCGTTTTTGGTTGAAGCCATCATGGGAAAACTGCCGCCGTCATGGAGAGACTACCGGAACTATCTAAAGCATAAAAAGAAAGAGATTTCTTTGCAGGACCTCATCGTACGATTAAAGATTGAGGCAGATAACCGCGGAATTACCAAACAAAGCGAGGAGGCGTTGGTAACAGAAGGGTCGAAGAATAAGAATAAAGGCCACTTCAACAAAAAGAAGAACTTCTCAAAGAAGAGGAAAGCTCCTGAAAACAAACCCAAAGATAATAAGACCAAGAAGTTTAATGGTGAATGTTGGGTTTGTGGCAAAATGGGACACGCCGCTAGAGATTGCAGACACAAAAAGGAACGCAACTCAGAGGCAAACATAGTTGACAACATGGAAGTGGACGAGTCCAACTTTTCAGCAGTTATATCTGAATGCAATTTGGTTCAGAATCCTAACCAATGGTGGGTGGACACAGGAGCTACTCGTCATGTCTTCTCTGATAAATCCATGTTTTCAACATATCAGAAATTCGATCAGGAAGAAAAACTCTACATGGGTAATTCTGCTGTTTCCACGATCGAAGGCAGTGGCACAGTAATCCTCAAGTTTACTTCTGGAAAAACTATCAAGTTGAATGACGTGCTCCACGTTCCAGACATACGCAAGAATCTGATATCTGGTTCAGTACTATCAAAGAAAGAATTCAAAATGGTGTTCGAGTCAGACAAGATGGTTCTGTCCAAAGCTGGAATGTATATCGGAAGGGGATATTTATGTGATGGCCTATTTAAGGCAAATGTAGCCGTTATCGGCAATAAAACTATGTATTCTGATTATGCTATTAATAAAATTGAAGTTTCTTACTTGCTTGAGTACAAAATTTTACTATGGCATGATAGATTAGGACATGTAAACTTCCGAAAAATGAAAACATTATCAAACTTGGGATTAATTCCGAAATTCCAAGTAGATAAGAACTACAAATGTGAGACATGTGTAGAAGCAAAAATGGTTAAAAAACCATTTCAATCTGTTGATAGAAGCACCGAACCACTAGGTTTGGTTCATACAGATTTATGTGATTTTAAATCGTTACCTACAAGAGGTGGGAAAAAGTACTTTATCACGTTTATTGACGATTATACGCGATATTGCTATGTATATCTTTTGAATAGTAAAGATGAAGCAATTACATCATTTATAAAGTACAAGGCTGAGGTAGAAAATCAGTTAAATAAAAAGATCAAGATATTGAGATCTGATCGAGGTGGAGAATATGAATCACCATTTGAACAGTTCTGTGCTGAAAATGGTATAATTCATCAAACAACAGCTCCATATTCACCACAACAAAATGGTGTAGCCGAGAGGAAGAACATAACGTTGAAAGACATGATTAATGCCATGCTTTTAACATCTGGTCTACCGACGAACTTGTGGGGGGAAGCCCTAAATATGTCTAATCACATATTAAACAAAGTCCCTCACAATAAAATAGGAACAATTCCATATGAGTTATGGAAAGGACACAAACCAAGCTTTAAATACCTCAAAGTGTGGGGGTGCTTGGCAAAAGTTCCAGTTCCGCCTCCCAAGAAAGTCAAACTTGGACCAAAAACAGTAGATTGTTACTATTTAGGGCCAGCCCAAAATAGTAGTGCCTATAGATTTTTGGTATTCAAGTCTGATATAGCTGATATTCATGTAAATACAATCATGGAATCTAGAGATGCCTCATTCTTTGAAGACGTGTTTCCGCACAAAAGGAATGAAGGGAATAATGTCCCTAAAAGGACAAGAGAAGAATCAAGCAATTCACATGAAGATTAAACTCATCATGAGATTGAGGAAGTTGAACCAAGAAGAAGCGTAAGGGCTAGGACTTCCAAGACATTTGGTTCGGATTTTTTCACATATGTGTTAGAACATGAACCTCAAACGTACAAGGAAGCAATGTCATCTTCTGAATCTTCATGTTGGAAAGAAGCAATCCAAAGTGAGATTGATTCAATTCTAAGTAATAAAACTTGGGAAATTGTTGATATTCCACCTGGAATAAAACCTATTGGCTGCAAATGGATTTTCAAAAAGAAAATGAAAGCAGATGGCTCTATCGACAAGTATAAAGCCAGATTAGTAGCCAAAGGATATCGTCAAAAAGAAGGAGTAGACTTCTTTGATACATATTCGCCGGTAACACGAATAACCTCGATAAGAATGCTAATAGAATTTGCATCGATCTATAATCTAGAAATTCATTAAATGGATGTAAAGACAACGTTCTTAAATGGAGATCTCGATGAGGAAATCTACATGGAGCAACCTGAAGGTTTTGTTTCCAAAGGAAATGAAAACAAAGTCTGTAGATTAGTAAAATCATTATACGGACTAAAACAAGCTCCAAAACAATGGCACGCAAAATTTGATAGTGTCATGATGAGAAATGGTTTTCGTATAAATGAATGTGATAAATGTGTTTATTATAAACAATGTGGACAATCATATGTGATGATTTGTTTATATGTAGACGATATGTTAATATTTGGTCCAAATACTCAGGTAATAGAGACCATAAAGAAGATGTTAATTAGCAATTTCGATATGAAAGACTTAGGAGTTGCAGACGTTATTTTGGGAATCAAAATAATAAGAACACCTAATGGAATTGAATTGTCTCAGTCACACTTTGTAGACAAAGTGATTGAAAAATTCCAAGACTATGGAATTAAAGGAGTGAGAACACCTTTTAATCCATCAGAAGTACTGCATAAAAACACTAATGAGAGTGTAATGCAACTGGAATACTCTCATGTAATAGGATGTCTCATGTATCTCATGAATTGCACAAGACCAAATATAGCTTATGCAGTAAGTCGACTGAGCAGGTATACAAGCAATCCAAAAAAGGAACACTGGAAAGCACTAATGAGAGTGCTTGGATATTTAAAATATACCACAAATTATTCCTTACATTATGGAAAATATCCTGCTGTCTTAGAAGGATATATTGATGCAAACTGGATTGCTGATTCAGAGGAATCAAAATCAACAAGTGGTTATGTATTTACCTTAGCAGGAGCAGCAGTGTCATGGAAATCAACTAAACAAACATGCATAGCTCGATCCACTATGGAATCGGAGTTCATCGCTTTAGATAAAGCAGGCGAAGAAGCAGAATGGCTTCATCATTTTTTAGAAGATATTCAATTTTGGCCTAAACCTGTACCGGCCATATGCATACACTGTGATAACCAAGCTGCGCTAAGCAGAGTGCACAACTTTATGTATAATGGAAAGTCACGACACATTCGTCGACGCCATAACACAGTTAGGCAGTTACTCTCAAATGAAACTATTTCCATAGATTATGTGAGAACAAATGATAACCTAGCGGATCCATTTACTAAAGGTTTATCAAGAAAGAAAATTGACTGCGCATCGAGGGGAATGGGTTTAAAAGCCTAAACCACCAAGAGTTATCTTATACGGAAACCTATCCTAGCGACTAGAGATCCCAAGGACTAGGATCAATAGGCAAACCAGTTCTAAGTAACTCAAGACGTAATGCATTTGCTTGGACATAGTCCAACTCCATTCCTATGGTGCACAATATAAATGCATGCCTACAGAAGTATTTAAAGGTTAAAACTATGTTTTTTAATGATGACCATATCTTGAATATAACAAGTGGAGTATATGTAGGATACTCTTAATGGTTGCGATCACCTATGTTAGTGTGAGCTGGGTCGGCTCTATGAGAATATTAAAAGCTTATATTTTCTATAAACACTCGCAGAACCAAACACATTTGTTCAGGACCAAAATGAACACAACCAAGAGATTGGATGAGAAGGGAATCAATGCTTCGTAAAGCTTATTGTCTGGATATACAATAAATGCCGACGATTCAAGATGAAATAATTCACCGATTAGCCAAGTAGATCCGATAAGTTTTAACTAGGGAAAGTTCAAAGTGAAATATCTACTTATCCATGATAAAGCATTATTCCATATGTACTCTGTGATATTTCGCTTTGTGTGGGGGAAAAGTATATTATCATTTATGTGGGGGATTGTTGGAATTCAAAGTGTAAATGAAATACACTTGTCCCACATCGCCAAATATACAAACAAAGTCAAGTATATTAATAGCTTCCTAATGAAGGGGTTGGGGCCTTGGGGCACCCAAATGTTTGCTTCGTTGTGAGGAGGGAGATCATGCATCACCACCACACACGCGCGCGTGCGCCGCCGCCGTCCGTCCGACCGAACCGAACCGGGCCGGGCTCGGGTTTGGGTTTGGGTCTGGGTCTAATATGATCCTATTTTTACTGCAAAACTGGGCCAGGCTTTCTGACAGTTGCAGGCTATATGAACAGGTGCGAATCTGTTCAAGCGGACGCGGATTGACTGAGGGGGTGCGACCTCTGAAGCGGGCGCGGGTTTTTGGCGAACAGACGCAGTCGGAAGCGGGTGCGACCCGTTAGACGCGAACGGGTGCGGCGTATTGCGGCAGCAGGAGCGAACGGTTGCGGCCCGTTATTGAACAGCAGCAATGAAAGGTAACAGGTGCAACCTTTCAAGCAGACGCGACTGTTCGAAGGGGTGCAGACGAAATTATAAATAGAAGAGAATACTGATCACATTCTCATTCCATTTCCAATCTAATTTCTTCTGCTTCTTCCTTCTCTACTGCTCTAAATAATATATCACTGAGTTGACATACTCTTTGCAATCTCGTGCAGATTACGTCTGTTGTATCTTGGGAGACTTTAAATAAAGTCTTAAGGAAATTGTCACGACAAGCCTCAGACGGAATTTCCCTCTTCAACCGGTTAGATTTATATACACATATATATTTCTTTTTCTTTCTATGGTATACTATTTCATTAAATAGTATAACAGTTGATTTAGCACTATAGTTATTACTATAGTTGTTAATTTGTTGTTGTAATTTAATTATGACATATCTATTATTTAAATTAACAAATACAGACTTCTAGAGTAGTAGAAATCTGTTTGATAAACTTTTGAGACGAGTTTATAATTGATTATTCTCTGTTTTGGTATACTAGACGTATAACAGAATATTGAGCACACAGAAGCACATGATGCAATGTTGGATAAATGTAATATTTCTACCTTAAGAACGATGTCACCATTAGAAGAGCAAGCTCGAAGTATTTTGACATCGTTTGCATTTAAAAAGTTTCAAGATGAACTAGTAAAAGCGAGCCAATATCTCATCTATTCGAATGTGGAAAACATTTTCGTCATGAAACACTTCAAGGAATCTAATAGTCGAAAGCATAAAGTATATTGGGATGGTAAGATAGCCAAATGCAGCCGTAAGCAATTTGAGTTTTGGGGAATACTTTGTCGACATATATTGAGTGTTCTTTCCCATAAGGATTGCTTTGAAATTCCCATATATTACTTACCTTCTCGATGGCTTCCTGATGTTTTACATAGAAAAGAAGAATGTAGTGCATTTTATGGTAATAGTACAACATCTAATATTCGCATGAATGATAACAGTTTAATGAGTGAAGGCAATGTTGTCCATTGTCCGCCAACTTCAAAGACAAAAGGTCGTCCTAGATAAAAGAGAATGAGAGGGGGTGTAGAATTTGCAAAACAAAGCAAGACATGTTCCCTCTGTAAATATAGTGGTCATAACATTAGCACATGCCCAGAAAAAGAAAACATTGACTCACCAAGCAATCATGTGAAAAAGAAGAAAAAAATGACATCAGAGGATATTGGATTAAATCCAATATTTCATTTGAAAGGTATACAAATTAACTTTTTTGACCATTTTATTTTTATTTCACAAAAGTCAATCGCCTTTCTTACTTTTTTTTGTTTATATAGTTGATGGATGTGGATGTTAGAGCGAAGGTAATCGGTGGTGCAAGTGGAGAAAATGCAATAATTATTATCAACAATGAGTGGTGCAAAGTTTAAATTGGCTATTTTTACTATCAATGTTGAAATTATCCTATATAATTTTGATTAACTATTATGCAACTGTAATGTATAACTTGTTTAGGTCTATGAAGTTGGTTAAGACAATATGTTAAGTATTTATTTGTCCTATTTTGCTAGCTTTTTGTTTGTTGATTGCTCAAATATTAACTTCTGTGTGCTGATTGCTCAAATATTAATTTATGTGTATCTATATGGCGATCAGAAAGTTTAAGTTTAGACTAAGAAAGAATGCAAATGAAAGTTTATAACATGTTTTAAAAGTCAGTATAAGATGTTTTATCTGGCATCCATGACTGTTGGGGATATATATTTTAGTAAAAGTCAGCAAGTTAAATATAGATGTTTATTACTCAGCTCATTAAATGTCAGTACTGATGGGGATATATTTAGGATGCAAATTTATCTTCCAGCTCATTAAAGTGTTTTATCAATTTTCCATAATCCAACCAACTATTAAATGCTTCTTAACATATGCCCTTAGGGCATATGATAACAAAATCATTATATAATAGAGTTTAAGGCATGTAAAAGAGAGTACTGGTTATGTATTTTAAGTACACTTGTCAGCTTCTAGTTCTGCCCCGTATTTGAAGATATTTTCAACTAGATATAGCATGGCTTGTGCAGTAGTTTGAAATTTTGAACATGGAAAACAAATGGACGCATAGCTACCTTGTTGATTAAACAAAGATGATTATGTAACTCTAGCCATTTTTTAGCCATAAAGAGATCGATTTTATTTTTCAATCTCATAGACAAACATAAATTAAAAACAAAACTTAAGTTCATTTAATTTACATGTTTGTCATTTAAACAAAATAACATTATGTAATATATGTAGTTATACGTATGATATAAGTAGTTAACGACATCTCAGCAACTTCATTCCTGAATATTTAAGATTGAAGGAAGAGAAAATCTTAACGGGCATACGATCATTTAATGAATGTCTAGTGTTGAGTGCCCATTTAATGAGCGTCTGATATTGATCGCTCATTAAATGAACGCCTAAGTCTCAAAAAATTATTTAATTACCGTATATTATGCTATACTAAATTATTTTAATAAATATGAGTGTCCACTAAATGGGCATCTAGTGTTAGGCGTCCATTAAATGTGCACCTAACACCGAGCGTCCATAAAATGGACATCTAGTTCTAATTCAACTTTCTGAATTGGAAACTGAATATTACACTTAATACTCAGACTGGATGACTTTGTTGGAAAGTGAAAACTAAATAATTAAGCTGGATTGCTTCTTGTTAGAAGAACCCATCTTTTTGAGGTTTGATAACGAGTATAGTTTAATCGAGATGTTATAGAAATATAATCTAGATCTAAGTCATGTGCTTGTTAAAACCGGAGTAGTGCACACACACTAACATGTGTTTTCCAAGTAAGTCTGTCAACGAGACTAGTTCTGTCCAGATATCTTAAAACCTGAACCCAGGTCAGGTTACAATAATCAAAACCTAAGGTTGGGCCGAACCCACTGGGTATTTCAAATCTAATACCCGAACCCAACCGGTTGGGTTTTTCATGTTTGTTGGATAATACCTATATAGCTAACTTATAATATTTATGTTAAAACCATATTTTAAGTTAGTAATTTTTATAAAAATACATACAAGCAATGTCAACATAGAAATTTTGTAGTGTTATAACCAAGTTTACAATAAAAGTACGCAAAAACATATATATAAGAAACACAAAATGGTAAACAAATAACATACATGGTAATGTTTGGTGTTATGGAAATCTAATAACCGGGCCCGAAGGCTAGGTTGTGATCAAACCATACTCGACCTTGATGGTAACCAAATCGGACTTGGACCGGGTCTAGGTATAAAGTTAAACCCATACTTGCATTAATAGGACATGTTCAGGCCAAGTTCGGGCCACACCCATACCATTGGCAGGCTTATTTCCAAGTGTTGTATATTTTTTCCAAAACTATTTTGATTTGTTTTCAAGCACCCTGAAGCTAAACTTCTGTTGAAACCAAATTAAGGTTAATGTTGAAATGACATGTTCCAATGGTTAAATACAGTATGTTATAATCGATTGGACTTGTAAGTCAGTCAACTCGAAAAGTTCCAAAATGAACCTTTATTTTATATTTTGTTTTGAAACCCAAGTAGACTTCGCGATTTCATCAGAAGTCAGCCGACTGCCCGATGAAAGCCAAATGGATTAAAAGCGACGAAAATTAGACTATTTTAGTTTTTTTGAAAAGTTGCAAAGTTTTAATTACAAAATTTGACAGTTTTTAAACATTTCAGCAAAAGTTAAAATTTTCGACCGCATTTTGCTCATACAAATGCTCACCGAAATAATTGTGCATAATGAAATATCGTCAAAATATAACTTTATGACATAAACCCAAAACACCGAATAAAATTATGAGCTGATATGCCGAGCATGTAGCATCCCAATGTTCACCAGATCATTATTAAACAAGGCATGCTTAGGCATAATACACCGTGCCATGAGCTCGCATACACTCTGTGTGTGTATCCTCATGATGCACCAACTACCTGCAAACAATATCGTCCAAGCTAAACCAGCACTTCACATTACACTAACACAAAAGTATCTCAAGAGTTCACAAGGACGAAATGCTTTGGCCAGAAAAAAGGTCTGGTGTGAGTAACACCCAAACACCAAGTCCAAATTATAATCCAATGTAATTTGTACTAAATCGTATTCAACGGTGATTTGTAAAGGTATTTTATGTTTTAGTTTTAATCTAGTTGATTTATATTAAAATCATTTCTTCATATATTATGATTTAATTATAATATATGTCATCATTTTTATTTTATTTTATTTTATGTTTTAATTCATAATATGATCCCATTCACAATGCAAACATTATATTAACATTAAATATGGTGAATTAACCTAAGACATATAATACGAATAAATGCCATGGGTGTATAATTAACCATTTATATATGTGGTTAATATATTTGAAGTATAATTTCAAAGTAACGAAAATTTTAGCATGAGAATGTCACATATGTAATGAATAAGTATATGTATGTGTGCGTATCATTTATTAAAAAATTGTTATAAAATGGGTTATGTGTAGTTGCCGAGGCGACTTTGCCTCACACATGTACTAATTGTTGTAAAATATATTTTTTATTTTAAAACCATATGTATAATTTAATATATAATATTTTTTTAGTTTAATAATCCAATATATATATATATATAATATATGTATATGTATATAACTTATATCTAAAAAAAGTTTTCTAAAAATAAGCAAAGGCAGATCGAATTTTTCAATAAATCGAAAACAAAATTTTGATTTTGATTTAATTCAAAATTAGTAATCCAATATATATATATAATATTCAATTTTATTAACTCTGTATGTGTATAATTCAAAATTATTTTGATTTTGATTTTGATTCCGATTTAATAAACAAGAAAAGTTAACCTTTTACATTAAAACTGAATCAAAACATTATGTATAATTGCATTATATATATATATGTAATTTAATTTTTTTATTACATACACACATGCAAATGCATATAATTTTGTTTTTATTTTTTTATATGGTCGAATATAAATGGAGGGATATATATGTGTATGTGTGCGAATTAAATTTTAAATAAAGAATATATCTTTTTAGATCCTGCTAATTGCCGACATCTTGGTTGTTTCTTAGTAGCTCACTTCCTCGATTATGGGTTGCAGCTCCATCTACAAAGCATCATCAATTATTGTCAATGTGGACTTTGTATTTGGAGAACATGAAGAGAGGCTATTTATAACCAACCAGAAGAATAATATTCTGCCCTATTTTCTTCAGATCTAGAGACTAGATCTCTTGCTCTTCTCTCCCATTGATATATGGGCGCCCCTTTGTATGGGTTTCCAAACTTTGGGCCTAATTAATTTAACAATTAAATCAAATTATTTAATTAATTAATTTACTCTCATACTTTAATTAAATCTCTATATAAAATTATACATTATTTTAATTAATTTTAAGACTTTAAATAAATAATAAAATGCCATAAAAATTCAATACAACATCTATATTAATTCATTTATTAGTTTGTAATATTTACAAATTAATTTTAAATTGGTCGAACTTAGAAATTAGCTAACAATAAGGTTGTGTTGACTCTTTAGTGTGAACTCGATCCTTAATCAATATTTATCCAATTTCAATATTGAAGCCTTTACGGACTTTGCTGAGGTACGGTATCAGGCACAAGTTCGGTCGTTTATAGATCATTTAAACAAAATTCAATTTCTAATCTTTATTAAGCTACACTATATGATGATATTTTATGCACGTTTTCTTTCATCATCATTGTATCACTAATATATTAAGAGTTTGACTAATGGATAAAAAATCTTTTAATATCATTAGTTAATTGCATATACCACTTCAAAGTTCTTGGTTCAATCCAATAACATATATCGATTTTCCAATTTACTCTAGTCAGATATTTTGACTTTAAGTTAACTACCAATTACAGTGATAGTAACGTTCTACAAGAAATAAGATGAATCCTCTCTTGAGTAGCGTTTCACTTCAAATAGTTCAATGCATATCCAACTATGGCTATAACATGATCGTTATGCCATGCCAGTGACCAAAAACAAAGTATAGCCAAGCTACTTAAGGTCAACGGTACCCTTAAGTCTAATGACTAATGCATGTCGTTAAAATGAGATCTTCTATTTTTACTTATTAATGTAAAAATCTAATCAGCTTACTTTCTTGTGTGTTTGTAAATCAAAATGGAACGATATTATAATAGTTTAGAATATAAGATACTAAGTTACAACTTTTTTTCAAAGACCAAAAGATAATATTGTGATTTAATAGGTTAAAAATGATTCAGATATAGAATACCAAAATTATATTCGGATAATTTGGGAATGAGAAAAAAATGGTCTCAACCTCATAAAACCTTTTAAATTTACATTTTTATTCAAATTCTTTCAAAATTTTGAAATTTAACGTAAGCGAGTAGAATCACATGGAAATTCCATGTGATAACGCATGATGTGGCATTAAGTATGAAGTTTAAAGGAGGGAGTGACACATAGGTTAATTATGCATAAGCTTTTAAAATCACTTTGTTTATTAAGAGGAAAACCAAGAGAGCATGTGTCCCTGAACTAATATTTGCATCAGATAAGGAGGACAAGTGTCCAATTTAAAAAGACTAAATTAGCATTGAGAAAAGTCTATAAATAGAATGGTAATTCGATTTAGTTTTCATGTTTCCATAAACCAAAAAAACTAAACAAAAGTAAGAAAACAAGAAAGAAATTAGGGAAATCCAAGGAGTAAAGCATAAGTCAAAATTATAATCACTAAGGTGAAAACTACCTAATTGCAAAATATCAAATCATTCCATGAAGGAGTGTGTAACTTATGATATGTTTAATCTATATGTTGCAATATATTTACCCTTCTGTATTATAGACATATCTTTTGCTGTGTTTACTATTTTTGATCTTAAGCAAGTGCTAAACGGAAAACTATTTTGATGACCTATAACTTTTATGTACACCACTTATTCAAATTCAAAAACATAATAACCAAAAACCTTATAGCAACGTGAAATTTTGAGATTTGGACTAAATCGATAGACCCTATTTCGACCCTATTGGTCGCAACATCGTAACTCTTGATTTACAAACCCGATTGGTAGTCTGTAAAATTGTACAAAAAGATAAGATTATCTATTTGTCTTCATGACCCTTGGCAAATTTAGAGACTAAATGATTCAAAATTTGGTTTAACCCAAACTATGTATAATACTATAAGCTAATTTTATTGAAGTTTAAAATACCCTTTCCCTCCCAAGGCCATAACTTTCTAATTATACACACAATTTTGACATTATAAAATATGTATGAAATTTCTTTTTATTTACTAAAACTTATGATCAGTAAACACTTATATATATATGATTGTTGCTTTAGTTCTTTGAAAGAAAGAATAACCTATATTGGTTTATGTTTATAAAATATTTTGAAGAATAATTGTATATACTTATGTGACGACCATCCTACACCGTGAGCACAAAATATAACCTTTAGTGCACTGTAAACAGTACCCGGACAATGCAGAACGACAACCAAGGGTGGAAAGTAACAAAAACCCTAATCACAGAACCTATTGAACAACTCACAATGCATAGACAAAATATAAAAATAAAAAAGATATTAAACAGGAGAGATGGGAATACAATCAAATGAACCACAAATAAGAACACTAAAGCGCAACGGTTTCATAGATTATACAAAATAGAAATAATAGAGTTTATACATTCTAAATCTCCAAAATAAACTCTATAAATGTTTCTAAAGCAAAACAAGCAGTGGTATAACTCCACAGTACTGGACGACGGAATATAAGCAATAGTAAGCTTTAAAGTATAGATATATTAAAGTGCATCCTTATGCTCATACTTTGTACAACACCGTGTGCTGTCCAGACCTATTATTCCTAATCTACTTTAAGAGTATCCAAGATAATAAGAAACAAAGCATAAAACCTCAAATATGAAAACAGTCTGATATGAGCGATACATCATCTTAAAATACTATAAAAATCTATTATAGTAATAAGGACATATGGTATGTAGAACCATACCCGACCTATCAGTGCTGTTGAAACTTCGTGTTTACGGTATTTCGTAAATACGATATTTTGACTATGACAACTATACAATCATTTATATACTAACTTGTTTTTGCAGGGATTATTCTATGACAAGATTCGACTATGTATAATTTTATATTTAGGGTTGTTTCGATTCCTTGTCTAGAAGTTAAAATATGTTAAAATCTCTCCTATATGATATATACTGCATCTCATTATCATTTCATATGCATATATTTGGTTTAAAGGAAAAATCTCACTTTTATGTTACATTCAAACGTCTGAATGATCCAATCCAGACGTCTGAATCTGGAAATATGAATATTGTAGAATACAATATTCAGACGTCTGAATTGGATAGTTCAGACGTTCGAATCTAGCAATTTTTTGCCTATTTGCTTTCTGGTTTGATTTCGTTGCATTTCAAAAGTCTGAATTTTTAATTTCAGAAGTCTGAATATTTACAACGGCTAGCTTTTTGAAAAGGCATTTATATTCGTGAAGAGTTGCAATCTTTAATCCAACAGATATGATCATAACTCTTGATGATAACTCTTCACGAACAATTGCAACTATTTATTATCTATATAAACACATTAGAATCAAGTTTTCCAATAACAATTCAATTGATTATTATTCTACTCTCAAAATTCTTGATTCTAATACACTTGTGCTTTCAACATCATTCAAATTCACTTTCTTACTTCCTTATTCTTCACGCATTCACATATATATCATAAAGGAGAAGATTATAGGAAGGATGTACTATAATTGACAAATTCGTGTTACTCAAGAACACATAGTGTCAAGAAATATTGTTTTGTAAAAGTCCCGTTTTGCTGCTCGGGCAAAGTGAAGTCCTCTTCGGCTGTTGAGGCGAAATCCTATTCTGTTGCTCAGGTCCCTGTTCGGCTGCTCAGGGGTTGTATAGACCTGTTCCTCCAGGTTAAGTGAGGGTTGTTGTTTTAGTGAAATTCCAGAAGGAGTCTGGGACTGGACGTAGAACGGGAAGTTCGAACCAATATAATAATTCCTGATGTGCTCGTTTATTATTTACTATTATCTGCTAATTGTTCTATTATTCCGCACTGCTTTTATACTATTCCATATTACTCGATCCTATAGTCACTTTCATTTGGTATCAGAGCAAGGCATCTAATAACCATTACAAAGTTATTTGATATTTTGTTAATATGGAAAACAACACCAGCACTGTCACTAACACCAGTTTTGTAGAAGGTCAATCTACCAGACGACCTCCACTATTCAATGGCATGAATTACAACTATTGGGCTACACAAATGCGTATTTATATGCAAGCAAATAGTTTTGATTCATGGAATGTTACACAAACAGAATACACTACACCCACTATTGCTTATGCAGAATGGACTACTGCTCAAAAGACTGAAGCCACTGCTAATGCTAAAGTCATGAACATGCTATTTTGTGCCTTAGATAGAAATGAATTTAATAGAGTTAGTATGTGCACAACTGCTTATGAAATTTGGAGAACTCTTGGAGAACTCTTAAAGTCACACATGAAGGCACTAACAAAGTCAAGCAAAGTAAAATATCCATGCTCAAAAGTCAGTTTCAAAATTTCAGAATGAAGCAGGATAAGTCCATAAATGATATGTACTCTAGATTTCAAGATATCTATCATTCATTACTAGGACTAGGACAAACATTTATGGATTTTGATATTGTCTCAAAACTATTAAACTCTTTAACTGATGATTGGGAAAGAAAGGTCTTAGCTATTGAAGAAGCCAATGATCTTTCCACCATGAAACCAGAAGAGTTAATAGGAAATTTAATGTCCTATGAAGTTAATATTCAGGCTAAAAGAGTACAGGCTCAAGACAAAAAGAATGTGGCTTTCCATGCTGAAAAGGAAGAAGAATCAGACTCAGATGAAGAAGACTTAGCTTTTATAGCTGTTAACGCTAAAAAGTGAACGCTAACACCCGGTGTGTGTGGTTGAGTTGTGAAAGCACCACACGCGTGACGGGAACAGAATTTAAGCAGTAAAATAGCAAAAAAAACAGTAAAAGACAGCAGTTTATAGTGGTTCGGCTTGAGATTAAGCCTACGTCCACTTTGAATCTCTTTATTACTGAATCCGGTTACAAATCGATACAAATCTCTTATGAAAACAATACAATTTGATCACAAGAAACAATCTTGACTACTAGCTCAATCTTCGACGATGAAACTCGATGAATCCGTGTTGGATGTAAGGAATTCCTCTCGAAGCTTGTTGTAGCGTCTCGAATGTTTGAAGATCTTTGATTGCTGAATGAGTGGAGAGTTCGACAGAGTAACGGTGCTTGAAGAAATGAATGGCCAAAAGTCCCGTGCTCGTTGGAGTTGGAGCTCTATTTATAGGAGCTGATTTCTGAGCAGAATTTTTGCCCAAGTCTTAGGTCGCGTATGACCTAAGTTAGGTCGTAGGTCGCGAGCGACCTAAGCTAGGTCGCAGTCCTCTTGCGGCTAAAGAAGTCAGTTGATGAAGTCTTAGTAAATCTTGCCAAGTCTTAGGTCGCAGGCGAGTTAGGAATAGTTGTGGGAGCTTTAGGTCGTTGAAGTCTTAGCTCGTTTGCCTCTTAGGTCGTAGGCTTGCTAACTCGTAGGTCCCTTCAGCAGTTAGGTCGTTAGCTCTTTTGAGTCACTAAGTCATAAATCCTCCGAGTAGTTAAGTCGCAGATCCTCTTGAGTCATAGACCGTTCAGACCACTTAGGTCGTAGGTCGCTAGCTTTTAAACTTGTTAGGTCGTGACATAACTTAGGTCGTTAAGCTGTTTAGGTAGTAATACTGCTAGGTCGCAATATCTCCTAAGTCGTTAGGTCGTGGAGCTTCTATCCGGAGTTAGGTCGGGAAGCTTTTAGGTCGTTGAAGTGCTAAGTCGTGAAGCTCTTAAGTCGGTAAGCTTTAGGTCATAGAGCCGCTTCAAGAGTTAGGTCGTGACATCACTTAGGTCGTTAGGTTCCTTAGGTCGCTAACTACCTTAAGTCGTTAAGTCCATTAGGTTGCTTGCTTCTATAAGTCGTTAGATCTCTTAGGTCGTGAGCTTCTATAGGTCGTGAAGAACTGTTAGGTCGTATAGTTTTAGGTCGCCGAAAATAAAGGAGTTAACATTTGACCCTCGAAGTACACGCCTATGCCATAGGTCGTGTGCTTCGAATTACTCTTGCTAGATCGTGGACGACCTAAAACTTCGTGCCTATTCGCCTTCCATTCTCAGCCCATATAAACTGTTAAGTCGCCTTCTTCCTCCTAATCCTTCTGCTCTTATTTCCCGTTGCCATTGACAAATCTTTGAACTTCCAAGGGAGAATTCAACTTGTTTAATCGACGATTCATCCTTTCTAATAAACTACGTAAGTGAGTTTCGATCTCTATCCCACCATCATCGCCGCCCAATCATGAGTTCATGTTTTCTAACCCAAGTTCAATTCCATGCATTTATGTCTCGTTTTTTGAATGATTATCATAATCGACACGTTGACATGATTCGTGAATACACGGTAATGTTCGTAATGAATCGAAGGACTTGAAATTGATTTACTGGGCGATTCGGTGGCATGTAGAGATGAATGGGATTCAAGAAGAGGATGAATCGTTTTCTTTATACTAGCAGTATCGGGTTATTGGATCCAGTAAGATATTGTTTGGAGAGGAAGCCAGCGACCTAGCAGATCCGGACGACTTTAAAAGTTAGGTCGTAACAAGATTCTTGGTGATCTAAGCCTTGCGATCTAAAAACATCCGCGACTTAAACGAAGCTGATCAACCTCTTTTGCGACCTAAGAGTTCTCGACCTATGCTAAGTCGTGTGTGACCTAGGACATGGAGAAAATTGCATTGCCTTGATCCACACAGTTGCATTGTGCGACCTAAATATGCCCCGACCTATGATAGGTCGCTGAACGACCTAGCACTTGAAACAACTTTGCACAGCCCTGAACGCTTCAATTTGAACAGCACGACTTAAAAATGCTCCGACTTATGTTAGGTCGTGAACGACCAACGACCTAGAACTTGGAAATTTGAGCAGAATTTGACTGATTTTTGAATTTGAATTGTTTTGGACTTTGTTGTACTTCTTTTAAGATTGCCTTAACTTTAATGCTAATAACCTGTTTAAAAGCAACATTCAAAGAAAAATGGGACGAATATACTGTCATTGATTGCCCACATCGAATGACAGATTAGTCGACAAAGAATAACAAACCTAAATGAACTTTGTGAATGAAATGCTGCGAACTAACGAATCTAAGTGAAGTATTAAAGCAAAATTGAAATGATCAACTAAAGCTGATTTATTTGCATCAACACGACACTGCACTTAGACTTAAGATATCAAGCCCTGAAACTTTATAATCGACAAGTATCAATTAATTTAGTTTCTGTTATATTTGCTTGTCATTGTATTAGTTTTGCACAACACTTCACTCTTTTTAGGAAACGTGCACCTTCATATTTGAATATCCAGTTCCTTGTGTAGAATGGCGTCTCAACAAGAAGGTACAGAACCTGCCGGAGAAACTTTTCCGATTGCCAACCCACTGATCGATCCTTCGGAAATAACTCCGACCACTCTAAGCCACAAAGTTTTCAGACAACTATGTATCCAGTTTGGCATTGCCGAAGCCGACGCTCTGCTCCCTGGAATAAATGATACTGCTGATAGGCCGCCCCATGGCTTTGTCGCAGTTAACCGCCAAATGTGTTTGAGTGGAGCTATCCCCCCATTTAACGACTGTCTTCGATAACTTCTCCTCCGACTATCTATCTCCCCTTTTCAACTACACCCTAATGGCTACGCCATCCTGCTGGGATTGTGTGTGCTTTTTAGGAGAGCGCTGGACCGTTTTCCCAGTTTTGAAGAAATTCGCTTCCTATGCACATTTGCAAAGAACAAAGACCATCCCTCTATCACACTTGTGAGGAGTGCCAGGAACCGTAGACTGATTATCGGTCTTCCCGAAAGCGCTTCCGGGTTCTTGAGCCAGTTTTTCTTTGTTCGTTGTCCTCCGGGATTCTATACCAACTGGAGAGTAGGGAGTAAGACCTTTTATCTTCGCTCCTTATTTTTTCGAACTTTTCGAAACTTGAGTTGTCGTGTTAACCTCGCCCTTTCCTTTTGTAGAACTTCCTTTTCCGCTTAGGGATTCCGCCCGCCAGCCAATCTTCGAAACTCTCAGTGCGGTGGCTATTGAAGAGTGGAGCGCCAAATTACTACTAGATGATGAGCTTTTGCACCAATTTGGGCTTTTACATCCTTCCAGATCGACTCGGATTCATGAAATCTCTAGTTATGATGCAGAAACGTTAGCTGCTTCGGGCTCTCAAGCAGAGGCATCGAACGCCCCAGCTTCTGCAGAAGAAGTTGCATCAGAAGTACCTGTCGTAGAGGTTGCTTTGATAAAATGTTCCGCATCCACCGATGTTGTGGGGTCATCCAGCAAGCCGGCACTTGCCCCAATTATTGAAGAGGAAGAGAATCCTCGAATTCTTGACAAGTCGGCCGATGCGGAAGTTGAGAAAGAGAGTTCTGCTGGGCATCATGGCGATGATACCTTTGATGACTTGAGTAATATAATGATAACTTCTCAAGAGCTTTTCAAGGATAATACTTCAAAAGCAACCTCTCCTGTCATTGAAGCGACTTCCTCTTTGAAACAAGCTTTGACAGCTTCTACACCTGTCGTTTCTGTTCCCACATTAAAACGTGGTTTGTAGTTTGACGCATGTAGTTTGCACGCCGCACACACTTAGGAATTTTCGGCACTTATAAGCATTTATCCTTTTTTCCTAGAAATTTCTGAACTTTACTTCTTTTCCGTTTTCAGATTCTCCGATGGGACGAAGCGGCTCATACTATGACTCATTTCATCGCCATGGAGGCCGTGGATCCTATAACTTTAGGAAATATCTCGATGCCCCGAGCGAGACGGATGAAGAAAGGGCTCAAAGGAAGGCTCGAGAACGATGGGATTATGAGCAGTGGTAGAGAAGAAAAGACGCTGAGCGATATGATTCTTCCCACAGAAGTGACGATTCCCATAAGCGAAAGTCTTATGATGACAAGGGGAAGACTCATATTACTGACAGCTCAAGTAAACGGGTTAAACTTAGCGAAAAGGACGCGTCTTCAATTTCTGAAAAAACTAACGCTCCTATCTCTTCTGATGTTCCGGCCAGCTCTCCTCCTTTAAAGAAATCTGACATTCAAGCGATCATCAGCAGGCCCCAATATCAGGTTAAAGATGGCCCTCCAACGCTTCAAAGCCGGTTTCCGAGCTGGTGTTTAAAAGGAGTGCGTTTTGACCTGGATTTGGTCCCGATTGATAAGCAAGCCATGCTTAGAAATCTCGATGCAGTTAAGCTTGACATTGATAGGATGTCGCAATGGCAAAAGCTTGTTGATGAACTCTAGAGAGTCAATCATATGAATCTTGAAAACATGCTGACTTTGGAGAATGATAAGGCTGAATGGGATAAGTGGTGTAAGCAGCATGACGCCGAGATGACGAGCATCGCGGATGATAATGCAAGGCTTGAATCTGAAGTCAAGCAGCTTAAGGAAGATCTCACCTCTTCTTCTGTATCACATACTCAAAAAGAAGAAGTCTTTCAAAAGCAAGTGCGGGACTCACATGCTGCACAAAGGGATGCCGAAATGAAGCTTGCAGCTGAGCAGCACATTGCTGAGAAATATCGCACAGAAAATGCTGAACTGCGGGAAAAAGTCACCTCCCAGAACGTGGAGATTGAATTATTAAAGTCTCGACTCGCTAAAGCTGAGACAGAGCGTGATGAGGCTATTGCTGGTCGAGTTGCTGCCGTTGCCGAAAAAGAAGCGGCTGAGCAATCACATGAGGAAACGAAAGCAAACATCAGCTCTACCGTATTCGACTTTTATTTACACAGCGTTCTGGGTCGTGGAAGTCTTTCTTTTCTGGGTCCTGACTATGAGGTTACCCTGGCCGAAGTGTGGGAAGTAGCGGTTGACATGCTTGGCGGGGCTGGCTATGATGAAGCGGAACTTGAGGCACGCTACCTTGACGAAGAAGCTCGTGCTGCCCTTGCCATGGGAAAAGAGCAACTTGCCCGAGTGCGAGCTGAAGCCACGGGGGAGAAGCATTCCGAAAAAGAAATACTTCTTGCTGCCCCTGTTCATACTTCGGTCTCAGCTGATGTTGATATCATTGGTTCTAGTTCTCACTCTTCACTCCCTGCCAAAGATATTGTTACGACTCCCACAGAAGAAGAAGCGCTGGAAGATATTGCGGCTCAGAAATTTGAAACTGATCTCGCCAAGTCGACTTCTCCAGGTAACTTTGACGTCGACCCAGTCCCGGTGAACCATTTATTTGATTTAACTGGGCTTGATGATCTTCTTACTTATTACTTTAGCCTTGACGAATCAATATCTCATTTTGAAGAGTACTGATTTTAACTTCTTTTATTATGCAGCGGACGCGCCGGAAACTGCACCAATTTCTCCTTCTTCAGCTACCGTTCCTCCTTCTTCTCGAGTTACTCCTCTTCCAGCTTCTCAACCAGGTTCACAGGATGAACAGATAGCAGCCCTTCAAGGCTTGGATGAACCACCTGCTTCTCAGGAGCAGAAAGCAGAAGATCTGGAAGATAGTGAGAAGACCCCGGAGCAGTCTTTTGACTACGACACAAAGCTTTCTACATTTCTTACTCCGGGGAGTGAGTCTTCTTCCAAGAAGAAGGGGAACGTGTGGTTTCGAAGAAAGGAAAGAAAAGTTCTTCTGCTACTGGAGATGAAGCAGAAGTCGATCCGGCTGAGTCTCTTTCTCCTTCTTCTCCGATACGGCCTCCGAAACTAATTACCAGGCCGGGTAAAAGCTCCAAGGGTGGGAAGAAGGAGAAATGAGTTTGATTTTGTCTTTTCTACTTTTTGCATGTATTGACCGGAAGTTGTGCGGATACCGGTCTCCGCTTCTTTTTGTGATCTGCATAATGTAAATTTTTTTCTTCTTCATAGTATTGAATAAAATAGCTATTTTACTTGTGTACAAATTCTTGTGTATGTGAGAACGCATCTGTTTCTCATTTTTAGTGTAGAATAAACGATCTATTTTTCGTGATATTGCAATGAACTTGCGGTATGTTGCTTGCATGTTACTTTTATTAATATAATTGAATTGTATAGTATTGCCGCCATACCGTAAGTGCATTGCAATATTTCTAGCTTTTTCAAGACTGATACTCTTATTTCAGAGAATAATTACTCCACTTTTAAGGGAAGAATCATTCTGCTTTTAATAGAGTATATCTCGTCTTTAGAGAAGTTTTTACTTTCTCTTTCTTTCTGAAGAACACTTCAACTTTTGGGGATGATCATTTTTATTTGTTAAAAAGTGAATTTTCCTATGCAGTGAAGTGAACTTTCTGAAGAATTTTTTGATTTGTTTAGCGCTTCCAAAGAAGGCTTTGTTTTTGTGCCTCTGAAGAGGGCTTATGTCTGGTACTTCAAGCATGGTGAAGTGTGCCTCCAAAGAGGTCTTTTGGTCTCCGAAGATAAGCGATTTTGGTCTCCGAAGAGAGGCAATTTTTGGTCTCCGAAGAGAAGCAATTTGGCATTTCATCTCTGGTGAAGTGGGCCTTTGAAGAGGAGCATTTTGCACTTCTACACTGGTGAAATGTGCCTCCGAAGAGGGCTTGTTAGAATTTCATCTCTGGTGAAGTGGGCTTCCGAAGAAGAGCATTTTGCACTTCTACACGGGTGAAATGTGCCTCCGAAGAGGGCTTTTGCCTCCGAAGAGGTCTTGTAATTGCCTGGAAGTTACTTTCTCATGGTTGAGTGGATCCACGGGGCGGACGCAAGTTGCTTGATTGGATGTTCGTTTGCACAAACGATCGCAATCAATTAACAAGGGCCCTGTTCCTTCAGCTTGGGAAGGTGCCCCTCCGGTGGTTCCACCAATCTTTTTATTGAGAGAAGCACTTCCATTTGTTGGCGTGCCTCGTTAGAGGGCTTTGTTGACCTTTGGGAAGGAGCATCGGTTGGTTGGTGTGCCAGGAAGGTTGCTTCTCAGGGGTGAGTAGATTCACGGGACGGACGCAAGCTGCCTGATCGGATGCATCACGATCAGTTAGCAAGGGCCCTGTTCCTTCTACTTGGGAAGGTGTCCCTTCGGTGGTTCTACCGGCCCTTTTATTGAGTGGCATACCTCCTTTTGGCTGCTTCTGTGTTTGCCTGGCCATCTTCTCCCATCATCTGCTCATTAGCGATCTTTTATTATCATTTCCAAGCGTATCTTCTTTCCTTTTGCAAGTAAATTGCCTTATCCGAAGAAGTGGACTTCACTGTTGAACAACTTCACGGGACAAACGCGAGTTACCTAGTTGGATGTCTGTTCATATTGACAATCACAACCGGTTAACGAAGGCTTGCCCCAGTGGAGTTGCCAACTTTTTATGTGAAGTTCTTCTTGTATAGGATTTGAATATGGAATTTTTTGTTGCTTGGTATTTGCTTTAATAAATGATTTGTAGGGCTCGCTTGGCTTTGCGATGGGTGAGCTTTGCTTTAATGACCTGCAATATTAGATCGATATTTTAGCAATACATTTAGAGTATTTATATATCGAAATATAACAGGCATTTTGTAATAGAAAACCCAGAATTCATAGTTTTTCATTATTCAGTCACACTGATTTCTCAGCGGTATACAATGCAGAAGTTACACATCCATTATCATTTTTACAAATTAAGCAATGCTGTTAAGTAAAAAATGGATGCTAGTGATTGTTGTTTCAGAATCTCCGGACTGATTTTCCATTTGCACTAGATTCGCAGCTTCAGATTTATATGCCAAAGAAAGTGAAAGATGCCCCAGTTGCAGTTTTGTGGACAATTAGCAGTCGTCCCAACTTCTGCCTGCTGGGTGTGGACCTCCTGTGACAACATTAATGACAAGCTTTTCTGAATCTTGCACTGCAGTGTTGTTGCGAGAATCAGATTGATGGGTAGGACGTTGTTGACCCTGAGTGGATGAGGTTGGATCGACTCCGCCTCTCTTAACGTATTGTTGGAGTTTACCCTGCTCCAGCAATTCTTCAATCACATTCTTTAATTGGCGACATTGGTCAGTGTCATGGCCAGGTTGATTGTGAAATTGGCAGAATTTTCCATTACGCACTGCACCTCTCTTCATCTAAGGTGGCTTAGGATACCTGACAACGTCCTTTGTTGCAAAAAAGATATTTCTTGGTGTATCAGTTAAAGGAGTAAAATCTGAAAGATCGAAGCGGCGGAGTTTCCTCTCATTCCCCTGATTCTTTCCTCCGTCGTTTTCCCTTTTCTGATTCTCAGAATTTCTTTTGTTTGAAGCAATATCATTATTGTTGTCCTTGGCAACTAATACTTTTGCTGAGGCGGAAAGGTTTTCCAGGCGCATGAATTCATCGGCCTTTTTATAAAACTTCTCAGGGGAATTTGGTTCCTTCATTTTTAGCCATTTTCCAAATTCACTCGATTTATTAATGGCTCGCACCAAGTAGGTCAGGATCATACGCGGTTCTACATTATCCACTTCGGCTACAGCTATACTGAAACGGCTTAAGAAAGATTTGATTGATTCTCCGGGAGCTTGTTCAAGACTAGACAATGACATTATATCCTTGGCTTTTGAAGCATACAATCTGAACTGTTCTTTAAATTTTGCGTCAAGTCGGAGAATTGATCTATTGACCGAATTGGAAGCTTTGTGAACCAAAGTAAGGCCACACCTTCCAAGTACACTGGAAAGTATCGACACTTAATCTCGTCTGACGCTCTTGCACCGGTCATATGCCAATCGTACTTGTATAGGAAATGATTAGGGTCACTCGTTCCCCTATAGGCTTGGATAGTAGGAGGCGCAAATTTCCTTGGAAATTCTGCTTTCAGAATCTTTTCCGTAAATGGAGTTCTGCTCGGTGCAAATCCCCAGTCGTTCTCATTCTCTTCCCTTTGCATGCTCTCTTTCATGATGCGGCTAAACATTTCGGACAGGTACTCTTTATTTTTCAGAGACATTTCCGGACAGGCATCAGTCCTTCTCTCGGAAGCTTGCCCGGGTACATGTTCACGATAAGTTGGCTGCGGCATAGAACCCTCAGCTTGGAAAGGTGGCATTTCTGGAGAGGTTGTTTGATGGTTTTCTGGTTGACGATTTGCCCCGAGCAGAGCAGTTAATCTGTCCATCATTAAAGCGTTTTGAGCCTCAATTTGTTGGTATAATCCAGAAACTTCGTCGTCCAATTCAGCCCGGGTGACTCCAACGGTAGGAGTTGCTTGGTCTGCTGTTGGGGAAGCGGAAGTTCCTTCATGAGCATTTCTGGATCTGACAGGTCTACCTCTTCTTCCAGGAGCCATGTTTTCAGATAAGCTTCTGGTTTTGAAAGAGATTTTCTCTACCAATTGCTTTGGAGCAATGATGTCAATCTTCCTGAGTTGGGTTCTCAGTGAAAGCACCAAAATGTTAACGCTAAAAAGTGAACGCTAACACCCGGTGTGTGTGGTTGAGTTGTGAAAGCACCACACGCGTGATGGGAACAGAATTTAAGCAGTAAAATAGCAGAAAAAACAGTAAAAGACAGCAGTTTATAGTGGTTCGGCTTGAGATTAAGCCTACGTCCACTTTGAATCTCTTTATTACTGAATCCGGTTACAAATCAATACAAATCTCTTATGAAAACAATACAATTTGATCACAAGAAAAATCTTGACTACTAGCTCAATCTTCGACGATGAAACTCGATGAATCCATGTTGGATGTAAGGAATTCCTCTCGAAGCTTGTTGTAGCGTCTCGAATGTTTGAAGATCTTTGATTGCTGAATGAGTGGAGAGTTCGACAGAGTAACGGCGCTTGAAGAAATGAATGGCCAAAAGTCTCGTGCTCGTTGGAGTTGGAGCTCTATTTATAGGAGCTGATTTCTGAGCAGAATTTTTGCCCAAGTCTTAGGTCGCGTACGACCTAAGTTAGGTCGTAGGTCGCGAGCGACCTAAGCTAGGTCGCAGTCCTCTTGCGGCTAAAGAAGTCAGCTGATGAAGTCTTAGTAAATCTTGCCAAGTCTTAGGTCGCAGGCGAGTTAGGAATAGTTGTGGGAGCTTTAGGTCGTTGAAGTCTTAGCTCGTTTGCCTCTTAGGTCGTAGGCTTGCTAACTCGTAGGTCCCTTCAGCAGTTAGGTCATTAGCTCTTTTGAGTCACTAAGTCGTAAGTCCTCTGAGTAGTTAAGTCGCAGATCCTCTTGAGTCGTAGACCGTTCAGACCACTTAGGTCGTAGGTCGCTAGCTTTTAAACTCGTTAAGTCGTGACATAACTTAGGTCGTTAAGCTGTTTAGGTAGTAATACTGCTAGGTCGCAATATCTCCTAAGTCGTTAGGTCATGGAGCTTCTATCCGGAGTTAGGTCGGGAAGCTTTTAGGTCGTTGAAGTGCTAAGTCGTGAAGCTCTTAAGTCGGTAAGCTTTAGGTCGTGGAGCCGCTTCAAGAGTTAGGTCGTGACATCCCTTAGGTCGTTAGGTTCCTTAGGTCGCTAACTACCTTAAGTCGTTAAGTCCATTAGGTTGCTTGCTTCTATAAGTCGTTAGATCTCTTAGGTCGTGAAGAACTGTTAGGTCGTATAGTTTTAGGTCGCCGAAAATAAAGGAGTTAACAATAGCCAAAAACTTTAAAAAGTTTTTGAAATACAGAAAAGGGAACAAGAATAATAACAAACGGTTTTTCAACAAGCCGTCAACTTCTGTATTAGAATGCTATAACTACCATAAGAAGGGTCACATTCAGAAAGATTGTCCAGATCAGAAAAAATCATACAATAACAAAAAAGAAGAAGGACAAATTCAAGAAAAGGGCTTTCCCAGTTACATGGGATGATTCAGATTCTTCATCTTCTGATAGTAGTAGTGATTGTGAGAATGAGCAAGCAAATGTATGCTTTATGGCAAAGGAGAGTGAGGTTAGTGATCTAACTTTTGATGATATGATTGAAATTAATTCTGAACTTCTTGACACTTTAAAAAATCTCAAAAGAAAATATAAAGAAGCTTTAGAAAATCAAAATAGAGCAGAATTTGAAAGAGATATGTTAAAAGATGAAAAGAAAATATTAAAAGAAGAACTTGAGAAAATTCAAGAATCATCTTCTAATAATTCTCAATTTTCTCTATTAAGTCAAGAAATAGAAACTCAGAAAGTTAAGAATGATACTCTAGCCTCTGAAAATCATGAGCTTAAAACAAAAATCAAAATGATAGAGTTAGAGAACACCAGTCTTAGAACTAAGCTAGACAATATCACCAAGAATGTTTCAAATTTCAATAACGGTAGAGAAAACTTGTCTAAAATTATTGAAAGTTCTCAATCGACATCTAATAAAAATGGATTAGGTTATGTTAAGAAATCACGAGCTCCACCTACAAAGGAAAATAAAAGAAGAAATATTTCTAAAACTATACCTTCCATGGAACATTCAAAGAGGAAAACCAACTTAAAAACCATAAAAATATGGATTCCTAAAACAAACAATAGTTTGATTAGGAAGAGATATATAAATTACTTCTTTGAATCTGTGCATAAAAATAAAATCTATATTTATAAAGGGAATACTGAACCCTCTTGGGTTTGGTTTCCTAAGACCTAACTCTTAGGACCCTAATAAAAAGGTGGGTACCAATGTCTTCACTTATATTTTTTACAGGTACCACCAAAGAAAAGAGGAAAATGGATACTAGACAGTGGATGCTCAAAACATATGACAGGAAACAAGGAAATGCTAACAAATATCATCTACTCAAATGGAGGTTCTGTCACCTTTGGAGATAATTCTAAGGGATACATCATCGACAAAGGCGATGTGAGCAATGTCGGTACATCTAATTTACCTCTTATTTCTAATGTTTTATTAGTTTAGAATTTAAAACATAATCTATTAAGTATTAGCCAATTGTGTGACAAGGGATTTAAAATCAATTTTTCTGAAGATAAATGTAGCATTTCTGATCACAATAATAATCTTATTTTTGAAGGTTTTTAGAGATAAAAATATTTATGTTTTAAACATGAATATAAATTATAATTCAAATATGTGCTTATTAGCCAAAGAAAATGATCCTTGGTTATGGCACAAAAGATTTTGTCATATTAATTTTAGAGCCAGATCTAAATTATCTGAAAATGATTTAGTAAGGGGCTTACCAAAAATGAATTTTAAAGTAGATAATCTTTGTGATGCTTGTCAACTTGGGAAATTATCAAAATCATCCTTTAAATCTAAGAAAATTATTTCTACAATGCAACCATTGGAGTTATTACACTTGGATCTATTTGGTCCAACTCAGGTTCAATCTATTAATCACAATAGATATGTGTTTGTAATTGTAGATGATTTTTCAAGATATACCTGGACTATATTTTTGAAAAATAAAAATGATACTTTTGAAAATTTCAAAATTTTTGCAAAAAGAATTCAAAATCTTAAGGATTTAAAAATTAAAGCTATTAGAAGTGATCACGGAGGTGAGTTCGACAATAAAGATTTTGAACATTATTGTGATAAAAAGGGTATTTATCATAATTTTTCTTTCCCTAGAACACCACAATAAAATGGTGTTGTAGAAAGAAAGAATAGAACGTTACAAGAATGTGCAAGAACTTTATTAAATGGTAGCACGTTACCAAAACAATTCTGGGCAGAAGCTGCAACAACTGCTTGTTATGTTTTGAATCGTGTTTCCATCTGACCACTAACAAAGCACACCTCATATGAACTTCTAAATGGTAGAAAACCAAACATTTCTTATTTTAGAACGTTTGGTTCAAAATGTTTTATTTTAAATACTAAAGACCAGCTTGACAAATTTGATTCCAAATCCGACGAAGGAATATTCTTAGGATACTCGGAACGAAGCAAAGCTTATCGAATTTTCAATAAAAGATAAAAAATTATTGAAGAAACTCTTCACGTATCTTTTGATGAAAATTTTATATCTAAATATTCTTTTGATGATGATGAGATAACCCAAAAACAAGCATAAAACTTCTTCTTCTGATGATGAAAACATTGTTCATAACATAAATCAAGTTGATAATTTGATTCAACATGAAAACATTGTTCATAATGAAATAAGATCTCCACCAAGAGTTTTGAGGGATCATCCTATTCAAAACATTATTGGAGAAATTGATTCAAATGGTAGAACAAGAAGTCAAATGAGTCATGTAGCTTTTCTCTCTTCAATAGAACCTAAAAATATTAAGGAAGCCTCAACTGATGATTATTGGATCATTGCTATGCAAGAAGAACTAAATCAATTCGAACGAAATGATGTTTGGGATTTAGTTCCAAGGCCTAGTGACCAATCAGTCATTGGTACTAAATGGGTTTTCAAAAATAAAGCTGATGAACAAGGAAATATTACTAGGAATTAAGCTAGATTAGTAGCACAAGGATGTAATCAAGAAGAGGGAATTGACTATGAAGAAACGTTTGCACCAGTCGCTAGACTAGAAGCAATACGAATCTTACTGGCCTTTGCATGTTTTCATAACATGAAACTATATCAAATGGATGTTAAAAGTGCTTTTCTAAATGGTTATATAAAAGAAAATGTTTATGTTGAACAACCTCCTCTATTTGCTCATGAAAAATTTCCAGACCATGTCTATAAACTCAAGAAAGCTTTATACGGTTTGAAACAAGCACCCCGTGCTTGGTATGATCGTCTTAAAAGATATCTTATAGACTCTGGTTTTGACATTGGAAAGGTTGATCAAACTCTTTTTATTAACAGAACTAAACAAGATATTTTAGTCATTCAAATATATGTTGATGATATCATTTTTGGATCTACTAATGAAAATTTATGTAAAAAATTTTCAAATATTATGACAAAAGAATTTGAAATGTCACATATGGGCGAACTATCATACTTTCTTGGTTTACAAATTTAACAATTACCAAATGGGATATTTATTAATCAAGAAAAATATTGTAATAATTTAATCAAACGCTTCGGAATGGAAAATACTTCTGCCAAACCAACTCATATGAGTACAACTACCCATCTTGATAGAGATGAAAATGGCAAGAGTGTTGACCAAAAATTTTATCGAAGTATGATTGGATCATTACTATATTTAACAGCTAGTCGTCCAGACATTATGATGAGTGTCTGTTTGTGTGCTCGATTTCAAGCTAATCCAAAAGAATCTCACTTAAGAGCAGTCAAACGTATATTACGTTATCTTAGTAATACCAAGGACTCTGGTTAATTCTATCCAAAAGAGTGTCCGTTCGAGTTAGTATCATATAGTGATGCTGATTTTGGTGGATCTCGAATAGATAGAAAAAGTACTAGCGGTACGTGCCATTTTATTGGAAAATCGTTAGTATCTTGGTTTAGTAAGAAACAAAACTATGTTTCACTCTCTACTTGTGAAGCAGAATATATTTCTGCTGCATTAGCTTGTGCTCAAGTAATTTACATGCAACAGACACTTAGAGATTTTGATATAAATCTTTCAAATTCAACAATATATTGTGATAATTCAAGTGCTATTAATTTATCAAAAAATCCTGTCAATCATTCACGAACAAAACATATTGATATACGTCATCATTTTCTTCGTGATTGTATTGAAAAAGGTTTGATAAATTTAGATTTTGTCTCGTCCGAAAATCAATTGGCTGATATCTTCACAAAACCACTTCTTGAAAATGTGTTTATCAAATTAAGATGAGAACTCGGAATCGTCTCTTTTAAAGATTTATAGTTACTTTTTCCGAAACTTGTATTCATATCATTTTCTATGAATTATGTTATCTACTTTTGTTAAAGTTTGCATTTGTTTTGGTTATATTATAACTTATCTGTTTTTTCAACCGGCTGGTTTGTTGTTGTCCATTCATTTGTTTTCTATTTTTAGCTTTCAATTTGTTTTTAATTCTCTAGAACCTATGTTTTCAAGCACATCTACCACTAGCCTATGCATTCTTTCTGTTTACCACAAGCTGTCTTTCTATTTTTATCTCTTGTTACTTCTATATTTTCCACTTTTCGGTTGGGTTTGTCTCATTCATTCTAGCATCAATTTTTTTTTTCAGTGACCTATGGATTTTGTTCATCTCTTTGCAATCTTTTTCTATACCATGGCCTCAAATGGTTACTCATCTGAAGAACCTTCTGCATATTCTGTAACGACCCCGAATTTTAATTTAATTTCATTTAATAATTAATTGTATTTTTGAATAAAAAATGTATAATTTATTATAAACGAAAGCGAGTTTCCCCGAACTCAAAATAAATTTCGTATAAATTATTTAAATTTAAAAATATTGTAAATATATATATATATATATTTTGACTTGAATTTAAATTGTAAATAAATGGTTTTAAAAATTAATATAGAGTTAAATAATAATAGAATGTCTTTACAAATGAATTCTTATTTTTAAATAGGAATTGTCATTTCAAATTACTTATAAATATATATACAAATATGTGTGTTTTGAAAGAAGCTAAGAAACAAAATAAATCCAAGCATAAGTAAGTAAACAAAATTAGTTAAGATTCAAACAAACAAATATACAAACTGTACAAAGTGATAAAATAACAAACAACATTTATCTATCAACATACAAAGCAACATCTGCTCAGCCGAAATAAAACAAGACAAAGATAAAATAAAATACAATACAAAACAAATCAATGCAAACCATCCCTATATCTATCAGCCGAAGTATGACATTGACAAAAGAAAATAAAAAAATGTAACCTGCAAGTCAAAAATAATAGTAACTTGTTAGAAAAGCTTGCATAAGATAAGTATGTAAACAATGGCTCGAATACATGGGCAGGCAGTCTTAAGTACAATAAAATCAACAAAATATAAAAGAGCTATAGGCTGGTAAGTAAAAATAGTATGCATATGGCTTGTAAACTAAGACTTAGGCAAGTATAAAAAAATACATAGATAAGTATAAAATGAAACATAAAGGACATAGCATTAAATGAGAGAAAAGCAAATATATTCTCTAGTACATAAAAAAATGTGATCTCGGCCACCAAAATATAGAAGTATCTCTGAAAATTTGTACAAAGTGTACACTGTTTTGCCCAAAGAAATAATAACCTGTAACCTGTTTATACATAAGCCTATAAACTATTTTCCTTTATCACTTTCCATTCCAGTTCGAGCTCAGCAAAAAAAAAAGTAAGATAAAACTCCATTTTTAAAACCCAAACAAGTCTTCATCTAAAACATCATCAAGCAACTCAACAAAAACAAAAGCAAGGGACTTGGCAAAAGGATGTAAATGAAAACACTTTCCAGTTTTTCAAAGAATTCAAAACAAGTTCAAATGGCAGGCTGTTCAAAAATAAAGATGATGTTCTGTTCTTTTACAAAATCCGGTGAGTAACATTTTATTTAAAATTTTATAACTTAAGTAAATAGGGTGCATGTTTGTCTCTGAGATAAAATATATCATGTGTATATATGGATGTGCAAATCTCTGTTTACATGTCACTGATACTCTGTTACTATGCTACTTGTAGCTTATTTTCTTTGAGTAGATTGCTAAGCAAACCTTATCTCTTGTTCTAACAATTGTTTGAACTGAGGTTGTAAACAAAAACTGTTTGTTAGGATGTAATCTAAGTGTTAAAATGTGTTAAAGCTAAGCAACCTATGATCACCTCTGGTAAATCAAGAAAGTTAAACACAACTTTAAATATGTTTAAAAATAAACTTTCTTATTTTAAGAAATCAGGTATATAAATTGAAACTACCTACAAATTCATGATTTTTAAAACGAGAACTACAATTTTTAAACAAGAGAGTGAAGAGCAGTTCCTACCTCTCTGTTTTGGATGTTTTGAGTTGCCGGAGATGTTCGAATCGACTGGAGATGACGTAGTTTGGTCGAGAGGTAGAGGAGTCATAGGGGAGCCTGGAAAAAATGGTGGAAGGGTCGGAAGATCATCGTGGTGGCGACGAGAAGCGTTTGAAAACTGGAGACCTAGTTTTTGTATGTTGAGATCTTTTGTCTCGCTCAAGCTCAGAAACGGATCGAGTGTGTCGATTTTCTGGATTTTGATAGAGGGGTGATTGATGAATTCGTGGCCAAAATTTCAGGTGGGCAGATGGTCGGAGCGACGAACTGGAAGCGTTGCCAGGTTAGGTGATAAGGACAGTGTTTCCAGTCTTTGAGGTAAGGAGCTCGATCTCGTTTTCGAGGCTGGGAATACGTTCGGAGGTTAGGGATAGAATGTCGGGGTGGTCGCCGGGATGTGGGGATGGTCGTGGTCGACCGGAGGTGGCTGATGGGAGCGTGCACATGCACAGTTGGGTGATCGGGTGACTGTGTTTTTCGTGGAGATGACAGGGGAATTGAACTCGAGAATTACTCGAGTAATTCTTCAATTAGCTCGGGTGATTTCATGAAAGCCTCGAAGTAAAAATAAGGGGACTCGGGAATGTTGTTTCCCAGTTTTCTTACCTGTATCTTGTTTCCAGTTTTAAAGTGTGGGTTTTAAAATTTAAAACCAATGTTAAATTGAGTAAAATTAAGTGTTTAAAATTTCCAGACTTTTGAAATAAAATAAAGTTTTAATTTGAACATTTTAAACAAATTTAAAGAGATTTAAATTAAGTAAATTCGATTTAAACCCCTTCATCACTAAGTATTGTTTTAATTTGTAATTTAAAGTTTTAAAAGTTAGTTTATAAAGTGATTTAAAGTTAAATTAATGACCGATTGAACTTGGAGTTTAAAATGAAAGGTCAAAGAAAATTTGAAATAAATGTTTCCAAACATATTTAAGTGAAACTTAAATAAATAAATGGAAAATGGGTTTTCTCTTAAGTAATGAAGATTAAGATTTAAATTCATTAACTATTTAAGACAATTAGGATGATAATTGATAATTTGTAAATTATAAGTTTAAATGTATTAACTAAATTTTAAATTAATAATCACTTGACGATTTGGAAAATTTAAAATTACTTAGAGAAGTAATAAATAGATAATTACTGAATGTAATTAATTAAATGATAATTTAAAATTTGAGTTAATTATTTGTTAATAAATCAAAGGATTAATTAATAATTATGATTAATTAAGATTTAATAATTAGAGATCAATTAATTCATTTAATTAAGAATGATTTGTTAATGATTAATGGTTAACTAATAAATTTGAAAGAAAGATTTTCAAATAATTTGTAATTAAATTACGATAATTAACCTGGATTAATAAATTGATACATCTGCTTTAAATTAAAACAGTTGATTAATAAATTCACTTGTGAATGTTTATATTCTATTGAATGTTAAATTGTTTGATATTTCCTAATATGTGATGATTTGTGATATACCCTGATTTATGTTGTGATCTTTAATTTACTTATCTGTAATTTATATATATGTGATCTGTGAGTAAAAGATAAGCGATATAGTTATATCGTTTATCAACTATATCCTGTATTTTGATCAGTGATGATTCATTGTGTTGCACTATTGTGTTGAACCCCTGGACTACACCTTTACACACACACAAATATGGATTTCACATGGAAATCGGTTAAGTCACAAATAATGTAAATTTGATGTTTTTGAAATTGAAATTTTAATTTCAATTGATTTTGAAATTAGAAATTGGGGTTTAAAATGAAAGGCTTTTGAAATAGGTTTTCAAAGATAAAAGTTATTTTGAATAACTTAACCGAGTTTTGAAAATTTAAATAATTAGATTTAAATTTGAATTCAAGTTTGAAATTGAATTCTATGATTTGAAATTAGGAATTAAAGATGATATAAATGTGTTTATATAAAGTTAAACCATTTAAAAGTAAAATTTTGAGAATTTGGATTTAACCCAAAGATTTTAACTTGTATAAATGAATCAGATTTCCGAAATGAAAACTGTTTGTTTTCAAAAGATAAAAGCTTTTAGATAAGGAATGAAATTCCAGTTTAATTAAAGGAATTTCAAGTTTGAATTGAAAATGATTCTCCAAGTTTGAAATGAATTCTTTTTTGAAAGCTATGAATTAAATCTGTTTATTTTTAACAGATTTAAAATGATGTTTTGTTTAACCCAATAGAAATGAAATTGTTTTGAAAGCTATAAGTTAAATCTTTGATTTAAAGATTTAACGAGTTAATCAAATTGAAATGAGAATTGATTTGGAAAAATCTATAAATGAATCTTTTTGTTTAAAAGATTTGAAATGGTAATTGGTTTAAACCATTTGAAAGAATGTTTGGAATTGTTAAGTTGTGACTTAATTGAAATCCCATATCCATATGTTTTTTAATTGCGCTCACTATTCGGGTTAGCCGGGAAAGGACCTTTGGGTCGTATAACCCATTCCGAATAGTGATACGTCGTATATGGATGGCATTTGAAGACCGGTGGTGAAGACCGGATATTTGCGAAAACGAAAGGACAACTCGTCGAATGTCTCTGCATCGAATGGCCCCGATATAGAGATTTTATCACCCTTTGTGATGGGAAGTCCGGACGGGATCGTGAATACCCGGAAATGCAATGGCTTCGTGAGAAGTGCCTTCGGTTCTGTTCGATCCCGGAACAGACATGTATGGTTACATGTCTGACATTACACTTTGAGATATAAAGCCGATTTCTTTCAAATACATTTCTGTTGGTGGCGGAGAATTTATTCTCTTAGCTTAACACCCTTCTCTGAGACGTACGAGCTCAGAGGTTATGTAGTTGAAATTTATCAGCGATATATCCCAATTTGGTAATGTGGCATGCTGAGTGTTGCTGTGTGATGATCAGTGTTTGATCATTTGTGATATGATCATTTGTTTGATCATTTATCTTTGTGATCATAGGTTGATCATCTGTTGACCCAAAGCGTGGCTTTTTGAAAAAGCGTAGCTTTGTGGACGAGACTTCGTCGAGCCTCACAACCCAGTAATGGTCGAAACAGGAATTGTGCGGCAAGGTTTTCAGGGGTAGCTCCCCTAGGGTATGACCATTCCTTCTGCAAAAGGGTAGTATTATGGTATGGAGCCCAGATACTTACTCATGTGGACACACTTTATTTATGACGTGTGATGTTGGATTAGAGGTACCTCGGTTAAAGGTCCCAAAGGACCGGGGGTGGCATATCTGAGGTTTCTTTTATCCCTTGGGAAAAGGGGTTGCCGGCCTTGTTTGGCAGAGAACAGTTGGTTCTCGGAACGTCCCGCCAGAGGCGTTTCTTTCGTGGAATAGGAAGTTCCTTAGCCTGACCATTTGTTGGAAATCCAAACAAAACAATACGAACTTTGTACGGTTTTAGTTGTATTACCTGCCGTGGAATGTGGTGGTAACCTGCTATTGAACATGGTAGCTATAGTAGGCATAAGTGCGAAATATCTATGCTGGCTAAGATTTATATTCTACTTTCGAAATTTTTTTCTGCACTATGCACTAGTAATAATATCAAATGATTTGATTTTTGCGTAGTAAACATCTTTGACTATCATAAGAAGAAATCTCCTCCAATTTTGCGTTTGCATTGTGTGTGTGGCGGGAGGTCTTATGGTAGTTTCATTTTCCAAAAGCATTTCGAATTGACTTTAAATTCTCTTGCTATTTGTTTTAAAGATAAACTGTTTTGTTGCTCACACCAGTCCCATGACTGATCCGGAGTTTATTGTTCCTTTCCTAAACTCTGGGTGCTCATAATTTCCTACACGAGCAGTCTAGAGTTGGGGTTTTCAGATATTCAAGTTTAGTAGATTTTCTGGAGTTGGTTCAGTCTTTGGATCAGACTGCACTTGCTTATCTTTGTGCCTCGTTATTGGGAGTTCGAGCTATTTCTGGATCGTGCTTTGGAGATGAAGATTATCCGCTGCTGATGTTATCTATTTTTCTTTCCGCTGCAATTTATTGTATCATATCTATGATGTATATAGATATTCATTGTATCATCATTGTATCATCATTGTATCTGGATATTGTATCAGATGTTGTATATCTATATTCTTTTTATTCCGCTGTGATATTTACTTAACTGTGTTATAAGCTCCGGCGACTCGGATTTGAACGCTCGAATCTACGACATTCGAGTACGATGGAAAGTATGGATGTCGATTTTCGAACGAGAAAATCTGGGACGTTACATTTGGTATCAGAGCTAAGGTTGAACTTTAGCTCAGGAGTATAACACGTTAAGTAGCTCATTAGAGATAGAGTGAAGTAAACTCTAGAATGAGTAATTCTCAGATATCCGTCTGAACGTCTCAGTAAATTCTCTTACTATCCACTGATAGTAGATATGAGTGCTAGAAGAAGACGAGATAGGGGACAGGGAAATATGACTATAAATGGTTAATACCCTGTAACAACAGTGGAAACAATCTTTTCTCTATCAATCTCTTTTGTTTGTCATCTTTTCTCAATTCTTCGATAGTTCCTGGTAGATACAGGAAGGAAATTCGATATATTAATATGGGACATAAACTCCGGATAGACCAAAATTATTTGTTTGGGTGTATTGGTTGCTTTGATTGCTATGGTTGATAGGTATACTTTAGTTCTAAACTGAAAGTTTTGAAATCGTATCTATATATCTATCTATTCTTTGGGTCCGGAAATATATTCTACGAATGGTTAGTTATCCCTTTGGACTAACCGATGCCACTGCATATTTCGTAGATCTGGATAACCTGAGTATTTTGTGAAGTGTTAAACAGATTCGTTCTTGTATCTGTTATCGATATTCTGATTTGGTAAGCCAAATGCAGAATAAATATTCAGTTTGATTTGATGAAATATTCTCCATCTATCTTTTTGTCTCCTTGGTAATTTCGAGGACGAAATTCTTTTAAGGGGGGAAGTCTGTAACGACCCCGAATTTTAATTTAATTTCATTTAATAATTAATTGTATTTTTGAATAAAAATAGTATAATTTATTATAAACGAAAGCGAGTTTCCCCGAACTCAAAATAAATTTCGTATAAATTATTTAAATTTAAAAATATTGTAAATATATATATATATATATATATATATATTTTGACTTGAATTTAAATTGTAAATAAATGGTTTTAAAAATTAATATAGAGTTAAATAATAATAGAATGTCTTTACAAATGAATTCTTATTTTTAAATAGGAATTGTCATTTCAAATTACTTATAAATATATATACAAATATGTGTGTTTTGAAAGAAGCTAAGAAACAAAATAAATCCAAGCATAAGTAAGTAAACAAAATTAGTTAAGATTCAAACAAACAAATATACAAACTGTACAAAGTGATAAAATAACAAACAACATTTATCTATCAACATACAAAGCAACATCTGCTCAGTCGAAATAAAACAAGACAAAGATAAAATAAAATACAATACAAAACAAATCAATGCAAACCATCCCTATATCTATCAGCCGAAGAATGACATTGACAAAAGAAAATAAAAAAATGTAACCTACAAGTCAAAAATAATAGTAACTTGTTAGAAAAGCTTGCATAAGATAAGTATGTAAACAATGGCTCGAATACATGGGCAGGCAGTCTTAAGTACAATAAAATCAACAAAATATAAAAGAGCTATAGGCTGGTAAGTAAAAATAGTATGCATATGGCTTGTAAACTAAGACTTAGGCAAGTATAAAAAAATACATAGATAAGTATAAAATGAAACATAAAGGACATAGCATTAAATGAGAGAAAAGCAAATATCTTCTCTAGTACATAAAAAAATGTGATCTCGGCCACCAAAATATAGAAGTATCTCTGAAAATTTGTACAAAGTGTACACTGTTTTGCCCAAAGAAATAATAACCTGTAACCTGTTTATACATAAGCCTATAAACTATTTTCCTTTATCACTTTCCATTCCAGTTCGAGCTCAGCAAAAAAAAAAAGTAAGATAAAACTCCATTTTTAAAACCCAAACAAGTCTTCATCTAAAACATCATCAAGCAACTCAACAAAAACAAAAGCAAGGGACTTGGCAAAAGGATGTAAATGAAAACACTTTCCAGTTTTTCAAAGAATTCAAAACAAGTTCAAATGGCAGGCTGTTCAAAAATAAAGATGATGTTCTGTTCTTTTACAAAATCCGGTGAGTAACATTTTATTTAAAATTTTATAACTTAAGTAAATAGGGTGCATGTTTGTCTCTGAGATAAAATATATCATGTGTATATATGGATGTGCAAATCTCTGTTTACATGTCACTGATACTCTGTTACTATGCTACTTGTAGCTTATTTTCTTTGAGTAGATTGCTAAGCAAACCTTATCTCTTGTTCTAACAATTGTTTGAACTGAGGTTGTAAACAAAAACTGTTTGTTAGGATGTAATCTAAGTGTTAAAATGTGTTAAAGCTAAGCAACCTATGATCACCTCTGGTAAATCAAGAAAGTTAAACACAACTTTAAATATGTTTAAAAATAAACTTTCTTATTTTAAGAAATCAGGTATATAAATTGAAACTACCTACAAATTCATGATTTTTAAAACGAGAACTACAAATTTTAAACAAGAGAGTGAAGAGCAGTTCCTACCTCTTTGTTTTGGATGTTTTGAGTTGCCGGAGATGTTCGAATCGACTGGAGATGACATAGTTTGGTCGAGAGGTAGAGGAGTCATAGGGGAGCCTGGAAAAAATGGTGGAAGGGTCGGAAGATCATCGTGGTGGCAACGAGAAGCGTTTGAAAACTGGAGACCTAGTTTTTGTATGTTGAGATCTTTTGTCTCGCTCAAGCTCAGAAACGGATCGAGTGTGTCGATTTTCTGGATTTTGATAGAGGGGTGATTGACGAATTCATGGCCAAAATTTCAGGTGCGCAGATGGTCGGAGCGACGAACTGGAAGCGTTGCCAGGTTAGGTGATAAGGACAGTGTTTCCAGTCTTTGAGGTAAGAAGCTCGATCTCGTTTTCGAGGCTGGGAATACGTTTGGAGGTTAGGGATAGAATGTCGGGGTGGTCGCCGGGATGTGGGGATGGTCGTGGTCGACCGGAGGTGGCTGATGGGAGCGTGCACGTGCACAGTTGGGTGATCGGGTGACTGTGTTTTTCGTGGAGATGACAGGGGAATTGAACTCGAGAATTACTCGAGTAATTCTTCAATTAGCTCGGGTGATTTCATGAAAGCCTCGAAGTAAAAATAAGGGGACTCGGGAATGTTGTTTCCCAGTTTTCTTACCTGTATCTTGTTTCCAGTTTTAAAGTGTGGGTTTTAAAATTTAAAACCAATGTTAAATTGAGTAAAATTAAGTGTTTAAAATTTCCAGACTTTTGAAATAAAATAAAGTTTTAATTTGAACATTTTAAACAAATTTAAAGAGATTTAAATTAAGTAAATTCGATTTAAACCCCTTCATCACTAAGTATTGTTTTAATTTGTAATTTAAAGTTTTAAAAGTTAGTTTATAAAGTGATTTAAAGTTAAATTAATGATCGATTGAACTTGGAGTTTAAAATGAAAGGTCAAAGAAAATTTGAAATAAATGTTTCCAAACATATTTAAGTGAAACTTAAATAAATAAATGGAAAATGGGTTTTCTCTTAAGTAATGAAGATTAAGATTTAAATTCATTAACTATTTAAGACAATTAGGATGATAATTGATAATTTGTAAATTATAAGTTTAAATGTATTAACTAAAGTTTAAATTAATAATCACTTGACGATTTGGAAAATTTAAAATTACTTAGAGAAGTAATAAATAGATAATTACTGAATGTAATTAATTAAATGATAATTTAAAATTTGAGTTAATTATTTGTTAATAAATCAAAGGATTAATTAATAATTATGATTAATTAAGATTTAATAATTAGAGATCAATTAATTCATTTAATTAAGAATGATTTGTTAAAGATTAAGGGTTAACTAATAAATTTGAAAGAAAGATTTTCAAATAATTTGTAATTAAATTACGATAATTAACCTGGATTAATAAATTGATACATCTGCTTTAAATTAAAACAGTTGATTAATAAATTCACTTGTGAATGTTTAGATTCTATTGAATGTTAAATTGTTTGATATTTCCTGATATGTGATGATTTGTGATATACCCTGATTTATGTTGTGATCTTTAATTTACTTATCTGTAATTTATATATCTGTGATCTGTGAGTAAAAGATAAGCGATATAGTTATATCGTTTATCAACTATATCCTGTATTTTGATCAGTGATGATTCATTGTGTTGCACTATTGTGTTGAACCCCTGGACTACACCTTTACACACACACAAATATGGATTTCACATGGAAATCGGTTAAGTCACAAATAATGTAAATTTGATGTTTTTGAAATTGAAATTTTAATTTCAATTGATTTTGAAATTAGAAATTGGGGTTTAAAATGAAAGGCTTTTGAAATAGGTTTTCAAAGATAAAAGTTATTTTGAATAACTTAACCGAGTTTTGAAAATTTAAATAATTAGATTTAAATTTGAATTCAAGTTTGAAATTGAATTCTATGATTTGAAATTAGGAATTAAAGATGATATAAATGTGTTTATATAAAGTTAAACCATTTAAAAGTAAAATTTTGGGAATTTGGATTTAACCCAAAGATTTTAACTTGTATAAATGAATCAGATTTCCGAAATGAAAACTGTTTGTTTTCAAAAGATAAAAGCTTTCAGATAAGGAATGAAATTCCAGTTTAATTAAAGGAATTTCAAGTTTGAATTGAAAATGATTCTCCAAGTTCGAAATGAATTCTTTTTTGAAAGCTATGAATTAAATCTGTTTATTTTTAACAGATTTAAAATGATGTTTTGTTTAACCCATTAGAAATGAAATTGTTTTGAAAGCTATAAGTTAAATCTTTGATTTAAAGATTTAACGAGTTAATCAAATTGAAATGAGAATTGATTTGGAAAAATCTGTAAATGAATCTTTTTGTTTAAAAGATTTGAAATGGTAATTGGTTTAAACCATTTGAAAGAATGTTTGGAATTGTTAAGTTGTGACTTAATTGAAATCCCATATCCATATGTTTTTTTAATTGCGCTCACTATTCGGGTTAGCCGGGAAAGGACCTTTGGGTCGTATAACCCATTCCGAATAGTGATATGTCGTATATGGATGGCATTTGAAGACCGGTGGTGAAGACCGGATATTTGCGAAAACGAAAGGACAACTCGTCGAATGTCTCTACATCGAATGGCCCCGATATAGAGATTTTATCACCCTTTGTGATGGGAAGTCCGGACGGGATCGTGAATACCCGGAAATGCAAGGGCTTCGTGAGAAGTGCCTTCGGTTCTGTTCGATCCCGGAACAGACTTGTATGGTTACATGTCTGACATTACACTTTGAGATATAAAGCCGATTTCTTTCAAATACATTTCTGTTGGTGGCGGAGAATTTATTCTCTTAGCTTAACACCCTTCTCTGAGACGTACGAGCTCAGAGGTTATGTAGTTGAAATTTATCAGCGATATATCCCAATTTGGTAATGTGGCATGCTGAGTGTTGCTGTGTGATGATCAGTGTTTGATCATTTGTGATATGATCATTTGTTTGATCATTTATCTTTGTGATCATAGGTTGATCATCTGTTGACCCAAAGCGTGGCTTTTTGAAAAAGCGTAGCTTTGTGGACGAGACTTCGTCGAGCCTCACAACCCGGTAATGGTCGAAACAAGAATTGTGCGGCAAGGTTTTCAGGGGTAGCTCCCCTAGGGTATGACCATTCCTTCTGGAAAAGGGTAGTATTATGGTATGGAGCCCAGATACTTACTCATGTGGACACACTTTATTTATGACGTGTGATGTTGGATTAGAGGTACCTCGGTTAAAGGTCCTAAAGGACCGGGGGTGGCATATCTGAGGTTTCTTTTATCCCTTGGGAAAAGGGGTTGCCGGCCTTGTTTGGCAGAGAACAGTTGGTTCTCGGAACGTCCCGCCAGAGGCGTTTCTTTCGTGGAGTAGGAAGTTCCTTAGCCTGACCATTTGTTGGAAATCCAAACAAAACAATACGAACTTTGTACGGTTTTAGTTGTATTACCTGCCATGGAATGTGGTGGTAACCTGCTATTGAACATGGTAGCTATAGTAGGCATAAGTGCGAAATGTCTATGCTGGCTAACATTTATATTCTACTTTCGAAATTGTTTTCTGCACCATGCACTAGTAATAATATCAAATGATTTGATTTTTGCGTAGTAAACATCTTTGACTATCATAAGAAGAAATCTCCTCCAATTCTGCGTTTGCATTGTGTGTGTGGCGGGAGGTCTTATGGTAGTTTCATTTTCCAAAAGCATTTCGAATTGACTTTAAATTCTCTTGCTATTTGTTTTAAAGATAAACTGTTTTGTTGCTCACACCAGTCCCATGACTGATCCGGAGTTTATTGTTCCTTTCCTAAACTCTGGGTGCTCATAATTTCCTACACGAGCAGTCTAGAGTTGGGGTTTTCAGATATTCAGGTTTAGTAGATTTTCTGGAGTTGGTTCAGTCTTTGGATCAGACTGCACTTGCTTATCTTTGTGCCTCGTTATTGGGAGTTCGAGCTATTTCTGGATCGTGCTTTGGAGATGAAGATTATCCGCTGCTGATGTTATCTATTTTTCTTTCCGCTGCAATTTATTGTATCATATCTCTGATGTATATAGATATTCATTGTATCATCATTGTATCTGGATATTGTATCAGATGTTGTATATCTATATTCTTTTTATTCCGCTGTGATATTTACTTAACTGTGTTATAAACTCCGGCGACTCGGATTTGAACGCTCGAATCTACGACATTCGAGTATGATGGAAAGTATGGATGTCGATTTTCGAACGAGAAAATCTGGGACGTTACATATTCTTCTGAAGATTTTTCCACCCCTCATCTGCATATTCTTCGGACTTACCATCTCCAACCCCCACTCATCAACCTGCCCGGCATGTTTCTCCAAGCAATCATACCGGTCACACTCCAGAGAAGAAAAAGGCTAGACGTTTCTTGTTTTTCGATTCTCCTCAAACTAAACAAAAGATAGATGAAATCCATCATTATCAACCTGAAAATCTGTAATACTCGGTCTGACCCGAGCATTACATCAAAGTAACACCCGGGTCGGGCTGGAAACCAACGTGAGTAAACTCATCTAACAAGAAATTCCAATCCATAGAACTTATTTAAAACCCGGGGTAACTCATACATTATTACAAGTAAACAACTTATATAGTCAACACTTATTTTCACAAAACAATGTCTAAGTATCCAACTTAGTTTAAATGGTCCATTTTATCCCAAACCAGCCTATTGGTTTCACATATCAATCTATAAAGAATCGAAGTGGTTTCGGGTATTTACTGATACCCGACCCCTGTCTCTTCGAATTAAATGTGATCCCTAATCCAAATTGTTAAGTTTAAACAATACAATTCATATTCAGGATATCATACAACAATTCAACTTAGATAGGTAACCTACATTATCACAGTTTAACCCATTCATATCACAGCACATCTCAATCGCCCATCAGAGATAAAATCAATCCAAGTCATCTAATATTATTCAACCAATCCATAACAAGTTGATTCATTCTTAATTAATTTAATTAATCTCTAATTAAACTAATTACTATCCTTTAATTACTTGGATTACCTTAATCTATCTTACTTAACATTAACTAATTACAAATTAAATAAATCATTTCTTAATTATTTATCTTAATTAATCTTCCTTAATTAATTATCCCTTAATTACAATAAGTAATTATTCTTTAGAGGTTTTTAGACTCAAGGAAAAACTTGAAGAAAAATTTAGTTTTAGGGACAAGAAGTTTGCCTTTTAGGCTGAAGGACACTTTCTAGTGTAAATCACAGAATGATAGTTGTAACTATCATTTTCTGTTTACACTAAAAAGTGTCCTTCAAACTAAAAAGGAAACTTCTTGTCCCTGAGACTAATTTTTTTTCAACTTCTTCCCTGTGCCTATTTTCCTATATTCTTTAATTATCCCTTTTTATTAATCATTCTTGAATTAATTACTTTTTTTATTTCATTAAGTAATCAGCCTTTAATTAATTATATAAATGAATTAACCTTAACCATTTACAATAATTATCCTTTAATCAATCTCATTAATTAATTAATTAAATAAATAAATAAATGATCCTCTAATTAATTCCATTAATTAATTATTCTTTAATTAATTACCTCAATTAATCCACCCTTAAATAAATTACACTTAAGTAATTAATCCTTAATTACTTCCATTTAATTATTTTCAAAAAAGTAATTATCTTCTAATTAATTATATTCAGTAATTATCCATTAATTACTTCATTAAGTAATTATACTTAACCAACTTCCACTAATGTGTATCCTTAATTAATTTATCTAATTAATTATCTTAAAGAAATCACATTAATTTATAATCACTAGTTAATAATCTTGAATTAGTTAAAATCATTAACTATTCTCTAATTACTTATATTAAGTAATTATACCTCTTATCATTATTATCGTCAAATAATTAATCTTTATAAATCTCAATAAGTGATTACCCTTAACTTAATTATACTTAATTTATCATCTTTAATTAATCATAACCCTATTAAACTTTATGACATCCTTAACTACAAAAATTTAGCTTAAAATAAAACCAGATCACACTTGAACAACTCGAGACCACTCTACTGCATCCCGAGACTATCACGAGACAACCATCATCTCGTTTTCTTCGAGTCGCACCTCAGAAAAACACGAGCATAACACCTAGTCGAACTCGTCTTCCCCATCTCCATCGTTCCCAGATACAACGTGCAAGTGGTGCACGTACACCAGCGCCTCTCACCTCCGGTGATCATCGCGGCGACGTTCGACCATCACACGAACTCACGCGACCACATTCGAACACCCAGATCATCGATATACGCTAAAAATCAAAATCGAACAAGTTGTCTCCCCCTCGAACCCAACCCAGTCAAAGGAATTCTCCTCATGCCGAAGATCCCAGTCACCTGCATCCACGCCATCCCGACCAAAGCTACGTCTCGACTCCTCGTTTCGATCCCTCCTGGTTCTAACAACTCCGATCAACCTACAACGTCGCACGAACCCACAAAATATCGACGTCCAAACTAAGCCATTAAAAACTAAATCATCGACGATCGGCCACCACAGCACATTATAAAATCAACCACTACTTTCCCTCCAATCCCCAGCCTACAACCTACCTCTGGCCACAATCCCGATGCCCCCGACCCATGCAATCGCCGGAATTCGAGCAAAGTTCCTTTTCCGTTCAACTCAAGATCTCTCCCTATTTACAATCTTAAAAATCTTGAAATGTTTATCAAAAATCATAATTTTCCAATATGAATTAACTCCTATAATCTAAACTTGATATAGAGATGATTAATTTTCTAACCCATTTCAGATTTTCACTGTAATCTATATATTTTGAAATAATTACTAAATATAAATTCCGGAAATCATTTTTAAAAATCATTTTACCTTCTTACAAACATTTTTCATTTAGAGATTCTAACCTAAAAAGGTTTGGAGAAAGAGATTTTGAATTTTTAAACATGATTGAAACCTGTAATATGTGAACAGAGCCACGTTTACACAAACATGCACACAGTCATCTACATATATACAGATATGCAAGCACATTTTACAACTATCAAACATTTTTCATAACATACATCAAGTATTTATCACATGCAAATCAAGGTATAAACAGTTTAAGATTTTAAAAAGGGTAGTTTACTCACAGCAAAATTTTGAACAGAGGAAGCTTTTGGAATCTGGAAATTGTAACTTGATCTTGATCTACTTTGATTAAGCTTGAAGTTGAATCTTGAACTTTTGAATCAGGAAGTTTGCTTAGTTGAAAACTTGAAAAAGTTGTTTTGTTTTCTTTTATTTTTCTGGTTTTAGTTTTTGATTAAGAGATCAAAGAAAGAAAGGAGATAGGAGTAGAGATACATATAGGAGGATATAAACTGTACAGCCTTGTTCTTTAAACCATTTTATATTTTTTTCTTTATGAAGAAAACAACTAAATTGACACTTGTAAACAAGAATCCCTTCCTAGCTTACAAGTGTTTTATGCATGCATTTTATATTTATTTATATTATATATTCTTATTTTTTTTCACTTTCTTTTTATTTATATGTATATAACTCAAAGAAAATAATATAAAACTTATTTATTTAAACTTATTTTAAGCTTAAGCTATTTTACTTTATACTGGTGCTTAAAAATGTAGAATTTGAATCTAATTTATTTTCAAAGATATTTACCTTTGAATTTCAAATCCAAGTTTCACTTATAAACAATAAATATATGTATGGAAATAAAATAGCTATCATATGATAAGTTTTGCATATATCTATTAATAAAAGATGAATTTTGCTAAAATAAATGATTACAAAAGAAAATCATTAAACAAATATCATCAAATTTCAATAATTATATTAGGAGACTATCAATGAATATTTATCCCGATATTTATAATTTATCATTTATTATAGCTCTAATTCATCCATATACATATCCTATAAATTTATTATCAGATTTATTATTTTTTTTCAATTACAAAATCAGTGTTTTAATAAATCAAATCTTGTTAATTACAAATTAACAGCTGTCCAAAAATCCAGGTTATCACAATTAGTAGCACAAGGATATAATCAAGAAGAGGGAATTGACTATGAAGAAACGTTTGCACCAGTCGCTAGACTAGAAGCAATACGAATCTTACTGGCCTTTGCATGTTTTCATAACATGAAACTATATCAAATGGATGTTAAAAGTGCTTTTCTAAATGGTTATATAAAAGAAAATGTTTATGTTGAACAACCTCCTCTATTTGCTCATGAAAAATTTCCAGACCATGTCTATAAACTCAAGAAAGCTTTATACGGTTTGAAACAAGCACCCCGTGCTTGGTATGATCGTCTTAAAAGATATCTTATAGACTCTGGTTTTGACATTGGAAAGGTTGATCAAACTCTTTTTATTAAAAGAACTAAACAAGATATTTTAGTCATTCAAATATATGTTGATGATATCATTTTTGGATCTACTAATGAAAATTTATGTAAAGATTTTTCAAATATTATGACAAAAGAATTTGAAATGTCACATATGGGCGAACTATCATACTTTCTTGGTTTACAAATTTAACAATTACCAAATGGGATATTTATTAATCAAGAAAAATATTGTAATAATTTAATCAAACGCTTCGGAATGGAAAATACTTCTGCCAAACCAACTCCTATGAGTACAACTACCCATCTTGATAGAGATGAAAATGGCAAGAGTGTTGATCAAAATTTTTATCGAAGTATGATTGGATCATTACTATATTTAACAGCTAGTCGTCCAGACATTATGATGAGTGTCTGTTTGTGTGCTCGATTTCAAGCTAATCTAAAAGAATCTCACTTAAGAGCAGTCAAACGTATATTACGTTATCTTAGTAATACCAAGGACTCTGGTTTATTCTATCCAAAAGAGTGTCCGTTCGAGTTAGTATCATATAGTGATGCTGATTTTGGTGGATCTCGAATAGATAGAAAAAGTACTAGCGGTACGTGCCATTTTATTGGAAAATCGTTAGTATCTTGGTTTAGTAAGAAACAAAACTATGTTTCACTCTCTACTTGTGAAGCAGAATATATTTCTGCTGCATTAGCTTGTGCTCAAGTAATTTACATGCAACATACACTTAGAGATTTTGATATAAATCTTTCAAATTCAACAATATATTGTGATAATTCAAGTGCTATTAATTTATCAAAAAATCCTGTCAATCATTCACGAACAAAACATATTGATATACATCATCATTTTCTTCGTGATTGTATTGAAAAAGGTTTGATAAATTTAGATTTTGTCTCGTCCGAAAATCAATTGGCTGATATCTTCACAAAACCACTTCTTGAAAATGTGTTTATCAAATTAAGACGAGAACTCGGAATCGTCTCTTTTAAAGATTTATAGTTACTTTTTCCGAAACTTGTATTCATATCATTTTCTATGAATTATGTTATCTACTTTTGTTAAAGTTTGCATTTGTTTTGATTATATTATAACTTATCTGTTTTTTCAACCGGCTGGTTTGTTGTTGTCCATTCATTTGTTTTCTATTTTTAGCTTTCAATTTGTTTTTCATTCTCTGGAACCTATGTTTCCAAGCACATCTACCACTAGCCTATGCATTCTTTCTGCTTACCACAAGCTTTCTTTCTATTTTTATCTCTTGTTACTTCTATATTTTCCACTTTTTGGTTGGGTTTGTCTCATTCATTCTAGCATCAATTTTTTTTTCTAGTGACCTATGGATTTTGTTCATCTCTTTGCAATCTTTTTCTATACCATGGCCTCAAATGGTTACTCATCTGAAGAACCTTCTGCATATTCTTCCGAAGATTTTTCCACCCCTCATCTGCATATTCTTTGGACTTACCATCTCCAACCCCCACTCATCAACCTGCCCGGCATGTTTCTCCAAGCAATCATACCGGTCACACTCCAGAGAAGAAAAAGGCTAGACGTTTCTTGTTTTTCGATTCTCCTCAAAATAAACAAAAGATAGATGAAATCCATCATTATCAACAAGAATCGATTGGAATTCAACGAGAAATGTACTACGAATCAAAAGTTAACTCGCAACGGCTTAACTTTCTGGAGAATCTGGGTTTTAAAATTTGTGGTGTGTCTCGTTCAAATGTTCATCAACCCACTTCATATCGTACACCACAACGTCCCCCAGTTTCACTTAACTCATGGGAGCGTGGTAGTACCCCACATTCTTTAGAATCATCTAAAGGGAAGGGAAAACAGAAGATTGAACCGGACGAGTATAAAACACCCAAAAAATCGCCTTCTTCATCCAAATAATTCATTGTTGTTAATTATTGTTGTCTGTCCCTATATTGTGTATTCTATGTTGCATTTGTTTTAATATAACATCTTGTTCTTAATTGTTTAAAATACTTTAGTTGTATTAACAAATGTGCATTTTTCATCAAATTCAGACGTCTGAATTGATGATTTCAGACGTTTGAATATTGTCGTGGTCACATTTTTTATTTCAGATTCAGACGTTTGAATCTCCTTTTTCAGACGTCTGAAAGTGCCTCAAAATGCACTGTTTCAATTCTGTTTTAAAATTTTCTATTTCAGACGTCTGAAATTGAAATTCCAGACGTTTGAATCTAACTGTCGATTCAACATTCAAGGATTATTTCTAATTTTTCCATCCACCAACCACATTAAAACTTTCCATCTACTACTTCAAATCCTACTTCATCCGAACCATCATCTCTCTACTCTCAAAAACTCCATTTTTTTAAGAAAAAAGGTTCAAACTCTTCAATTCTATCACAAAAATCTCCAATGTCTCCAAGATCAATACGTCCAAGGGCTTCAACCTCTTCATCTACACTGAATGAAGATCAATGGCTATTGAATGATGAAGCTAAGAGAAGATTTTCTTAAATGGATAGATCTAGTTTCTTCCTGGGAGCTTTTGTAAAATTTGACGAATTTGCACCCTATAGAATTCAACAAATTGCTCGCTCAAGTGGGTTAGAATCTCTCTTATCCTTCTCTGCAAATAATGTTAAGATAAATCATCTTTTAGTTAAATTATTCTTTGCTAATATGAACTTGGACCATCATCATCCCCATAATAAAGAGGATTGTATTTGGACTTGGGTATGTGGTGTTAAAATCTATCTTCCCTTAGTTCATCTTGGAGATATTTTGCAATGTCCTTCATCCAGAATAGATTTGGATGATAAGCTTCACTCTCTTTGGATCATATAGATGAAGTCTCCCATAGATTTCTTTCCGACGATATCACTAGGCTTACCTCCGTCCAACTCCGGCCACAAGCTCGTATTCTTCATCGAGCTCTAATTCGCTCCATCTTACCAAGAACCGGAAGTTATGAAGTTGTCAACAAATGCAACTTCCAAGCTCTTTATGCCATCTATTCTGGACAATCTGTAGATTGGGGTCGTGTTATTCTTGAGGAGTTTATGGATGTTAATCGTCGCCATCGTTATAAAACTTTTCATTATGGTGCCTATATAATGAAAATTCTTAGAAATTATGGAGTAACTTTTCCAGAATTAGAATTTTCACCTATAAAGGAGCTAGGATCCAAAACCTTAGGGCTAATGAACTTGCCTAAGCATCCACAAAACCTTGACTTTATTTCTTTCCAAGAATGGATCACAAACCGAAATCAAAATAGACCTCAACCTCATCAACCTCATCAACACATTGCTCCATAAGCTCCCGAGCATGATGACGATGACATAGAAGTGCTTACTCTCGATTCAACACCAAAACAAGCCTTGGTTACAATTTCTCAAAATCAGGCTAAGCTCAATACCAAGATTGATAGAGTCGAGAAGCAAACTAATAGGAAGTTTAATTCTATTCGTGGTTTCCTAAACAAGATTTGGGAACGTATTGGTTGCTCCACTTCCACTTCTACCGAGGTCTTTGATCCCGCACCCTTTCAATGGTCTTCTAGCTCCGGTACTAACAATGATGAAGATGATGATGACAATGGTGACGAAGGTGATGCTGAACCTAGTACATCTTTTTAAAATGGTGGTGGCATGGATCTTTCACTTCAATATTTCTGAACTAATCTTTTTGGTCTGTTTGTTTTAAATCATGACTTTTGTAGTATGAACCTATTTGGTACTTCCGTTATGTCTTTTGGTATGTAACTTAAACATATGCTACTACTTGTTGGCTCTATGTATTTTGTGATGACTCTGTTTGTTCTTTGCTCTCCTTATTCTTGTTTATATTTTGTTACATCTATGATATGCATGATATTTTAACTCTCCTTTTTGTCGATGTCAAAGGGGGAGATATATTTTTGAAATATTTCCTATCGACAGGGGGAGTTTATATTAAGGGGGAGTATTTGTATTTTCTACTTCTATATGATCATAATTTTATATAGTTGTCATCGTCAAAAAGGGGGAGAATGTTGAAACTTCGTGTTTACGGTATTTTGTAAATACGATATTTTGACTATGACAACTATACAATCATTTATATACTAACTTGTTTTTGCAGGGATTAATCTATGACAAGATTCGACTATGTATAATTTTATATATAAGGTTGTTTGGATTCCTTGTCTAGAAGTTAAAATATGTTAAAATCTCTCCTATATGATATATACTGCATCTCATTATCATTTCATATGCATATATTTGGTTTAAAGGAAAAATCTCATTTTTATGTTACATTCAGACGTCTGAATGATCCAATCCAGACGCCTGAATCTGGAAATATGAATATTGTAGAATACAATATTCAGACGTCTGAATTGGATAGTTCAGACGTCTGAATTTGGCAATTTTTTGCCTATTTGCTTTTTGGTTTGATTTCGTTGCATTTCAGAAGTCTGAATTTTTAATTTCAGAAGTCTGAATATTTACAACGGTTAGTTTTCTTAAAAGGCATTTCTATTCGTGAAGAGTTGCAATCTTTAATCCAACAGATATGATCATAACTCTTGATGATAACTCTTTACAAACAATTGCAACTATTTATTATCTATATAAACACATTAGAATCAAGTTTTCCAATAACAATTCAATTGATTATTATTCTACTCTCAAAATTCTTGATTCTAATATACTTGTGCTTTCAACATCATTGAAATTCACTTTCTTACTTCCTTATTCTTCACGCATTCACATATATATCATAAAGGAGAAGATTATAGGAAGGGTGTACTATAATTGACAAATTCGTGTTACTCAAGAACACAAAGTGATCACGGAGGTGAGTTCGACAATAAAGATTTTGAACATTATTGTGATAAAAATGGTATTTATCATAATTTTTCTTTCCCTAGAACACCACAATAAAATGGTGTTGTAGAAAGAAAGAATAGAACGTTACAAGAATGTGCAAGAACTTTATTAAATGGTAGCACGTTACCAAAACAATTCTAGGCAGAAGCTGCAACAACTGCTTGTTATGTTTTGAATCGTGTTTCCATCTGACCACTAACAAAGCACACCTCATATGAACTTCTAAATGGTAGAAAACCAAACATTTCTTATTTTAGAACGTTTGGTTCAAAATGTTTTATTTTAAATACTAAAGACCAGCTTGGCAAATTTGATTCCAAATCCGACGAAGGAATATTCTTAGGATACTCGGAACGAAGCAAAGCTTATCGAATTTTCAATAAAAGATCAAAAATTATTGAAGAAACTCTTCACGTATCTTTTGATGAAAATTTTATATCTAAATATTCTTTTGATGATGATGAGATAACCCAAAAAACAAGCATAAAACTTCTTCTGATGATGATGAAAACATTGTTCATAACATAAATCAAGTTGATAATTTGATTCAACATGAAAACATTGTTCATAATGAAATAAGATCTCCACCAAGAGTTTTGAGGGATCATCCTATTCAAAACATTATTGGAGAAATTGATTCAAATGTTAGAACAAGAAGTCAAATGAGTCATGTAGCTTTTCTCTCTTCAATAAAACCTAAAAATATTAAGGAAGCCTCAACTGATGATTATTGGATCATTGCTATGCAAGAAGAACTAAATCAATTCGAACGAAATGATGTTTGGGATTTAGTTCCAAGGCCTAGTGACCAACCAGTCATTGGTACTAAATGGGTTTTCAAAAATAAAGCTGATGAACAAGGAAATATTACTAGGAATTAAGCTAGATTAGTAGCACAAGGATATAATCAAGAAGAGGGAATTGACTATGAAGAAACGTTTGCACCAGTCGCTAGACTAGAAGCAATACGAATCTTACTGGCCTTTGCATGTTTTCATAACATCAAACTATATCAAATGGATGTTAAAAGTGCTTTTCTAAATGGTTATATAAAATAAAATGTTTATGTTGAACAACCTCCTCTATTTGCTCATGAAAAATTTCCAGACCATGTCTATAAACTCAAGAAAGCTTTATACGGTTTGAAACAAGCACCCCGTGCTTGGTATGATCGTCTTAAAATATATCTTATAGACTCTGGTTTTGACATTGGAAAGGTTGATCAAACTCTTTTTATTAAAAGAACTAAACAAGATATTTTAGTCATTCAAATATATGTTGATGATATCATTTTTGGATCTACTAATGAAAATTTATGTAAAGATTTTTCAAATATTATGACAAAAAAATTTGAAATGTCACATATGGGCGAACTATCATACTTTCTTGGTTTACAAATTTAACAATTACCAAATGGGATATTTATTAATCAAGAAAAATATTGTAATAATTTAATCAAACGCTTCGGAATGGAAAATACTTCTGCCAAACCAACTTCTATGAGTACAACTACCCATCTTGATAGAGATGAAAATGGCAAGAGTGTTGACCAAAAGTTTTATCGAAGTATGATTGGATCATTACTATATTTAACAGCTAGTCGTCCAGACATTATGATGAGTGTCTGTTTGTGTGCTCGATTTCAAGCTAATCCAAAAGAATCTCACTTAAGAGCAGTCAAACGTATATTACGTTATCTTAGTAATACCAAGGACTCTGGTTTATTCTATCCAAAAGAGTGTCCGTTCGAGTTAGTATCATATAGTGATGCTGATTTTGGTGGATCTCGAATAGATAGAAAAAGTACTAGCGGTACGTGCCATTTTATTGGAAAATCGTTAGTATCTTGGTTTAGTAAGAAACAAAACTATGTTTCACTCTCTACTTGTGAAGCAGAATATATTTCTGCTGCATTAGCTTGTGCTCAAGTAATTTACATGCAACATACACTTAGAGATTTTGATATAAATCTTTCAAATTCAACAATATATTGTGATAATTCAAGTGCTATTAATTTATCAAAAAATCCTGTCAATCATTCACGAACAAAACATATTGATATACGTCATCATTTTCTTCGTGATTGTATTGAAAATGGTTTGATAAATTTAGATTTTGTCTCGTCCGAAAATCAATTGGCTGATATCTTCACAAAACCACTTCTTGAAAATGTGTTTATCAAATTAAGACAAGAACTCGGAATCGTCTCTTTTAAAGATTTATAGTTACTTTTTCCGAAACTTGTATTCATATCATTTTCTATGAATTATGTTATCTACTTTTGTTAAAGTTTGCATTTGTTTTGATTATATTATAACTTATCTGTTTTTTCAACCGGCTGGTTTGTTGTTGTCCATTCATTTGTTTTCTATTTTTAGCTTTCAATTTGTTTTTCATTCTCTGGAACCTATGTTTCCAAGCACATCTACCACTAGCCTATGCATACTTTCTGTTTACCACAAGCTGTCTTTCTATTTTTATCTCTTGTTACTTCTATATTTTCCACTTTTCGGTTGGGTTTGTCTCATTCATTCTAGCATCAATTTTTTTTTCCAGTGACCTATGGATTTTGTTCATCTCTTTGCAATCTTTTTCTATACCATGGCCTCAAATGGTTACTCATCTGAAGAACCTTCTGCATATTCTTCTGAAGATTTTTCCACCCCTCATCTGCATATTCTTCGGACTTACCATCTCCAACCCCCACTCATCAACCTGCCCGGCATGTTTCTCCAAGCAATCATACCGGTCACACTCCAGAGAAGAAAAAGGCTAGACGTTTCTTGTTTTTCGATTCTCCTCAAACTAAACAAAAGATAGATGAAATCCATCATTATCAACAAGAATCGATTGGAATTCAACGAGAAATGTACTACGAATCAAAAGTTAACTCGCAACGGCTTAACTTTCTGGAGAATCTGGGTTTTAAAATTTGTTGTGTGTCTCGTTCAAATGTTCATCAACCCACTTCATATCGTACACCACAACGTCCCCCAGTTTCACTTAACTCATGGGAGCGTGGTAGTACCCCACATTCTTTAGAATCATCTAAAGGGAAGGGAAAACAGAAGATTGAACCGGACGAGTATAAAACACCCAAAAAATCGCCTTCTTCATCCAAATAATTCATTGTTGTTAATTATTGTTGTCTGTCCCTATATTGTGTATTCTATGTTGCATTTGTTTTAATATAACATCTTGTTCTTAATTGTTTAAAATACTTTAGTTGTATTAACAAATGTGCATTTTTCATCAAATTCAGACGTCTGAATATTGTCGTGGTCACATTTTTTATTTCAGATTCAGACGTTTGAATCCCCTTTTTCAGACTTCTGAAAGTGCCTCAAAATGCACTGTTTCAATTCTGTTTTAAAATTTTCTATTTCAAACGTCTGAAATTGAAATTCCAGATGTTTGAATCTAACTGTCGATTCAACATTCAAGGATTTTTTCAAATTTTTCCATCCACCAACCACATTAAAACTTTTCATCTACTACTTCAAATCCTACTTCATCCGAACCAGCATCTCTCTATTCTCAAAAACTCCATTTTTCAAAAAAAAAGGTTCAAACTCTTCAATTATATCACAAAAATCTCCAATGCCTCCAAGATCAAAACGTCCAAGGGCTTCAACCTCTTCATCTACACTGAATGAAGATCAATGGCTATGGAATGATGAAGCTAAGAGAAGATTTGCTCAAATGGATAGATCTAGTTTCTTCCCGGGAGCTTTTGTAAAATTTGACAAATTTGCACCCTATAGAATTCAACAAATTGCTCGCTCAAGTGGGTTAGAATCTCTCTTATCCTTCTCTGCAAATAATGTTAAGATAAATCATCTTTTAGTTAAATTATTCTTTGCTAATATGAACTTGGACCATCATCATCCCCATAATAAAGAGGATTGTATTTGGACTTGGGTATGTGGTGTTAAAATCTATTTTCCCTTAGTTCGTCTTGGAGATATTTTGCAATGTCCTTCATCCAGAATAGATTTGGATGATATTGAAGCTTCACTCTCTTTGGATCATAGAGATGAAGTCTCCCATAGATTTCTTTCCGACGATATCACTAGGCTTACCTCCGTCCAACTCCGGCCACAAGCTCGTATTCTTCATCGAGCTCTAATTCGCTCCGTCTTACCAAGAACCGGAAGTTATGAAGTTGTCAACAAATGCAACTTCCAAGCTCTTTATGCCATCTATCCTGGACAATCTGTAGATTGGGGTCGTGTTATTCTTGAGGAGTTTATGGATGTTAATCGTCGCCATCGTTATAAAACTTTTCATTATGGTGCCTATATAATGAAAATTCTTAGAAATTATGGAGTAACTTTTCCAGAATTAGAATTTTCACCTATAAAGGAGCTAGGATCCAAAACCTTAGGGCTAATGAACTTGCCTAAGCATCCACAAAACCTTGACTTTATTTCTTTCCAAGAATGGATCACAAACCGAAATCAAAATAGACCTCAACCTCATCAACCACATTTTTATGTTACATTCAAACGTCTGAATCTGGAAATATGAATATTGTAGAATACAATATTCAGACGTCTGAATTTGGCAATTTTTTGCCTATTTGCTTTCTGATTTGATTTCGTTGCATTTCAGAAGTCTGAATTTTTCATTTCAGAAGTCTGAATATTTACAACGGCTAGTTCTCTTAAAAGGCATTTCTATTCGTGAAGAGTTGCAATCTTTAATCCAACAGATATGATCATAACTCTTGATGATAACTCTTCACGAACAATTGCAACTATTTATTATCTATATAAACACATTAGAATCAAGTTTTCCAATAACAATTCAATTGATTATTATTCTACTCTCAAAATTCTTGATTCTAATATACTTGTGCTTTCAACATCATTTAAATTCACTTTTTTACTTCCTTATTCTTCACGCATTCACATATATATCATAAAGGAGAAGATTATAGGAAGGGTGTACTATAATTGACAAATTCGTGTTACTCAAGAACACAAAGTGATCACGGAGGTGAGTTCGACAATAAAGATTTTGAACATTATTGTGATAAAAATGGTATTTATCATAATTTTTCTTTCCCTTGAACACCACAATAAAATGGTGTTGTAGAAAGAAAGAATAGAACGTTACAAGAATGTGCAAGAACTTTATTAAATGGTAGCACGTTACCAAAACAATTCTGGGCAGAAGCTGCAACAACTGCTTGTTATGTTTTGAATCGTGTTTCCATATGACCACTAACAAAGCACACCTCATATGAACTTCTAAATGGTAGAAAACCAAACATTTCTTATTTTAGAACGTTTGGTTCAAAATGTTTTATTTTAAATACTAAAGACCAGCTTGGCAAATTTGATTCCAAATCCGACGAAGGAATATTCTTAGGATACTCGGAACGAAGCAAAGCTTAACATTTATATGGACAATCACATATCAAAAAAACATGATTAAATTACTAAAAATAATTTTAATCACGTTCTTGCTTCAGCTTGAGTTTTCAAACAGCATAAAAACATAATTTTGGCTTTAAAAATGAGTTTAAAACATGTCAATATAGATACAAATATAATATGATGTGAGATGATAAATCACTCACCAAACATCCAAAAATAGAAGATTTGCATGTAATATGAGGCAAATATGAAGAATAGACTATAAAACCCAAAATGTTACCCTTTAAAAATGTAGATTTAAAAGTCTTGAGCTAATCCCCTTTCTAATCTACCACAAATCTATGGATTTAGCTTGATTCGGAAGAGATTAGAGAAGGTTTTGGCTAAAGAGATGTTTTAGGGTTTAGATCTATTTTGGGTTGAAGGAAAATGATTTGGGGATGACAATATCCACAACTATAAGCCCTGAACATGAGATAGGCTACTGGGCTCTTCCCAATCTTATTAATTACCCATTAAGCTGCCCTTAAAACTCCATAACTTCAAATGACCGTATCTTATAGCCATAAAATTTAAATCCCTATTATGACCACACTATGGAAAGAGAAACCATCATATTTTTCAATGTAAGTGGTCTCGAATGATGATTCGACTGCTATTAAAAGTTACAGAAGTTACAAGATTTTCAAGGTCAAAATTGTCCGATACAAAATTATAAGGATAGGAAATGTCAGTATCAGGCATTTTCCAAAGTTTTAGAGTCATATGATCTTATATGAATTTAAAAAGAACATTTTATAATCCTTCAATTGTAAAATACGGGCCGTTACACTCTTCCCTCTTTTGGAATTTCACCCTTGAAATTCCAAATAACACCAAGGCAAAGTCAAACATAGTTACCCCTCATGCCTATCAACCACCAGAAAGCATATCAAACATCGAACATGCACACATAAGCAATAAACATAATCTATGTCCATCCTAACATGCAAGATGCTAAACAACCTAATATAAAGCATCAAATATGATATCGAATGTAAAAGCTAACAATAAGAAGGAAGTCTTACCAAGCGAGGAGCTCCGGATAAGCAGTCATCATGCTCTCTTCAGTCTTCCATGTTCAATCGCCTTCACTCTCAATCCACTATCCACTGAACCTTCACGAACTCCATCATCTTTTTCCTAAGCTGTTTCGTATCATGTTCATCTATATGAATAGGACTATAAAGTCTCATAACTTTTAGTTCAGTCTCGATATCATCTAGTTGATCTAGTGTAATAGTCACACTTAAGTCATGCACAAACTTATGCAAATGAGAGACGTGGAACCCATTGCGCATGCCTCTCATTATTTGAGGCAAGTCGGCTCTATAGCTTAATTTCCAAATCTTCTCAAGTATTAGAAAATAACCTATAAAACTCAGTGTCAACTTCCTCTTAGTATAGAATTGAACAACATTCTTAGCAAAGAGATATTGACAAACACTATATTGTCGATAGATAACTCTAAATTACGTCTCCTCTTATTAGCATAGCTCTTCCATCGATCTTGAGCAACTTTAATTCATTATAGAATGATCTCAATCTTCTTCAAAGTCTCTCTAATCATAACTGGCCTAAATATCAGTTTTTCGCCCGCTTCCCATCAACATGAAGTAACGTTTTCTGGTCGGCCATATAACACCTAAAATGGTGCCATACCTACTGGACTGATAACTATTGTATGCAAACTCTGCCAAGTACAAATGATCGTCCCACGAGCCTCCAAAGTCGAGATGCATGCTCGCGGGAGTTACTCTAAGATACGATTCACCCTCTTGGTCTACCCTTTAGTTTGCGGGTGATAAGTTGTATTGAGATGCAGCTCTGTCCCTAATGTCTATTGCATGCTATTCCAAAACCCACTAGTGTACAAAGACTCTTAGTTACTCTCAGTGCTCTTCAGTATACCATTGAATCACCCAATACACTTCACATACAACTTGGCCGATTCGGAAGTCGTTCTACCAGACTTTATGGGTATAAGTTTAGCACTCTTCGTCAATCTATTGACTATGACCCAGATGCTATCATACCCTCCTCTGGTCCTCGGCAATCCGTCGACGAATTCTATCGGTACCTGCTCCTACTTCCATTTGGGAATATATCTAGCAGATGTAGCAAACCACTTGGCTTCTTATGCTCAGCTTTCACTTGCTGACAATTTATGCACTTCAAGATGAATGCCTCAGTGTCCTTTTTCATTCCTTCCCAATAAGACGCCTACCTCAAATTATGGTATATTTTATTACCATTGGAATGTATCATCAATCTTGAATGATGGCACTCTTATAGCACTTCATCCCTCAACCCATCGACATTAGGTACAAACAATCTCCTATCCTTGGGGAGCCACCATTACAGTCAAGTCCATATTGCTTCATCTCCTCAGACTATACTCCTTCCCCTGTCTTAGCCATGAGCTCTGCTAGTCTAGTGTCTCGCCTCTTACTAGTGATGATCCGCTCAGTCAAAGTAGGTATGATGGTCAAACTTGCCAACACATTCGGCTCTAACTCACATCGAAGTCTGAAGTCATAACCAGCCATAAACTTAAGTTGCTTCCACTCTAGGAACATCTCTCCCAAGCTGACATGTCTACTACTTAATGCATCAATGACTGCATTTCCCTTACCAGGCATATAGAAAACATAAAAGTAATTGGAGGCCAGGAACTCTAACCATCGCTATTGGCGAAGGCTAAGATCCTTCTGTCAGAAGAGGTACTTCAACAATTTATGGTTCGTGAATAATTCAAACCTCTCTCCAAGAAAATAATGCCTCTATATCTTCAAAGTGATTACTACTGCCACCAACTACAAATCGTGAGATAGATACTTCCACTCATGGTTTCAGCTATCGACTAGCATATGCGATAGCTTTTACCCTCTACATCAACACCACACCTAGTCTAGTACCACTAGCATCTATGTATAATATCTGCTCTTCATTTCCACTTGGAATAGCTAACTTTAGTGCACTCATTAACCTCTCCTCTAGATGCATGAATGAGTGCCCACATCTTGTATCCCAAACAAAAGTCTGATTCTTCATCATCAAATGGTTTAATGGTTCTGCTAACTTAGAGAAGTCTTTGAAAAAATGTCTATAATATTCGTCAATCCAATTAAATTCCTCATGTTTGTAGTGTTTTTGGGTCAATCCATCCTATACCACTAGTATCTTCATAGTATTACAACAATGTCCTGCTCAGAAACAACATGACCCAAAAATCACACTTCTTTCCTAAAAAGGTGCAATTTAGAAAACTTCGCCTTCAATCAGTGCTTCCTCAACACTTGGAGCACAATCGTTAAGTGGTCCTTGTGTTCTTCCTCCATCCTCAAATAAACAAGGATATTATGCACAAACAAAAGCACAAAATTATTTAGTTAATCCCCGAGAATACGGTTCATGAGATTAACAAAGAATGCCCGTGCATTGGTTAACCCAAAGGGCATAACGAACCACTCATAGACTCCAAATGGCATTCAAAATGCTATAATCGGCACACTCCCCTTTACCCTTCTCAGTTGATGAAACCCCGTCGCAAGGTCTAACTGAGGGAACACCTTAGCACCATCGAGTTTATCGAACAAGTCATCAATACGCTAGAGTGGATACTTGTTCTTCTTCAATACATTGTTCAGCCATGGTAACCAACACACAATCTTGAAAAGCCGTCCGCCTTAGTAGCGAATATTGTAGGTGCCCAAACTCAGACATACTCCATCGAATGAACCCTTCTTATAGTAGGTTATTCACTTGCACCTCTTGTTCCCTCTACTCTTTGGGAGCCATGCGCCTAAGGCATAATGGTCAGTCTGACATCCTTCACCAATTCTATATGAAATTTAATCTTCCAATGTAGTGGTAATCTGGTCACCTCCTCAAATACAACTGGATACTCCCTAGCTATAGCCACATATGACAACTGGTCATGCGAGATCTCAAGTAGATATAGAAAGCTAACCATCAGCTCATTGTTAGATAAGCAGCATAACTTCAATCTTCAACTATCGTCCGTCCCTATCATCACCAATGCCTTTCACAATCCACCACTACCCTATATCTTTGCAGCTAGTCCATCTCCAAAATAATACTGAACCCCACAAAACCTAGCACAATTCAATCAAAAACAACAAACATACGTGACTCGATAAAGCTAAGTCTCGATAAACCATGCACAGGCTAGTCGATCCTCCAACAGGATTCATCGCAACCAAAGGTCGGTTAACTATCTCGGGTTTCAATCTTAATCTATCAACCAAATCACTATATATAAAGGAATGAGAAGACCCAATTATCGAATAAAACTCATACAGGTATATGAGAAATAAAAGCATACCCTGTATAATGATGCCTTTCCCCTTTGCCTTCACTAATGAAGCACTCGATGAAGCTAAAACATCTTTCAATGCATAAACAGATACAACCTGCTTGTTTGTCAGCAGTTCCAAATAATCCTTCTTAAGGAGCCCATGCTTGTTGTAATTATTACATCCTTTCTTCTCACTCCTACTGTTTTTGCTCGGATGGCCATTCTCTTCACATTATAGCAAGTAGGCTCCCACTTTCCCTTCTCCTGACCACCCTTTTGAAACTACTTCCTCTTGTTGTCGTTCCATTTTCTTTTCCCACCGCCACCACCTTGCGGTTTGGAATCCTTCTTTGGAACTGCAATCTCCTTTAGCTTAGGGCAGAGGCTCTCATGCCTCATAGCCCTCTTCATGACTTTCTCAAAGGTCTTATCTATGTGGCCAATCATTAGCTCAGCAAAATAGTCATTCAGCCTAGTAATGAATTTCTCATTCTTCTTTAATGGAGTGTCAATAATAAACATCCCATACTTCGAAAGCATATCAAATTCACCCACGTACTCTGGGATAGATAAGTCTACTTGCTTCAAATCAGCGAATATCCTAAAATGTACCGACATTTGAGCTGCCGTTAAATACTTCTCTTTAAATCTAGCATTAAACTTCTCACAGGTAAATTGATCCTCAGGAGTAGTAATCTTGATGGCGTTCCACCACCCTATCGCTCACCCTTGAAGTTTTCTAGAGGCCAGCTTCCTCTTATCCCATCCTCCAACTCCAAGTCCTCAAAGATTCATTCATAGGTGTCCAAAAAATCCTGCACTTTGACAGTTGGTTCTATTCCTAGAAGTTGCTTTCCACCCAAACTAGAATAATATTGCTCGATTTTGCAAAGTCAGCCCTCGGCGCTTGCATCGGAGCATCATCACCAATAGCCCCAGCAGGAGCAAATTCATGGGTATTCTGCAACATGTTCCTTATCATATTATTGAACATAGCCTGCATATCGGGATTCATGGATGCCCTGTTGCCCGCTCCCTGCTCTATGCCAGAAATAGGTGTCTTAATGTCATTCCTTATTTACTGGCTCATTCTTAAACTATAATAAGAATGGCTAGTCTCTCAAAAAGGAATAAATGGTGTCCGTGAATGCAACGCAACTTACATACTATATATATCTCTATACACTCTAATATATAGTTTTGAAACCAAAATATAATAAGAGAGCTCGCTCATATACCGCCTGATATATACTTAGGTGATAACTCCTCTTTATCCTTGATGGATCCAAGTATCAACTTAGATCAATTACGCAACCTAGATTTGATGCCAAATGTGACAACCACCCTCCACCTCCGGTACCAAATATAACCTATAATGCACTGTAAATAGTACAGGATGATGAATGATGATACCTAAGGGTGTAAAGTAACAGAAATCCAAATCATAGAACTTATAGAACATCCCACAAAATATAATAATCAAATAAATGTAAAATAGGCGAGACGGTAATATAATCAAATGAATTACAAATAAGAACATCAGAGTGCAATAGGTTCATAAATTATATAAAATAGAAATAATGGAGATTATGAATCCCAAATATCCAAAGTAACTCTATAACTGTCTCTAAAGCAATAAAGGTATTGATATAGCTTCAAAGTACCGCACAACAGAATATAAGCGATAGTTAGCTCCAAAGTATAAATATATGAAAGTGCAGCCTCTTGCTTTTACTCCATATAGCTCATGCACTATCCTGATATGTTGTCCCTAATTTACTCATTTAAGAGTACCCAAAATAATAAAAAGCAAAACATAAAATCTCAGATCAGAAAACAGTCCGGTGTGAGTGATACATCATCCAAAATACTATAAAACTATATATACTAATAAGAATATATGGTGTATAAAACCATACCTATCATGCCACTACATCCAAAGAGTTCGCACTTAAACATAATATAAGCTAAACTACTATCACACATGGGGGTACTATACCTAAGTACAATATGGAGCATAAGGGTATAACAAAGCATATTAAGCACACAACAAACATAAAAACCATTACACATCTTTGCATCTCTCAGTCAAGCACTGTTGGATGTACGATAACTCTTCACACCCACACATTTAGTCAGTGACTATTTAACATCATGAATGCTCCATTATACCCATATACATGGCTAGGGACTGGGCACACACAACTATCCAAAATATAAATACACATAGACTACTCGGGTTACAAATAGACTACCCTATTCCAAAATGAGCATCACAACCTTAGAGTTGTCCAAAAATTCTTTAGCACATGTACCAATAGTAGAGTCACATCTTGTTCTATTCCACAAGCTATCACACAGAATTTGTCCTCTTGGTCCATCACTAGATGTTATAGTCACTCACCATCTCAGGTCATCAATCATAACATTAGTTGCTATTCAATACCCCTAAGTCTTCCTGAGTTGTTTCGGGGTCGTCCATTTCAACTCCAAGAAAATTTAAGAAAAACCCAAAGTCACCCTCGGTATAACCTAAAGCAGATCCATGCAAAAATCGAAGCGGTAACGAAGTCCCAAAATCCCAAGTTACTTCCGATGTCCCAAGTCCAAATCAAAGTAGCGCCACTGAAAACCCGAAGCGACCTCGATGCAACCACCGAACCTAATTTCTTGTTCGGAAACTAGACCAATTTTCTTATTCGGCACCTAAACCATAGCACCTTCCACTTTTGCTTCGTGCTCAACTCAAAGTGAACTATCAGACCAACTTCCTTATCCGGCTATTTTTCCATCGACTACCTGACTTGAAGCAAACCTGTAACGACCCGATATTTTCAACCATTCGCATCCATTATAAGTGTATAGGTAGACACTCATGCCGGAGTTGAATTGCTCAAAATACCGCATTGTAATTAAAATTTGGCAAATCTCAGAATATACAGTAAATAAATATAATCACAGATCACAGACACAGAGTAAAATAATGTAGCGGAAGTAAAAGAAATAGTAGTTCATGAAGCTACTATATAAATATATCAGAGTTACATAAGATATAACAGAAGAAATAGAATACAACAAAAGTCTCAATATAATAACCAAGTACAAGCTGAGTAGAACAACGGAATTGAAATAGATAGGACAAGACAAGCAGATAATCTCCAACGATTCAAATCTCCAGAAAGTGGAATCCAAATCTGTGAATAACTCAGGCTGACCCGAGCGTAAAGCAAAACACAAAACACTCGAGTCAGGACAATATATACTTATATAATGTAAACCAACTCAAGTGAACTGTAATAAAGGTACAAGTAACTTAAAGAATGCTTGGGATCGCCCATTCTTTAAGGATCCGTTAAACTATCTACTATGTAGTAATATTCGCTATTATAATAGTGTCTAAATAAGTAAAGTATAATCATATCGGAAAATAGCGTTAAGGGGATGGAGAACCTTAACGCGGTCGGATCTTAAAATCATAATCGTAGTAAAGCTCGATATGGTAGGTGACACGGCACAACTAGGCAATGCCAGGGTAGATATACCAATTACGCACACGGACTGATGGATACGCATAGCAGCCACTACCGTTCCACCTCGAACAACACTCCCAAATCGGAGGATGGCCATCTAATCAATCACAAGTAAGAGTATAATATCGAAGAAATGTGTTCGAGAAGAGGTGCTACCTCACTGGTCCGAGATCGCTCCTGTTTTAGCCACCTTATGCCAACTCACGGGAGTTGGGTCCACGTAACATACCTTAAGAACGTCGCCACCATCCTACTTCATTCTGGAATCTCCACCGCGTACACGGTTGTCAAAGTGGTTTTCGGTATCGACAGAGAGTATGTCCATATCCGATCCCGGTCTCTTTGCCAACCAATCGTTATTATAACCCGTGGGTATAACTTTTAAAAATAGTTCATGTTTCAAATCAAAATACATCCTTTAAACCATTTCAAAATCATATCATTTATTTCAAACTAATACATACTTTCAAACCCAAAACATATTTATTCAAAACCAATTCAAAAAAATATATCATTTCCATTTCAAAAACAAATTCAATAATATATCATTTCAATAAAACCCAAATTTCAAAATCACTGAATATTTCCTTTAATTTATTAAACTTGAAATCTTCCTTTAAATTATCATAGCATTTTGGTAATGTAACCTTAAGGAATCATAGCATTTTTGGAATGTAATACTTCCCAATTTAACATTTTATATAATCAAAATATTTATATACTTACAAATTTTTTAATATGGTCATTTTATCATAGCCTTATAGTTAAATAAACTTTGTTACTGTAATATCCAATTTAATGCTAAAATTCTTATGTTAAGTTAAGAGTACCTTATTAACTTACATTATCATTACAATAAAGAAACTTTATTATTTTAGTCATTAAAATATGTCATTTACATTAATTAAAACTTACATATTAAATGTACTTTTTAACTTACATTCCTATTACAGTAAAGAGCATTTATCATTTAATCAATATTACACTAATTAAAATTACATTATCGAATGTACGTTTTAATTTACGTTTTATTACAAAAGGGGCATTTATTATTTTAAATCAATATTACACAAATTAAGACTTACATGTTTCTTTCATTAATTAAGACTTTACATGTTTCTTTCAGTAGGTAAAACTTTACATATTTCTTTCATTAATTAGAACTTTACATGTTTCTTTCATAAATTAAACTTTACATATTTCTTGCATTAATTAGAACTTTACACGTTTCTTTCACAATAAATTTCTTATAATTAAATCCAATTTTCAACAATTTACTTAATAAGTTTAAGTGTAAAAGTTCCAATTCTTCACATTTCAACAAATAGACTCAACACTTCAAATTTAAATTACCATTTCACAATTTAACAAAATTTCCAATTTTTTTTAATTAACTTAAACCTTTAATTAAAACCAAATTTCACATTTCCTAGTCAAGTTATATTTTAAAAGATCACTTTTAAACATTCATTTATTTAACCACTTAAATTCATAGAAAAATCAATAATACTTAATAATCACTTAAATTCAAATTTAATCAAATTATCATATTTACCATTTCCAAATAAAATTTAATATCCATTTTATTTATATAACTTAAATATCATTTTTAACCAAAATTCCAAATTTCCAACTTAAGTTATATTTCAAAAATCCAGTTAAACCATTCATTAATTACATTTTTAACACATAGAAAAATCATAATTTCTTTAATTCAAAATATTTCAAAATCTGTTTAAATCAAATTTCATAAATTTATATTTTTAAAATACTTAAAAATATTCAAAACACTTTATAAAATAACCACGGGCCTGTATATAATTTTCTAACCTAGGTCAAGTGATACGGATATGTATCATTTCAATCCGCAGTTAAAAAAGAAAAATCCGGGTTCTATCATTTCAAACCCGCAATCCCAAGTTAAAAAAATTTAAATAAAAATCATTCAGGCCTATCATTTCAGCTCATAACGATTTTTCCCTATTCTAAAGTCCGTTCGGGTATGTATCATTTCAACCCATAGTGATTCTAATCTACAGGGAACTTGCAATGGTGATAACAGATATAAATAACAGAATAACATTAAATAATAGTAACATATGATATAATAAGTGTAATAACAGGTGTGAACATCATATGATAATAATATAAACATATATAACATGATGATATACATTACAGATTCAAATGGTGTCGGTTTATCAGTTATATAGGTACATATTGTCTGGTGAGAATAACTCACCTGTTTGTGCTGGCGATATCAAAACCAATGACACAATGGAACAAAAGCACGATGACAAGACTACGGACTTGAGTGGAGAGCAAGATCCAAAGCTACAACTCTTGTATTACAACCCAAAACATACATCAAAACAAACACAATTTCAATGCACTTGAAATGGAATAACTTTTAAACGAAAAGAGATTTGAATGTCAAATCTTTTGCCTTGCTTTCTCTATCCTTTTGCATGGCCTAGGGAATGTTTTGGTTCAGGTTTGGACATGGTTTGGGTCTGGTTTGGACCAAGGGATGCACGGCTACAAGCTAGAGATGATGGGGAAGTTACAACATAGGCATGTGAAGAGTTTTATGCAATATGGTGGAGTTTTGGTTCATCTTTGGCTCGGTCTACAAGGTCCTAGGCTTGGCCATGACTTGCTACAGGTCTGGACAGAGGAGATGGTGATGTGTAGTGGTGGTAGCAAGGTGGTGGTGGCGGGTAGAGGTGGTGTCCAAGGTGGTGGGCGAAGGTATGTTGCAACTAGTGGTGGCTATGCATTGTTTTAAGGGATTTGTGCAAGGTTTTGTGTGGTTTTTAGTCAAAAGGAGTGCATGGCCTGTCATGGTCAGAGGAGGAGGGGGTTTGGTCGTGGATGGTGTGGGGAAGGAAGTGGTGGTGGTCGGTGGAGGAGATGGTGGAGGTGTTAGGCCAAGCAAAGCAAGAGAAACATGGCAAAAATCATTGAAAATGAAGAGAAAAGAAGAAAAAGAAGGAGAGGCCATTACCTATTTTTGGATGAAGCCATGAGAAATGAGAAGCTGATTTGTTTTCACGTGAAAAGATGAGAAACAAAAAGTGGCGGCTACACTAGGGTTTTAGATGGCTAGGGCAAAATTTGAGGAGTTAAAGAAAATGAAGGGTTTGGACAAAAAAGGGCTTAAGTTTCAAAGTGTTTTACAACCTTTCATATTTTTTTCTTTTTAATCTTTATATAAACAAAAATATTCAGAAAAATAATTTACAAACCGAAATCAATTATAAATATGAGAAAACAAATAATAAATTTTGGAAAAATATAAAAAGAATGAAGAAAAATTACTTAAAAATACCAAACAGTGTTAAAAAATTATAAATAAATCACTGTCAGTCTTGAAAAACTATACACTTCATTATAAAAATATTATGAAGTGAAAATTTGAATTAAAATAATTTATTTATCATTTTCAAAATAAAATAGATAATTAAATTGGAGAAAATAGAAAAGGATTAAAGAAAAATGTTTAAAATTTACAAACAGGGCATGGAAATTTGCAAGAAAAATACTACTAACTCTGGAAAAATTCCTACCTTACTTTAAAAATATTTAAAAGCCAAAATATATTTTATATAACATAAATGTACAAATTAGAATAAAATATATCAAATAAAAATGTCATTTATATAATTTTAAAATAAAGAATATTGCTGAATAACCCAATATACACACAATATTGAAAATAGTATAACTTTTGCAATTTAAACCCGTTTGCAACGAAACGAAAAGCAGTATTCAAGTTATTAAATCTATTTTTATAATAAAAGATAAAATTCATAAATTTCAAACTTTTAAATTTTCAAGTTAAAAGTCGAAATTTGACTATTTGACCAAAATTCACATTTTCTGGAAATATTAAATTTAGTCATATTTGGAATTCAAATCCACATACAAAATCAAAGTTTTTTTTATATTTACAATGACAACATTTATTCTTTTCATAAATAAAGCTCTTAAATTTGGAAAAATCAAATTAAAATTAATTGTAAAATACAGGGTTGTTACAAAACCCCTCCTATCTTGAAGCCAACCTTCCCACGACACTGAGCCAATCACAAAGCAATCACTGGACCATATTACCAAACCGAAATCTTATAACACGTTCGACACTTCAATTTTGCGTCGATTCCATCGCTACAATCAACACCTCAACCCGCGTGTATCGCCAATGTACTGATATGACCCTAAATACTCTAGAGTCGATATGGCAAAGTCCAATTCTACGTTTAAAGATCTCCCGTCCTTTGTGATCGAGTCGGAGAGTACGTCGCCTTTCCTTCTACATTAAGACCCTCGACCATAGAATTTTACATCACCTATATTTAGCTCCGATGGGCATTCAAGTTTACAAACAACACCCAAACAAGCATCAACATTATTTAAACATCATCCAAACATACATCAAATCATGGAAAATCATTTTAAAATTCATAAATAACATAACCTAATATCTATATAGGCAATCACATATTAAAACAACATAATTAAATATCTAAAAATCATTTTAATCTTGTTTTGCTTCAGGTTAGGTTTTAAAACAGTATAAAAACATAATTTTGACTTTAAAATTGAGAATGCCAAGATCCATAGGTACATATATAATATGATGTGAGATGATAAATCACTCACTAAATACCCAAAATTGGAAGATTTGCATGCAAAACTAGGCATATCCAAGAATATAAAACAAAGCCCCAAATTTTTTCCTTTAAAAATATGGGTTTGAAAGTCTATAGCTAATCCTCTTGCTATTCTTTCCTTAGTCCATGGATTTAGCTTGATTTGGTAGAGATATACAAGGTTTTGGCTAAAGTGATGTTTAATAGGGTTTAATCTATTTTGGGATGAGGGAAACGAGTTGGGGATGACCATTTCAACCACTGTAAGCCCCAAATCCAAAATGAGGTATTAGGCTTCCCTAAACCTCATTAATTACCCATTAAGTTGTCCTAAAAATTACCTAAATTCTAGTGGCCATAGCTCTTAGCCAGGAAGTCCAACTCACTATAAGACCACTATACGAAAAGGGAAACCATCATATCATTCTAGTGGAAGTGGTCTCGGATGGTGATTCTACTACTCTAAAAAGTTATAGCAATTAAAAGATTTTATGGGTCAAAATTGTCTGACAAAAATTAAAAGGAGAGGAAATGTCACTAGTAGGCATTTTCCAAAGTTATAGAGTCATACTATGAATTTAAAAATAATATTTTACGATCCTTTGATATGTAAAATATGGGTCGTTACAAATTGAGTTGTGATTTTTGATTGGAACAGTAACTATCTTGGCTTTTGGACAAATGCCGTAAAAGAAAAAAGATCTAAAATAGTGCAAAGTTACTTTATTTTCATACTTCATGTAAGGCGATAGAGTACATCCATATTGTGTGTTAAGATGTAGACTGTAATGGGATAAAAAGTTCCCAAGATCTAATTACGTACTCCATGTTCGGATTAGATCCATGTGTACTCAAATTTATTCTAATAATGTCACTTACATCTGCCTTAACCTTTTGAGCCGACCGCCCAGTTGGTCAGCATGGTTTTCTGACTACAAAATGAAGGCGGGTACCCGGTCTTCACATACTTCCACTTTCAGGCCAACACCAAGCCCCATTTTTAATGGGCATTCTTAGCAAAGCCGCCTCAGGCTAGACGATGAAATACTTCATTGTTCCTTATGGGGTCAACCCCAAGCAAAGGAACACCGAGTTCCAGACCCCTAGTAAGTCGTCCTTGCTCTTCTTTTTCCTTCATCTCTCTCCTTCCTCTCCTTTGCTTAAATTTCCTATTGACAAGAACTTCTACTGACTCTACCAACGTCAGCTATGAAATGTTGAGTGACAATATTGATAGACTAAAGGTGGCCATCGATAATTTGCGGGACTTGAAGGTCTTAGTGACTGACGGTAACCTTCATTTGGTCGGGCTAATGAGGGGGACTCAAACAATGGTTACAGAGCGAGCTTCCCAAGTAAAGAAGAAAGCGGCTAAGGAAAAACGTGTTAGAACTGAGCTAGCCAGCAACTGAAGAAATGAGTGAATTTCAAAAAAAAAAACCATTTTTGATCTTTATTGGGCCTATGTAGTCTAATTTATTTAGAACATTTCTAAATTATTTTAAATAAAATCATTATTTTATTTAAATTTATAATATAGTTTTATATTATATAATTAATGTTATATTATGTGTATAAATGTATTATATAGACATATATGTCTTTGCATGTGTCACATAGTAATCCGTTCAAAGTTTAACATGCCCGTGTATAAGTGTTGGGATTTACACTACAACGGACACATTAATTCATCTAGTACACAAATATATCATCCAAATGTATGCTTGTATGCTTTAATTTATGTCTACAATATATTACAAATGTGTGTGTGTGTGTATAAGTTTATATTTTATTTTGGGTAATTATATATATGTGGAATTTATAATATACATATATAACTATATATACAAAAAATATTTAAAATATATTATAAAATTTTAATTATCTATTTTGTTGTAAAACCTAAAACAAAATTGAATATATATATATATTCTTATAAATAGTTTAATAGAATATATATATATATATATATGAATATATATGAATGAAATATAAAAAATATATGTACATATATAGAAATATATACACATATAGAAATACATACATACATACATATATATAGAAATATATATATACATACTTACCTAATAATACTCACAACAAAATCAATTTTTTAAATTTATTTAATTTAAAAATTTTCTATTGGAAATAATGTGTGTGTGTGTATATATATGTTTTCAAATCTATACTCCATGTTAAAATATTTTATTAAAAAACATAGATATTATTTAAGCATTTGAATATTCCAATATACATATATGGTAATTTAAGATCAATTTTAAATTTAATTTTTATTTCAACATTTATATTATATTTAATTAATATATAAAAAATAAATATTTTTTGCTGCCGAGAGTTTATTAGGTGTGAAAATGATTTTATAACATTTAAATTATATTTTATGACACATATATTTATTTTATACTTTTATTTAAGTGATTTGAATTAAATTATATATATATATATTAAAAATATATTTTTTATGCTGAAAAATATTTTAGGTATTAACTATCTATATGTAATTCTAAAACATATTTTGTACAGTATAATGTTTAGTATTTAAATTATAAAGTTTATGTTTAATTAAATATAAATATTAAATTTATTTAAATAAAAGACAATTATTTTTAATCTTCAACCGTGAGTTTCATGGCATGTAAATGTGAAAAAAATTTATAAATATATAAGCATATAAACAAACAACCATTCTAAATGTGATGATATACCGATATACTTGAATTATCACCTAACTAACAAAGCAAAATATGGTATATAAATTATTTAAATATTAATATATAAATATAAATCAAATCATTACCTTTTATTAATGCGAAAGGACCGTACCTTGAAGGGTTGAAATAAACTCTTGAATTAGATTCTAATTTTGAAGGTGCTATCTCCCAAATTGCAGACCACCGACTATCAAATCATGTTTATTTTAATTTTATTTGAGCTTGGATATGGATGAGATGGGAAGACGAATTTCGACCATAGGTAGAGCTAATGGAGGCTTCGTAAAAGTAGGTAGAAGAATGAGGATTATGATCTATTTATAGAGGAGAGACTAGAGAGATAAGTTAGGATCTAGATCCACTTTTCTCTCTTATCCATTCTCTTCCTTTATCCTATCAAAACTCTAGCTCATCTATATATCCAAGCCGCCCCCTATCTGGTCTATACATGGTTGAACCCACAAGACTCCGTTATGGGCTTCAAATCCATTTAAAACCCTTTCAATATTTATCGCATTTAAATCTAATTTAAACGCGTATCGATATCATATATCGATTAATATATTTATAACTATTATAAACATATTTTTAAATATATTTTAACAAATAAAAATAAATTTTTATAACTAATATTTCATAAATATGAATTAATTTAATTAATTTATAACTATTATAAATTAATTAAATTATGTGATCAAAGGAGTATTCAACGATTCAGTTGCACAACGCTTTAGGTGTAAATTTGGTCAACGATTAATATCTAACTATTTAAATATTAACATTCACATGCCACTTAGCAGGTAATGTGACATTATGGCCAAATTTGTCGCTTAATTGGTTTCAGTCAAAACTAAATCAATCCATTTTATTTTTTAAGCTTTACCGATTGTGACTATTATTTACACCAATTACTTAGTCAAAACTATATTACTTTGGACTTATGGAATTTGGTAATGGTCAAAAATCTAATATCATTCATATTCAACTCTATAGTCTAAACATAAGGTCCTTGGTTCAATAATAACAATTAATATTAACCGAATTCTCTGGTCAGAGACTTTAACTTTGAGTTGACTTCAGTTGACCGTGATATTAAACTCATATAACCGAGGAGACGAATCCTCTCTTGAATAGTGCTTCACTTCTAATGTTTCCACTCAACCCAAATATAGTCGTTCGATGGACACCATGCCATAATTTAACTATATCAAAGTGGAGCTTCCACATTAAAGGTCAACAGTATTCTCAAATCAAGGGAACTGTGTAATTTTGTCACATCGATATTTCCTTTTGACCTTAGTAATATTAACCAATAGAAAAATATCAAGTGGGTCAATCCATAGTTATCCAGTAACTATTAGTATGTAACTCTGTTGTGCCCTCAACAGGCATGAGTACTACGATGTCTAATATTTGGAGAGTGTTACATACTCTAGTCGTAACGAATATATCGATATCCAGTCTCGATACATCTTGACAAAGACTATTTAAAATGGTATATTTATTTTCATCATGATAAATTACTCACGGTTACAACAATTTGTAACTACTATCAAAAAACATACACGATAGAGTTAAGGGTATGACCTAGAGGCAATTATGTAAGTTTTACATATATCTAACTCGATAACCAATCTTGTTCGAAATAAAATGTGTTTTCTTGCTATTATATACTTGATATAATGTGTTATATTAATTAATTAATTATAATTAAAGTATATTTAATAGAAAATCCATAAATGGTATGTTTTGTGATTGTAGTTACAAAGTATTGTAACAGCGAGTAATTTATCATAATAAAATATAAATTTACCATTTTAAACATTCCTAGTCAAGAAGCATTAGCACTAGATATCGATGTATCTGTTAATACAGGTACGTAACCCTTTCCAAATGTTGGGCAGTATATTACTCCTGATTGCTTGGGGTACAAAGAGGTTACGTATTGATGGTTAATGGAAAACTATGAAATGACTCACTCGATAGTTTTCTGTTGGTTAATATAACCAAGGTCTAACAAAAAATATTGATGTGATAGATTTGCACAGTTCTATCGACCTAAGAATACTATCGATCTTCAATATGAAAGCTCCATTTTGATTCTAGTCAAATTATGACACGGGGTCCATCGAGTAACTATAGTTGGGCCAAGTGGAAGTGTTGAAAGTGAAGCACAATTTAAGAGAGGATTCGTCTCCTCAGTTATATGAGATTAATGTCACGGTCAACTCAATTCAACTTAAGGTCAAGTCTTTGACCAGAGCATTTCGGTTAATGATAATTGTTATTATTGAACCAAGGACTATGTGTTTGCACTATACAGTTGAATGTGGATGATATTGGAATTTTGACCTTGACCAAATTCCATAAGTCTAAAGCAGTATAGATTTGACGAAAAGAATTGGTGTAAACACTATGAGAAAAAACGAATCACACGACATATATGCTCCATTGTCTGATTGCATATCTATCTGTTGTTAAATCCTGTGCCGTATCATTGCACATTAAACCATAGATATGCCCCATCGTCTTATAATAACTAATACAACACATAAAAACAAAGTCGTATGTTGTCTGATGTGTTGTTCTTATTTTACAAATAGTAGAGATGAATATTATATGTTTTCTAAAAGTTAATAAAATAACTGTTTTTTGTAATCTTAATGAAATGCACATTTCTACTAATTGTTACAACCGGTTTCTTAAAATAGATAAATGTTGTTTTAGAGTAGTTAAGATAACACAAATTAGTTTTTGTATGTGTCGTTCTTTCTTAAATGAAATGACACAAAGCAGTTTAGATAACACAAAGCAGTTCACATTTCTACTAAATACAATATTAAACAAAACCAACATTGACACCAAATCCAAATACATATCCTACAAGCAGTTGTTCAACATCAACAGCATAAACTATGCAACTGAACCTAGAGATACACAAAATACAACAAAACCAACATTGGCAAAGCTAACTCACCAAGGTTCAATTACAAGGTGTATATATTTACATAATATAACAACAGGCGTATATAGAATTCAGGCACTATGATTCAGCAAACTTGTAGACATACGTAGCCCACTCCACCCGAAAGATATCAATAACCTTTTGGGAAAAGGTATTGTTTAAATTCTTCTCCCACCGCAAGAAATAGGAAATGCAGAGGTTAACTTTACTTGGCATTGGTCTCGATATATGCCTAACTAAAATACAACATTGACATATATTACCTTAGCAACCCACAATTGATTCTTGTCCCCCACGATGTCTTTCATGTAGCACATAACCCACAATCCACATGTCAGTTGACCTCTCTTTTTCAGAGCTCCCTAAAGCATGCATAGATGTCAAGTAAACATATAATTTAATCAATCATGTTGAGGAAGAAAAGTCATCAGAGTTGAGAAATATGGAGTACGCACCAAACAAGGCGTCCATCGAACTTTCATTTTGCCTTTCACTTTGTCCTGATTGTAAATTGCAATGGAGCTGCAAAGTAAACAAACATAAACCTCCAAACAACTCGAAAAGTCAGAATATAAAATAGCAATTGCACATACCTGTTCACAATATTTATCCATTCTTCACCACACAATCGTCCTCTCAATGGATCCATGAAATACACACTTTCTTCAGTGGGATTCATTACCGTCAAAGACCAATGATTACTAACATTGAAAATTCCACTTAGCATTCATAACAAAGTATATATAGCATGAATCAAGTAAAAAATTTGATCGATCAATATAGAGAACCATACTGTACATACCCTGAGTTATACGGCACCAAGAAAAATCTGATCAAGCTTCCCTTGTTTATACTGTTTGGCCAAACCAGAAGCTATTTTAGCTGAATTTCCACATTCGCATGCATCTGTATAAATAGGATATACGAAGGCAATCATGTCTATCATCTTAGATTTCTTCAGTGCTTCATGAAGGTAGCTATGAAAGAATATAAGAAAAGAATAATTAACACAAAATGCAACCTTAAAAATTTGTGACTTGAGTAGATGTCTCAGCAATGACATG